>OU618548.1:12804198-13417454 GCA_914829495.1 Eilema sororculum
TAAACGCCCTCACAGCGATAACAATGTAGAAGTTTCGATTACAATCACATCGATATTCTGAAGGGCTTCTTCCCTAACGTACGTTCTAATTTCGAATACGTCCATTTAATTTCGCTTAGCTAGAAGAAAGTAGCGCAAAAGTGCGCATAAAGAGATTTTAATTTGCTGGTGGGTAGTCGAAAGATGTTCGGAGCTATTATAGGGCGGCGGCCATTACACGGCTGTTAGGGCTGCGGTAGGTACGTGTTGGATTCGCGGCCTACTAACAGGGATACGTGACCGGCATACGAACTTTTCGGCTTTTCCAAATGCATCAGGAAGAGTCGAGTTTCAAAGTTTTTACGTAACTTGTTCTTTTCGGGATTAGTTTGCATAACGTAAGGGAAACTCCTTGAGTTAGTTTGTGTCACCAAAGTATCACCTTTCATAGTTGTATTTCAACTTTTAAGAAGCAATAGTGATTTGCACATTTCTGTTTTATAAATTAGAACCGAAAAACTGAAGGAGTTCTAATTTTCCTTGCGTAAATGAGTCAACTTGAAGTACCTACCACGCTCTTGCTTGTTTATTACACCATACTACTACTTGAAGGTAATGCTTCAAGTAGCAATACGCTGCATTTGCTACGGAGCTTGAGAGAACAGAAGGCTCAATTTACCTTCCTTTTACTTTTTTCCTCTTTTCCCTCTTCTCCGTGTATAAAACCTCATTCATTCAAGTCTTCTTAGGAAACGGCCTGTCTAGGTTTACTTTGATATGTATACCTACAAAATTAAACACCTAAAATTTGTTTAAAATCAGTCACAACTCACAAGCATTCAGCTTGTGACTGATTTTAAACAAATTTAGCAAACTATCCAACTACTATAATATTTATACGACTAGAACCACTAGTTACATAACATTACATATAAATAATTATAGAAAAAACAAGAACACACAATTTTTTAATAATCTTACCACGGAACCGTGTAATTAGAGCATACGGCCACAAGCATTAGTTGCGTGTATCAAAATATACACGTTTGTTTTGGAGTTTTTAACTAATTTACGTGTAACTATCAATATACATTCTATCACCATGATAATTATCATGATATGGGTGAATTTCTCAAACGTAAAATTTTCGCGGCGTGACTGAAAATCATACCTTAAAGTAAACATATAGTAATGATTATTTTTTGTAAGAAAGATATCGTTTTTCTCTATATGCACGTATAAATTATATTATTGAAACTATTTTTGTGAGTGTGTAAAAAATTTCTTTTCACCTAAATTCTAAGCTTGGTGGCGCGTCCACAACCTGTTTTCTTGGGAATGATCACAGTTTAATCAAAACTTCATTAGTTTACTGAGTATACTTAATGATAATTCGATTCGGCATTATTTTAGCTATCTTCGATATTGTCATTCGTAGTATTTAGTACTATACTTTATCTTAAAAATAATTTATAAGATGCGTCCGCGGCAAATGTAAAATTTTGGTGGGATTTATAAAATCATCGAATGAGTCGTATTGAAAGTACCTATAAGGACGACACTATCATCATTGGAAACGTTCAGTTGGGTGTTAATGAGCACCAGTGCCAGTTGTCCCCAGTCCCGTTTCGTTTTTCTGCCAAACACGTAAGTAGGTCGTTTCATAAGCCTCGGACAAAAATATTGCAATTTTTGTGTTGATTATTTAAAACGGTTTATTCTCATTGTATGTTTTAATATTTAAGTATAGTGTACAGGTTCAGTATGTGTATTAAATTTTGGTAATGCAACCACTATATTCTAAATAGTATTTTTATAAATAATTTTTTTAGACGTGAAACTAATTTTGGTGGAGCAATTTTGGTGAATTTGGTGGGGTTTTACTAATCATCAAAATTGTATATTTACACCAAAATTTGTTTTCATAGTTATTTGATTAAGCTCCTACGTAGTCCGACGGGCTACTAGGTCAAGTGACCTCTACGTAGTATACCCTGGGCAATGGAGAAAGCACCGCCTCTCTCCCTAGGTGGGAAAGAGGTTGTTGGCTGTTGAGGGTTGTTCGGAAGCTTTCCTAATTTTCTCTCAGATTAACCATTAGCATATGAACTACCTATACAAAAGACGGGCCAGTAGTTGGGTGAAGTCAGCTGATGCCGCAGTAGGGACAGGCCGGTGTGGTGGAGCATCGTGCGTTCTTTCCGTCACCTGCTTCTACTGGCGTGAAAGGCGGCCTCACTCTTTACTACTAAGTCTACGCCGTTAAAACCTGCCCACCCTTCTTCCCTCCTCTCCACTGTCAACATCATTTGGCTTTTCTTCCTCTGCTTTCTCACTTACATGAAAGCTACCGTGGATGCAAGAGTGCCTCATGCAATCTTTTGCACGTGACTCCACGCAACAAAGCGATGAAGTCGAAGATGTAGGTGACACGCAACTCCTGCTTATGTTGCTCCAGCAGCTAGCACTTTGCTATCGTGTAAAAGGTACTCAATCTTCTCCACAGAAGGCTTCTGACCTCTACCGTCCTCAAGCTCCTACATCCACATCCTCACATGTTGCACCAATCTATCGGCGTCCACCACCGATATTAACAGCATACATGGGCAGTTATGGAGTGATTGTCTAATGCTATCCGACCAAAATACCACGCTGATTGGGAATGGACTAAGGACAGATCACAGATCACAGAGACAGTGATAAGGAAGAATCTCATATTGCCAACAGCGGTTCGAACAACGGAATCAGAATCTTGGTACATGTCTCGGATGGTGTAAACCTCTGGAACCTTTTTGAACTGCAATGCCCATCAGCTCACCGCGTGAGAAACTTAGTTGAAGGACTCCTGTAAGTTCAGAAATAGACATCACACTACCAACTTTTCTTGCCCCTACCAAGTGTCCATGGCATATCTTCCGTCCAACCTTAGGGATACCGAGTACCACCTCTCCCACTTTGAGAATAACTGCCTAAATCTTTTCCCAGCAATCTTGAATAAGTTCGTCGATAATATTGGCGCCATTAGAGTAAAATATAATCCTTGCTAGAAGCAAGGATAGATAGAACAATCAAATGTTTTGCTTTTATACTGATACTACTAACAACTAAAGTGGTTTTGCCATATAAAAATGAAGTTGGTGATAAAAGGGTAAAAATTAAGGGTTATATGTAACTATTAAGTGCCAAATTCTAGAAAAAAAACAAAGAAATAGTATAAGTAATAATAAATAAAAAATAAAAATAAGTTGATATGCAATTTTGGTGTTAGACACCAATTTCGGTGTATTGAAAATTCAGGTGTATAAAATAAACAAGTAATTCCCAGGGCTAATTAGACTATTCAAACATAATAAGTATAAAATATGTATTTCTAGCCAAATATTGAAAGAGATTACCTAAATACCTAGAAATAAAAAAAATCACCAAAATTAGCTAAAAATTCATAGATGTTGAAATTCACCCATATTTTTGTTACACTTTGATATACTATAACGTTTAACTGAAGCACGCGAGTCTCACAACACATTTTCACGCAATGCCATGCTTATTATCGTGATCATAGATCGTACTAAGAACGCAATAAGTTCACGAAATTTGTACTAAAATAAAACAACATTATTTTTGTTTCCACTCTTGTGAGCATAAAGAAATGATTATTTCATCACGCTAGTGTTATGCTACTGAAAATTTTTTAAAGAATGTTCCTATTCTGTTTTCGAACTCGGGAACTCATTATGTCAATATCGCTCACATTTACGTAGCGATGCACAGTGGGAGCAATGAAGAAGATCATATAACAATTTTTTTTTTAACATTACTCCTTTTTCATCGATCAGTAAAACGCTCGCCTGGATATTTACCATGTTTTGTAAAGTTTCTGAGGAGCCGAATTTAAATATCCCGTCGAGTGTTTTACTATCGATGTGAATGATCATGTCAATCTCTAATAATACGTTACTATTTTTTGTTGCTACCGGTACTCTTTTGTGTTTAGTTTTCAGCGATGATTTCAGTTTTACCTTAGTCACTAAAACCCCTATTCACGCAAATATAAACTCCGCATCTATGCGGGTAATGGCAATTCTTCTAAAAATAACCATGCGGTGACCTCTGATAACAATTTATCACGAAGGACGTGTCTGTGTTACAGCAAATAATTCGTCGAGGCAGTAGTTATGAGGCAGTGGACCGTAGATAAATCACCGCGATGTCCGCGCCGTATTACAAGATTGTCGTGGACGGTACTGCCATAATGAATCTACGGTGGTCCCTCGCCTTTGACAAAAAATACGGATACGTTTATGATTTGGAAATCTCAAGGAACATAGAAAATGTCCTCTGAAACAGTTACGGCAGTGTTGTTTAGGAGTAGTTTGTGAGGACTAGTTTTTAGCGATATCACAGAACAGAGAAGTAATATACTTAACTTATTGCTGATCTACTTTCATTTAGTACCTACCTGCACAAGTTCTGAAAATATATCCGTAATACAATAAATAGTCTAAACAAGAAACAATTCCCATAATCTTGGGACAAATACATTACCGTAGAAACATTGCAAGGTGTATAAGCGTCGTGCACTAATTCTTCGCTGGCGGGGCGTGCGGGCGTGCCGTGACAAACTGTACTACCGTCTCACATTATCTGTCTCGACAACACCTGTAAATAAACACGTTATCTAAAGAGGAACCTAGATTTATTATATCTATACCTATTGAAAACTTGTTATTTTTTTAAACCACTAAGGTGGAAAGTGGTAACCATGGCCTATGGACGATTGCTATACCACGGGCGTCATACCTCTGCTGCCGACCCCGTAAAAACCATCTAATGCACTTCTTGAAGAACCCCATATTATAGTCGCATGGAAAAACTATAGCAGAGAGTCCGTTACATAGCTTGAGAGTACGTGAGTTAAAGTTATTTCCATAACGCACTGTGCAATGCGTAATGAATGATTTGTAGGACTTTACCCTGTAAGCTTGAATATAAATTATGAGGAGAATAATAATTTTATTAGAATAACACGTAAAACTTCTGTTATTGTTACAGACACAGCACCCATGCTCGGATGGTGATAAGCGGTGCCAACGCCGTTTACATAGTGGGTACCTTTAAGCATATGGGAACTGATGCCGATTTTAAGGTAAGGATTATCGGCATCATTTTATTAGACGTTTTTCATATTGATATTTCAAATTATGGTAAGGAATATGGACATCTGCCATGAAACATAACATCTAGGAACCTGGGGTATACCTGTATTTCAGGTAATACTAGCTACCTCAGGAACTAGTGATCCGCAAACCAAGTACATAGTGTATATATGTTCTGACACCGTTATTATTTACTTAATTGAAGTTAGGTCCCATCAACTTACTTATGCACAGTTTCGTATGGTTTTCATGTGCAAGCAGGCGTTAACGAGACACAACTGCCATTCAGGAACCGCCCATAAATGAGAAGGGCGTAACTTTCACTGTTCCAAATTTACTGATATCGTAATTTTTTTTTTCTGCCAACAGTTGTATCTGACAACCAATGTAACGCAAGCTGACTTCAACATGGGTTATACGATGACGGGCACCCTGGAGCGAGGCAGCCGCTCCACCAACACCTTCCAAATGACGCACTTCGCAGTACTACGCCGCTGTGATCATGACGCACACCATCTCAAGAACTCCTAAGCTCAGTAAACCTAGAACAATAGTCCTGAGGATCTTCTGAACCTAAACTAACCTAACACTAATTTCTTATAGCTAAGTGTTAACTCGGTACACACTGTACGTTCTTAGTAAACTATTGAACACCAAGAAACATGATAATCATTTGCTTGAGCTTTACATGCGGTAAAAGTAAGATATTTTCTCATTTTAAGAAGCCATGTAGGAATACGTAGGGTAAAGCGATGGCGATTGTGCTCATAATTCTTACTACGTCTGTCTCTGATATACTTATATCAAAGTATTTTTTTTATTATAATATAAAACCCACCTTCAATACTGACCTTCACATATGCTTTCCTCTAAACTCCAGCTACGAGTAAATTACCAATACGAGCTTATGATCTTAACTTAATCAAATGAATGAATATATCTATCCGAGTTAGCCCATTCTATTATAGAAGAAAAATTAAATAAGAATAGTTTAAACCGCATCTTTTCATAAAATAAAAAAATAATAATAAGACCGAACTCACATGTAACATCACTTACATTCTATCATATAAAACCGTAAACTTAAGTCAAAAGTACTTGATGTCAGTAAGTATTTATTTGCGTAATTATATGCAATGAACTCTCGAGTGAGCTTATAAATTTAACTAGTCATCGATACATTACATTGTTAATCTAGAGATATGCTAGGTTATGATCTCAACTAGGTAACTAGTCGTTATTTTTAAGGTTATATTGCCAAGCGATATTGTGATCTCGAATCTTAGTCGTTCGATTATAAGTAGTCAACTTTTCGAAATTCTGTGTCTAGTTTCTAGTCATCGTCTAGATTTTTCTAATTAGTCTAATTTTCTGCGTATTGTACATCGGTAGTAAATGTAAATATTTTCTTTTAAATGTTAGACATGTACAGCCGCTTCTAGTCGTAGAAGTAGGGACTTTATTTTTATATAAAACTAGATTTTACATTTTAGCTCCTAATGTTAATGTTTAGAGAGGATACATTTGCACATTGCGATTACGACGTTGCTTAAAATTATGTACTTCCAGGTTACACGTGATATTATATTTTGGTTTAAAGACAAACGATTTTCTACCTTTTCCACTTTCATTCACAAGTACATTAAACTTGACTAAACCATGTTTCGAAAATTTTCGAAAACTAAGTTTTTAGGAATCTGTACCTACCTACTTTCAAAGTATAAACCCAATATATATTTTTCAAAGCAATTGGGTATTCTACTGTAACTCTAGCATAATACCCAATTATGATAACGTTACTTCAAATGTAAATGTATCCATAACTACCGTAGCCAATTTAATTGTCAACATTTTAAGAGTATCGTAGAATATACTATTAACATATTGTAATCTTGAGTACTTTTGTTTTATCAATGAGAATCAGACATACCACCTGCTTGAGCTGATATTATATTTTTCGTAATATCACGTTCACGTTGTAGCTAACGCATACAGTACTTCTGCAGTTTCCAGTTCATTGAAAATGTTTTTGATAAGTGAAACAAAATCCATTTAAAAATGGCTGTGAGCGAAATATTGTGGTGTAGCCTTCTTCATGCCTCGTCGCACAATATAATAATAAATTGGTTCGGCGTGTATCGATTGCAACCGGACTTTAGCATATAGCTTGACCATGTATCTTGGACCTAAAATGTGCTCAAAATGTGTTGTATACGCTCAGTACACATTTCTTGGATGTCTTTTGAGGATATCACGGGGTGCTACGGCGATGGACAAGCTCAAATTCATCAAGTATAGATTACTAGCTGTCCCGGCGAACTTCGTACCGCCAATTTTTTCCTGCCCTCGTAGCGTCAGATCCCGTTCCCGCTGCACCATTTAGGGGGATAAAAAATAGATGTTGGCTGATTCTCAGACCTACTCAATATGCTCACAAAGTTTCATGAGAATCGGTCAAGCCGTTTCGGAGGAGTATGGCAACGAAAACTGTGACACGAGAATTTTATATATTAGATTACAAAACAATCTGCACGCACCAGGGCCTTTTATATCTTGGGATTTAGGTTCAAGATAAATGGTTCGAGCTGTACATAAATATGACCATATAACATTTCCGTAGCTCACCAGTATTTCACGTAAATGTATGTTTAACTAAAGTTTCCGGTAATGTTTCCATCAGTCCCCGAGCACCGAGCAGGTTGTTCGGGTGAAACTATAAACACCATACAAAGGTAGAACTTCGAGTCGCTACTCAACCCTACCGCTGAGTTCCTGTACACACCAAAAACTATTTTAATAACATACTTTAGATTTAATTATAATATACTATTACGTAACTATAAGTACGTGTTGTAAGTGTAAAAGGGTGGTTAAAACACAAACGTCCAGTATCGCACTCCCTCCAGTGTTTACACACATCATTTTTGTACAAAGTTACGAGTGTTTTATGGCTACTATTCGGCCATATTTACTAGTGTATGGTAGAGTGCATTTAACAGATTTTACTCCCTCCATTATCATTAATATTATATCGACCGTATATCGTATAATTTTGGTAAATATCTACCATCAAAATGCTGATATCATAATTCAGAAAATAAAACCAGCCCCTCTAGACATGTGGCAGTTCGCTGGCCGTGACTGGATTTGACGTATATCACTTTCGAAACACATCGCGGAAAATGAAGCGCTCAAGTTGAGCGCTTCATTTTTCCCAATGTATTTCTAATTTGAAAGTTAGCATAATAAGTGCTTTAAAAAAAATTCATTCAAATATATCACTTTCGCTGACGACTGTCATATACGTCAAATCCCATACCACTTGTCTAGGGGAGGGTGGCAGGTTATGTTACTTGAAGTTTCTATACTAAGACTGGATTTATGTTCTTCTAATTCATTTGAAACAGGGTTAACAGGACAAAAAACGAGTGCATTCGATTTAAAGAATTAATTTTCGTTGGCGAAATTCTTCCAAAGTAAGATAACTTACCAAATTCGAGTAAAATCTGTTGTTATCTCTCTTTTGACATCAATTTTAAATAACGAGTAGAAATAGTCGTATAGAACATTTACCTACAATCCTAGTTCGCTTCATTCGCAACATCGCCAGATTTCATCTCTCGTATCCCAGAGTAGTAGGTAATGTAAATTTGTTAATTAGGAGATGCAATTCCTACATTTTCTAATTAATTTATTTCATGTAATTTTGTAACGGTACATAGACTGTCGAAAAAAGAGATACGGTTGCACCTTTATATAAAATTTTATGTGAAAAAGTGCAACCGTATTTCCTTTGTCGATTGTACTATTCAAAATTGTAAAGATCTCTACCAGCTGCAAAATGAAGAAATACTTTTTAATTAAAGAAACTTTGTTATTAATATTTACCGTACAGAAAACTAATCTGCAATGATAATATTGTTAGTTCTACATAAATATGTAAATTATACAGCCGCAACAAATCCCTCTCGGGAGTATAAACCGTTTCCCTGTTCAAGTATTGGAATCACGATCCTTATTGCTTAAGGCCCAGCGTCCACCTGCGAAGATGTCTTAGCTGTTACAAAACGGAGGATCCCTTTTCAATACATTTAGGTGTTTGAACAAATTCTATGCATTTTGAAATCCATAATCAGACAACAGGAAATGCTACGAAATATTTCATTTATTTTATCGCAAATGTGGTTCTGTGGATATTTGACAAAGAATTTGTTTAAAATAAAACAACAATTTTCGGAACGGATTCTAAGGCGATTTATTTTCTATATCGATTTTTGTTCGAATCTACGATTTCGATTATTCAAATATCGAAGAGGGTTTTGTTGTTTAAATCCAATTTGTGAAATATATATAATTTATTGTAAAATTATTGTAATTGTTTATACAGAAGTGATTCTTGGCTTACTAAACTATAAAATAAATATGCTTATCAAGAAACCATTCTAACTCTGTTAAAATATTACGGTTCATTGGTAGAATAATACAAAAAAAATATTCAGTGGTCCTTTGTTTTGGCTGGCAGGCAGGCTAATTGATTGCTATTCATCAATCAATTAGCCTATTAAAGTCAATCAATCAAACAATAAACTACTTTTTATAGGAATTACTTTGTTATTAAAGTCTTATATTCTTTTTGCGGATATTGAATTTCGTTACTATTTTTGTAATGTATAGTAAGTTTATTACTTTTTTTTAAATAATAACTTACCTACCTTAAAAGCCATTAAAATTATTTTCACTAAAGGATCTTTAATGAACGGATTTTATAAACATTTTTTCTAGTTTTTATCCATACTAATATTATAAATGCGAAAGTAACTCTGTCTGTCTGTCTGTATGTTACGCTTTCGCGCCTCAACCACTGAACCGATTTTGATGAAATTTGGTATAGGGGTAGATTAGACCATGAGAAAGGACATAGGCTATGTTTGGTCGCGATAACCGACATCCACGCGGGCGGAGCCGCGGGCAAAAGCTAGTATTATTAATAAAAAAATACTATCAAAATACATTCTCTATTTCAACAGATTTAGAATGATGTTTCCTATTGTAGATACATACATTACTCCCAGTCACACCTTGTTCCCAGTGAGGTACGCAGAGACCTATTGTAGAATCTCGTATAGATAATATATAATATGTCAAGATGCATTCTTCTTCATCCAGTCCTAATTTTATCCTAAACATAATAAAATTAGCGTAAAGCAAGTGCCAAAGACAATTTAGGGAGCTTTTATAGTAAGTTTCGTTGATTTAAATTAATAAGGGACGATGTAAATAAAATTCGCTTCAAATTTTAAATGTTGTCTTTCGTATATCGAGATGACTCATAAAATGTATGGAAGGAATAAAATGTATGAAAGGAATAATATGACTTTTATTTAATTTTCACTACAACCCAAAGCCTTTTCGTTAATATTAGATTACATTACAATGTGTAGTCCTATGTTTCTTACCAAAAATGTACGAAGGTTCTCTCCGTACCCGGCAAATCTTTCAGAAATAGAGGTTAAAATGTTTTCCAAATAATAAGTGATATCCATCTGAGTCTGATATCACTTATACTTTTTAATTATAAGGTCAAATACATCGTTGAATGACTGACCTCAACAATACAGGAGTGTACCTACCCACCAATATCTACAGTTAAACTAATTCGTAAAGAAACAATTCATTCATTCATTCCCCTCTTCTTCATCTTAGCAGTGGTCCCAGTCACATGCGAAGCTTTCGCTTTCGGGTCTGAGGTACGCTTTAGCAGTCTAACTGCGGATTTAAATGATCTTGGTAGGGGATATCAAGGTAGGGGCTACTAAAAGTAAGAAAGAAACGGAAAACGGAACTCCGTGGCGTGGCGGTAGTGCACGCGACTGCCACACAGGAGGCGCGGGTTCGACTCCCGCTCAGTGCAAATATTTGTATGCATGAATATGGCTATTTGCATTGGTCTGGGTGTTTCTATGTATAATATGTATGTATTTACAAAAAAAATGTATATAATTATGTTTATCCGCATTCTAGATTCCATAACACAAGCTATAAAAGCTTACCATGGGTCTAGATAGCGTTGTGTAGAATGTTGTGGAATATTTATTATTTATTTATTTAATAGGCTGCGAGAACCCCTCTCTCAGTGTATTCCGTTTCTTTCTTACTTTTAGTAGCCCCTACCAAGATCTACCATACTTTTCTTAAAGTACTATTAACATGACATGTATAGTAACAATCCCTCGTCATACAACGTGAGGCATAACACCCAGTGCCCCTCTATTCCTTCCTAGCAATTAGTCAGTAGTCATCGAACCGTAGACACGGTGTCACCATGTCGCCTAACAGTAGCTGTGCCGACATGCCAGAGGTGCTGTATCGCTCCGGTTCCGTTGCTGCCGTTTTGTTAATTCCTGGTTGGTAGCGAGACGAGGCCGATACATTGCCGAGATACGGTATGTGGTATATGTAGGTATATAACACAGGTATGTATCAGTGGCGAACGGTGAAAATTTTCAAAATGGAAGCCGGTGGAAAAAACAACTTATGTCGATCTAATTTGATCATGCACCATACAATCTATTAGGAAACCGTTAGGAATCGTGTTATAGGGATTCCTTGCCATTAAATCAAAGAATCAAGCATCAACGAGACGATGGACTTGATATTAAGACGTTATGGGTTCAGATCCCATCCATTTATTAAAGGGGGTATGCCGAAACAATTCAAAGTCTAAACGGGAGAGTGTGCCTGATTGCCAATTGAATTAATTAATACATTAATCACTTATAAGTGCGCAATAACTTTAGTCCATGATGTTCAATTGATCATGAGATCTGAGTTTTCAATTTTGTATAGTGGAATATTTTTCTGTATCTTTTTAATAATTTTGCACTGCGATACTAAGGTGTAGGAATACCTTGGTATCGTAATGCAAAATTATTTACTTGCCTATCTTCATCTTCATTCTATCATTGTCCTGGATACTTCCAAGGCTACATAATGCATATCCTAACCATTTTTATTAATATGAAGCCTTAGCTATTACTAGAGTAACCAACGTATGACTCCTCAACTGCCAAAGAAATGCCTTTGCCAAAACCTCATCTGTTTCTTCATAGGGGTATCTACTGGCTGGCAGGTGATATTGGGCTCTAAAGATCTTACAGTCTACAGTCACGGGTACTTTAAGCGGGGCGTGAAAAGGCATCTGATGAGGCCGTCAAACTGAGTGCCACCACTGTTAACATGGTATATGTTTGCGATGATGACCCTCTCTCCGACACTTTACCTTAGCTTACATGTGTCGGAACTTCGTCAGGCGAGACGAAGTCAAATTGACGTGTCCTGTATATTAAAAAAACTATACATACTTCTAAATACCATCCAGCTATTCATCTTGGAGTTAAATTAATAAAAAAGAAGTACCTAGGCATATAGTCCACCTGATCTTATGATAGTTTTATATAATATAATAATATAATATTTATTTATTTTCACAAAAACTTTACACAATACAGTACGAGTATATGATTACAATTTTAGCAATGTTCACAACTTTATGTTTAACCCTGCTATCTACACTAGGATAGTCCTGTTACAATAGATAGCAGTGATCGGTCATTATATTTGGCACATAATTAATTTGTATTACAGCGAGAGTCTCGTGTGCATTGGAGTGATTGTAATCATGTATGTGTGTGTGTGTGTGTGTGTGTGTGTGTGTATGTGTGTGTGTGTGTGTGTGTGTGTGTGTGTGTGTGTGTGTGTGTGTGTGTGTGGTGTGTGTTTGTGTGTGTGTGTATTGTTTGTGCGTGTGTTTGTTAGTTAAGTGATGAATGTTAGCAATAGCTCGGTGTTTTCGTAGTCTTGTTTTAGAAGCCAATCTGTTACTTTTTGTTTCAATGTATAGTTGTTTAAATCCCTTATGTTAAGTTTTCTGTGAAGATTTTTGTATATGTACGTGCCCAAAACATAAAATTGATGCTTTGCGAACGTTGTTCTATGTGCAACACTCATCGGTAAGTTTTTACGTTTTTTATGATTTGATGGATCAAGACTACTATGTTTCCTTTGCAACGATCGGAGCACATAGAGTTGGCGGATAGTAAGGACTTTGCAGTCGGCATATAATTGTGAGGTTGAGTATCTATACAGTCTCTTCATCATTACCTTGAGTACGGCTCTTTGTGCCCTCTCAGCCCCAAGAAAACCGGTTTTATTTGCACCACCCCACACAGTTATGCAATATCCTATAATCGACTGGCAGAGCGCGAAGTATGTCATTTTCATTGTGTCTATAGTTGCTGATCCCCTCCCTAAGGGATTTAAATACATGTGTCAATCTCATGATTCTGTTCGTTAGGGTATCTATATGCTTGTTCCATCTTAGCCCATCATCAATCTGAACTCCTAAGTATTTCACGGTATTGGCTTTTGTTAGGTTGGTACATGTACAAGATGGTGTTGGGTTAGTGCATGAATGAGCTATGATATTAAATGATTCCGGAGGCTGACTTATGTGTCGTATTGAGAATGGTATGTATGCCGTTTTCGTAAGATTTAGTGATAGTAGATTACATGTTAGCCATTTCATTACCTTAGTGAGGGCAGATTCAGCGTTTGCTTTTACAGCTTCCCAGGTTGGGCCGTGGACAACGATTGCGGTATCGTCAGCGTATGCATAAAGTTTCGCTTTTGGAAGAACCAGTTTACAAAGGTCATTCACATAAATTTGAAATAGGGTAGGAGAGAGTATGCCGCCTTGTGGAACTCCGTACGTTGTTGTATATTCATCGCTGAGATAGGAATCAATCTTTACAATTTGTTTTCGATTTTTAAGATAGTCCTTAAAAATGTTTAGTGCAACTCCTCGCACACCTAATCGCTCCAGTTTATCTATAAGTTTTAGTTTTACTTTTACGATATATCTATGCGTGCTGTTAAAGTTTGTTTCACCATTTTTAAATCACTTTATGCGTCGCCTTAAAGGTGCTTGTGTAGGCATACATCAATCATATCGCTATCTTGCTAGAAAGCTGATTATATGACGACAACTCTCATTTGCACTATCCTTGGAACTCAAAGAGAATTGTCTTATACGTGATTATAATAGGTAACTAAGCAGATATATTTTGCATAAGCAATGAATAAGTCTAGTGATAAACTATTGTATGTACTGGATTAATAAAATACCTCTATATTTAGTTATAGCAATACACAGTTATATTTGTATTTTTTTCTCTAATATTGCTGTATAACGTGTTTCATTTTTCATTTACATATTATTTGGTATAGCTACGGTGGATTTTCTAAGACCAACCTCGCATCCCCTCGAAAATACAAAACAGCAACAAGAAAAATAACGAAATTACCTCTTACATAATACGTGTGGTCATTAGATCCTCAGTTTCACTTTGCGGTCGCGGTGACACGCGGAAGTATTTCACTGCCGGCATCAAGTACTATAATACAGGACTCGTTTATTGTGTCCCTCAGTCGTGACTTAGCCTGTGCTAAGGACAGACGAAATGTCCTTCAATAACAAAGTTGTATTATTAACTGGTGCAAGCTCCGGTATAGGGGCAGAATGTGCATTAAAATTCGCGCAATGTTCAGCAACGCTAGTATTAGTAGCCAGAAATCAAGACAATCTAACAAAAATCGGATACCAGTGTGAAAAAATAAACCAGGTTAAACCACTACTCATCGTAGCCGATATAACTTCGGAGCATGATGTTGAAAGAATCGTTGAGGAAACTATAAAGAAGTTTCAAAAGATCGATGTTCTAATAAATAACGCGGGTGTCAACTTTATATCCGGAGCACACACGCCGGTAGAGGCTTACGACCGTGTCATGGCAACCAATCTTCGTGGAACGTTCTTACTTACAACTAAACTCGTGCCTTACTTGATAAAGAGTAAAGGAAACATCATAATTATTTCGAGTATATTATCAAAGAAACCTTTACCAATCATGACCCCGTACTGCATGTCGAAAGCAGCTCTCGACATGTTCACTAAATGCACTGCTCTTCAATTGGGACCGAAAGGCGTCAGAGTCAATGCTGTGAACCCAGGACCTGTGAAAACTGAACTCTTTCGGCGCGGTGGCATGGCTGACACAGATTGTGAAAGAATGTTTGAGGGCATTCGAATGAGCTCACCGTTAAGAAAAGTAACTAAAGGGGAAGATGTAGCGGAACTAGTAATGTTCCTAGCCAGTGATAGAGCAAGTTGTATAAATGGAAGTTGCTACGTCATCGACTGCGGACTAATGCTAGGCGAAGCCGGAAACTTGTGATTGATGAACAGGAGAGATACAAATAAATATGTACTTTAATCTCTGCTGTTTGTATTATGTTGCAGAACAATACGAAGTTTTGTTCCCTGCAGACATACATATTTAACTCTGATAAGTTTGTTAAACAACTCGTTGTTGGATAAAACAATGCTAAAGGAACATTCAAATGTGTAATAAGGTGTATCGAGCCTCATAATAAACAAAGGTCCTCGGATATAGTAGGGAAACCTACAGATAAACGTTGAAAGAAGTTCCCCAGAGTTTCGAAAGGGCTCGTTTAGATTGCAGCGACAATTACATGACAGTGTTTTCTCCTGAATATCTGTTCTTTTCTGGTAATTGAGGGCAATACATTTACTTATCTGGAAGATTAAATCCTTTCTCAGGTAGAACGGTAATGCCGTGTTATCTTGCGTTAATTTCCGCGACATAATTATCTCTCAAATTGATTGTGCTCCCTGCAGCACACCGCAAATTAATATTAAATAATACCACTGGGTGCGCTAATGGCTCCAGAAATGACCTTCCTTATTTTGTCATTATCAGTGTGAAACAAAAAAATATTTTGTCACAAAAGGGATAATCTTAACAATATTTTTCTTGATACCTTGTTAACTTATTTCTGTAAGATAAAGTTAGCGTATAAGATAATCCTAAACATTCGTAGTGAAATAATAAAACTTTAATATCAGTATAGCGGATCTTCTAATTAAAGTTCTCGGATTCCTAGAGTCAACCCGTAATAAAGTGTAATTTTCAGCTACAAGTACGTAATCCGCAACAAGAGTGAGCTCGTTAGGCGCGTAGTGGGGCGGCGGAGGCGGAGGCGTGCGACGTTATACGCGATTAATATAATTCCCTAATTTATACGCGGCGAACGTTACTGTACGGGTTCCATTGTTATTGGGCCAAACCGCGGTTTTCAATTATGCAGCTTCACTCACACTCACATAGATTCCCTTTTACTCTCTTCTCAACGCTCAATGCGAAACTTTGTCAAATGGGATCGTAATTATCTTTCTTTCGTGTTGATTATTATGAGGTTGTAGATTCTGTTTGCTCATGTGTTAAATTTATGTTAAAACGTGCAAAACTGTAAGTATCTACGATGTATATGTATTAAGATAAGAGTATCTGCTATATAATGATTGTGTCTTGTCATATGGGTGTATTGTATAGGGTCGCAAAAGCTTCATGACTCAAGGCAACATCTGCCTATACATGAATACACATTATTTAAATAATGCATTTTTAGTTTTAATTAAACGTTGGTCCACAAAGTGCTTGTACAGGGGAGTAACTACAGTGTACATCGATAGCCTACACGTGCTAATAATAAACACAAAAGATATTATAAAATAATCGATTCTAAGACAATAATAACATGAATGCATTAGCACGTAGATTGCATTATTCCGTGAATGTACGTGTTCAAAGCTTTATTTACGGTCACCAGTACGACACTACGGTTATGTTCGACTAATATTTCGTCTCGGTACGACGGTTTGCAAGCATGTCCTCGGTAACTTTGTTTAGTTTGTCGTAGTAGTCTGTTAATAATGCAGTGTTAGTGTTTATGAAATTCACTTTTGTCATATAATTATTTGATATGAATTGTGATACTTATTTCAATTTGCTACGATTCTAGTATACACCATTGCATAATATAAAAAATTATAAAACTACAAACTGTCACCCCAATGGCAACGTTGGGGATCTGTGTTTTTACAATTTTACAGGAGAGCAGTAAAGCTCTTTTATTCTTATTTCTAAAATGGCTCGTTTTATTAATTCTATAAGAAACCGGCAATATTAAAATATTATTTGACGAGATTTTCTCCTATGTTAAATTGTAAAAACCAGATTAGCAACTTTACCACTGAGTCGAAATCGAAACTAAAGGCCAATTATTTCTCTAGTATAAAGTCTCAGTAAATACGATTTGCATCGTCAGACTTCTTTGTCAATTCATTCAAACTTCTTTAGCACCTTAGAATACCGGACGAAAGTATTCTTATGCCAGCAATATCAAAGAGAAATTATCAAGCTATTACTGAGCCCACTCTGTAACGTAAGTGGGCTGCACTAGGTCGCATTATCGGACATCTCCTTTTCAGAGCACGTCGGCCCGTCCTATTTGCTGACAGTAATCTTGAAGAGTTGCCAGGTCGCGAGCCCGCACAAATATATTGGAACTCTCGGACCCTTGAGACCGGCCAATGCGGGTTGTAGGTGATCATTTCTGTTTTGACACACCTATACGCGATTCTGAATCTTATGTTCATTGCATAAGGTTTAGAATGATTTGTATCTGGCTGATATTTGTTTTGATAGGAAAGGGATGTTCAATCGAGAGACGTCTATTTAAAGGGACAGCAGATCGTTTTACTTGTAATTTGTACTGCACGTGCTGAGAATGTATAACTCTTAGGTACGACGGAACTGCTAAATGTATGCATGAACTTAATTAAGTTGAAACATATCCGAAGGTTGCTGATTGGAAGAGAGTCTATGTTTGTATTTTCTTTGCTAAGAAACAAAATCCAATCACAGAAACCGAGATATAAATGTACATACTCAGGTACAACTCCTTTGGACCTAGCGTTAATGACGTTACATAGTCCAAACGAGTTTAATATAATGTTTATTTACAACCGTCTTCTAAAAATGGAGGAAGTTCGCAATTTTGATGTTTATATGTATATTTTTTTTAGTTTAGTCTAAATATGTAAAAACTGTAGGAATCCAAACTTGTCGGATCTAACTCTCGTTTTAGATCCCAACGTATGAAACCAAAACTCAGGCCCACTGTGTGTAATTGATTTCAACTACCGCATCAGCAGCAAATCTCATTGAACCAGTTTCGTCATAAAAAGTCTCCTTGGTTTATTTTATTTATTCGTAACTAAACCAAACCTTTCTTAACCACATTGATTGACCAGTAGACAACACGCGGCCTGTAACACGAAGCCTTATTACCTCAATACCGCAAAACTTTATCACAAGGAATAGAAACATGTTCAGCCTACAGCGTTTCAGTTTATTTACAAACATGAGCCGACCTCGAAGGTACGCACCGTCTGAGTAATAAAAATGATCGTACCCAATCATATTTTATCGGGTAAGCTGTTTTTCGCGGAGCGGATCCTGCTCCTCGCCCGTAAATGTGAAATGGCTCAATTTCCTGCACCTACACGAATAGTCTTGTTAACAATAACACGAATTCGCCATAAATGTATACTATAGCATACAGGCAGAGATTATCCAGATTGAAGTGAAATATTTTGTTGTATATATGTCTGTCTCTACATTTTGCATAAAAAAAAAATGAATTGACATTAAATTGCTATATCGCGTTGATCACCAAAGGATGCACTTTGCAGATCCGATCTCCTATTCTTCCTCTGATTTGGATATTCCTGGCTTCTACGGAAGCATTTGTTTTGAAATCCAGAGAGAGATATCAGGCTGAGGGTGAGGTTGACTTTGCTCTTGAAAACCATCGTAGGGCTCCAAAATACCCATAAAAATAATAACAAATATTATGTAATATACTTAATATACCATTCCAAAAGTATATAAGACTAGCTTTTGCCCGCGGCTCCACCCGCGTGGATGTTGGTTATGGCGACATAGCCTGGTCCTTTCTCAAGGTCTAACCTATCCCTATACCACACTTCATCAAAATCGGTTCTGTGGTTTAGGCGTGAAAGCGTAACATACAGACAGACAGATAGACAGAGTTACGTTCGCATTTATAATATTAGTACGGATGACTCACAGTGGACATCATAACTTTTCGGTATACTTACCTGTAGGGTACTTATTTTACAAAATATAGCCTTTATCAGTTTTGTATTGATAGCCCTTGTTTTAAATAAAGATGTAGACAATGCGACCAATTGTGTGAAGAATGTTGAAGAGGAGTTTCAGGTAGTATATTAATGAAAATTCTTGGATTTATACGGAAGCGTGTATTGCCACCAGAGGTTAGATAGACAATTAATAGTTAACAGACAGCACCTAGCATAAATGGTTCATGCCCTTATCCATTTACATATTGCGGATTAAAAATAGTAGGCGCTAAGTAACATAAATGCTTAAAAGTATAATAATGTTATTTTAAAACTAAACATGCCCCCGGGCGTTGAAAGCTAGTGGCTTTCAACATCTTCAAGAAGCGGACATATCTTGCTGAAGGCTCGACGAACTACACCATTTGAAGTTCGTACATCGGCTACGCGTGAAATCCCATCAGTGCCTGGGTACAGCTGGATGATGCGTCCCAATCTCCATTTGAGCGGTGGAAGATTTTCGTCCTTTAATAAGACCAGAGCATTTAATTTGAGTGCTTCGTGATTGACATTCCACTTTACTCGTTCCTGTAG
Source organism: Eilema sororculum (assembly GCA_914829495.1). Classification (NCBI taxonomy): domain Eukaryota; kingdom Metazoa; phylum Arthropoda; class Insecta; order Lepidoptera; family Erebidae; genus Eilema; species Eilema sororculum. The sequence continues at coordinate 12,824,014 of OU618548.1, forward strand.
CAATGTGACATACTCCTTACTCCATCTGTTCCAGAAACTTTGTCGAAGTTGTTCGAGCCGATGGAACCGCGATAAACATGGCTTCGAGTAGTCCACAGTGTTTGAAGTAGGAGTTGAAGTTAGGGGACGACCGATTAAAAAATGTGCAGGCGTTAATGGCAATAGATCGTCAGGGTCTGGTGAAAGTGGTGTGAGTGGTCTGGAGTTGAGGATCCCTTCAATTTGTACGAGCACTGTAGTCAGTTCTTCATACGTTAAGTGAGACGTACCCAACACTCTGTACAAGTGATGCTTAACGGACTTCACACCCGCTTCCCAGAGTCCACCGAAATGAGGTGCATAGGCAGGGGTGAAATTAAATTTAATGCCGTCATTAGCGGCAGACCCAGCTAAAGAACCACAACTCGACTTTAAAAACTTAGCTAAATCATTACACGCTCCTACATATGCAGTCCCGTTATCACTATAAATGTTTTTCGGTTTGCCTCTTCGTGAAACAAAACGATATAACGCGTTAAGAAAATTATTACTTGTAAGGTCCCCTACTAGTTCTATATGGATCGCCTTTGTAGCAAAACATACAAAAAGGACAATGTACACCTTAACAAGCTTGCTACCGCGGCCTTGACGACTGAGTGCATTTATAGGACCAGCATAATCGGTCCCAACATTCTCAAAAGGGAAGCTTGGTGTTATACGATCACGGGGCAGATTACCCATCAAAGGAGCGCTTATTTTCCCTTTCATGCGACAGCATTTCAGGCATTTTCGGAAACATGATCTAGCCAAATTACGGCCACCTATAGGCCAATAGGTTTCTCTTATAGAAGCCAGTAAAAGTTGAGGTCCGGCATGCATTAAGCGTTTATGCTCATGTTCAAATAACAATTTGGTTAAAATATGAGAGGACTGTATCACGATAGGATGTTTTTGTTGATCTGATAAATTTGAGTTCTCTAAACGACCACCAACACGTAGTAGTTCATTGTCATCTAGAAATAAGTTTAGTTTATTTAATGGATTATTTATAGGTAATTTTTTGTCATTCTTAATTAATTTATATTCTAAAAATGACTCTGATTGTGCTAATTTAATTAAAAGGTTTGAAGAATTGTTTAATTCTTCCACAGACAGAGGACCAGACATTTTTATTTTACCTTTAATATTACTTAAAAAACGTAAGACATAAGCTGTTGAACGAAGGAGTCTATTATAATTAGAATATCTACTAAAATCAATAGTAGCTGGGTTTGATTGCTCCATCACATGTAAAGCATTTTCACTGCGGAGTTCAGGCAAATTAGAATCAACCTTAATAAACTTGGATGGCCATTCTGAAACCGGTTTACGTAAAAATGATGGACCTGACCACCATAGATCATTATCCATGATGGCACTTGGAGTAACACCTCGAGACAGAAGGTCAGCAGGGTTTTCATGTGTAGGAACATGCCGCCAGGTGAACTCACCAGTCACGTCAAGGATATCCGTGACCCTATTTCTAACGAACGGTTGAAGCTTACTGGGTATCATGTGGAGCCAACCCAGAACGATGGATGAATCCGTCCAAAATGTAGCACTATGTATTGCAGTTCGCAACGAATCTTTGAGCTTTTCATAGATTCGAGCTGCTGTTAAAGCCCCACAAAGCTCGAGTCGCGGAACTGTTAGCGTTTTAAGGGGTGCTACTCTACTTTTGGCCATCATTAATCGGACGGACAGAATACGTTCTTCGGCATCAAATGATACAATATATATACAGGCACCGTAAGCATCTTGTGATGCATCCGAAAAAACGTGAACATCAATATGATTAGTAGGAGAAACTACAGCTGCACGGGGTATCCTAATATTACACAATAATGGTAACACCTTTATGAGGTCTTCCCAATTTTGACGAAGCTCCGACGGTAACGGTTCATCCCATGATAATTTTTGTAGCCATAATTTCTGCAGCATTATCTTCATGGGGACGATGCATGGAGCTAAGAGGCCTAAAGGGTCAAACACCTGGCCTATGGCGGACAAAATACTCCGTTTAGTGCAATTCTGTGCTGGTTCAACATGAATCGGAAAACAGAGTTCATCAGAACTAGTTATCCAACTGATACCTAATGTTTTAGTTGATTCTGTTGAACCGATGTTAAGATCGACCGTATCTCGCGCTGATTCATGGGCCAGAAGCTGAGGCTCGTTCGATTTCCACTTGCGCAGTGGTAGGCAGGCGGAAGCAAGAGTAGCCGTCACCTCTTGCTGAATGAACTTCGCCTCATCCAAAGTACTCGCCCCTGTCAGCAGGTCATCCACATAAAAATCATGTATGATGACGTCAGAAATCTTTGAGTTGTCACATTCCAAGCCTACTTGCTTAAGGCACCGAATCGCAAGAAACGGTGCACTGGCTGTACCATATGTGACAGTATTTAATTCGTAGGACTTAAGTTCCTGCGACGGATCACTGCGCCACACAATGTGCTGCAGATGTCGGTCGTCCGGGTGAACGAGAACTTGGCGATACATCTTCTCGATGTCCGCCGCTAGCACATACTTGTGTTGACGAAACCGAATGAGAATAGAAAGTAGGTCATCCTGAATCGTCGGGCCCACCATCTCTATGTTGTTCAACGATAAGCCTGAAGTAGTAAGACTGCTGGCGTTAAATACTGCTCTTAACTTAGTGGTTGAGCTGTCTCGCAGAACACCATGGTGGGGAATAAAATATAATATTTTATTAGAAGTGAATGAACTTTCACTCATGTGACCCAGGTCCTTGTATTCATTCATGAACTCTGTGTACATGCTTTTTAATTTTATTTGTTTACTAAGCCGTCGTTCCAGTGAAATAAAACAGTGCTTGGCACGTCCCAATGATTCACCGAGTACAGATGGATCTTGAGTCAGTGGTATCTTGACACAGAAACGTCCATCCTTAAGACGAGTTGTATTATGAACAAAGTGGTTTTCACATTCCTGCTCCATTTTGGAATAACAGGTGGGTTTACATGAAACCTCCTCCAGTTTCCAAAATTGTGTAAGCTGACTTTGTACGTCGTCAGTGCGGTGATCATTGGAATGTGATTCAATAACATTTATAAAATTACACCTAAGTGTTTGAGCTGACTGTAATTTACTGGGACCCGAGACTATCCAACCTAGACGGGTTTCAATAAGTATAGGATTTCCCTTCCCTAAATTAATTCGCTGACTTCCTAATAAGTCCCAAAAAATATCAGCTCCGATAATTAAATCTACATCAGACGGAGTGTGAAAGTTGGGATCAGCGAGTACAATGTCAGTGGGAATGGCAAAGTTTGAAATGTCAACTTGTTGACATGGTACCTTATCGGTTATCGTAGGCAAAACAAAACAATTTGTTTTTGTTGTGTAAGTACTATCAAGTGATGTCAGGTTCACACGACACATTTTTTGTATGACCGAGTTTGAATTATTAATGCCGGTCATCGCCTTATTTATTGAAATGAAAGGTAAATCAAGTTTGTCATGCATGTTTTCGGTAATAATGCACGACGTACTACCACTATCTAACAGCGCGTGAACGATGTGTTCACGATTGCATTTATCGTACAATTTAAGAAGGGCCGTAGATAGTAACACCTGGCGAGTTTGACCTTGACCGAGAGAAAGACAAAGCGATACATTGCTCGATGAGTGTTCGACCGGTGTGGATTGCTGTGCATTATTATTCTTTAGCGATAAAGACATATTGTTGTTATTACCACTAATAGAAGATGTATCGGATGCTTTATGGTTTACGACGTGAACTAAAGTGTGGTGCTTACGATGACACACTTTACAGCTAGTTTTCTTACATCTATTTGCGAAGTGACCTGTATTTAAGCAGTTATAACATAATTTTAAACTTGGTAGCAATGACAAACGTTGCTCGTTGCTCATACATAAGAACTCTGGACACATGGACAGGTGATGAGTTTTACTACATTTTGGACAAACCTTTGAAGCTGGCTCTTGACCTTGGTTATTCTGGACACACGAAACCATGGACTTCACCTTAGAATTAGAAGATTTACCACAAGGCTGGGGATTATTACGTGAAAGTTCAATGAACTCAAGGAAGTCGGCACGATTACGTAAAAAAGTAATAAATAAACTCAGTGTTATTTTTGTGTTTATATCAATTCGATTCCTGTGCTCTTCCCATTCACGGTACGTCTTGGGATCTAATTTTCGTGATATTATGTGTATTAGCAGTGTATCCCAGTGTTCCGTGGGTTCGCCTAAGGATTCTAACGAACGAAGGTTTTTATTTAATTGATCTATAACTCGTTTAATGCCTGCCGAACACTCCTTGCTGCCCATGTCAATATTGAGTAATGCTGTAACATGATTTTGAGTCAATAAGCGTTTATTATCAAATCTATCACATAACAATTTCCAGGCTACAGAGTAGTTAGCTTCGGACACTATAATGGAACTTATGCACCCAGCCGCCGACCCTTCCAGTGCCGATTTCAAATAGTGAAACTTGGTTATGTCATCAAGTTCCTCATTTGAGGAGACCATACTATTGAAAGTGTCATGAAAACATAACCAGTTCTCATACGATCCATCGAATTTTGGCAATGGAATTGTCGGTAGTTTAAAAGGTTTAGATCTGTTTCGAGAAGATACACTACAAAAGTCATCAGTAGGTTTCACTATACTATTTATGATATCTAGGGCCTTACTCTTAGCTTTGTGAAACGCCGAAACGAACGCTTCCCTAGCTTGCAGCTGAGCTGTCTGGTCATCTACCAAACATTCTATTTGTAGCTGGACTTCATCGAAATTATCAAATAATTTTGGCAATGTACTCAGTCGAGATTGTAGCTCATTTACCTGGGACTGTGTGCACGACTTTAAAGGCAATGATTCCAAATAATTAATAAATGCTGTTAGTTGTCCTTTGTAACTTCCCCTTTTTCTATTTAATTCCGTTTCCGTCATTCTGGGAAGCGGGATGTGATCTGGAATTTATACAGAACAAGTGTTTATAATTATGTATATAATATTTTGATTTTAGTATTACTAAGACAGTGAATACTTAGTTGAAATTGCTACACAACTGTATATAATTTAGATAGGTACTTCTTATTTAATAATTGCCTACTGTTGTAAATAATGATTTAGTTATATAATTGTAAGTATCGTAATGGTTAAGTTTATATTAATAAATGATTTTACTTTTCACCAACGAAACTTTATTTTTATTTCTAAGGCCAAACAAGTACAGAATTATAGTGATGTTTAGTTAAAAATAGCTAACTAATTAGCTATGTATATTTAAACAAAGTAATATTTAAACAAACCAAACATTAAATAGTAAATGAAAGGCGATAATAAGGGCAAAAAGTAAATCTTAAAAAATACTTAAATACTTACATGCATGTAGGTAAGTCTAACTATCTAACGGTACCTTTAAAGTAGATATTTTCGCAAATCCAGTATAAATTATAACTTAACAAGATAGATACTACCTTAAAGAGTGTTGGGATTAATTAGTGTTCTTAATTAATTGTCACTTTCAGCACTGAATACCAATATCCTTGATTGACCTTTGGGTCGTCGTCGCACACGTACTATGGCACGTAGCAATTTTTGATTTTCAGTTATTTCGTCTTCACAACACGGTTTTCTCCTGAATACCTTTACGAATAGCTGGAAACTTGCTTAATCCGTTTTCGAAGGACCATGAAGAGGAGTTTCAGGTAGTATCTCAATAAAAATTCTTGGATTTATACGGAAGCGTGTATTACACCCAGAGGTTAGATAGACAATTAATAGTTAACAGACAGCACCTAGCATAAATGGTTCATGCCCTTATCCATTTACATATTGCGGATTAAAAATAGTAGGCGCTAAGTAACATAAATGCTTAAAAGTATAATAATGTTATTTTAAAACTAAACAAATGTGTTAATTCAGAGAACAACACAACAAGAGCACACAAGAAAATATTAAATAAATATTTTCTTTATTATTTTATGTAAGCTTTTAGAGCTGAGGTGATGCCTTAACTTGGAATGTGTTAAGCTGTTTCTGATGGCGACATTCTTTTTGTCATATTACTAACTAATGCAAATACAAAGCAATAACACGATACATAATGTTTATTCTGCCGGAGCCCGTAATATGCTTTCCTCTGAACGAAAAACTAATATAAAGCCACTACTTGTAGCACTTGTCAAGTCACGTATAAGGTATTTAGATACCTATAGTATAGCGGGTGAAAGAGATCGGAATGCCAATTTATCGCTTGTTCCTCGTAGGTACTATTTATTGTCTGTGGACAGTCTTTGTTTCCTTTGTTCGAATATTCGGCGTTTAAGGACATCTATCACAATTATACCAACATTCTGATCATAAGGAAAAGTAAGAAGCAAGCCGGCGCGTTACATAATTTAGCAGAAATACAACACTTTGTGTCGCTAAAGGTTCTTGTAAAATGAGGTAAATAACACCTGTTTTGACCCTTGATCCCTTCACATTGTGAGTTGTGAGTGACACATTTATTGACTAATAGAAAACATTTGTTACCAGTTCAGTGTATCAACTACAAAAATGTAGTAAGTAAGTAGATACATTGATCGCATTGTTGTGAAAATAGGATTTCTATACTTAGCAGTGAGCTGCTGCAGATAGGGCAGAGCTGCCAAGGTAAGAAAGTTAGATATTCGTATTTTCTGCCAAATCTCGTGAGTAAATACAGCAGACTGTGAGTGGTAGTGAGCGCTGACCCGTCGCACAAAGTACTTCCTAAGCCTACGTCTGCCTCGCAAGTCACTGTCGCAACTGTAAATGTTTTCTCTACCGTCTCAGAGCCTGGAGCTTATACGGGTTGGCTTTTATTGGAGCTACTGCCATCTGACTTAAAGGTGTTTGGCCTAGGCAGACTTCCGAGAGGATAGTCTACGTAAAATCCTTGTCCATCAATTAGCAGGTGTACTGGCTAACAAGCTTGGTTATGACTCGACATACACCCCTCACAATGGATGACAAAGCACCATATTCCATGAAAAGCTCAGGAAGAGTGCTTCCTTCTTTCCATCAAATTTTCAGCAAATACTAGCTGATATTGTAACCTCTTCCAAATACTTTTATTTTACTTTTACTGATTTTGAATAAACCCTGGACATGGAATTGTAAGAAATCATGCCCTCATTAGTATAAGGCGAGATTAAATATCACTTGCCGCACTAATCCCTTACCAATGGCGTGTTTCTTGCAATTATTTCTAGTTCAGTGGTGTATAAATAAATATCTTATTATATTAGGAATCGTCGGAATTACTATCTTTCAAATGATTCATAATATATCATTATTTTACCGTTATCCTGTCTTCCCATTCGCTTTCCCCATCCTTCCATAGGGTTCGCAAACGCTTGGGGTGCGGCCGCCTCCTTCTGCGAGCAAGTAATGCTCGAGAAGGAGGCGGCCGGTCGGGTCCGGACCAGACTCCGGGACCCGGGAAGCCCGTGCAGAGCGAAGGCGAACCGGACGTCGGTGGTCGCAGAACGACCTCCGTCCTCCATGAGCACTGGCCTGGGGGTGACCGGTGGAGCCGCCTGTCACCCTAGCAGAAGCAGGCCGCGGCGGCGGCGCAAAGTGCGCCTCACCGTAACTGGGGCTAGATGGGGACATTTTGGTCCCTGTGGGGAAGGGGGCCATCTCGATAGGGTCTGCCGGGTTGCGAGAGATATGCTTTTGGCAATCTCACCTCCGGCAACCAAGGACCCAAGATGGCGTGCGTTTTAGTCGGTTCGAGTCCGACATAATCACCTCCACCGGCTCTGTGGAGGGATTTATCGCACGATAAAAAAGAAATCCTTCCATAGGGTTGCAAGCGTTCATGAGCCACGATAACATGTGGGTGTTCTCACTTGCAACTTTATTAGCAAAAAAATTGAGATTAACCAGTAAATTAACAAGTATCCTGGAGATAAGAAAACATGCTCATAAGGTGCTTGTTCTCAAATAAAATATGAAAGTATCTACTATCGAGCTGTTGAAAAATATGGTTTATGGTACTTTTTCATGTAGAGTAGTGATAGAACTTCCGAATGAGTCATCACATTTCGTTGTAGAGTGGCGCTAGAACTTGAGAATGGCGTAAATTTTGGAAAGAAAAGCCTAGTATTTAAATAAGGTGTAGGTATATTGAGCTATTATCTGGAATAAACAGCTCTATAAAAATAAAGTTTAATTTTTTTTTAGTATAAAACTTAAAATTATTATTAGGTACTAAAAACTATACCAAAACAGAACAATATAATATACAGCCAGCCTTTGCTACCGACAAATTAATATAGTTTTTTTATTTTTTTAATATGTATCGCAATAGGCAACTCAGACACTTTAAATAGTTACTAAGCACACAGACAATAAATAACATAAATATTATAATATTACTAAGCACACAGACAATATAATTACTAAGCACACAGACAATAAATAACATAAATCAGAAAATATCATAAATATTATAGCAAACATACACCACAGGGAAATAATATGGACATTCTCAACAAACAACGAAAAACTATCGAATTTATGTAACTAATGCCCCGCTTGCGTTATAATGTCTCGTCTTTTAATATTTTTTTTATGATGGAGCCTTTACGGGCTTGTGCACAACAATTCACCAAAGTTTGATTGCCATCGGATGTTATGATAGAGGAACAAATAGTAACTATATATGTCAATGATAGGAACCCATAAAGGATATACAATGAAACCCTATTTTTATATCAACGATTTATTTGTTGACGTCTTTTTGGGAAAAGACTTTCTTTCACTTATTGGCTCTATAGTTTATTGATACAGCATGTTGGCAGAGCGAGAGTAATCGACTGTTGCTTGATAGGTCCTGGGTACGATTCCCCACTTGGTTTGGTTTGCAAGACTTGGATATCACCCGAATATACGCTCAGATGATGTTGATATGCAGATATATGCGTATCCTGAATAAATGTTTTTTTCTTTCTTTCTTTCTTTCTATATAGAATGACCCAAAGTACAGCTTAGAGAAGAGATATTGATATTTCTGATAATCAGGATCTGGCATCGGTTTTCCTTCCGGGATTGCGAGCATAGAAGACTTGCGCTACGACAAAAACCCAAACAAGCCACAAAAGATAAGATGGCTAAAATCAAATAAAAGTTGCTGTCATTAATGTCAAATTTAATATATAATATAGCAATAGGCTCGCCCCCTATTCGTCGTGGGACCGAAAATCATAATTGGCGAAAAGTGGCAGCTGTCAGTATATGGATAGATATCTACAATGTAATATTTATGAAATAAAAACATGATAAAACAAAATTTTAAGTGCTCCTTTTAATAATGGACAACCTGACATTGTGTTTGCACGAGTATTTAAATTAAATAAATATCTAAAAACTTTCGATGAAAATAGGTTACATTTTCTAAAGTGTAACATAATATTCATGGTATCGGCAGTACGTGACCTGACGCCACCTTCGAAATTACAACGCAAGCAATAATTCAATCAAACGTGGCTTAACCGGCTCTCTCTATGTTTAGCGACCCACCCTTATCATGTCTCATGAATACCTACCGTGCCTCAACTCCCAGAGACCCTAAAATATATTAATTATGATTAAAAACGAAACCTCGACACGAAAACAAGAGAAAACAAAAAGCGGAGAAAAAATATTTGAAAACAATCGCCGATAGTCTTATAACGCCTACTGATTTGAACAGACGTGTGATTGTAGCAGTTTTCACAATGAAACATTTGGTCTTTTTTATAGTAGCTTCGCTAAACATTCAACATCGCATATGCAGAGATGAAGAAAAAATAATGAAAGGTAATACTTTGTTGTTTATACATTTTCTAGGCAATATGAAAATAAGGCATACAATAGCGATACTGGTCCCAATAGATGAGTGCCTATTGTATATGTTGTGCCTTTATTTTAAAATATCGTTAACTTTGTTAATGATGGTACTGACAAAACCTAGAAAGGTGACCTAACGCAGATTCAAATCAGACAAGGATTATCAAATCAAACCGGACTTAAAAACCTCATGTTATAAACATAAAGATTTACAAATATCGAACATTATGAAATAAGGATATTCTTATACCCAATAGCAACAGGCCTTAAAAGATGAAAAGAAATCGGGGCCTAAAATACAAATTCATTAATAAGAATCATTTAAAATAATAAGTCTTGTCGGAGTTGTCCGACACGATTTCCGAAACACCGAGGGATTTCGAAAAGTTTGTAGTACTTTATAAAGGCTTTCCTTTCGTACATTCGATTTTATCTCGTGTAAGCACACTAAGTTTAGAAGTAGTAGTGTAAGTCTGGGGATATCTAGTAGCACCCCCGGGACCAGTAATGGACCTGTGGAAACGACTACAAAAGGAAAAGTCTAGCCGCAACTAGATTTAGTGCCCTCAGATACCCAATAATGTGCCGATGTGAGAAATTGCGCACTCGTTAGGTGTAAAATATAGTTTAACGATTCAAAAATCTTAATATTTAGTTAAATCTTATCAGTTTTGTTTCTATTATCTACGCTAATGGTTACATGTAACATAAAATAGTTGAAATAAATGTGCCATTGCAGTTTGTAAAACAATAGTTTGCTTATTTTAATACTGCAACATGTAATAACGTCCGCACAATGTAGAATTAATACTACTATTAGTAGTTATCTGTCGTAGAATTTCCATTTGAATAGTATAGTCAGCATCAGAAAGAATTTGACGAAATAAGTACTCAAAATGATTTTAATTTCGATTTTGACCCCCTTCCAGTTGGTCCATCGTTCTGACATTTGGTACACACCTTTTGTTCGGACAATAATACTATTTTTGAGACTACGTTGACAAGATATTAATGATGCTGGCTGTGAACAGAAAAATACGAATGTATAATTGTTAATTGCATCTAGATAACAATAACTCATAACCCATATCCTCAAACATTCGGATTTTTTCTTTCTAATCAGGTTAGCTACATCTCTTTCCAACATCCACCAATTTAAAACCCAATAATTTAAATTAATATTATCTAATTTCAGCATGCTATTGGCCGAATGAGGTATATGAACCCTGTTTTGGGGGATGTGCTGAAGTCTCATGTGACAACCCACGAAACCATCTACGGCCGTGCTACCCGTACTGCGAGCCTGGCTGCGTCTGTGAAGACCCTTATGTTCGCGATGATCGCACCCACCAATGCGTACTACCACAAGACTGTTCACCGTACGTAGTTTTTTTTAGTTTCTATTTACTGACAGAGAACAAATTTGAATGAAATATTAGGTATATAGTACTAAAAAAACTCCAAATAATTTTATTCTCTAAGAAAAACCGATAACATAAAGCTTTCCAATAGTTTAGCTATATAATGTAGAGCTTACGTACATAATAATAATATTCTATGACATACCTACAAGAAAGCGTTGTGTAGATCCAAAGTTAATTAGTAGTAAGTTAGCTATAATATAGGTTGGTATTAGTTCTAGAAATTCGATTGAATAGGAAATTGTATTAATTTAAAAATATTATTGCCGAGTGGTTCCCAGCAGAGTAAAATTTGGGCCACCCCATCTCTTCCCATACGGTTTCGTACAAAGCGTCTAAGGGTAGAGGCTGTTTAACATCAGAGAGATATAATACAGCCCAGCCTCAGCCTCAGATGCATAGCTCGAGTCAAAATAGGCGTGGATTGATTAAATGATGAAATGCGGGTGTTAATTCACCTCTGCCTAACTCTCCGAGGATAAAGGCGTGATTATATGTGTTATGTATGTTAAAGATATTATTAGAAAAACATCCATTTTGACATACTAATTGCCCCATAATATAGCAGTCGTTTTAATGCCAGATAGAATCAGACATTTCTTTACACTCTTATAAAATGTTTCCCTTGGTAATATTTCAGTACACAAATGGGAATACCAGTGCCAGTTAAAAGGACGTCAGAAAAGGGATCTTCATCGATGGGGAAATATCCTGGCAGGATGACCAGGACCCACAACAAACGTGATGACGTACCGCTAGACTTCCCAGAGAACGACTTACCAAGCAACAACATAAGCCCTATTACCGTCAACCAGAAGGATGACTTCAAACGAGGCTCAGAAGTATCCAGAATGGGCAATTACTTCAATATTGTTATAGCTCCACCTCCAATCAAAGCTCTTCAACCAAGGAAAATCATTGGAGGAGAGCCCTATAGGACTAACGCTAAAAGAATGACATGAACTTATTTTGTTGTACCGTGTATTGTTTGAAATTAAAACATTATTTTAAAAATCAGTTTCAATGTTTCATTGCATGACATTTTACTTATCTACCCATTCGGTTGCTTCATAGAAAAACCATTATTGTACTCGAATTCAATTAAAAGTATTTACTCAATTAATAACACATTACGACAGTATTATTAGTACTGAGTCAGTCGTAGAAATAATTGCTTAGTTGTATTCGTAAATTAAACAGATCTATGTAATTCACTCTATAATTAGGTATTGAGACTACAAGTAACAAACTAAAATAGAAGAAAATATTTTTCTCTTCTGCGCTACACTTGTACAATCTATGTGTTACTTTTGCCTTATTCGCCCATAGACATGTATATTAATTATCATCATCATCACCAACTTATAAGTGATGATCGTTATTGCATGTGATACTTTTATTTTTTACCCGACTACGGCGAAGCCAAAAGGAGGGTTATGATTTTTGACAGGCTATGTATGTATGTATGTATGTATGTATGTATGTATGTATGTTCATTTGTTCCCTCATAGCTCCTCAACTACTTATTAGAACTGGACAAATGAGGTATCATTACAAGCGGCTTTCTCGTCCGATGGTTATAGGCTATATGATGTGTCACTCAATCTTGTGTGGCGCCCTCTAGCGCTCATAAGGTACTGTGTTAAAAAATAAATTTGAGATAAATATGCCGTGTTTGGTATCAAATGAAAGGGCTTAAGAAGCACATTTCAAATATGTATAAATTATCAACTTTACCTTGCCCCAAAATAATATAAATAAAAAATAAAGTTCAAAACTAAAACCCGACTACCGAAAAATCACGCTTTAAAAAGTAACAAACAAGAAAATATCAAGGATAGCCGTGGTCGTATGCCACTTACTCTGACAAAACAATATATTCTAGGCAAAAGTGGCATACGACCACGGCTATCCTTGATATTTTCTTGTTTGTTACTTTTTAAAGCGTGATTTTTCGGTAGTCGGGTTTTAGTTTTTTTATTTTGAAGCATGAACCATATGGAACTCGAGCCAGGGGTCCACTTGCCTTCTCTGTAGACCTTTAAATAATCTAATTAATGTTGAAATGTTGAAATTATAATATGAGATTGACAAACTTCAATATCGTGCATTCTTCATGGCGAAGGCTTTTAAGTATTTTTTATTCAGAAAAATAAACCGCGGAGCGAGCGTAGCTCGTGTTATATAAAAAAAGAAGAGTCCTTGCTGATAGCCACTTAGCTCAGCATTTTTATTAGTATCGATAAAGTCGTGGAAGCAATCACATCCGCTCGGTAATTTTTTTTGTGAGACCGAGGCTTAATTTTACTGATTAGTTGCAAATACACCGTAACGTGAAACGGAACAAAATTTGGCCGCCATTTTTAGAACTACAACATGAACTACTATTGATACACGTTTACAAAAGGGGTAACAAAATGCGGAAAATATTATTCGTTGCATTATTGTTATGTAAGTGTTTCACTTTTGTTGATCTTATAACTGGTGACCAAAACAATGGTGGCAAGAAAAACTTTTATCTTCCAGATAACTTCGTCGCACGGGCGACTCGACCAGGTCCTTATGACTATGACGATGTGGATGGAAGCAAGAGACACTCTCTGATAGAAGATAGGAGGAACTGGAGAAAAAAGACATTAATGAAGCAGCCGTTAGACGAGCACAAAGACTATGAAAGATGGAGGTACGAATATGAGAATCAGAGATACTTGGATGAGCAGGACCAGAAAGCCTACAACTCACCTGAAAGACCGAGAGACAGGGATAGAGACCTCGATATGCCAGGGCCATACAGGGGGGGAGGCAATCGGGGTAATCATTACGACAGTGACAATAATGCACCACAGAACACAAAGAATATCGAGAGAGACGCCCACCCACCTGCTTATATGTGAGTGTTTTGATGTGTGTTTGTTAAACATTACAATGTTTCTTGTACACTTTTTGTTCAATACGTACAATACATAATCCTATTATATTTTCAGGGAGAAAGAATCTGAATCGAAGTCAGACATGAATTGCGACAGACCCCATGAAAGGTATTTATTTTAGGACTCTATTCGAAATTAAAAATGTATTTTTTATTACTACATGCTGCTGACGCAGCAATAGCGAATGAAGTGAGTAAATTCAGGGTTGAGTAAAGTCAAAAATATCTATACAGAAATTCCCAGCAGCATCATGGAGTATGGCAATAGACTCTATTTGAGGGCAATAAGCTTTTCACCCACCCGTTCACGTGGCTGCAAAACAGTTGGCAAAACGCTGACATTACCCATATTCAGCCCTGTTTACCCTCAGAAAAATGTATTAGCCAGAGTAGGTACTTATATTTAAAATACCCTCAGCCTAAAGATAATTTCCTAATTTATCAGTAGCCAAAGCAACACAGTACACCGAACAATAAATCACTCTCCTGTACTCTAATTACATTTAAGGTTTAATTGTATTAAGCTACAGGCTTTCTTTCCAATTATAAAGGTACGAGGTATGTTTCGCGGGCTGTGCGTCTGTCACTTGCGACAACCCGCGGGACCGCCTGCGCCCCTGCTACCCATTCTGCGAGTCGGGCTGCATCTGCATTCGTCCGTATGTGCGCGACGACAGAACGCACAAATGCGTCCTGCCTGAAGATTGCACAAAGTAACAACATTTTTGCATTACTGTCATAAACTTAATATATACCTACTACTAGTACTGCCAGAGGGGACGCCGTTTAACCGGACGGGTGATCAGCCCTTCAATTTCACCCATTTCCCCTATAAGGACTGTCATACATGCTCGTATGGTAACCGGGACCGACGGCATAATGTGCTCTCCGAGGCACGTCCAGACTACGCCACGCCACGGAGGCTGTCTGATATATACCTAATTACTTACTGTATTATAACTTAATTCATCTTCATATAAATTGACCTTATGTTTTCCAACTAACAGCACTTGTAATGAATGTATAGGCGGAAGCACATTACAACTACATGCTTTTTTTTCTTTGTTTACGGAATTACATATCTACATTTGCACTAATGGCACAGAAAGTCTCTGTTCTTGCAGGGTCCACAGTACGCAGAGTAGCGCCCTTGCATACGTCCATAGGCCGCGGTAACCACTTTCCATCAGGTGGGCCGTGTGCTTGTCTGCCACTTATGTGGTATAAAGAATACTTATTCCCTAATTATTTTAATTTCTGGTAACAGTAGTAATGTATCATTTGTGTTTCGTGAATGCAGTTCGGTGCTCTTTTTTTCACATACAATGGCCCAAGGAAAGAGGTTAAGTGCGGGTAAAAGAGTCACCTATCCTATCCTTCTATCCTATCCAACGCCTTACCTTGGAGTCAAAAGTCCGCGTTTTCAAGTCCAACCGTGTCATGGCTGAACTTTGATATTTTCCATGAAGGAGCTGCCATCTGACCTCCATAACCCATTAGGGATATCGAATCAGTATAGTTTTAGAACTTTTTAGAGCTCCTACTACGAGGGTCAAACTGAAAGTTCTTAGAAAATCAAAAACTGATTACATTAGCCAGTTATTAGTTTTATTATATCTTTTCAAAATATTGTCCATTCACGTCAATACACCGCTGCATGCGATGGAACCACTGGGAAAAGCACTTTGCCCACTCATCCTTAGGGGTCTCTTCAATGGCATCGCGATACGCAGCCACCGCTTCTTCAGCATTCATAAACCGCTTTCCTTTAAGTTTTTCTTTAATTTTTGGAAATAAATAAAAATCACAAGGCGCGAGGTCCGGGCTATACGGCGGGTGACCCAGTAATTCAACGTTTGATGTCGCCAAATAGTCGATCATTCGCTTGGCGGTGTGCGACGAGGCGTTGTCGTGGTGAAGGAGGATCCTACTGCGAGGTCGTTTCTCTCGAACTTTTTCCAAGACAAGTGGCAAACAATTGGTAGTGTACCATTCTGCAGAAACTGTTTTTTGATCCTCTAACACAATTGTTGCGAAATGACCTATCCTTCCAAAGAACGAGGCCACCATTTTTTTTCCCGCACTTCGATCTCTCTTCACTTTAGTTGGCAACTCCTCGAAAGGAAACACCCACTGAGCAGATTGTCTTTTGGTTTCAGGATCATAACAGTAAATCCAGCTTTCGTCACCTGTTAGTATGTCGAACACAGCATTAGAGTCAATCATTTTACGGCACCAATCCACACGATGGAGTTTTTGAGCCTCAGTCAAATTATGAGGTATCCAACGGGCGCAAAGCTTCTGACCGCTAAATGTTCGTGGAGGATTTTGTGCACTTGACTCATACCGATGCCTAAGCTTGTCCGAATCTGCTGATAGGTCACTCTTTTGTCAGTCTCTATCATACGCCGCACAACACAGAAGTTATTTTCAGTCGTCGCCGTAGAAGGCCGTCCCTCACGTAAATCATCAGTGAGATTAGTGCGACCACGTTTAAACTCATTAAACCAGTTGTAAACAGTCGAGATGGGGCTTCATCGTGAAAGGCCAATCGTAGTCTATCATAACTTTCTTGTTGACTTAAATGACATCGAAAGTCATAAAAAATCATTGCACGAAAATTTTCTCGTGTTAAATTCATGTTAAGGCCAGGTAGGCCGCATTTTGAGTTTTTTAAAAGCATTTGAATCATAGGAAAATGCGTTTTAAATTTCGAAAAAAAGATATATATTAGTTAAGGATCCAGTCTAGTCAAATTCGCATTCAGTTACCAGATCTGAGGAACTTCACTCGATAGAAAAAAATCCCAAAGTTACCCCTTTTCGTTATTTTTTTTTTATATTATGACTAAATTACTTATGCTTTCTATAAAATTTTTGTACTAAACTAAAGCCACTACATATGTCTAGACATTTTCGCAGATTTTGACTATATTATGAAATAATTTTTAAAGTTATATTTAAATACCTACTAAATTCGCGAGTGCTCGCGCCGCTGAGGCCCGAAAAGTTGCGCCAGTCGCGCGCTGGCGCTTACCGAAGTAGGACCTGTGTCAGTTTTTGCGCGACAGTTTCGTGCACCAATCAATCGGTTTTACGTATTTATAATAAATTGTTGCAAGTCATTCAATATGGGCAATAAACAACGCAAGCTAAAGAAGTCGTGCAAAGCCATAAACTAAATTTCTAACTCCGATTGGTAATTTAAAAAATTATCATACCTAAATATTACGCTCATAGCGCCATAGTATAAGAATATCAGTATTACTACTGAAGATGCTACTTACGATTTTCTATAATTCATATTTTATCTATATCAGTACAGGGGTACCTAGTACCTACAATATTCGTACATTGTATATAATTTGTGTGTGTGTAAATAAATATAAATTTAGTTTTAGTTTAGGATAGAATAATTTTAATATTTAGGTAGGTTAGTTTAATTATTGGCCTTTTTTTATCGTGCGCAAAATCCTCGTGGATACCACCCCCACGAAGCCGGTGGAGGCGGTTATGTCGGACTCAAACCGACTAAAACGCACGCCGTCTTGGGTCCTTGGTTGCCGGAGGTGAGATTGCCGAAAGCATATCTCTCGCACCCCAGCAGACCCAGGAGAATTACTGGCCTTGGGTCAGCCGGGGTGCGAGGGATATTTCGATGACAAGCTCACCTCAGGCCTAGCACCACGACCCACAGTCGGCGTGCCCACAGTCGGACTCGAACCGACTTTTTAGTCGGTTCGAGTCCGACATAACCTCCCCTTCCGGCTCCGGCAGGGGAGGTATTCGAGGGGATTTCCGCACGAAAAAAAGAAGGTACAGTGTAAATTTATATAAATACTTCATAAAAACTAGCACCACGACCCACAGTCGGCGTGCCCACAGTCGGACTCGAACCGACTAAAAAGTCGGTTCGAGTCCGACATAACCTTCCCTTCCGGCTCCGGCAGGGGAGGTATTCGATGGGATTTCCGCACGAAAAAAAGAAGGTACAGTGTAAATTTATATAAATACTTCATAAAAACTAGCACCACGACCCACAGTCGGCGTGCCCACAGTCGGACTCGAACCGACTAAAAAGTCGGTTCGAGTCCGACATAACCTCCCCTTCCGGCTCCGGCAGGGGAGGTATTCGAGGGGATTTCCGCACGAAAAAAAGAAGGTACAGTGTAAATTTATATAAATACTTCATAAAAACTAGCACCACGACCCACAGTCGGCGTGCCCACAGTCGGACTCGAACCGACTAAAAAGTCGGTTCGAGTCCGACATAACCTCCCCTTCCGGCTCCGGCAGGGGAGGTATTCGAGGGGATTTCCGCACGAAAAAAAGAAGGTACAGTGTAAATTTATATAAATACTTCATAAAAACTAGCACCACGACCCACAGTCGGCGTGCCCACAGTCGGACTCGAACCGACTAAAAAGTCGGTTCGAGTCCGACATAACCTCCGTTTCCGGCTCCGGCAGGGGAGGTATTCGAGGGGATTTCCGCACGAAAAAAAGAAGGTACAGTGTAAATTTATATAAATACTTCATAAAAACTAGCACCACGACCCACAGTCGGCGTGCCCACAGTCGGACTCGAACCGACTAAAAAGTCGGTTCGAGTCCGACATAACCTCCCCTTCCGGCTCCGGCAGGGGGGTATCCGAGGGGATTCCCGCACGAAAAAAGTTGTTAATCTCGTTAACTTTAGGTATTTAACTGCCCTGTCGACGACGAACGGTGCGATTATATAAAGTAACCGTTAGCATCAATTCAAACAAATGTTTGTAAAATTACAAGCATTATTATTATTATAATGTAAGTTTTTTTCGCCCAAGCAACTAAACACATAGAACATACAGTTCTCAAACTCATACAGTTTTTTTAATTTAGTATTTATTTATATATATACATATATATATATATATATATATATATATATATATATATATATATATATATATATATATATATAATAAAGTTAAAAAAACTGCATTTAATTTTCTAAGTCAAATCAAGTTTTCCTACTGCATATTTCTATACTGTGACGCTGGCGGGGTCATAGCCGAGTTCACCGTCACTGCGTTCGCGCGTAATATTTTACGAGCGGCCGGGATCGCTATAAATGCCTACTTTTGCAGGAATAGAGGGCCTTAACGTGACACAGACAATTTTCAATTTGCCGCCAAATCGTAAAACAAATGATAAATGAATGAAATATATACTCAGTAATATTGGCAAAGAGTTCTATTTTCAAATTTTAGAATTATTTTTTTATTATATTGTTTATAAGTGGTCAGTTCTAAGAACTTTCAGTTTGACCCTCGTACTTGTAACGACTATCATAAATGTTCATATAGCATCCCCTTACCATTTTAACACCTCTGAATATTTACGTTTTTTCTCAGGTATTTGGTTTTTTTTTTTATTTATTGAAAGGTCTTCACTGGAGCGATTATGTGCCCCAGGTATTTGGTATTAAGATACTACTATTAACAAAAGTGTATTTTATTTCTCTTTTCAGGGGACTAAAAGGAATTCCTGACCTGAATGAAGATACGTAAATTAGTAGTTAATTTTGGTTATAAGAAAATTCTGTCATCAAAACGAACTGTAAATTATTAAAAATTAAGCAATAAATTATTGTAATACATCTAAAATCTTTACATAATATCTAATACCTGAAAATGTTACTTTAGTAATATTTAATTAGGCCCTTACTAATAAAAATCATACAAAGGGTAGGGTAGGGTGTCTCACAGTGAACCGGGTAAATTTCAAAGTCTTGTAGCGTGCTCGTTTTTCGATGAATGGCTTAAATTTTTTGTGTATTGTTAGTGAATTTATTTGGCTACAATTATACAATAACTTATTGTTTATATTCCTTTTGGTTTCAGAGTAATGAAAGAATTTATGGAAAACCAGATTTGGTTCAATGTGTCCATAGGGATGTACACATTTAACCGGGGTATTTTCCACATTGAACCACCTTATAGCCAGATATATTTAGACTAATTTGCATTTAAATTACTTTATAATAAAATAAAAAACTGGATTTCGATATTAGATATTTACTGTTTACTATAGGTGTCTTTCAAAAATACACTATTTTTGAAACGGGGCAATAAGGGCAGGTACCTTAAGCGTTGTAGTTACAGCAAAAAGTTCTTTCCGTGTCAGTTATTATTTACGAATTTCTGGTAAAATGGACTTAATAGAAGCTTAATTGTCAATAATCAAAACGCGGGAGCTTCATCAATGTGATTGGCACAATGCCGTGCCGTAATGGATACGTACTTATTGCCAAAATGCAGCTCTCGCGTTCCTATTATTGTCAATTATGCTCCTAATAATTTATCACTATTAGAAGACAGTTTACCAGAAATTCTCAATTATCGAAGACACGAATTTTCTCAGCTCACACTAAGAACGACATTATTAGCATCAAACTGGAAATTTACAGGCAAAATCTATTTTATTTACTTTTCAGCCAATCCTACCCACTTCCTATTCAAAACAAGAAGTTTAATCATTGTACATTAGGATTTTCTTGCTGAAATGTATGGGACGTTTTTGGCAATTTCTGTCTTTCCTAGTACTCAAAGCTAAAATGGTCCCATAGTCTTGTGATCCCCACATGAAATAGGATCGATTGGCACGAAAAACATTATTTAGACTTTTAGCATTTTTCTTGCTGATTGTACGATTTTTTTCCAAAATCTGTGATTACAGTTCAAAATTGGGAATTAGAGAAGGTCTCCCAAGTACATTTTACTGTAACTTACGACGGTTAAGGTCTACTACTGCCCCGTTTCAAAAATACACCCTGTAGAGCTTCATGGTTTCACAATGTAATGAGTCTTCATTAGTACCTACTAACACTACCTACCTGAACAATATTTTTTGTCTCAAAATACCTTCTTAACTCTAAAATCTAATACAACCTAAAGAAGGTACGTTATGCATCACAAAACAAAATAATCAAAATAATTACTATCTCAGTCTACATTTGAACCACTGGGGTTACACAGTGAACCATGGTTCAAAGTGTACCACCCAAAAGAGGCTCATTGTAGGACAGACCACGTTTTAATAATTAACCTCATAATTTTACTGGGAAACAATATCGCAGTGTAACGAATTACGATGCATTTATATGTTGGATTATTATGTAAAACAGGGTTTATATAAAGAAACCAATATCATTTACAGCAAAAGCGTGAAAAAAGAAAGAAACTTGCAGAAAAAACTAACTTTTTGAGACAATTTTCGTAAAAATGCTTCTTACAAAACCTCTTCGCCCGCTATCGCCACGCAAACTAGTGGGCAGAAAGGGAAGGTAAATACGTCTCTTTTACCCATATTAGCCCAGTTTGGCAATGTCGCATTTCCGAAATAAGTAGGTGGTTAAATGTAGCTGCCTGGTTCATTGTGAGACACCCGACCCTATATACAGCTGTTAAGTATATAAAACTGTTATAACAACTGTATACATATACGCCATGTATTTTTTTTATTAGTAAAGGTCTAAATGCCTAATACAACTATGATCCTAAATCCCTTAGTCTTATGAGTAGCTCTTATTCAAAAATATACAGAAGAGGCAAAAGGCGGAAGGCAGAGTCTTCTATTATCGAAAAATCTAAAATCACTGGTGCTATCTCTCTCTTTTCAATGTATTATTACATGCAAGTGATGCTGCAGACTGCTTTGCTCTCCCTCCAGTAGCCTAGACTTCAAAACCCAAGCAATAGGTTCACTGGTGTGGCCTCACACACGTGTCATAGTTTTTGGAACTGGTGGTGATAGGAGAAAATGCGCTCAGACGATTTATATACGGACTTCTTCATTATTGACTTTGTTACGTTTCTTAGACCTATTTTGGATAAAAAGGTCTGGTTAGTCATTTTAGTGCTGCGCTTTATCTTTCCATTATAATATATTATGGCAAGAAGAACTTTGTACCTAACAAATTCAAGCTAAAAACCAGATTCTTGGCCCTACAGATAAAAATATATACCTAGTTATATTGTTATATGTGAATAATAGTTAAAAAAATGAGTTTTAGTCTAAATATAATAAAATATTTTTAAAATTTCGAGTTTCGTGTGATGTTACAGAATTGAAAACAGAATAGGGACCCTGCCCCAGGTGAGTATTACCAATATTATATACCAATTACAAGTACCATATTTTTAAATCAAGTAAATCATCTGCGCAATATTGAAACCATCAAATATATTATAAAACAACCTAAAGCAGCACCTAGTCCTCACCAATAAGCTACTTATCATTTCAATGCACCCATTGTTCAGTTCATACCAATAAGTCAAGAAAGTGAGCGCCATTGTTAGAAATGCACCTCCTTCTAATTTTTCTAGTTGTAACCTAGTTTTCATATAGATGACTGTACTTATTGTGTAAATATAACAATATTTTAGCTTAATTTAAGAATAAAAAACAGCCCGAGTTGTTAGTGATTTAAAAAAGAAGCGTCTATACCTGTGTTAAGTACCATTAGAAATAATCCAAAACAGTGATAAAAACTGTTTACGTAGTACTCTTTTCAAACATTGATGTGGTAGTAGAACAAGCATTGTTTTTTAAATACAAAAATGGTTTATTTTTTATTGGTATGTTTGTCAGTGACGTCATTGATACAACAGTGTTACACTCGTTCCGGGGAAGGTTCATCGCGATATGGTATGACAAAATTGTATTTATTGTATTGATGTATGTAAGAAGTGTACTCCTTTGACTATGCTATCTGAAGAATAATAATTTAATTATACCTGCCTTGATAATTAAAGCAATTATTAAAAGTTATTAGAAAATTATGGTCCGAATTCACCTTTAGCGAAAAACTTGGAGAGCCCACAATATGATACTAGAAGCATGAATATATACAACCTGCTTAACTATATACAAATTGAATTAAAGAAAAACTAAGCTATGTGCTTAGGGGGGGTGCTGGTTGGGTAACCTCCACGTTGGCCTTCCCGTTTCTTCCCCCTTTGGACCGCGGTCCTGGGGAGCGGAAGCGGGAGGGCTGGTGCACCCTGGACAACGGCTAACAGACTCCCACTTCGGGAGTGCTGTTGGCCGTTGACGAATAACCCATCGGCGGACTCCACTGAGGTGGGGTCGTGGGATGACGGGCCTGCAAGGCCCGTGGTCGTCGGCGTCTCTTCCAGTATCCCTCTGTTTTCAGAGGGGACAGGGGAGAGACGTTCAGACATTCCAGGCGGGAGTGGCCCTGTGAGGGGCCGTTCGTGGGCCCTCTACATGTCCCTCTGTTTGCAGAGGGCGTAGTGGAGGGCGCGCTCTAGGGCGGACGGGTTCTCCACCTTTGGCTTCGTCCAGAGATGGGGGACATGGTCTGGGGCAGACCACCGTGCGGCCAAACCGTAAGCCTGACCTTGGTCAGGAACGGTGGCTCCTAGTAGGCTGCGAGGAAGACAACCTCTATAAAAAATTACCCCCAGGGGCGGACGGACTCGGTCTGGTGCAGACCCCGTTCGGCCCGGCCGTAATCCTGAATTGACAGGACCGGTGGATCTTCGGATCCGCGAGGAGTTAACCTCTATAAAAATCCCCAATCCCAAGCTCTGACGCCTGGCGATGGGATGAGTGGCTGAAGGGAGTCCAGTCCCAAGGGCGTCCACGTCGAAGGACATTAACCTTAAAAATAATGACAATGGCTCAAGTTACGGATAAATCTACCCAGGAGGGTCCCAGCCTAGCTGGGGAGTCCCTCCCGTTGCCAGTCGGCAACGGCAGTCCTTCGTATTCTGGGGTGGACAACCATTGTTTGAGCCCGGCGCCGAGCTCTAAATCCGGCCCCAACTCAAAAAGTAGCGCGAAGGTCGCGCTACCCCAGGACGATTCGTCCTCATCGACGGTGGCGGTGACGTCAGTGGAATTTGGCGTCACCGCCGAAGAAGACAAGGGAAACAAGAAGGTTCCCCTGCCGCTGGTGGTTGAGGTGGATGAGGTTTCCATCCCTCCCGGGCTCGAGTCGGCTGCCATCGGCAGCAGTAGCAGCAGCAGCGGCGAGGAGGAGCGGGTGGCCAAGGTGCAGGCCACCGGCCGCGAAAGGGCGAGGAGGAGCGGTAGGGAGGCCGCCCCCCCCCCCCCCTCGGGACTCCTCCCCGTGGGCTGGATCCAACCCGGAGAAGGAGGTGCCAATGGGCTCGGCCAATTACCGGACGGTCGTGTTCCTCAATCATCGGCTCGGCCGAATGATGGCGAGGCAGGCGGAGTCTCCGACTCCCGAGCAGGCCGTAATGCTCGGAGTCGTTGAGCAGATTGCTGCCGCCAGCAAGGGTCTGGCTGAGCAGCTGGTCGAGCGGATGAAGGGAGAGGCCGAGGCCCGAAAACGGGAAGCTGAGTCCTGGCACCAGCTCCAGAGGGTCACAGCTGAGCTGGAGGCCCTCAAAAAGAGGGTGGAGCGCCTGACCGAGTTGCCGGGTGTGGTGACTCGGTCAATGCGGAGAGCGGCACTTGCGCAGCTGGAGAAGTCGGCGCACTCGGCTCCGGCGGGGCGGCCGGTGCAACCGGAGCGGCCGGCGCAAACTGCGCAACCGGAGCGGCCGGCGCAAACTGCGCAATCGGAGCGGCCGGCGCAAGCTGCGCAACCGGTACGGCCGCCGGTTCGACCGGCGGAGCCGAAGTCCTGGGCCGAGTGCATGGCGGCCATACGCGCCGAGATGGTGGCGCAGGAGGAACGCACCAACCGACGGATGGAGACGATCCTGGACATCGTCCGCCGTCCTCCTCTCGCACCACCGGCCGGATACGCCGCCGCATTGAGGGGGGGCCCTGCCTCCCCGGCGGTGCTGGCAACCCCATCGGGGCCGGCTCGCCGCCCCTCTCCGGGTCCTCCGGGCCCCGCTCAGGGCGCACAGGGCGCTCAGGGTAAGGGTAAGGGGAAGGGCAAGGGTAAGGGGAAGAAGTCCCCAGCCCTGGCCTCAGCTCCGCCCCCGGCTTGGGCTTCAGTCCCAGCCCGGGCCCCAGCGCCGGCTGCCTCCTCGAGCCCCCCGTCGGGGGGCTGGGAGGTGGTCGGCGAAACCCGGAAGAGGCGGAACGCCAAGAGGAAGGCAGCCAAAAAGGCAAAGAAGGCTAAGGCTGCTGCGAAGGGAGCACCGGGGAGGCTGCGCGTCCCCCGCACAACGGCTGTCGTATTAAAGATGACGCCGGAGGCGGCGGAGAGGGGACTGCAGTATCCCGACCTGGTGAAGCGGGCCAGAGGCCTCATAGACATGGGGCCCCTCAATCTGGCTAGGCCCCTCCGAGTGACACAAACTCGGACGGGCGCCCGGCTTATCCAGGTCCCAGGTGCCTCCAGTGGTCCCCAGGCTGATGCCATAGCGGCCAAGCTGAGGGAGACGCTGGATGCAGCCGACGTCCGGGTGTCCAGGCCTACCAAATGCGCAGAACTGCGCATTTCCGACCTGGACGACTCCATCACGGCCGAAGAAATTCGGGCCACCGTGGCGGAGGCCGGGGGCTGCCCCCTGGAGGCGGTAAAGGTCGGAGCGATCCGCTACGGCCGACGCGGACAGGGGGCGGCAGTTGTCGGCTGCCCCATAGCAGCAGCCCAAAAGGCTGCCGATCGGCGGGTCCTCGCGGTGGACGGCGTTGTTGGGGTGCGGGTTCAGCTCCTGAAGGCTCGACCGGCTAGGTGCTTCAGGTGCCTGTCGGTCGGGCATGTGGGGGTGCAGTGCACGGCGGAGGTGACGGTCGGTGACCGCTGCTTCCGCTGTGGCCAGTCCGGTCACAGGGCCGGTGGTTGCGAAGCTCCGCTTCACTGTTTTAGGTGTACAGCGGAGGGCAAACCGGCCGACCATCGGGCTGGGAGCAAGGCCTGCACCGGAGGCGAGCCGAAGCCGCGAGGTGGGCGTTCCGCCAATAGTTCGCAGCGGGATGCGGAGATGGTTCCATAATGGATCCCCAGCTCCGCATCCTGCAGGCGAACGTGGGCCACGGTGTCGATGCTCAGGCACTTCTGCTCCAGAGCATGGCACAGTGGTCCATACACGTCGCCGCTGTCGCCGATCCATACACTTACCGGCCTCCCGGGCCTGCCTGGGTGTTCGACCTGGATGGATCGGCGGCACTGGTGCGTAACGCCGCTGCGGGTGCCCCTCCCTTTGTGGTGATCGCAAGGGAGCATGGCATCGTAGCGGCGCGTGTGGGGGAGATTGCGGTCGTGGCCGTCTATCTCACGCCGGCATTACACCGACGCATAGGGCAGTATCGGCGGTCGCTGGAGCGGCTGACCGACGTCGTCAATGCCTGTCACCCTCGCCCGGTTCTGGTGCTTGGGGACTTCAATGCCTGGTCTGAGGCTTGGGGGTCCCGGCACACGAACCCGCGAGGCAGGGCTCTGGAGAGCTGGGCCGGTACTCTCGGTCTGGTTCTCCAGAATCGCGGGGCCGAAGCCACGTTCTGGGTGGCGGAGCGCGAATCGATCGTAGATCTCTCGTTCGCGAGCGCTTCGCTGTCGCAACGTGTGCGGGACTGGCATGTCGTCGTGGAGGTGGAGACACTAGCGGATCACCGATACGTTCGGTTCGATGTCTCCCCTCCCGAGAGTGATGCGCCGGTCACACCGGCCCCACGCGAGCCGCGCTGGGTGCTAAGGGGTCTGAATAGGGAAGCTCTCCTGGAAGCCGCCTCTGTGCAGGCCTGGGCCATGGTGCCGGACAGGCCTGACGATATCGATGACGAAGCGGCGTGGTTCCGGGAGGCCATGACTGTTGTTTGCGATGCGGGTATGCCTAGGGCTCCAGCCTATAGTCCGAGGCGCCGGGTCTACTGGTGGACTGCGGAGATCGCGAGGCTGCGGCAAGCCTGCGTGATCGCGCACCGCCGGTCGGCCAGGCTCCGTAGGAGACGTAGCCGCCCCGCAGACACAGATCCCCTAGTGGCGGAGTTACAAGAGGGATACAGGGAAGCCAGGAATGCCCTCCGAGCAGAGATCAAGCGGTCCAAGGCAGCTTCCTATAGGGAGCTGCTGGAGACACTGGAGCGGGACCCATGGGGGCGGCCTTACTGCTTGGTAAGAGGAAAGCTGCGCCCCCGGGCCCCACCGCTAACCCAGGTTCTCGAGCCGGCTCTGCTTGGAGGAGTGGTGGAATCCCTGTTCCCGGTGCGAGCGGAACACGTTCCGCCGCAGATGACTCCGCCACCTCGGTCGCCTGTTGCGCCCGGCGTGGTTATTGACGACGACGTGCCCGAGGTCACTTGGGTAGAACTAGAGCTGGCGGTGCGACGGCTTAGAGCCAAGAAGAACACCGCCCCGGGACCCGACGGCATTCCAGGCCGTGCGTGGGTCCTAGCTCTAGGGGAAGACGGTCTCGAACCCCGACTGCGAGGGTTCCTCAGCGCATGCTTGGAGCGGGGCCAGTTTCCGAAGATGTGGAAGACGGGGAAACTGGTCCTCATCCGCAAGAACGGACGCCCGGCGGACGAGCCGTCTGGGTACCGGCCCATAGTGTTGCTCGACGAGGTGGGCAAGCTCTTCGAAAGAGTCATTGCCAAGCGCCTCGTCGAGCACCTCTCTAGAGTGGGGCCGGACCTAGCGGACACCCAGTACGGCTTCCGCCGGTGGCGTTCCACTGTGGATGCCATCATGCGCGTGAGGACTCTGGCGGAGGATGCGGTCGCCCGGGGCGAGGTGATGTTGGCGGTGTCCTTGGACATCTCCAACGCGTTCAACACCTTGCCCTGGAGTTGCATCAGGGAGGCGCTCGTGTACCACGACGTGCCTCTCTACCTCCGCCGCATAGTCGGGGCGTACCTGACGGAGAGAGCCGTCATCTACCCAAGTGCGACCGGCGTCGGTAGGCGTGAGATGTCGTGCGGTGTCCCACAGGGATCGGTCCTGGGGCCGCTCCTGTGGAACATCGGATACGACTGGGTGCTTCGCGGTGAGCTCGCGTTCGGTGCCACCATCACGTGCTACGCGGACGACACGCTAGTGACGATGAGTGGCGCTACACACCGCGAGGCGACCCAGAGGGCCACGACCGCTGTTGCTCAAGTCGTGGATCGGATCCGGCAGCTGGGTCTCGAGGTGGCTCTGCACAAATCCGAGGCCTTGTTCTTTCATGGCCCTCGGCGCAGGCCACCCCCGGGATCCAGCCTGATAGTAGGAGGTACTCCCATCGACATCAAGCCCCGGTTGAAATACCTGGGGCTCGTTCTCGACGGTCGGTGGGACTTCGGAGAGCACTTCCGAAGTCTGCGCTCCAAACTGTTGGTGACAGCTAACGCGCTGGTGCGGCTGCTGCCCAACTTGAGGGGCCCGGAGGACTCCTGCAGGAGACTCTACGCGGGTGTCGTGCGGTCCATAGCCCTATACGGGTGTCCCGTGTGGGCGGACACCCTGGAGACCAGATTCCTGCCCCTGTTGCGTGCGCCGCAGCAGAGGATGGCCTCCAGGGCAATTAGGGGATACCGCACGATATCCTTTGAAGCGGCGAGTCTCCTAGCCGGATCGCCACCGTGGATCCTGGAAGCGAGATCCCTTGCGGCACTCTATCGTTTCCGTAAGGAGGCGCGGGAGCGGGGATACGATCCCGAGCCCGAAGACATT
The DNA here is from genome assembly GCA_914829495.1 of Eilema sororculum. Taxonomy (NCBI): domain Eukaryota; kingdom Metazoa; phylum Arthropoda; class Insecta; order Lepidoptera; family Erebidae; genus Eilema; species Eilema sororculum. The sequence goes on from OU618548.1 coordinate 12,852,831, forward strand.
CGGGCCGAGAGATCCCGGCTCCACAGGATCATGGTGGCGGAGTGGGAGCGACGACTTGAGCAACCACGCGCAGGGCATGCCGTCATAGAGGCGGTAAGGCCCATCATGGGGGAATGGCTAGAGAGGCCACATGGCAGCCTCTCGTATCGACTGACGCAGATTATCACCGGGCACGGGTGCTTTGGGCGGTATCTGCGTCGGATCGAAAAGGAGCCAACGTCCGAGTGCCATCATTGCGACGCGAGCGAGGACACAGAGCTGCACACGCTCACCGAGTGTCCGGCATGGGCCGGACAGAGGCGAGAACTAGTGGCGGCCCTGGGAGTGAGAGTTCTTACCCTCGCCTCCCTGCTCACAGCAATGGTCCGCTGTGCGGACGCGTGGGCGGCCGGCGTCTCCTTCAGCGAGCAGGTAATGGTCGTGAAGGAGACGGCGGAACGGGAGAGGCAGCGCGAACGAGCGAGACTCGCGAACCGCGCTGCCCGCGCGCACAGGCAACTCGGGCGTCGGAGGGCACTGACTGACCTCCGTCCCCCATGAGCGCGGGCCTGGGGGTGACGGGTGAAGCCGCCTGTCACCCCAGCAGAAGCAGGCCACGGCGACGGCGCGCTGAGAAGCGCGCCACCCCATTCCGGGGGCGAGTCGGGGACACCGTTGTCCCCCCTCCCGAGGAGGGCTAAACCATAAGTGATGGCCCTGGGTCCGCCGGGGTGCGAGGGATATGTCGATGACAACCTCACCTCCGGCCTAGCACCACGACCCACAGTCGGCGTGCGGTTTTAGTCGGTTCGAGTCCAACATAACCTCCCCTTCCGGCTCCGGCAGGGGGGTATCCGAGGGGATTTCAGCACGGAAAAAAAAAAAAAAAAGCTATGTGCTTAGGATTTCTCCCATTGTGGTACACGTACCACTTGGACTACGCTAGTAATCAGCGAGGGTACCTACGTTTCATTTCCTTAATGGTAGCGATCTATAATTTTTTGGATAGCAAGACACGAATTTGACCAAAACAAGACCAATTTTGAAGATATTTATAAATAATAATTGACTGAAAATATAGTAGATACCTATAACAATAGTAACTAAGTATATAATTCACAGAATGTGGAAGGCACGGTAGATTTGAGTACTGCATCGAAGGTATTCCCGGCTGTGTGATCGGATGCCATTGCCACCCAGGATACTACTTCGACACAGAAACAAAAATATGTGAACCAAAGTAACTATATCTAAAATCTATCTCATAGTACTTACTGTATTTTTTTAATTAATATTTGTTCATCTCAATGGACTATTCTAATCATTTGAACATATGTAATAAATAACTTTCTTTACAAATCAAATACATAGGGAAAAAGAATCTTCTCGGGCGGGACTCGAACCCGCAGTCTTTCCCTTACAGGGGGAATGCCTGACCAATTCGGCTACTGAGACACGCCCGATATGATTAAAATTTCCCATCTTATACGTCTTTAAGGCGACGTGGCGTCATCTACCGATTTTACTTACTTACTTAATGCTGTAAAAAATCCTTCAATAACTTTCTTTCTTGTAAAGCTAACACAGTGAAATTAAGGAAAACGCACTACTTACTAATTTCCAATATATTTCCATTATTTACCGCTGCACCATCTTTGGATACTTACATTGATTCTGTTAAGAATTATATTACACACTAAAGTATATTTAGTATCTTCATCTGAATTGCTTTATTTAATATATCAATTATATATTTACAGCGCAAAATTATCCGAGGGTATCAGACGGCTCTATATGTCAGATCCTAACCGGATTTATCCATTGAACACGCCAATGATGACACAAAACGTTCCAACTCAAACTACTACCAATAGTTTAAATGAAATGGTTGAAGGAATGTCTAAAGATAACGACGATCTAGGTGAATGGCTATATAATCAATTCTTTAAAACTATAGAAACTCAGGTAATAAATAATACAAGTGATGACAAACCTTTGACCAGAAGAGTGAACAATGACGTACCTGAAAGCAAAACTAATGGTGATGGTATTAAGAATATTCGTGGAAGTCGTAGAAATATGGACGGTAGTGGTGATACAAAAAATGTTAAAAAGAAAAGAAAAGCACATAAGCTTTCGAGAAGCAAAGGTAAAAAAGGCAAATCGAAAGTACACGGTTTGAGAAGAAAGTTACTTCGCATCACAGAAGATGATAGTTTATTTGATTCTGACGCTCGATCTGATTCTGACGAGGACTCTTCAAGTAGCAGTTCCAAATCAAGCTCTGAAAGCAGTAATAGTGAAGACAAAAAAGACGCTGTTAAAAAAGAGGATAATAGAGATCATGGCCATAAAAAGGTTATAATATTCAACAGAAGGCCACGGCCACCATTACCATCATTTATTTTCTTACCAAACATGGAATCACCGTATTATCCACCAATAGGTTTGCCACCACCACCGATAATGCCTATGTATCCCATGGTACCAGTGCCGCCAATGGCTCCGTTCCTTCCTATTATAGGTTTGCACACACTTCTAATAATGTTTAATTTGATCTTCTTCTTCCAAGCTTCAATACTCCCACATTTATAGAAGTTCCACTTAGTGTGACCCGTTAATCTCATTATAAAAAGTATACATACAAAAATAACTGTTATATTTATTATAGGAGTAAAGGAAAACAATTCTGGTTGTACTACTGTTGCAAGTGATGCTCAACCTCCTTCCGGCGCTACAACTGTTAGTGCCAGTGAATCACCGAAAAATGAGGGTAGTTTGACGCCGAATGAGCCAAATGCACCTGCGGCACCTGAGCCGCCACCAGAAACGCCACCAGAGTCACCACCAGAGACACCACCAGAGTCGCCACCAGAGTCTCCACCAGAGCCTGCACCTGATACGCCACCAGAAGTTCCAACTGAGTCGCCACCAGAAGAGGCATCTGCGTCTCCGCCTGAAAATGTTCTTAGAATGGGTTTGCGCTCTGGACCCAAAATGCGTAGAGGGAAAAAACCGCGACCAGCACCAAAGCCAGCTAAAGAACTATTTTTAATGCGATCTAGAGATCCAGAACCTAGGTAGAGTACTCATACACACTCATGCAGATTTTAGTATTTGAAACCCATTATGCTCATATTCCTATATTCCTATATGGCGCAATAAAGCTTAATTATTAGACCGAGGTAGGCCAAGCCTATTCAAAATCTTGAGTCTGCTCTGCTCTATACTAAACTGGTTGGAAATAAAAAGCCCATCAGATTCTTTCAGGTTTAACTATTTTTACCAAAGGAGGGTAATGTGTTCATCAGTCTATGTATGTATGTATGTTTGTTTCTATGTGGCGTTCTAGAGACCTAATGCATAGGCCGATTTTGATAATTCTTACGTCAATCGATTCGTCTTAACCTTGCGAGTGTCACTAAAGACATCACAGTAATAAAAATTCACCACAGCGACAACCAGACGCCATATTGTCAAAATGAAAAAAAAAAGTTGATGAACTATGTCAAGTGGGGTGTCATTGAATAGGTAATTTAAAATCATCTTTAGGTTCCTTTTATCATTTTTCATTTTAAATAATATTTTAGGATATATAACGATTTAAAGGTGTTTAACAATACAATCATTCTCGCTAATTTTCTTACTTATTGATTTAAGTTTTTTATTTAAAGTATAAACGATATGAAGGAAATTACAAAAAGATATACATATCATATCATGACTAAAAAGTATAAAATAAAGCAAATGATTAAAAATAAAAAACCCGACTGCCACTGAAAAGAGCGAAATAAGTTTGATAGCAGGCGGTACCCATTTGCCAATCATAAACCGGAAGAAAATTAATGGGTACCGCCTGCTATCAAACTTATTTCGCTCTTTTCAGTGGCAGTCGGGTTTTTTTATTTTTTAATTATTTGCTTTATCATTTCCCAAAATTTCAGGTTGACACTTACTGCCAAGCAGCTAGAGCGAATCAAATTAGTAAGTATTTATAAAAGTCGAGCCCCTACGTTTATGACATTCGTGACTGTCATAAACGTCAAATCCCATATATTTGTCTTTTAATTCCACGATAAACCTTTGAGTTTTGCATTTGCTTTAAATCAAGTCGAGTCAGTACCCCCCGAGTTGAAGTGATTTGTGAATTAAATCCCGCTTTGTCATAGGCGGAAACTTAAGAATCGCCAGAAGGGAAGAAAATAAAAATTCCACGATACGCCGACCAGCGAATTGCCACTGAGAATTGCCATATACGAAACTAGCTGTTACCTACGGCTCCAGTTACGTGGAATTTTGTTCTCGTTCCCTCAACCCATAGAACAAATACCCATAGGAAATTACTGGGACAAAAAGTAGTCTTATTATTATACACTATTAGTCCTAACTATAATCTATCCCTGTGCACTAATTGAGTAACAAAATTCTGAACATCTTCACAAACTTTCACATTGATAAAGAATTAAATTCTTTTTTCACAGTTGAGTAATTTGCAAGAGAAGCTAAAAATGAAGAAACTTTTACAAAATGGTCAAAGCAATGACGCATATGATCAAATAGATGATATGGATACAGTAGGTGATATTCCTGTTATACCTGTACATAAACATCAAAATCAAAAAGAAAAAAACCGAAAATTAAAAGATGTTAATTTTAAGTATTTATCTCAGCTTATTCATAGAGCTAAACTGAATGGCACCGAAACACCGTTACATTCACATATAAGTACACAAATATTAGAAAAGTTACCAGAAACCCGTAGAATGTACAATCAAGAAAATCCATTGGTACATTATAACAGTGCAGATGTTACACCTAAATCTTCGGTAATAAAAGACCAAAACGATGAATACTTTATGAATTTAGGACGTCAAATAGCTTCATTGATACGAGATGAAGATGCCAAATTAAGTTATATGACAACAGAAACACCAGTGGAAAAAAGTATACAAGAATCAATTCATTCAATATTAAATGAAAATAGGTACACACCTCAATCGTACTGGGAGCGATATGTCAGATCAGCATTGCCGGGTTTAAAATCTTACTTGACAAATTTGCAATACAATGATAACAATCAAATGAATCTGTTCAGCCTTGAAGACGAAGTTAACACATTTGTTAGTACCGCGAAACCATTGTCTTTGCAAGATATCGAAGACATGTTAACTGACATGCAAAATAATGGTACAAATATGAACAACACTCACAAACCTAGCAGTGAACCTGATGTCAGCTTTAATGTAAATTTACTGCCGAAAAAGACAAATAAAATAGATAATGTCTACAGAAGAATGTATGAAACCCCAGAATATATAAAGTATAATCCAGGAACAATAAAATCAGTTACGATAAATAACAAGAAGGTAGAGCCAATGAATAATATCACTTCTCACTTACACCCAACTAATCTGGATTGGAATATGGCAAGAGCTCATAATTTATTGCCAATGATTCACAAACCATCCACTAAACAAAACATAGGTAATTTGACAAGACATAAGTTACCTGAATATAAAAACACAAATCACAGCTCGAAGTTAACACTAAAATATATACCAAAGAATAATCATATAACATCTAATGTTACAAAAACATCTCAAGCAGAGTATTTAAAATTTGTCAAGCGAAATCCCACATTAATGATTCCTAATAGACCACTTCTAAATAAGTATCCTGCAGTTCCATCAAAATATCTAATGCTATCTGAAAAACCCAAACCGACCTTAATGAATTACAAATCGATAAATTATTTTTCTGATTCACAAAATAACCATCACTATATGTTTGAAAGCTCTTATCCTTTAGACATACCGTCCTTTAAAAAAAGTTTATCCAAGCGTATTGAAACGGACAAGCCATCATACTTTCATCACGAATATCATCATTTTGATTATCTTGATTAACAACTACTGATTTATAGTTATAGAGGTTTAGTTAGATACTATAAAATGTACATTAATAAAATTGATATATAAATATTTAAGCAAGGTTTTTGTTTTGTTTGAATAATTGTTTTTTTATTTGAATAATTTACTCCCTTAACGCCATCATGATATTCATGTTAAAATATTTTTATTTATTACATAATCATATAGTTTTACAGTCAACCATTTTTACACATATTATAATAAAACCAATCACAGAAATTAGTGACGCAAGAAGGCTGTAATAACTGCCAGCAAGTTAGAACCAGTAACCACTGAAATAAATGTCAATTGTGTTGTGAAGTAAACCTTAAAGCTTTTTTTAGACCACTTATAACTTGGCAATTGACTTGACTTGGCAGACATGCACACGGCCCACCGAATGGAAAGTGGTATCCTATAAGAACCTTCTGATTAAACAAAATGAAAGGTGAAAAACTACAAATAGTGTTAGTAATGCCCAAGAAGTCTTTTGTCCAAGTTAGTATTTTGTCAAAACTAAGTACATCTAGTGTACTATTATGTTAATTTCTTTAAAGTAAATCTATTTAGCGTACCTGGATGATTTCAAATCCGTCTAGTGCTTACTTTATACAAACCTGGGTTGGAGCGTGCCAAGTTACATTCAGCTGCAATGCAACCTTACGACTACGAGTCGGCACGTGTCGATACGGGGCACGAACATAGCCATTGTTGCGCGTCTATCGCTGCTCGAACGACGAAACTCTATATCAAATTGATATCGAGCGAGCAATGAACGGTTAACAATTTATTTCGAATAAACTGAGGTTAGGTGGGAATAAACGGTAATCCTGTTGTATTCTTCACAGACAATTTAATTCCCATTTCATAACGTGGCATGTGTGGAAGCTTCGCTGCGGCTCCGAGCCTGTTTATGTAGCATCAGTACGCGAATTCAAGCGCAAGCAACGCGATTTGGTTATTCTCGTTAGCTCTGTATTTTATCAACTTGCTTGAGTGGTTAGTTCTAAATAAACTATAGTGAATTAATCTTTTTGTTTTTATAAATAAATGGGTCATCATCGTCATCCAAGCGCTAAACCTTGTTGCATCCAAAGTTCCTGCTTTCCAGTATAACAAAATCATCTTCTATGTTATGTGTACCGTCCATTGAAAACACATTCTTATTCTGGCAGTAACCGCACTAGCAATTGTGTCTGATTATTTGTTTATTCAAACATCGGACTGGCTACGACCGGATTTTAGGATTGAAGTATTATCTCGGTCGGACGGTCTTTATTTTTTAGATTATACCAAAGCTGTTAGGTTGAGTGAAGTCAATTGAGGGATTAAAATTATGTTTCGAAATGTTACTACTTCAAGTTTGAAATTGGAGTTATTTTAAAACTTGACTTTAAAACAACTCCAAGAGCAAAGACCGCAACACTCAACAGAGCCTTGTGTGATTGATGAACGAGGCTCTGGTGGGCCTTTCGTCTCAGGTGCACCTAGCCTGTACTTAGGTACCGGCTTGCAGGTGAGGTGGATTGGCCTGATGGGACCTAATAACCCCCTGAATGAATGTTAATATTTATTCTGAATTAACTTTTAAACTCTCGCGTTCCATGATAGGAGTATACAATGTGACCTAACCTGTGACCACGGCCGCTGTAACCTGGTCGAAACGTCAGGCAAATCAAAGGTATTCCTTCAGTACCTATACTTACCATGATCGCGTTAATTCCCGTTATAATTATTGAATATTTATTCTATACAATACCACAGAATAGATAATAGTACTAGACAATACGGTGCTGCATTGCTTATGCTATCTCAATTTCTTTTCAGCCCCTTTAAAAGTGGCATTTCGTTGAACAGCGTAATGTAGAATAGAATGACGAATGTATGGGATTTGACGTATGTGACATTCGTTGACGCCTGTCATATAGGTACGTCAATTCCCATACATTTGTCGGCCAGCGAATTGCCACTTGTCTAGAAGGGCTGGGGCATTATTTTCAGTGATATCAAGTTTCAAACGCAGTGGTTCCACTCCTAAGCCACACTGAATTTGTGACTGATTGATGACTTGTATGCCATTGGTTAAGTCAACAATTTAATTCAAGCGTTGTCGCGTCGGGGAACTTTTAACTTTTATCATTCCGATAACATGTTTGACTGTTTTAACAGTTAGGAGTCCCCTGATGCGAGTACACTTTTTTTACGTAAATCAATCTAACCAATAACATCTATCAGACAGTCAAGAAAGGAATGACAAAAATAACAAATCAAAAGGAAACACGACAAGCAGCGTGGCAAACGTGTCTAAAAATGTAGTCCAAACGACAATCTGTCCTGAGTAAGCGGGACCGGGGAGTCACCATCTGAATATTAAACACCGCAGCTTACCGCTTTAGGCGTTTTTCCTATAAGTACAATGTTCTAAATATTTCAGTTATAGCCGTAACGAACAATGTTTGGCTAGTTTAGACCAAGGTAACACAATTAAAAGGAATAATCGCATGGTTGTGACATGGGTAATAATTAATCGTGGCATTTCAAATATTTTATTATCGAACTTTATCGCGAATTTATTTGGTGTTACTGATGATTGCTGACATTTTTTTTTTTTATACATGACACGTCAATTTGACTTCACCTCGCCTGGGGACATCTTATTATCACACATATCAATACAGAGTGGAGTTTCTAAACCACATCCGGAGGAAAAGTAGGACTCTAAATACTGAAGCTAGCAAATGCTACTCATTCCTATATTCACATTTTACAAAACCAAAAAAAAAACAAATCTGCATTTAAAAATTTTGGAACCGGTTTAAATTCAAAATAATAACACCTGTACTTTTCGGTATCAATCAATAGACTCAATCAAACGTGGTTAATTAAATCTAATCTTTCACTTTTTTTTTTTGAATGAATTTTTTATAGCATTATTTTTTCGAACTTAACAGTTAGCATAATAAATGCTATAAAAATTCATTCAAATATTTGGGCGCAGTCATCAAAATTCAATGTTTAAAAATGGTTGAAAAATCATTCATTGTTTCCAACAGTTCGTAAGAATGTTGGTAGATGGCTGCACCGTCGCCCTTATAGACGGATATAAAGAGAAGGAGAATTTGGAATGATTCAAGTGGTGCTCAATAGCTCAGTTGGCAGAGCAGTCACCCTGTAAGCGAAAGGTCGTGAGTTCGAGTCTCACTTGAGCATTTCATTTTTTCCAATGTTTTTCGAACTAATCTTTCTCTTTCGACGTCTTGAAATGTACAATGTATACTTATATTTTGGAACTCTATTAAATTATGTTATTATACCTAATCAAATACAAGTTTATTAATGATCCAAAGTGAATTTATTACTCAAACCGAGGGAATACCATGCTTCAGAGATTAGAAAGGACTAGCACAGATGAAGTGCTACATAAGTTTTGTAGCAAATTCTCAATCGGCTAACTATTCCATATGGTTTATGACATCAATAAATTAACAGAATAAATTAATCGATCGTTAACAATAGCCGTTAAGCGCGAGTGAGCTACTGAGCCCCCGAGACACGTGAATAACATAGTACTCTGTTAGTTTATAAGAGTAGACCTTTCTCTGCACTGTTACTTTATTTACTTTACCTACGTTTCTGTCAATTTATGGCGGTGTTTAAAAAAATACGTTTAGCATTCAATAAACGAACACAGTAGTTTAGTTACAGAACATAATAATAGTGTTTATTATTTAATAGAAGTGTTCCTCATAAAACAAATCCTCATTCCTCATAAATATAAACCTATCATCATCACACTCATATACTTAGTTAGTACCGGTTGCATCAAGAGCTTGTAGATCGTGGATCTCGATGCCCGCTCTCTTACTCTTTCTCTTGATTGGTTTAGCTTGACTTTTTCTGGAACCACTATCACCTGCCTTCCAATGATATTACATACAAAAAAGTGCCTTCCGAATCACGAAAGGAAAGTATGAGCCTGAGCCATATCCTGCTTTGTTTTCTGCACTGACGGCACAGAAGCTCTCTGTTCTTACAGGGTCGGCACTCGTACGAGTGTGATTCTTTGTTGCACACGTCTATAGGCCACGATAACCACTTTCCATCAGGTGGGCCGTGTGCTTGTCTGCCTCCTAAGTGGTACAAAAAATTGTCCAGTAATCAGCAAGTGCATTGGGTACAAATTCATACTCCTAAAGAAATTAAATTTATAATAATATCACAGTCTAACGATACATTTGCGTCATTTATACAGAACTAATAATAAAATATCTCAGCGTGCGCGAGGGTTCCAACCACAACAAGCTTTCCTTTCATTTAAAACCCCTACATATACAGGTGCTCCGCTATATAAGAAAAGAGAAAATAGATTCTAATTAGTTAGCTTCCGATGGGATGAGTACGGACGGCTGGGAACGCATTAAACTCTGATGGGCAAAACATTGGGTCCCTTCTGTAATCCCACTCAAACCGAACTAGGTCACACGCCGCAAGGACAAAACCTTTTTTATTTTATTAGAAAAATCCTTCGTACCAATGTAATGGCACTATGATGTCATTCTGTATGCCTACGTGTAAGTAATCAATTGATATAAAACTTAGGGGTAGCTCAGTGGTTTATTACACACTAGCTTTTGAACACGGTTTCGCCCGCATGGATGTCGGTTATCGCGACAAAACATTTCTCAAAAGACGTAAGTGTACGAAGTTTCATGCTAACTTTGAATTCTAACTTTGAAAATGACGAACCTTCCATACAAACTTTTGTGACCTATTTTATCCTCTGAATAGTTAAATTTTGAAAAACGCTCATACATGTGTTCATTTATTTCTTAAAAGACGTAGGTGTACGAAGTTTCATGCTTCTAACTCTGAAAATGACGATCTTTCCAAAAAAACGTTTATTACCTATTTTACCCTCCTATATCTACTAAGTTAAATTTTGAAAAATGCTAATACACGTGTTCATTCAAAGACACAGGCTTATGAAATTCAATGCATCTAACTCTGAAAATGATGGACTTTCATACAAACCTCCATCCATTTTTGAAATTTTTTTAGTAGCAGAATTTACAAAAACCTTTCTTAGTGGATCCTACCATAAAATTAATTTACTGTCAAAATTTCAAGTTTGTACGTCCAGCGGTTTAGGCTCTGCATTGATGAATCAGTCAGTCAGTCAGCCGTCCACCGGCTGACTATGACATTGAGAATTAGGTAGGTGCCATGCTAAAGGATATGGGATTCGCATTTAAATATTATCCTTAAAAAAAATAACTATTGTGTATTGTGTGTTGACATTAGAAATTCATAAAATTTAAATTATCTTGATTCAATTTAACATTTTCTTATTATTTATTTATAACCATTTTTTGTATTCAATTTGACTCTAATCGAATTTGACAATTGATGAAGTAGTTAGGTATATTAATCATAATGTGATTGTATTTGACATCTCTATTATTTCATACTATTGTAGTTTTTAACACTCAGAAGACATGAATAAATATACTGAAATATAAAATAAGCTACCTCAATATTGCAATGTCTGGAAAAGGCGCTAAGTTCTAAGTACTGAAATATAATTATTGTAAGATCTATGTACACTTAGTAGGCAATAAATGATTTGATATTTGATATTTGATATTACTGCTATCTTTTACCTGACATTAAGTTATCTATGTATCTATTTTCTATACCATTATTTACTAGATGACGCCACATTCCTTATTGTATACTGGCTTTTGTATGCGGCTCCACCCGCTTGGATGTCGGTTATCGCGACCAAATAATATATAGCCTTATGTCCTTTCTCAAGGTCTAATGTACCTCTACCCAGACAGACAGAGTTACTTTCGCATTTATAATATTAGTATGGATTTCATGATGATTTGTTTAGTTTGTAACTAGTGTCGTAATCATGCTTCGGGCCAATACAACTAGAACTGCACCACAAACAAGTAGGCATTCCGCATTATGCACATACAACGCTGAGCCGATCGAACAATTTTCCAATTCGCATTGAGATCGTCATCTCAGTGCGAGTCGACGGAACGGAGCGACACACTCGGCCATACAAGTACCAACTGTACTTTGCGATATTGAGGTTCGCTTACAAATAGGGTCGAAATTTATTTGACGCCGTATCGGGCCGTGCATGTATTTCCAATTTTCATATTTCCCACGGTGGGCCGGGCCCGGATATCTAGTAAATCTCCTACAGATATTTTTATGAAACCGAATTGATTTACAGCTTTCGGTACAGCGAATATAACACTTTCATGTAATATTCAAGTATTTTACACGAAATCGTCGGAATAAGAAATTTGCTTCATATTTCTTATTCAGACGATTTACAAATATTTTTCAGCTATGCTAATACGCAATAAAATTACAATAACTTCAAATAATGGATACCTACAGCTCTTAGAAGAGTTACTATTATATTCACGTCGGTTTATACATATAATTATATTCTTCTAATTTTGAAATTTGCCTGGATGGGATTGGATTATTCAGCAGCTCGTGGAAGTATGAGCACCATCTCTCCTTCACCGCGACTTCCTCGTACAACAGATTGTCCCCAGGGCCTTTGATGCAGCGGCACTTGGTTATAGCCTGCGCCGCTTTAGCCCTGGAGCGCGCCAACTTATAGATGAGCTTGTGTCCCTCAAACGATTCCAACTTGATGTATAGCGGTTGCAAGTGGACTCGTCTGGCCCTGGCTACGGCTCTCCTAGTGGCGCGTTCATTATTAACGTTTATTATTATTCGTTCGCTTTTGTACTTGTCGCGGTCTTCGGGAGATTTGGACGCTTGCCACTTTCTAAAGAGGGCTTTCTTCACCCCGATCTCCTTCTGGACTGTGTCGTTCAACCACCAGGTGTCCTTGTCACACTTGCGTCCACCCTTGGGCGTGCCGAGCACTGCCTTCCCCGCCTCAAGAATAACTGCCTGAATCTCGTCCCAGCAATCTTGCACGGGTTCGTCTACAGCATTAGCGCATATTATAACGCACTTATATATATATATATATATATATATATATATATATTAGCGCACCGATAGCTGAGACGAAACTCTGGGACTTGGCTTCATCAAGCAGCCACCACTTGGTTCTGCGTTGGCCGCGCTCAACACGTTTACCTTTGGGTTTTACGCGGAGGTCCATGGCAAGGACACAGTGTTGCGTAGTGAGACTCTCTCCGGGTATAAGCGGAGGTTATAACTTTACCTATTATACATTTCATAGGAAATAAAAAAATATTTACCTTGTTTTACGTTGACAAACATTTTTTTACGCTATAGTTCAGATATGAAATGCCCATAAATATATTTTATTGTATTTTATATTTTCGTATTACGTGTATTCATGATAAATCAACTAGAGTTAAAACCCATTAATTCATTTATACTGTTTTTAATTTTCGATTTTTTTGTTTTGTATTGAATTACTTCTCATGTTAAAATCCGTTACACAAAATTATGTGCTTTTATCTTTTGTATTAGTGTGATTAACCTTAAAATTTCAATACCAATAAATACATTTTATCGGGTTCTCTCGTATAACAAGATTTGAAATGTTTAAGTATAACTAGCTTTAGAGTATTTTCAACTAGAATTATTATTTAGTAATGCACTTACTGGGTTATTTGGTTAGTACATTACTATGTTACACTCTAAAATAGGGTTATCTGGAAACATCACGAGGAAGAGCAAAAAAATCTGATTCTAGTGGGCTAATAAAACTACTTTCGGTTTTTTTTCACTTATCGGGTTTTAACACGCAACCCTCGATATATTGTTGGTTTAAAACGGAGAATGGTATGAAAATAGTAGCAGTAGTAGTATGAAAGTAGTTTTTCAGGTAAAGTTTTTCTATAGATCTTATAATTTCGGTTGCAAAACAATCTGTAAATCAAAATAGTATGCAAGGTATTCAACACACGACAAATTTAAACAAATACGGAAATTCAGAATTACTCTAATATTGCCTAAGATTATATCTATAACAGTTCATTTACGAAGATTAGGTACTTCAACAAACGCTCAAGGTTCTCTTTACCGATAATAAGCAACGATTCGGCGAAACAGTACAGCCCCTAAACGACGCAGAGTTAACGAAAAAAAGGCTATTTGCCTCCAGCAGATAGCTATTACACCTACAACAATAGCGCAAGAAAAAACAGCGGAGTTAAAGTGGGTAAAGTACGTCAATGAGCGTTCGCTTACTCAGCAAACTCGGCTGAAGGGAAAGTGGTCTCCAGCCGTAGGTTCCGTCAGGTATTTCCCAAAGGCGTGTTTACGACGCATCGCACACAACCCAATCTTCACCTCCAAAACATCTTTGCTAACAAAATGTGTTGCGAATTATACACAGCAATAACAAATGGCAAGAAAACCTGTGCAAGAAAACTTTTGACGTTCAGCGTAAACTGCTCAAAGTTGACACAATGGGTCTCCTTGAGGCTACTTTCGTTGGAGTTGCTCTGAAAGCTGTTTATTCTGTGGAAGTAAGAGGCAATTAGTTTTACTGGCTCATTTTCATTCGGGTGTTATTATGGGCAAAAGTGCCGGTGACCTCATTTGTAGCTAGGTGTACTTATACCTAGTATTAGGTACAATATAAACAACTACTCTCAAACAATTAACACGTTACATAATCAATAAAACAGATTACAGAGAGTATTTAGAATTAGCATATCAGTGCGTACGCAAACTTTTGGGGCTCTCAGTAAGCGTACAGACCTCAGACTTTCTCAACCTGAAACGATTTCGCGCTCGGACCAAATCCTCCAACAAATTAGGATTAGATGAGGGTTCTGTGTTTTTAGGGCAAAACAGTAAATGTAATTCCAATTGAAAACTCAATTTCCTTTCATACAGCTTAGGTAGAACGAATTCTATTTATCCCGCGTCCGAGTGAACCTTTAGGTCATATAATTTCTTTATTATTTGGTAGTGTACCTTTTGAGATACGCGTTTGCATAGGTATTCAGAGTTTATTTAAATTTGTTTTACAGTTTCGAATAAAATACTGAGTTACTATTATACCAATCCGACCGAGGTTTTGTATGTCCAAAATTATTCAACTAATTCAGTGTTGTAATTTCACAGAACAGTTAAAGAAGTGTATGTAGACTAGCCCTATACAGAAATACTTCTACAAATTAATACCTAAGGAAAATATAAAGTGAATGAAATAAAAAATAAAAAAAGTAGAAAGTTAGCAGCAGTTCCTTTTGTAGTGTAAGGTGATGATGGAGGATCTCCAAACCCAATTCACCTTCACGGGTAGGAGAGGGAATGTGACCCCCTTTCCCTCCCACAGCACCGCAAGAGAACCGGGGCTCGGAGGAGGCAGTACCACCAACTCCTCCTCCCCTAACCGGGCCGGGCAGTAGACGCGGGGGCGTCTGCTGCCCTTACATAGGCCTCGAGGT
This sequence comes from Eilema sororculum, assembly GCA_914829495.1. Lineage (NCBI taxonomy): Eukaryota > Metazoa > Arthropoda > Insecta > Lepidoptera > Erebidae > Eilema > Eilema sororculum. The sequence continues at coordinate 12,868,159 of OU618548.1, forward strand.
TGAAGGCGCACGTCGTGTCGCGTGTGCCTTGCCTAGGCGGGTGGCAGAAGGACTCCTCTTCTGCCGCACCAGAGATGGGCCTGCCGTAGATCAGCGGCGGGCGACCCACACGACGATGGCGGAAGATGTTGTTCCCGCCATCGTCGATATGTGGTGACGACGGACACCGTGGTGGTTTAGTGGGTAGTCTGGCCTCCTTCGAGGCTAGGAGTCCCACGCGAAGCCCGCTCCCTGCCCCCGTGGGGGGTGAGCGAAGTGCTTAAAAGCATTACACCACGTAAAAAAAAAAAAAAAAAAAAAGGGTTGGATACTTACCTAGGTCTAGCTCTGCAAAGGGTGTGTAATATAGGTATAAGTCCAGCTTAGGCCACTGGAGAACTACAACAAACATAAAATGGAAATAGGTACACAACGAATTTAAGAACTTCCTCCTATTTGAACTCGGTTAAAAATGATGCCTATGCTAAACGCGAATGCAGGCGCTTATGGTATGGCACAGATATTCGATTTGTCGGTCTACGCAACCGTGAAAACTGAAAACATTTTATTCCCACTGAGTTAATCGATTTTGATACAAATAGTATATATTCACACACATTCACGTAGATGCTTGTTCCACTGCAGCTCAATGCATTTATTAATTTAAGGAATAGTGTAATAAAATAGTATTAGATTATTTCTCTTTTCTAAAGAAAGAGGTGTCTTTGATTGAGCTGAGCTGATTGAAAATTAACTTATCGTGGGCTAATTTTAAAAGCGCGTCATTTTTCCCGAGGTATTCAAAGCGCTATATTGTTACTGCTAGTTCAACTTTTGTCTCTATAGTTAATATTTTGGCTTTTACAGTAGTGTACCCAACGCCTTCTCTTCAATCCCATCTGTTACGGTTATGGAACAGAAATTTTACACATTTCTCAACAAAATGATGTAGCACACATCGTAACATTTAAACGTAATAATTCCGGATCATCATAAAATAGAATACGAAATAGCGACAGCAACACAATATATATAAAGCTCATCTCTGAATACCTTATTATATATTTTGATAGCAAACAAATTAAGTAGTTAATAACAAAGCATAATTTTACCTGAGGTCTGGTGTTCAACGTGAGCCCGAGAATGTTCTAAAGTCCCGTCTGATTTATGTGAAAACTTAACTCAAGTGTTTACTTGCTACACGTATTATGGTATTAAAGAAATGCAAATTACAAAATTGTTGGGCTGAAAATGTCAACAACGACGAACACCTACGAAAAATATAGTTTTTATGTGAAATTTAATTAATAAAATAATAAAATATATATATTGAACCTTGCAGTAAAGTGAATACTTACAAAGAAAATTCGTTTTAGACGAAGTTTATGCTACAGTCTCGTAAGTTAGGTACATAAATACTTAAGTCTATTCCTTAATTATCCATCGGTTTTGTCTATCAAATACAAAGGAGACTGAAATGATTACATACAATCTTGGGCCTAGTTGTAAGAAGTTGAAAAAAGTGGTGTCAATTAATAGCTTATATATTATCAACCTTTCACTGAAAATTCTGCGGATTTAGTCAATCTGAGAACAGAGATATAAGAGATTATGTAAAAGTGAGGTTATGTTACAATCTTTATCTAACAGCTGATTCCTGAAGTGCAAAATGTCTTCTTTTGCACTAATAGTTATTATATTTACTAGAAAATGTTTGAAAAATCATATGAATGGACGTCAACGACTTCAAGCGATAGGTAGGAAACAGGTAAGGAGATAGGGAAAGGATGTCTAAAATAAAATAAAAAATCATTGAATATAGTGTTTTATTCACCTTCTATTAAACACATTTTACATTTTAAACCTGCCAGGATGGTAGCTGGTTAGATGAGGTTACAGGTATTTACTTACAGACTGAGGTGCAAGCCATTGCCGAATCACTGACAGAATTGTTTCATCGTGTAAGGGCCGTCGGCCCAGTGTATTGCAGTGACCAGTGGATATACCACAATTCACACAGCGATTCATAGTTTCAATAATATCCAATCCACAAGCTGGCGGTAAAATGCAAAATAACAATGCCAAGTCAAACGTGTGAGCGATTTTCGGTGTCCAAGGTGAAAGCAAGGGTCGTACAAGGTAGGCAGGGTCAGAATCCGTAAAATACAAGCAGTTGTCGTAAAAAATGACGAATAATCGGGGAAGCACTCAAAACGCATCGGAAAACACGAAACGATGAGCAAACAAAAACAGTCAGCAACTGTCTAGTGTCAATGTTAGTCAGCTGCCATTTTTTTTTTTTTTTTTTTTTTTCGTGCGGAAATCCCCTCGGATACCCCCCCCCTGCCGGAGCCGGAAGGGGAGGTTATGTCGGACTCGAACCGACTAAAACCGCACGCCGACTGTGGGTCTTGGTGCAAGGCCGGAGGTGAGGTTGTTATAGACATATCCCTCGCACCCCGGCTGACCCAGGGCCATCCCTTACGGTCTGGCCCTCCTCAGGAAGCTGCCATGTCAGTGACATAGACTACAAATATAAGAGAGATTTGAATCGATATGAAATCGATAATGATTAATATTGGGTTTTCAGTAATTAATTGATATTTGATTTAATAATATGACTGTAATTATATGCACTATAATGCATGTAAGTATACACACATGTATATAGTGCATTTAATTACTTTGAGTTAATTATTTACAGCAAATATTTTAGTGTATAATCGATTACTCAATTGATAATCTCACGAAAACTATTTTCTCATATTTCTCCGCATCCAGATTGAGAATTGAGGTGATTTTTCATATTCTAATTTCATATATTATTACATTTGGGCCCACCATTTTCCATCTCCTTTATATTGAAGAAGTCGCAGACGACACTTGTTTTCATAATAACTGGCTTTACGGTCTCTTGACTTTATATTCCATACATTCCGTATATTTTATTCAAAACACAAACAGGAACTGGCGTAGGCTTATTCTTGCACACAAATCGCTGGAAGGATCGAAGTACATTTCCTCGATTGTTGGAGAATTTGAAGCGACACGATAAAACGTCGAATCGGAAAAACTGCTTATTTTATTGCCGCACCAAGCTATAAGGCGGATAGGATAGGCCTGGCCGGGATTGGGCTACTCTGACATGAGATAGAACATATATTATCTCTAGTAGCATTCTAATCAATAGCCAAGTACAAGATTTCTATGTAAGTATTTTACTTGGAATATCCACTCAAAAGATATAAACGTGTTGCAGCTTCAAATTATGGTTACCATACCATGTCGTTGAAGTATCGGTCCTGTGGAAATAAGTTAGATCCCGTCGAAATCTAGACAGAGCTGGTGTTCCTAAAACGCTTGATGAGTGAACAGATGAATAAATAAATATTCCACAACATCTACACAACGCTATCTAGACCCATGGTAAGCTTTTATAGCTTGTGTTATGGAATCTAGAATGCGGATAAACATACTTATATACTTTTTTTTGTAAATACATACATATTATACACAGAAACACCCAGACCAATGCAAATAGCTATATTCATGCATACAAATATTTGCACTGAGCGGGAATCGAATCCGCGCCCCCTGCGTGGAGTCGCGTGCACTAGCACCACGCCACAGAGGTTAATCAGATCGTCGTAAGGTAGTTAGAGCTAAGAACTAATACAATTGTCAAATATATAACTCCCCAGGGGAGAGTCCCCACATCCCTTATTTTACTTCAGGAGTTAAAAATATCGCCGCAAATAATCTCTTTTAACTTGCTTATTTATTCAAGTTCATGTTCCATTTTTAATTCATTCGCACGTTGCTCGGTTGTCTTACAGATTCAATACACTGAAAATTGTTAGCGTTTGATCGGTTATTATAGCTTCATAGTCTGTGGGTACTTGATAACCTGTGGTTATAAATTGAAGAGTGAACATGAACATCCTTAGGTAGCGAGTGTACCGGTGCCGATTGTAGAAATCACCCATGGGAACCACTTTCAATAATTCCTCAGATCACTAGGTAGGTACTAGGAGCAGAACACATGAGTAAAGAGTCTTGCAAGAGAAGTGATTCTATCAACTGGCTTACCTACATGAAATATTCAAAACTTTGGACCTGCACGAAACACCGGGTGATCATTTTGTCATGTCCGTCTAATCGAAATATAAGATACAGATATCACAACATTTTGATTAAACTTCAATAGGTACACTTAATGGGATAGTCAATAACGTAACTTTAATTACTTAAATGGATGAATTAAAAGTGATCAAATTTTGAAAATCTATTACAGACTTTTGTCTAATACGGAGTGGTTAAGTTAACAAACAGAGTATTTTTTTTAAAGAATATTAGAACCAAAATTACTAATATTCGCTCTAACCCCTCCAAATAAGTTAAATAGCTTGTGCTAGGAGTGGGTTCACGTCGGTAGTGTAATAGCCAGGATCGAACCCGGGACCTCTCCATCGTAAGGCCAACTCCTTAATCACTAAGCTACCGACGAAATTACTAAACCGTAGGGTGAAACTTAATGAAATGCACCTCGTCCAATGTTTTTCCTAAGCACCTGTTGTTGTTACGTAATATCTGTGTAAGTTAATAAGTCACCCGCTGCAACCGACGAACTTACGTCAAGTACACCAACATAAGTAATTCTAGATGAGATAAGTCTTATAAATGTAATTGAACTAGCCAAAATCTGAACTTTGTAAGGACTCGCATAGTTTTTCTTTTTATCCAATGAATACAAAATACATTATATTTTTGACGGATCACACACAATTAGATACTATAATACTACTTAGCATAAATCTATGATAATTTCACAGAAAAGTGCACAACAACACAAAAATGCTCAGGTTGTGGGATAGTGTTGTAATGGTGCTGGAACGTAAAATAATGTGGTGAAGTAAGCCCTCAAATTATAAATCACATAACGAGACAGAGCTAGTTACACGAACTGAAAGTTCTTTGAAGCTTAGTAAGGTCATCAGATAAAGAATGAGCTTTACAAACCTTAGAATATTTTTTCTGTTGGTAGATTCTGCCTTATATGTATATGACTCGGAAAATTAGCAAGTTGAAGTGGCAACAGGCACGCCTGCTAAGATAAACAACCGCTGTTAAAACCATTATAAAATTTAAGCGTATGTATTTTTTTTTATTTACCGTATCTAGTAATTACGGATCCTCGACATGAATCACGTCTTGAACTAAGTTTGTATTACAAGCTTGAATATGCAGACAGCAGATGTTAGCAACACCGTATATAAATTACTGACACGACCGCAATCCAAACTTGTTTTAGCTTAATAATAAATAATTCATTCATTTTGTCAAGGAAAAGCATTAAACTTCTGTATTAATTAATATACATATATATATATATATATATATACTGGGTGTAAGGGGAACGCTCCCGAAGCCGAAAACCCCTAGTAGTACTCCAGGTACATAACACATTAGCATAAAAATAAAATCGATAAGGCCAAAAAAAAAAATTTTCGGATTTTTTTATTTTGCATTATTTACTGTCCATCTTGTTAGTAAAGCTAAATAAAACTGTAATTTTATAAAAAAAACACCACTACAAAAGAGCACGCGCTTGGCGCTAGTAGTTTTTTCTTTGTAGTGATGTTCTTTTTATGAAATTACCGTTTCATTTAGCTTTACTAACACGATGGAGAGCAAATAATGCAAAATAAAAAAACAAATGTGTTATGTACCTGGAGTACTACTAGATATATATATATATATATATATATATATCGTTACTCAAAGACTGTAAAGAATCTTTGTAGATTTTACGTCCTTCTGCGTGAATTATTCGAAACTCCGGTTATCACAAGGAAAGTCTGACAGAAAGCCCTAAGCACACTGCAACCTGAGAATACAAATAATCGGCATCCACTTAAGCTAACCACTTAATTTTTTCTTTCAAATGTATAAATTTTTAGTCAGTGCCCTTTTTATATCGATAAGTAGTTATCGACAGTTTACTGGATTCCCTACTAGGCCGCCATACTGCGTTCAGTTCATTCATAAAATCCAAGTTTAGGTAGGCAGTTTTTTTTCGTCGATATGGCAGCTCTTGATACTCTAAGCTCTCAGCCCGGTATAGGGAATAATCATAGACATAAATATACAGACGTGAAGCTACTACGAAATTCATTCATAAAATCATATTAGGAAAACGCCAATTCTCCATCTTGCTTTCTAAAGTAGTGGGGATGTAGTAGCACCTGATTGGTCAAATAAAATTGCTAGTGATGCGGTGATAGAATTTTAATTATCGATATTTTCCAAAATATTTAAAGAACGAAGACCACTTTCCATACATAGTGAATGACTTTTGAAATGCCGTTAGCTTAACATCAGGCGAGGTGAAGTCAAATTGACGAGTCCTGTATGAAAAAAAAAAAAAAAAAAAAAATATTCTATCGCATAATGGTACTGGTACTACTGATGAATAGATACTAAAACATTTTTTACAAAAAAAAAACAAAAATATTAAATAAAAATTCGATTTTTTTTGTCCATATCGATTTTGTTTTTGTGCCAATGTGTTATGTACCTGGAGTACTTCTAAATATATATATATATATATATATATATAATATATTAATATATTATATTTAATTAAGTATATATTTATGTAGTCAAATTGTGTAAAATCTCGTAACCAACATCAACAATATACAGATACCTACTCAAAACATAGCTAAATTAACGTTTAAAAGTAATGGTACCTACTATAATTCTTATTTCTCCTGATGATGATTGATGACTCATGGGACCAAGAAGAAGATAGGATAGAGGGGCACTAAAACATGAATATCAACTAAGTATCCAGATAGTGAATTTCATTGATACAATTAACTCATTTGGCAATAGTAGATATTTCACCTAGAAAAGAACTGCAAGGATTTTGTTCCGCCCTGATTTTGACTTTATCCATTTGATATATGTATAAAAAGCCCCAGCTAGTAACTTAAAGTCTATATTAAATGAGGTAGTGGGCTCATTCACGCTAGATAAAGCATAGTTCACCACTGAACTATGACTTAAGAGCTGAATGTGGAAACAACCACTATTTCCACCTAAGCATCATAGAACGCTAAGCATAATTAACATAAATTATTACAAAACAATTCACGTACGCCAGGGTCTCGTTTGACTCGCAATTTAGGTTCAAGATGCGTTTCTCGAGTATAGTAAGTGTTAAATAGTGCAATATATTAGGTTAGTTTCAAAATAAGTTCCTGTGGGCTCGAAATAATAGAGAGCAGTAACAGTTTAATGGATGTTTCCAAAGTTATAAAGCAGGTTTTAAATGAAAACTATAACACGTTGGGAAAAATTTGAATTTTTTAGCAGTTACCTACGTCTATAAATCAAGTGTAAAGTCGCTCTAAGCTGGTAGTGCGAGGTAGCTCCCACGAACATTTTAAAATGTAAATTACTTTCAACTCTACAGCTGTATAAAAGTGATATAAGTGCTCTTATAGATATTATCAATATCGAGAAGCCAGCATACTAGTCAAGAGCAATACGAAGACGTGTTGACAAAACCCTGTTGAACTTGGGGACCGAAAGCGAGATTTTCAAGTTATTAGGGCCATTTTTATTTTTATATACGAATACGTGCAAAACATTTGATTGTTTTGTTTATAAATGAACAAATCACTTGTACTATTTTATCTAAAACTTAAAATGCAATGCAGTAGGTACAAATTATCACGATGAGAATAGTCACAAAGAAAATTCTCAGGAAATCGTTTGTTATTATTTTGCTATTGACGCCATCTAGCCTACGATAACAGAACAGAGAACATGGTACAAACAGTGACTCCGATGCTGACAAGCAAAGGCACATGAGTACAGTAAGTAGTACGTTCATAATTCGCTAGAGGTCGTAGTAATACACTTACGTCGCAGAATAATCCTGTATTAAAAAGTCTATCTATAATAGAGTCCTTATCGAAGTCCAAGTGGAAAATAACTTATTCTGTCGGCATAGAGTCTAAGAGACCATTTTCAATTTCAACACGGAGCTGCCTTGAGCAGCTTATAGTATAGCTAGCTTATGCCCGCGGCTTCGCGTGGATGTTGGTTATCGCGACCAAACATAGCCTATGTCCTTTCTGAAGGTTTAATGTCCGAATTTAGCGGCCATAGCCATATGGCTTTTGAGACAGTTCAGTCTCCTATATGTAATTTAAATTCTAAAACTAGTAGATTAAACCTGGTGCATCAAAATGTGGAAGGATTGATAAATGGTAAAGATTTGGAATTGGAGTTGCACATGACCCTGAATAATATTGATATTTTCTGTGTAACTGAACATTGGTTAAAGACCATCAGGTCATGTTCAACTTCAAAAATCACCAGGTGGCTAGCTCGTTCAGTAGAAAAAATTTGGATCGTGGAGGCTCGCCTAATTATTATTAATAAGAATATAAAATTTAAAGAGCGTAAAGACTTAGTAATCCTCTCTATTGAGCGAGTTATTTAGATAGCTAGTATTGAGTTTAAGCAGTTTATTGTATTAAGCGTATACAGTCCCCCGGCTGCGCCCTTTGCAAGATTTGAAGAAACGATGGAAGAAGCGCTTTTTAAATGCCGTTACTCCAATAAGGCAATAATAGTTTGTGGAGACTTCAATGTAAATATTTTAGAAAACACTTTAGTGCCAGCAGAGAGAAAAAAAATGTTAAATCTGTTCAAGTCCTTTAATCTTATTAATATGTTTTCAGAAGCTACTCGAATAACTGCACATAGTGCCACTGGTATTGATAATATTTACACGGATATTAATCCAATCAACAAATGTCTTGTGGATGCTGTACACTCGGATCACCGTGGCCAATTAATAACCATTGAAAGAAATAATTGTAAAAATGTTAAAAAAGAAATTAAATTTGTACCGATTAACCTGGATTAACCAGTATCGTTTAGACGCGTTTAGGGAAAGTATTGTGAGTAAAATACCTGATTTGCCCTTGTACACTTGTGTAGAAGAATCTTACGCAGAATTAACCAACCTGATCGATACTGAGTTTGGGAGAATTTTTACCTCAAAAACATTATCCGTTGGCGGCCGCCCTGTCTTCAGTGACTGGGCAACATCGGGGATTTATAGGAGCAGGAGGAGATTGTATGAGCTGTATTCTGAAAAGTCATACAATTTCAACCCTGCTTTTCAGAACTATGTTAAAAATTACTCAAAAGTATTTAAGCGAACCTGTTCCTTTGCGAAATCAAACTTCATTAGGAAGAAACTAACCAATTCTGTTAATAAAATTAAGACTACTTGGAATATAATAAATTCCGAATGTGGGAAATCTTCATCAACTGTAAGAGATTTCCATTTAAAAATAGAAGATCGCCATGTCACGGAGGATTTGGAGGTTGCGACAGAGTTTGAACATTTCTTCGCAAATATAGCTTCCACTACAATCAAAACTCTTCAGTCGTCTTCCATTTCCGCTGAGGCATTGCTTGTAGAATCAACAAACAGGTGTCAGAACACGTTCGTATTCACGGTTGTTAATAGCAAGGACATCGTTAAAGCGTTTAAAACAATTGATGTTAAAAAGGCCGCGGATCTATGGGGATTATCAGTCAAAACTGTGGCAAGTATAATTGATGTCATTGCTCCCCATCTAGCAACTGTGTTTAATGACTGTGTCAACAGTGGTGTATTTCCTGATTTAATGAAACACAGCAAAGTCATACCTTTGTTCAAGGCCGGCAGCGCCACAGATCCTTCGAATTTCCAACCCGTTTCTGTGTTGCCGACCTTGAGTAAAGTTTTTGAGAAACTAATTCTAGGACAGTTGCTGACCCATTTTGGTGAAAACAAATTGTTTTATGATAAATAGTTTGGGTTTACTAAGGGACGTTCGACTACTGATGCTGGTGTAGAACTCTTAAATTGTATTTACGAAGCCTGGGAGGATAAGCATGATGCTCTAGGTGTCTTCTGTGATCTATCCAAGGCCTTCGATTGCGTTCACCATGACACATTAATCAGGAAATTAGAACATTACGGAATAAGGAACAAGGCTCTCGAGCTTCTGACTTTATATTTGAACAATAGAATTCAGAGGGTCGATGTTAACGGTACATGTTCAGCAGGATCTGTGGTTTCGTTGGGCGTTCCGCAGGGTTCGATACTTGGACCATTTTTATTTCTAATTTACATAAATGACCTTCCCTACTATGTAAGGGACAATAATAGTATTATTTTATTTGCTGACGATAATTCGTTAATTTTCAAAATTAAAAGGCATCACGATAATTATGACGAAGTGAATGGTGCAATCAAAAGAGTGGTCCATTGGTTTAATATAAATAATCTTTGCCTTAATGAGAACAAAACTAAATGTATTAAATTTACTTTGCCTAATGTTGCACAGGTAGAAACCAATGTACAACTCAATGGACAATTGTTGAGCCTTGCGGAATCGACAGTGTTCTTAGGTTTGAGTATTGACGCTAAACTTCAGTGGGGTTCACATATAGAAATATAAAACTAGCTAGTAGATTAAGCTCAGCTTCCTATGCTGTAAAAATGATTAGGACTATAACAGATGAGGATACGGCTAGAATAGTTTATTTCAGCTATTTTCATAGTATTATGAGTTCTCCTTTGGGGTAATTCCGCAGATTTAAACACAATATTTGTCTTGCAAAAGCGGGCTGTGCGAGCTATTTATAATTTGGGTCCAAGAGTCTCCCTCCGAGATAAGTTTAAAGAGATAAATATTGTAACCGTAGTGTCACAATACATTTTCGAAAACTTAATGTATGTCAGGAAAAATATTGCAAAATTTCCAAGACTTTTGGACAAGTAAATGTTTTGTAAATAGACCAAAAAAAAAAGGCCCCCTGAGTTTCTTGCCGGAGTCTTCTCAGGTCTGGGCCGCGTTTCGAACCGGTGGTCCATTTACTAGTATTAGTTAGTATTTAATATTTACTTTATGTTGACGTTTTGTAAGTTCCGATTTAAACTTGAATCACCGGTACACATCACAGGCCTGGCAGAAACTCATCTGGCTTTTTTATGGTTTATTTACGAATATTATTACTTAATGTGTTATGTTTGTGTAGGTACCTAGCTGAGCAAACGGTTCATTTCCAAATAAGATTGTCATCTAAATATTCTTTAAATAATGTATCAACATCCTTTTGATCAAATTTCATTTTAAATATCCTTAACTCGATTTATACTGATGTCTAAATAGAAGAAAGTAGAAGAGGCTTGCTTCGTTGGAGCGTATGTAATATTTATTACTAATCTTGTAGAGACGCAAATCACTGTTCGTGTAGAGTCGACTATTACAAAATACAAGGTGCTTTAATATTCGTAAAAGAACTATAAAATTTGTAATGAGAAATGTGCATCTACACCTCACTACACTAGCACAGATTATCCCAATAGCTTATCGTATAATCTAGAAGTATGTAAACAAAGATATGGATATTTTGGTACAACAAGTAGATTTTTGCAGATAACCTAGAATTGTCGCCTGAAGCGCACCGCCACCAGTAGCAATTAAAGAGTAGGTAATTGACCACCGAGCGATCATGGCTCTGTAATCATCTCGTCCGTTCCAGCTCCAAAAGTATATGTACTCTACTATTGGGCAAAAGAGTCTAGCTAGATGCTTGAAAATACTATATCGCCGGGACCTACAAAGCGCTAGCAAGTCACTTCTCCCAAGAATAAGCAATACCTACTACCGGTCTACTTCTTTGCCGTATTGACGTCGACGACGGCATGTAGAATTCAACTTTGAAAAAACAAGCAAGCGAAAAATTGTATTCAATCTATGCCTATTTCAAGGGGAGTGAGGTTACTATTATCTATTCTGTGGTGAGATGTGGCGTGGTGTAATTTTATTATCTTTTCTTCTTTACCTGACTGCGCCAGCGAGGATAATGTCTACACGCGTATGTATGTATGTACGTATGTTGTACTTACTAACTTCCAGCGGGGGACGCCGTGTATGTATGTAGTTTTCTTTGTTCCCCTCTACAGGCCCAACGGCTGGACGGATTATGGTGAGTGTGGTATCAAATGAAAGGTATTCATCTCCTGAGTATCATAAATGTCAATAAAATGTCAATGCAAAGTGCACAGTGGAATTGAGGTGCTGAAATATGTGTAGACAAAAAAATAATTTTACTGAAGTTTGTCAAATAATATATACAAAAGCTCATAAGTTTAAAATAAAATACGTTATTAAAAAATTAAAAGATCCCGACTGCTGTATAAAAGATCGAAACAAGCTTGATAGCAGGCGGTTGTCATTATTAATTTTCATCCAGTTATGATTGGCAAATGGGTACAGCTAGCTATCAAGCTTATTTCGAACTTTTATACAGCAGTCGGGTTCTTTTCGCTACTTTTAATTCGGTTGGTCAGTCACTTGACTTAAAAACAAGTATTAAAAAAAAATTCTTGAGCATCATCATTAAGATGTTATGTCCCGTTATCACGTTGCTTCATAGTGTGATATTTTGACCTTTATACCGCGGTAGTTTGAACACTCCCGTACCATCTTTAAAGACGAAGGGATTTCAGCCTCCATTGGCTCGGGATCTTACCGGTGAAGAGTACTCATCTAAGTACAATGTATGATTCCGAAACCGACCGCATACGACACGACAACTGCCGACGCATGCAGCACATACATTACATACACACTTCGATACGGATAAAGGGAACCATAGAGAAGACGCAATGAACTACTACGTCTGCAGATATTGTACGTTCAGAATGATAGCTACGAGTATAAGGTTTGTGAGTCTGGAAGTTGTTTGGTACGCATCCTACACTACGGGCACTTATCGCTTTTGAGGTCTCGATAGGGACTCTGTTGGGTCCAACAGCTTTCCTATTCGTATCACATCACAGAAAATTTGTTTAGTAGCGTCGCGACGCGTTGTGCGCAGTCAGATAAGTCGCCGGTGCGCAACGGGGTCGACAGTTGCGCGGCACTACCGACTCTCCGCCCGCCCAGCTCGCTCCACAAACGCCTTCGTGAATATTATTATAAATAAACACACGACTTGTCTTCCACGAACGAAGCCCCATCACTCACCAAGGTAACGTTTTTATTATTTTATGTATAACACAACCTATTTATACTATTAATACTTTCCATACTTTGTCTGCTGTGTTTACTTAAAACTTTGGTTACAAGACTACTACAAGAACATTATTTTCGTTGTCAATGTCATCCCTTTGTTTTCTAGTATTTAAAAGTGGAATTATTGTCGTTTGCGTGTGAAACTTTCAATAACATTCAATGTCATGTAGTTTCGGTACACGAAAATGCCACCACCTAAGTAGGTCATGTACAAAAAGATAACATAAATGTGCCTCTCCTCTGCAGTTTGTTCTCAGACGTTATATAACGGGTTTCAAGGATTTACATCAGTTATGATATTGTCAAAATATATTTACTTAACGTAGTCAAGTCAATTTAATACCATGGTTTGGTGGTACATACAAAAACCTATAAATAAATAGATACTCAAAAATAACAGAATATTTTAATTAAACCGGTCAAAGAGGTAGGTGCCTAACTACCTAAGTATAAAAAGTTTCGGATCACTGTAATCGTAGTTTATAGGCCTACTTTCAGAAACTGATGCTAATTAATAAGTCTGCCTACCTAATTAATTAACTTTGCTGTACGCCACTGCAGTGAAATTTTAAAACAGTAATTTCAAAATTCCTGAAGTTAAATTTTAAATAAGTAATTACCTCCTACCTTTATACCTTACTTTCTCACATAACCACGGTTTTGACTCCTTCGTTCAATCTTTCATGAATCAATTTATTTAATAACGCCATTATCGTACAGAGACGTAGTAATAAAATCCCTAAAGTATGTGTAACGCATTGAGTAATCACTTTCTATAAATTTCTGCAGCTGATCGCGATTAGTTAATTTATATTATATTTTCGAACTTAAAAGTTAGCATATTATATTATTTTTTATTTTAATCAACGATGGTCGATACGTAGGTCCTATATGCAGTAAAACGGATGAAATTAAGTAAAGGCTTCACTGGATTGCAAAAGATTGGGGTCAACGAACCACATCAATTTGGGTGGACTAATTTAAAGGCACGCACGCAAACTTTTATATATTTTTATAAGTCGGTCAAAGGTAGTAGGTACCTATGTAATATTTAATCAAGTGTAATGTAATACCCAGATCACGTACTTAATTGTTATAATTATACGCTTGTGACGTAATCAATACAATTTAATAATACCGACACTAGCAGTAGTTCTCATAGATCACCTGCCTCAACACTAACAGTAGGTACAGTCAGCATCAAATCTATCTTTACTACCAAGTAGGTACCCGAACCCACACAAAGTTGAGGACTTCCTAGCTAGTAGCTAATAATCCTGAACCTGTCATTTGAACGCCACTATTGCCCTCGCTCCCGTCACTCCTGTCCCCGTAAGGTCCCAGTGCGATAATGATAGCCGCAGCTCAGACCGATTTTATCACAATTTTTTGGGCAAAATCGAGGTTTCCTATTTCCCATGTTTTTAGCAAAAACTACGGCGATTTAAATATTTTTGACACCGTTTTATTAGGAAACAGCGTATCCATGTTCCTGTTAATTTTTATAACGTTAAAACCTTGTCGAATTTGTCTGATAGCCCTCCAAACATGCCGGTAAGAAATAGTCATTCATCTTTAGACGATCATATTTTCTTATTTTATTGACTGCCGACAAAAATAACATAACATACGTACAGAAGATCTTGATTTTACGAAAACAAAAATAATGTTCTAGAAGCAATATTCAGGGAGGGAAAAGGGGAGAACGGTACTATGGAGAAACAGATGCTAGGAAGTCCTCTTAATACCAAACTGTTTTATTGATTTAAATTGTATCATCGTTGTCCAAACTCCCTCCTGTTGACCTATCATTCTGATATTTGGTACCTACGCACCTAGAGAGGAGGGAGTATTAAGATAATTTTCAGCACTGTCAAGATCGAGCAGAGGCTGACTGTACATAAGTACTTGCATTATTTCTTGTAGATATCTATACTCGTAATCGACATTCAATGCGATACGACATGATGTAAGTAGTATTGGACCCACTATACTCTCTGGACACACAGCACAGCAACAACAACAACAGCCTGTGCCCGCAGCTATGTCGGTTATCTTATCTCGACTTTTGGTCATTGTCTGATTCTACCCAACCGATTTTATATATATGTTACCGTTAGAGTGCGGAACCCGTTAATATGGACATTAACTAGGTAATCTGCAGATTACCTGATACGAACAGTTAAAGTGCAAAATAAAAAGCTTATTTTCGCACTTTATACCTAGTTAGTCTGCAGATTAACGGATGTTACATTGTTAAAGTGCGGATAAGGCAGTGAACGAAATACTTTTTTTCGACTTACGCACACTGTCCTCGAAGTGAAGCCATGTCGACGGCGCCCTGCTTTGCATGGCTCCTATTTTAGTTCAGTGTCGTTAACATAACACAACCCAAGTAGGTATATTTTAACATCCCGGACCTCGTAAACCTTGGCACTTCGGTTGCATCCAGGAGTTCGGAGTCTGCTTAATCTTTTCTCATCCTTTGGATTTTATTTTTGTGTTAGCGACGGACGTCTAACCTCAGAACTTTTTCTTTATTCTGATGTATGTTAGTGGGTACCTACCTGGTACCTAACTAAGGTACGAACGTAGGTACAGTCAACGACAAAAATAGCTAAACAAAGTCTAATTTATTGATCACCATCACACCCCTAAATCTCGCATGAAATATTTTAAATATCATGAACTCTGCCCTCTGAGCATCTTTAAACTACGTGTGCATCAATTATTGATGCCGGCCGGTATTCCAACATACAAATAGGTTTGTAAATATTTTAGTGTTAATCAACTTATGTTATTATGTATATGTACCTATCTATGTATGTATTTTAACTTATGCTATTATGTAAGGCAGCACGTTTGACATCAATTTAGAACCATTACTCCACGAGATCGCCTACATGAGCTAGGAAAGGCCCGACACAACCAATAACAAGCCACAGGCAGCTGGCAGACAAACTAAACATCGTTACTCTGAGTCAGACGGACGTATCGCGTGGTCTTGGCCTCGACTAACGTAAGTGTTCCGGCTGTGAAGTCTGTGTTACCGAAATTGAAAAACATATAGTGTAATATTGTATACCGAGGACATAATCGACATCTGGAATTTTACGTGAGTAATATTATTATAGAAAATCCAAATTATTTTCTAAGTGAAAATCTTGGACAATGAAATCAGTATAATTTAAAGTTTGCCTAGCTAGTACATTGTTCTGTACCTACCTACTTACTACAAGTACTAAGTTTACACAAAGTAATTAAGTATTTTACTCGCTCAAAGTTTACGCCTAATATCAAAATCTTCTAACATAAAATCAAAACGTATGGGTACCTATTAACGCTGTTTATCTAAAGTTTGAAGTCTCTATTTGTACCTTCCTACCACGAATTTCATCTTCGAAATATTCATGAATATTGTTTTTTTTTTTCACTGAGAATGTTGTGTAAGTCCGTGCTTAAAATTATGAATAAATTGTCTATACTTTTATAATAACGCTGCTGTGGCATGCCGAGGCAGGTTGGTACCTATGAATGATCCAATTACATATTTTATAATTCATTATTGTAAGTAGGTCCCTTTTTAAAATATTATTCGTTTTATAAGTAACAACGAATGGCACATGAAAACGATTAGAAATTATAATATTGTCTCGCGCTATATGGCTAAAAACTGTTCGGGTTGCACATAGCAAAATAGCGAGTGGGTTAGCCTGCTATACCTATCCTTTTTTTTATTAGGTTTTAAATGTCGGTACCTACTAGGACTACTATTAGCAATTTGCAATATCAAGAATCAAGGTTGACCTTGCCCAAGTAGAAATTATATAGTTTCTATTTGGGCAAGGGAAGTAGGTTCATGAGAGTAATTAAAGACTGATCTATAAAGAATAGTCTTAGAGAAAAGTATTAAATAAAATACATACCTATGCACCTAAAAATTCCCAAGAAAATGTAGATAGGTACGTCATACGAATTCGCGGTAAGTAATCAGTGTAATCACTAATAAATGCAAACGGGGCCTAACCCATCCCGAAAAAATATATAGATACATACCTAAGTACCTACCTCCTTATCATGATACCATCATAAAATACTATACTGCGGTACATAACCGTGTTAGCTAGTTATCTAACGCAACTACGCAAGAACGAAATAGGTCGTTAGAGATATTCCATATTCCACCCATTTTCCTAGGTCATCGAGAGGTCGTTGCTCTACTTAAAAATAGTTAAACAAGACTCAGTTTTAAAGCATAGCATTATATTAAAAATAGTTAAACAAGACTCAGTTATAAAGCATAGCATTATAGTATTTTAATCATGTCAAAAAGCCAGCAAAACGATGGAAAACTAGGTACCTACGTCCAGCAACTACTGCATTTTAAACTATAAAACCATAAGTTAGTACCTATTCGTAAAAAAAACTCTCTTCATCAGAGATCCTAAGAAAGACGAAATCTCAGGCGAAAGTCAGGTTCAATAATAACATGTGGAAAAGTACAAGTATAATATCTATCTAAACCATGTAGAGACATAGCTAACAGTATGGTGCATATAGGTGCACAGTTGCTTTTCATCAAGTAGGTAAGTTCGCTAGCAACATGACGACCTCAAAACTGTTCTATTATTCAACGATTGCACTAATGAGGTCACGGACGACAAGTGCGACGCGTTTTAGATGGTCATCTCTACGTACCACCCACTCACAATAACAGAGATTTATATAGGTACCAACTGTAGGTACAGTTACAAACTACTCCAGCAATTTGTTCTATTCATAGGTTAATCATTAACTAATTTTATTTCCTTAGTAGCTATATGCTCTACTAAAAACATTAAAGTTGGAAGAGAACTGTGAGAACGCTCAGTAGGTACTTGTTTACCTAGTCTTCGTCTTCTCCTTTCAATGATGCACTAATAAGATTGTGCCATCTGTCGGTGGGTTTATTTACATCTTCTTTAGTGCAGAAGATAGGACATAGGTAAGAGTCACGAAACCTAGTGCGTCAAGAACTGCACGAAAACATCGCAGTCACAGGCGGTTAAACCCGGATCAGCAGCATTCCCCACCTGCATAAATGTTTCGAGTTGTCGACTCTGTGCGAAGAGATTGAGAGACCTCCATTTCGGCCATGGGAGATCGTGTACCAGATGTATTTTTTTCTTTTTAGGAAGTCAGGAGGTCGTGGGAAATTCTCATCGCAACCGAGTTATACTCGTACATACAACTAAACTACATATATACTCAGTAATATGTTTGTATAATATAATGTATGTATAATAAAAGGATCTTGGGCCCCCGGTAGCTCTGAAACAACCCATTGTTCTGGTCACGCCCATGCCTATGAAATATGAATCTTTCCGTAACATAATCTCGGTATAATATACTTTAAACCACAATAATATATTAAATGCCTGCCTATTCATAATACTTACTTCATACAAGTAAATGTGAAAGTTTGTAAGTTTTTTCGATATAGAAAAAACCAGATACCTAAAGGTCGTCCTTGTGGTGACGGAAAAAGAATATAAGTATCACCATCACCCCATCTCTGACACCCTTCCTCCCTTCCTACGCGACTGACGGAAAAATATACAGACGAAATCACTGCGCGAGAAAGAAAATTCGAAACACTCGTATAACCCTCTACCCTCTACCAACCCGGACGTGTCAGCCTCAGTGTGAAAATTTACGTTAGTATACAATAAGTTTATGGTGAAAACTGTAGGCCAAAGCTTCTCAACATTGGGAGAGACCTATGTCCAGCGGTGGACTGCGATAGGCTAATTGATTGAGATAAGGGCAAGGACGTTTCGTTTCAGTACGTAGGTACCTACTTACTTAAAACTTATGATCTTATTTGGCAAAAATAATAGAACGGAACGGGCCTATTGCCAGCACGGAACGGGCTCGACTCATAGAGGTTTGGTCCAAGGACATATCACACAGCACTAATCTAGAATTCAGCAGCTCCGAATTAAGCAGAGCTTGTCATATGGGCTCTAGAATGGGGACAACACTCGTAAGAGAGTAAGTAGGTACCTACCGATAGGTATACCTATTTAAAAATTTGCTTATCAATTACAGAATGACGTCACCAGCTATCACCAAGTCGCCTGACAATCAAAAGAGTGAGAAGAAATCACCTGTCCATTCTGCGGGGTCACCACAACGTACGTCTTCCAACACAGATGCCGCGGCAGCATCCACCTCGGGTTCAGCTCCCCAACAACCAGAAACCTTTAGTTGGCTGCGAATCTTCAAACTAGCGGATCTCATGATGAAACAGGGTTGTTAAGTCCCACTCATTGGTAGAAAAAAGGCATATGCTGATATACCTAGGTAATGTAGTTATATGTTTGTATAGATGTTTTATTAAGTTCGAATGCATGAACGACTAGCAATAAATCGTTACTATTAGAATAACTAGGTTTAGTGGTTGTCAGTTTTTTAGTTTATATAGCCGTAGTAGGAAAATATGTAAGAGGTAGGTATGCACTTGGAAGTTACCTACCTTTTAAACTTAATCATTATACCTATTACCTATGTTTCGTGATTGAATAATTTTTCTGGTTGGTATCAAACGATCCTTTGTTCCTCTAATATTTTAAGAGTTAGTTGTCATGATTTTTACATGATCCTCGGTTACGATAATTTAGGAATAAAACTGCTACTAGGACTAAATATGTATTAGATTTAATGAATGTTTAAAATTAAAAAAGAAATCAATTACTTACAAAGAGAGTTTTAAGGGCCCTTCAAAGTTCTTTTTTGTTCGGAAACTCCTCCAAGTCAATGAGAAATTCCCACGAATATTACTTCCGCCGGCCACTAGCGGTGATTAAGTCGGACTTCAATCGACTTAAACCGCTAAATTCGCACGCCGTCATATTACGTCAAGAAAAAGTTTATAGATTCGCCACGGAACCATTGGGAATAAACGTCCATAAACTTATTATATACATGTAAACGTCTCACTAGTTCCGCCACGGAACTATTGGGAATAAACGAATTCCTTTTATTGTGTGTACCTAATAGGTACACATGTAAAAATACATGTGTATAATCCATACTAATATTATAAATGCGAAAGTAACTCTGTCTGTCTCTCTGTCTTTCTGTCTGTCTGTCTGTTTGTATGTTACGCTTTCACGCTTAAACCACTGAACCGATTTTGATGAAATTTACTATAGGGATAGGTTAGACCTTGAGAAAGGACATAGGCTATGTTTGGTCGCGATAACCGACATCCACGCGGGCGGAGCCGCGGGCAAAAGCTAGTTCATAATAAAATTAATTCCTTAATTTGCTATGGAATCGATAAGTTATAATTTTGTACTCAGTTTGATTGTAGTTTTGACATTTTGGGAACTAAAAATCATGAAAAGTAGCTGCAGTTATGGTAGCAATAGGTATTTTATTTTGCAATGCATAGGTATTTTGTTCAATTATTTTAAAAAATTAAGTTACTAAGCAGTGGGAGGAATAACACAGTGAAAACATCTATTAAAATCGTTATTGTATGTATTCTAGACTTGAAAATCTGTTAATAAATAATGTACTAGCGTTATTTGAGTTGTTTCATTATTTTATCTTTTCTATTATGCGCCCACTTGCCACAGTCAGCATCAAAAAGATGTTCATGAACAAAGTGCTCAAAATGATCCTACTTCCCCCCTCGTGTTATCGGATCATTCTGATATTTGGTAGGTTTGTCTGATTTGCTCTTAATACCTTAGTTTAAGAACATTTTGAGGCTTTTGTGCTCGAGATATTTCTGACGCTGACTGTACCTACCCACATCGACGTTTTCCCAATTTTTTTATAACCACAATCAAGGATTTTCCACTCTGCTATAGCTTCGAATATCGAGTTGGTCTATTCTCAGTTACGTATCAATACACTGCTCACGTGATTGATATGTAACTGAGAATAGACCCTATAACTATGAAGGGGGCGGAAGAAACTAATTGTGTGCCATTGACCACCACGGTGGTAAACGACACCAAATTAGTGTCAACCGCCACCGCGGTGGCAAGCCTAGGGGTGGCAGATGAGAATAATCCGTTTTTAAGGTTAATTCCTCACTGAAAGAGCAGCGGCCAGAATTCGTTACTAAAAATAGTCCCTCCGGCCGCTTGGATCTTACGCCTATAATCCCATAGGACCCTAGTATGTAGGTATTTTGGCTTTTTGGTCCTCTACGGCCCGCGGGCCGGAATTGGCCCGCGGGCTGTAGAGGACCAAAAAGCCAAAATACCGGCCCGCGATAGCATATAATCCGGCCCGCCGACGGTCCTTCAACATGTATGGTATATGGCCCGTAATAATTTATGTTGACGGGCCAGTATTAGATTCCGGAGTCACAGTAGCTGCTGAGAGCCGCCTCTACCTTGCTGGAGAACGCTTATGACAGTGGAAAGATGAGGAATGACAATTCCTTATCGTGACCACTGATGAAACAAGTTGGTGGCACGATACGAAAAAGGGCTCTCCTACTGGTGAGACAACCTGATGTGACCACAACTGAATACAAAGGAAGGGTTCAAAATTGTTTATACTATTTTGCGTCAATAAGCCGCTGCCGGCCGCAGCGGGTGGGAATCAACCCATACATATTGTTGAACCAGAATAGCACGATATTTCATCACGTCTCCCTGTACTGCCAGTGAAGCCTGAGGTACCTAAGTATGATGCCAGGACTCCCACACACGCATGAACGTTCAGAGAGCTGAAACAATTTCTGGGAAGAACTGACTTATCGCTAGGAGGCAGATTTTATTAATGAGATATTTTCTAAGTTTAGCTTTACTTTCCAGAATTCGTTTCAAATCATTACACCTACTATCGATTGGGTTTCAGAATTCAGACTTTGGGTATTCTTCGCCATTCCACGATATTTTTGGATTTGGTCATTCATCTCCAGTTGAAAAATTTACAACTCGGTAATATGAAGTTGAACTTCATAACCGTAAATACTAATAGCATTTGTGATGAAAGAACTTCATTACGTAATAAATACTTAAAATTACTTGCTACTAAGTAAATGAAAAGGTGAATAAATAATAGAAGCCACATTATGTAATATTTTTTTAATAGTATTGGTAGGTAGGAGGTACATAACACACAGGAGTCTGGGTTGTTTGGATAAAGGGAAGTAAAGTTACAATACTATTTTCAATATGTACAAAATATACAATTATCTCTACATTCTATCTTTAAAACTATAGTATAATTATGATCACAATATTCTTTTCTATATGTACGCTCCGTTAGAATCAAAACCAACATCGAGCACACTGGTATCGGGTCTCGTCCGTACGCAACTGTTACTCTATAACAATCTAACTCACTTTCTCTTTTGCTGCACACTTGAGATCAAATGTTATTTTTACATATATTTAAACTATCGTCTCACACACCAGTAACAGACACTAACGAAAGTGACCCGAGGAATCTAGACATTCCATCCTCATGTAACCACTTCATGCTTGAGAACAGAATGGAAGGCATCTCCAATGGAAGTGAATAAAAAGTAACCGACATCGTTGCACCCTCAATGAACCAGCTTGAAGGCGCACCGGCATGGGCTCACTTTCATTTTGGTTTAAATTACAAAACTATATTATACTTCTCACATGCTGTTAAATCTGCAACAGATATGGCTTCAACCATTGATTCCAAATGTATTTTATGTGAAACATACAAATGTTGCAGGATATTAATATTAAGTATTAATAATTGACATTTTAATAGCGTATCATAGAAGGATGTAGTTATTTACTAAATACTATGTTTTATAATAAATTATTGAAATGTATGGAACATTAAGAAAGTATTTCAAGTGTTTAATCTTTCAAAGTAAATCGTGTTTAGGCAACTTGTCAAAAAAGAGCACAGCCAATGTACTGCATGTAAAAGTATTCCATTTATTCTGAATTGTTTCCATTTTTGACATGACTAATAATAATACTTGGAAAATTACATAATCGACATCACTTTATAAATGAACGAGTATATGCTTTAAACACGTGGTTCCATTAAAAGTATTAACTTTATGTTACAATCATAATAAATAGCTACATCCCAGTTACAAAAAAGGAGTAAATATTTTCACAGCAATAAATTATTTTTTATAATTCTCATTTGTTTCTTATCTCATTCTTTTTTCAATAGCGTGTTTAAATACCGTCATATACTATATTTCAAGAAGACTTATTTACATTGAACTCCTTTTTAAGGGGTTCAAATAAGATTTCACGAGTGTACATCATTATTGGGCGTCTGTCTGCTAGTAAAATTATAGATATTTTAAAATTAATGGACGAAGTGATGAGTTCGTTAGTGTTCCTCCTAGCCAAGTTAAGAACTGTTTGCGACGGAAATATGACAAACAATACAGTTATTATATTTATACATTCTAATTTTAAATCTTAAAAAGAATATACGTAATAATATTATTACCTGTGCTATAAATTTATATCGTACAATATAAAATTACAATACATAAAATATTTTGTACTTTATTTTTACGTACGACAGCACAGTCGCACCATTTATCTAACTATATTAATAATGCAGGTATATGCGAGATGCCGGATTATTTATTCGGGAAGTGGTCCTACAGCTAAAACTTAAATCGATTATGAGAAGTACAATATTGTTGTAGGTCTGTCGTTTAAAAGTAAACAACTCGGATACTATAAAACTACTACATAAACAGGTTGTGCTTGTAACGTGGTGATTTTATAAAAATCTGTATGTCACAAATGAACAGCGGCAAATGAGGATGGTGAGTAAAGTAGAGAATAACCTGAGCGGTGGCCCGCAGTTAAAGCAGCAATGAGATCCGAACACGTCCACGCGGGCGCGGCCGCCCCCACCACGATGCCTATATCCAAACCGAAAGAATGCGCGACAATCTTGCATATTATACTTTACATTTACGTATCTCTTACACGATTCTAATGTGTCGCCTAGATAGCGTACGACAAATTATCAATGAAATAAAAAAGGGAATGTTGAAGAAATTTAAATTAAGTTAACTTACAAATCCAAATTATAAAAAGGGCCTATTTCGTAATATTCAAGTAAAAGTAATCAAATGACGGTCATGGCGAATTTTGCTATTTATTCTAAAAAGAGAGAGAAGTAGGATGATATATAACACCATCTAGATTTTTATGTAACCATCATGAAACGAAGCCGTATATAATTATAGTGTAACTACCACGCATTCATTTGTTTGAACGCCGCTACGCACATAGTAAGAACCTTGCTCCTGCCAAAAGTACAGTTCTATTAAAAATATGCATATTCTAAACTGTCACAAGAACTATACTCGTGATAAACAATGCACAAACTATAATCGCTGGGATAGCCAATTGTTAGTTAACGAAAAGGACTTGTTTGTTTGACCAATAATCGCCTATCATATAATTATTTTTACATTTGCAATCGTAAAGGAATTTACGCCTCCGTATTACTTGAAGTCTTTTTGTGTCAAAATAATGTAAGGAGATTAGTTGACTATTGAATTAAAGGTGTTGACAAATAGGTATATACCCGTGGCGCACTTTGATAAACGTGGCTTACTGCAATTTATAACCTTATATAGGCATACACGGCCAGTACTTGAGATACCTGCCATGAGCGGAGCTCATGAAGCAAGATAAGATTTATGTTCGAGCGACAAAAACTCGCATCGTGATACATAGAGACAGATTACCCAGCTAAGACAATATTCAATAGAAATCCGATATCGCTAAAGGCGAGGCCGTACTTGCCATCAGTGTACTGCCGCTTAGCACACTGCTCTCTATGCTCCATAAAATAGGGCTACCTACAGTCTACATTTAAAAGTCAGAATCACAGTTTATTTTCCACGTGTATTTTTTCCCTTATTATTTTAAATAACTTAATTACTTAACTAAGATTGATTTTTACACATAAACGATAATCATTTGACCCAGTATTCTCAAGTTTTCCATTACCTACCGTAATGATCTAAGCGAAATCGAACTTTAGTACGGATAGATTCGATATTTACAAAATTTAAATTACTTTAGACCTAATTCGCTTAAAACAAAATAACAATTTACACTAACAATAAAAATGCTCGTTAGATTGCCACTCATCTAATCGGAAACGAAAATTAAATATATTTATCAACTGACTTTGCCATCTATTTATTATTTTTTAAAAATTTAAACTCCGAATATCGTCGAGCCCAGTCGACCATAACAAAAGTACTTTACAAATAAGCTATGACTTACATCTAGTACTTAAATAAGTGACGGCTGCTTATCTAACTACGTGAGACTTTATACAGGCACGTGGGCCGCCGCCGCGACACCGGCGACACCGGCGACACCGGCGACACCGGCGACACTGGCGACACTGGCGACACTGGCGACTCCGCGAGGCGCGATAACAATAAATAACTGACGTCACATAACCACGACGAGACTTTACTTTCTCAGAGGTAATACAACTCAATTCCTAAAACTTTCCTCATTCTTCAAATGACCAAAGTTTCTTCGTAAGTTCTACCAGGTCGATCTAATGCTACAATAAAAATGAAGACAATTTTTTTTTCACAACCTGGCCTTATTTACAATGCTTTTTTAAAACGATAGAATCATCTTCATATGATGACCACTTTATATCTAATTCAGGGAAAATAGCGTCCGATCCAAAAATTTATAATATTAATATAGGTACTTCAGGCTAAGTAAAAGCATTCATATTTGTATGCATGCATTACATAACATGCATGCATTACACAATATGCATGCGTTGCACATAAGGATTATCTTGAGATAGTGTCGATTAACATGTCGGTATATTGAAATGCCTCACACAGTAGCTATAACAATTAGGAGGTGAGCTATATCTGCGACACGATGCATGAGGTCGGGTGCGATACGGTTTAAATTTTCATTGGCGAAGTCACATGATGGGAAGATGTGGACCGTATACATAGCCTAAAAAGAAAAACAAATATTACTCAAGAGTGGAAACGGAAAATCGTACATAAGATTTTTTTTTTTCACATATTATCATTATTTATTTTATGCTTAGTAACAGAGCACTAAGCATTTACATACTTTCTTAAAATCAAATGCCATACTGGTACAAATCGTGTACTAAAAATATACGACTGTGCCGATTAGTTGTGTGTGAATACCTGTTGATGTCCAGGAGGTGCAATATTGACGATACCAGCGGCCTGCTTGCGCTGTAGATACGTAATGAAGCCGGCGGTCAGGTTGTTCGACTGCTGCAGCACGTCCATGTGATCGCGGCCACACGGTAGCGCCAGTAACATGCAATGCTCATTTTCCATCTGTCGAAAAGAAAAAATCAGTTGGAGTGAGCGGTGTTAGTGCCGTAGAGTCGTAGCGCGGGAGTGTCTACAAGGTCCACTGTTCACACTAACCTTCATTTTCCGGTGCACCTGGTCGAGCTGTAGAGGCTCGAGGCGCATGCGCTGTGCGATACGAAGCAGCGGTGTAGAGCCATCGGCGTGGCGCGACAGCGTGTCCCCGGCGACGCCTGGGTTCCCGCCCACGAAGTGCATCTGCACCGCTGCCGAGTCATTCTTCAGCGCTAACAACCCCTGCCACATCACCGGATAACGCTGCAATCAATAAGAGAATAAAAATATTATCTTTCTGCGCTCTGACACCGCACAAACCTTAAACTGTGCCAAATTTTAAACATAAAAATATTATCTTTCTGCGCTCTGTCACCGCACAAACTTTAAACTGTGCCAAATTTTAAACTTAGGGCCGCATATCTAATATATAAAATTCTCGTGTCATAGTTTTCGTAGCCATACTCCTCCGAAACGGCTTGACCGATTTTGATGAAATTTTTTGTGCTTATCCGGTATTTATGAGAATCGGCCAACATCTATTTTTCATCCCCCTAAATGGTGCAGCGGGAACGGGATCTGACGCCACGGGTGCAGGGAAAAATTGGCGGTACGAAGTTCGCCGGGACAGCTAGTTTTTTTGTAAAAACTAGTACTTGCTTTCAAAAGATAACAAGGCTTCTAGTCCAACACAAACATAAATAAATATGAGGGGATCGTTTGAGGGGATTGGAAGTATATATTGCGTACGCACCCGGAGCAGCATCTGCAGCGAGTCGGCCTCGCGCGGCACCTGCGAGGCGTGCGGCGGGCCGGGCGCGGGCGCGGGGCGCGCGGCGTGCGCGGGCGGCGGCGAGCGCGCCATGTACACGGCCACGGGCGGCGCGCGCCGCACCACGCACTCGCCGCGGAACAGCTCGGCGCCCGGCGAGTGCGCGGCGCGCGGCGGTACGCGCGCCGACGGCGGCCGCCGCAGCTCCAGCGGCGGCGTCGGCGCCTCCGAGCCCTCCGCCTCCAGCGACCTGCCAACACGACTGTCACTACTCTGTGGCGCTCGGGACCGCCTCAGTACCGATGCACTATAGCTAATGAAGCTATGGAACTTTGCGCGCGTATGGCACGAAACGCGCAGATCATATATTATAGTCTCTAAGGACGACGAAGCCCGGTGTGGCGTGTTGCCCCAGCTTTCTAGGACAACACGCCACACCGGGCGTCATCGTCATATTATCCTTGCTTGCTTCGCTTGCTACCGAAATAATCAAATATTTGTCATATATAGACTATACACCAGTAGTGCACCCAAGATTCGATCCGTAATATACAAGACGGTAGGGCCATGGAAAGGAGGTGAGAAAATAGGTGCGGTACAGTAAAGAGATTCTATTCTTATTTCAGTTGGTTGAAAATGCTTTTCCCCAACGGAATTCAGCTACATAAAGACACGGCGAAATATTAATGATAGATGCGAACTAAGTAAAAACCAAAACTGACAGTAAATCACACGATTAATAAAATTGTCCCATGTCTAAACAACCACACTCGATGCAGAGGCCGCAGTATGAGGCGATTTTGCCAAAGATTTTATCAATCAATCAATCAATTAGCGCCCCGCAGTCCCACTGCTATAATACTAACTGTAATACTGCGTATAACCCTCACTGCCAACCTAAACGATGATCATCGATGACGAAAGCATAAAATGAGGAAGTCATAGTCTTTGAACAATTGTATATGAATGAATGATTAACATACTTAGACTTTGCATATCAAACGTAATGTAACATACTCAATATACAAAAATCTATTCAGAAAAATTCTCTATTCTCTTTATGTAAAGCGCTTTAACCGGCTTTTGATTTGGAATGTCGCTCGGGAAAGACTGTCCAGTTGACTACATTGCAAAAAACCTTTTTAGTGAACAATCTACATCTCTGTTTATACTGTAGATTGATGGCGCTTGGTGGAATCTGCTACACATATTGAATAACACACTTGTACTTTTTCAGTGGAAAAGTACAAGTGTGTTATTCAATATGTAATCTACATCTCATATTCTCTACTTCGCATAATGACATTGTAGCAATATGCCTACTTTTTCAAAGGTACAGCCAAGAAAAAAATACTAGGACAGATGACATTTTACTACTTTAATACTAGTAGGGGTAAGTGTCACCCTTCGTAGGTACACTTTTTACAATTGATTTTTCAGATTTTTATGGAATGTGTGAATTATCAAGTTTATGCATAAATGTGTAACAAATATATCGTACTTACTTACAAAGAAGGCTCTAACGATTATTTTGGAAGGTTAAAGAGTTATAAAGGTTTTTCTAGGATCAGATATTTGTACGAATCACCCCACGTATCGGGTACATTCATACACTGCACTGGAGCTAATTGGACCGTGACTTTCAAACTGTGGTCTGAGCTACCATCAGTGTCCAGGTATCGACGCCGTGACAGGTAGGACGGTCGATGGATCTTCGTTTTGATGTGAGGTGAGGATTAATAAAAGCAAAATAAACTAAAGACTAAACTAAATGTAAAGGTTTGAATCATGAGTTTTGACAAGTACCGTTTGAAAGGAAATAATTATGTATTTTTTTACTTTAAATTTTATACATATGGGTTAACTTGCATATATTGTTTATAAATGTGCCGTATGAACGCATGTTTATATCCTTGGTGTGCACAATAAAGATATACTATACTACTATTCTATACTATGCATGTGTTCCATGTAATTACTGTACGAATGTACATACAACAAGCATTGTGCTAGTTCAATTTAAATTTTACGTATAATCGGATTTAATATGCAAGATATTAGTTATTAAAATCGAAAATAAACAATGTTGATATGAACTCATCACCACTATTAGGCAAAAAACCGAAAAATTATACATCCTACACGATTGCAAACATCGATAAAATATTACATGTACACGTAACATACTATTTGAATGATTTTTATAGCATTTGTTATGCTAACTTTTAAGTTCGAACATAGGAAAAAATGAAACGCTCAAGTGAGACTTGAACTCACGACCTTTCCCTTACAGGGGGAATGCTCTTCCAACTGAGCTATTGAGCCACACCTGAATCATTTCAAATTTTTCTTCTCTTTATATCCGTCTTTAAGGGCGCCGGTGGTGCCATCTACCTACATTCTTATGTACTGTTGGAGACAATGAATGATTTTTCAACCATTTTTAAACATTGAATTTTGATGACTCCGCCTATTTTGCTACCATGTCATTAAGCGATTTAGTTATAATGCGAAGTTTACTACATAGGTTTTTTGCAATGTAAGTATTGACAACCGGACCCGGGAAAGAAAAGTAAGAGTACAGCTATGATCTATCTACCTATTGTGTCGACGATGAAAATTTACTATTATTTATACTGTAAAGTAAAAACTAATATTTGTTTTAATAAGTACCTTGTATATGGCGACGATGTAGCTCGACTTTCGTGTTGTGTAGCGCGGAAATGTTGTTGATACATCTGGTAATGTTGATGCGAGAAGTGAGGATACATTCCATCGCCCTGTAAGCAAATAGTCCATTATCATATAAACCTCTACTGCCTGAAAAGTAATTCACGCCACGCTTAGGTCGTATTTGCCATTGCAAAAATAAAATAGTATTATTACATTGTGATATACCGGGGTAACAGGAGAAGTTTGTTGATGTGCAGGCGGAGGGCTTCTAACTAAATCAGCCGACTGTTCCGGATGGCATGAACAGAATCAAGGTTATGTATTTTGTAAATAAACATTGGTGTTTAGTTAAAAGAAATATAATTACCATAGCAATTTGCCCCTGCGGGCTGATTGATGGTACACTCGCAATAGTCACTCTAGATGCGGCACCTGAAACAGAGATTTTCCATCAATAAAAAATGAAAATACAGTATTCTATTTATAACTGACCCATGGGAACGGGGATGTGACTATTAGATAGAGCAAGAAATGTGCGAACTAAGTTGTATATAATAAGCATTATAAAATATGGAAGAACATAATGACATTTTTTTATACCACTTAGGTAGTAGACAAGCACACGGCCACCAGATGGAAACTGATTACCATGGCCTATGGACGTGTGCAACAAGTTGTTAAATGTAATATTATGTTATTATATGCATTATTATATATAGTCTCTGTGTAGTGACGGTAGTGAATGCGGCCGCTACGCCGGAGGCGCGGAGTCGATCCCCGCTCAGTGCAAAATAATTAGTATGCATGAATTTGGATATTTGCATTGATCTGGTCGTGCCTCAAAGAGCACGTTAAGCCGTCGCTCTGTCTCTGTTGCCATATGAACATCTATGGCAGACATTACGAGTAGTTGGAGGCCTAAAAAGACCAACTACTGGTCTAAATTCAATGCTTCGATATCGCCTTTAGATTGTGGTCAGATGGCAGTCGCTTCACGGAAAATATCTAAGTTTAGCGAAATCCGCAGTTAACCTGGTAAAGCGGACCCGAGACTGCCTTTAAGAAACCTTCGGATGCGACGGGGATTAACGGTAGGATGAAGAAGACGTTCCTGTGTAATTTTTAGCTCGAAGATTCTAGCTTTTAACAGTGAGTTTTGGATGTGTTTAGTGATTCGTTATTAAAATATGAGCAATGTTAGGGACTGACCGGGGTGGTGGTGGTGCGGCTGCGGGCCGACGACGGCGACCTGCTTGGCGAGGAGGTGGTGGTCGGGCGGCGGGTGCGGCGGGTGGTGCGCGCCGCGCGGCAGGCTGGCCGTGGCGGCGTACCCGCGGAACACGCGCGGGGCCGCCGCGCCCGCGCCGCCCGCGCCCAGCCCCGCCTCGCCGTCCGCGCGCCCGCCCGCGCCGCCCGAGCCGCGCGCGCCCTCGTCGTGCGCCGCGGCGGCCGCGGTGGCCGGCGAGCGCGCGCGCACGGAGCGGATGAGCACGGGGGTGGCGCGGTCGGCGGGCCGGTGCATGGACGGCGTGGACGGCGCGGACGGCGCGGACGGCGCGGACGGGGGCCTGTGCGGCAGCGCCGGCGACTGCACGCGGGCGTCCGTCGCCTCGGTGGCGCCGACGGGCACGAGCGCACTGGGCACGGCGTCGCACGGCCGCCGCGGCAGCGTAGCTTCGCCGCCGCCGTGCGCCGGAGGCGTAGGTTCAACGACGGGTCGCGATAATTCGGTCGGTGTACGATCGACGACACCGGATGCCGCAGCTGCCTCAAAAGCACAGGCTAACTTGGCACTTATTTCTGATATCATCTTTTTGGGAGGCTTAGTTATAGGTGTAGGTGTAGGTGTAGGCGTCGGCGTCGGAGTCGGCATCGGTGTAGCCGGTGGTACCTGCGGTGGGAGTGTGGACCGCGGTTGGATAGCCACCCCGGGTTCTTGGACGGCCACCATTTCATCGATGCGTGGCACTTTCGTATCCTTAGTTCCATCCTTTCCACTCCTTTCATCTCCGCTGTCGGCCGACGCATCCGATATACTTCGATCTCTCGTTCGTTTGACGCCGCGCGGAGATTTTCGTACATCTAACCCAGAAATCTTTTCCTGTCCTGTCTTGGCAACCGTCTGTCTGGTAGGCCTCTTTTTGTTACTCTCTTTGCCAGTCTTGACAGGCCCTTTGATAACATCTTCGATGACATCGTCGACCGTAGTACGGTGAACGTCTTTCTCCTGTAACCTGCGCGATTTTCGAGTATTTGGCGATGGCGATATCAACTCCTCGTTCTTCTCTTCCTTAATCCTATCGAGTGGCTTTTGTTGATCTTTTGGTGTTATGCTGAGAGTTGACGTGGGCATCACATTGGAAAGTCCTAATAGAGGACTCTTAATTGTTAAAATCAACCGTGGACGTGCCTCAGTTTTACTAGGTGAACTTGCTGTTTCGTCACCTGAATCTTCGTGAAAATCATACACATCTCCAGGCATGGTTGTCGTACTGTGATTGACTAAACTCTTAATTTTTTTGTCTACTTTAGCTCTACCTCTACCTCGCTTAGAAGTGCCGCCTCTCGATGGTTTAGAAATTTGTCTAGTTTGTACCCTGTCTGGATTTTTATCAGATTTTTTGCCCCTAATATTTCTTCCGCCTCTCTTAGGGATAGCCGCTGGTATAATTTTATCACAGAGTGGCTCTTCAGCTTTATCTTTAACATTTTCGGTTTGGACATTAACAGGAACTGCTTTAATATGTGGTGTCTTATCTACAGTGTTTTCAGAAAATTTGGAATCAAATTCAACAGCATCAATAACTTTGTCGTCTTCTTTCTTAATAATTTCCACATTGTCATTACATAAAGACTCTACTTTTTTTATTACAGACTCAATATTTACATCTTTTGCACTCCAGGAATCGTTTTCATCATTTTTCAACGAATTATCAATTGGTTCAGCATTTGTCGGCAATAATGTAAGTAAATTACTTTCACTAGTTTTATCTAAATTGTCTGATTTTAGAGATTCTTCACTTTCAGTAGAATCGTTTTTAATCTCATTATTACATATTATGTTTTCATTAACTCTGATTGATGTCTCTAAACTGGTATTTGATTGTATTGTGTTATTTTCTACCCTCAGCGGTTCTTTCTGTTCGCATGTCTGATTAATGTTATTTTTATCACTTTCTTCTTTAGTATTTTGAAACAATGGTGACATTTTATACGTTTCACCGGGTACAACTTCCTTTTTAACATTTTCAATGGTTTTATCTTCTTCCCGACTTTGAATAGTAGTAGTAATTAAAGTTACAGTTTTACCAACATTCACTTCTAATTTTTTTTCGGGATCATTTGTTACCTTTATCTCGTTGGTATTATCTTTTAACAGTTCTTCAAAATCCGTTTCGCCTTTAGTATTGTGTTCAACAGGAGTGGGTGACGGTTTCGACGGTGTTGTTTCTTTTTGTTCTTTTGCGTCACATATTTTAACCACTACATTCTTTACTTCAGCCTTATCATCAATTTTCGAGTCATTTTCTCGTGTGTGATTTTGCAACAATACAGAGGCATGTTGATCTATACTTTTATCGAATTGGGGAGGCCTGACAGTCGTAGCGGCACTACTAGTTTTTAATAAGAAAGGAGATGCATTTGTAACAGTGGTGGTCGCAACGGTAGATGTAGTAGATAATTCTAATTTTGCTATGAATGAAGGTGGTCTTATTGATGCCATTGACAATACAGTTGGCCCTTTGGGCGTAGTGGGAATTTTATTACCCTCTAACTGTATGACGTTACTTAGAGGTGTTTGAGTCAATATTCGTTGGGTATTTAAAGAATGTATAACGTTAGAACCTTGACTTCGGTTGATCTTAATTGGTTCCTGCAAGTTGCATGACACAGTTTTTGAACCAGTTTGTATAATTGATGATGTTGAATGGTTAACTCCAGCTACATGTATAATTGGAGTAGGTCCAAAAGGAATATGACTCATTTGTTCCTGTTTTGGAGTTTGGTTATCTCTTTTCTCGTTTAATTGGTTCACAGTATTGATCAATACTTTATTATTTAGATGTACAGGTGAACTTATGTTGCCAACGTGCTTACCTGTTTGCATGGATATTAAACGATTCTGGGCCATAACTGTAGCATTGGTGCTATGTTTCATGTTAGTGGGCGACAAAATAATTTTAGAATTTTCCGCAATACTTTCAACAATAGTTCTTGGTTCACTTTTTCTACAATCACCCGATATAATTTTTTGCTGATGCATTATAGTAGAAGTTATGCCCTTATTTTGCTGAACTAAATTGTTGACATTCATTTGTTTTGACATAGGTGCTAAGACTGGTGCAAAGTGGATTGGTGTACGTTGAGTTTGCACAAGCACTGAATTGGGTCTGTTTGGTGACAACATAGTCCTTGCTCCATGTGGTATATGCATTGCTTGAATGGGACTCAATGGAGGCTGTTGCATTCGAACGACTGTAACTTGACCAGGTGATCTCTGCTGAATCGCCGTGGGTGAAGCCATTCCGACAGAATTTAAATTTTGTGGAGATGAACTTAAGATAGCCACATTTGTCAGGCGCGGTGATGTCATACCTTCACTCTGTGGACTCGCTTTTGGGCTCTGCATTCTTGGGTCATTTGACATTCGTGGTGATATCACTATACCTTGGGGTTTTTGGTATAATATGTGAGGCTCTGGAATTTTTATAGTGGGGGGTTGCATGTTAGAAACTGGAGGACGGATCATTTGGTTGATAACCTGATATGGGGTATTCACCCTGCCTGAAGTCAATATGGGTCTTGGTGAAGGATTTGTTTCTATGTTCTGGGGCTGCGAACCGGTGGCACCTTTAATCTTCACAATGTTGGCAGTAATGTGAGTTGGTTTGATATCGTTCTTTATGCTAGAGTTCGCTTGAATATTTAATACATGAGGTTCTATTAACTTGTTATTACTCAAGGTCCAAGAAGTTATCACAGGTGTTGCAGTAGATGTAATGATCTGCACTGGAGTCTCTCGTTTCGCTAAGTGGATCTTTACATCTGTATCTTCTCTCACACTTGCTTTGATATTAGGTTCACTTACAGTAGTATTTATAGTCGGTATAATTGCAGATTTATTTTGTGCAACTATATTAGCATGGAGATTATTTTGGTCAGAGACTGAATTTAATGCTTGATTTGTTGCGATAATATTAACTGGCAACTTTTCTATCGCATCTTGAGTAGTTTCCTCAGTTTCTTCAGTATCAGTGTCGATTAGTAGTAGGTCATTGTCTGAGGCAGGAGTGTCTGGTTTCATTTCCATTTCGCTAGCATTCAGATTCTGAACGGCTTGTCGCATTTCTTCAGCATCCTCTTCAGGAATATTTGCACTTCCTATTGTAGCACTCTCTATTTCAATCTGGTGAGTAGAATCGCTTTCTGTTTCTTCATAATTAGAAAAATCATTAACTTTACCACCAAAACTTTCGCCTAGCAGAGCAGCAACCGCATCCTCGGTTTCTTCTTGTGAAATAACAGCTCTAGGCTTTTCATCTGGTTTCTTTTCTATTTTACAGGACGCAACTTCTATATCTGAAGACTTCTCCCCCTTATCCATCTCTTTCTCAGAATTAGTCATATTTCGCACGGCATCTTCACATAAATCACCATCGCTACTAAAACTTGATAGAAAATCTTCTCGATTATGATTTAAGTTGCTCGGTAAAGGTTCATTTGGTAAAGGAACTTCGCTTATGTCTGTTGTTACCACAGTTTCATATGGTGGTGGCATTGGAATTTCTTCAATTTCAATTTCTTTATTTTCTATGTACTTAATTTTATCATCCTCAAGAACATTACCTTCAATTATGGTTTTAGAATCTGCGATTTCATCCGCCTGAACTACCATTGGTGGACTATCAGTTAACCTAGGAAGACTGTGGGTGAGTGAATCATCGATCTTTTCATTATGATTTAAATTTTGCTCATCATTTGGTAAAGGTATGTCTAATAACATTGTATTAGGCGATACTTCTACTATGTCGGTAATGTGATGATCAAGATTTTCAGGCTTTTCAACCTTGTCTTGATGATACAAATGATGATGTTCTTTGCGGTTTTGACGGTCCTCCCTGCTTTTCTTTTTCTTTTTTTTCTTCTCTTTGCACTCCTTTTTTAATTTATCATGTTTAGCTATTTCATTAATAATATTGGCTTCAATATATTTTAGGTCACTGTGATTTATTTTATTAAGGCTTTCAGATAGTGTTTCTACTTTGACGCGACTGTCAACATCCTCTAACGCGTCAGCAAACAACCGAGCTTCTATCGCTTTACTTACAGCGTCAACATCCAAACTATTATCATCTTCTTTCAAGTATCGTTTATCCTTGCGTTTTTTCTCCTTCCTGCGTTTATTGTCATCTTTGTCTTTAAGTTTGAAATCAGAGTTATTTGCACAAAACATTGATTCGATATCATGCGTAGGGTAATCGCTTTTATGAGTACTAAGTTCTCGTGTATCTCTGTCTGAATCATCGGATAGTGGTCCAAAAATATCTTCCATTTTTCCATCTTTCTTCATATTATTTGAGATACCTTCATGGTTCATATCAAAACTGTTATTTACAGATTTTTTCTCTCTCTTTAATTTACTTTTTTCATCGCGTGTGTCATCTGTATCCAAACTATCTCGTAATTTTTCTTTTCTTTTTTCCTTTTTGTTGCTGTGACGACGTTGTTTTTCACAGTTATGTTTATCTCCTTCTAGTAAACTAGTGTCGCTGTTGTCAATTTTGATTTCTTCATCCGAGTATGCAGATTTATGTTTTCTTTGCTTTTTCTTGTGTTTTCTTCTGTTTTCTCCAATGACTTTGTTAGATATGGATTCGTTCTCAGAAGAAAAATCATTAGACAAAGATTTCATGAAGCTAGATTTATATCCATTGTCATTGTCAAGATTTAACTTGAGTTTACTATCATCGCTATCACTCTTGCCAAATAAATTTAATAAAGAATGTTTTTTTCCGTTATTTTCCAGATCTTTAATATTATCAATTTTCAATCTTGGCATAGATTCGGTATCTGAAAGTAGCTCGTTTTTAACTTCAAGAAACATTGGACTTTTGCTTAGGCTTCTCTTTGAAATGTCGTCGTCTGATGTATCTGACATAATACGAGTTCTGGAATTTTTACGAGACAATTTACTACGCATATCTTCATCATTTGTACTACCATCGAAATAGTCGTCTATTTTACTACGGTCATAATCTAGTCCTAGAATTTTATCTCTTTTCTTGGTATGTATTACCATATTATCCTCATCTGTTGAATTGTCCATGGACGACTTCTGATGTTTCTTTCTATCCTGGTCAGAATCACTATCTTCATCCCAGCTGGATCTTTTCTTTTCTTCACGCTTTGCTCGGCTTTGTTTTAGCTGACTAAATTTCGCTTTTATCTTTTCTTGACGTTTCTCTTCTTCTTGTTTTTGCATATTTTTACATGAGCGGGCTTTGACTTTGTCGTACATTGATATGTAAATTGGGCCATCGTCGACTATGTCAAATATTGAATGTTTTTTAGGTTCATCAGAATCAGAACTGTCACTGCTATTTACTAGTTTACGACTTTTGCGTTTGGCATTATCAATCTTCTCATCTCTACTTTTACGGTCAGTTGACATTCTTTTCTCATGGGCTATTTCTTTCTTCTTATCGTCACATTTCAGCTTTTTGTCGTCTTTAATTTTACCTATGCAATCTGCTTGATGTAACTCTTGTTGCATTTGTAATTCCTGAATTTGTTGTAATTGTTGAATACGTTTTTTTTCTTTCATCTCTTTTCTCAGAGCTCTTTGTCTTTCATCTTCTTCACTCGATCTTAGTTCCAATGTAGCAAGAAAATCTAATCTTAATCCTTCGGGAGGTGTATCCATGTTGTATTTATCATCGATTTCTTCTTTGGGGCTCTTTTTTAAACATTTTGTTTTATCACAATTTTTAGAGTCTTTAACCTCATTACGATCGTTTTCTTTACATTCAATATAAGTTTCATCTGGTGGTTTGACATGGTTTTTCTTATCTTCTTTCGTTTTACTTTCTATTATCTTGGCAAAATGACCCTTGCTAAATTTTGTGGTCTTATGTCTATTATCACTACGAGAATCTTTAGAATTTCTTCTTTCAGGATTTGTATCATTTCGACACTTTTTGACAACCTCGTTGAAAGAATCAAGACTGTCTTGAGAGGACATTCTTCGTTTATGCCCAATATTGGAAGGCAAGCTAGAACAGGAATTTAAGCGTTCTTTACGCTTGGCATCAACGCTTGGTGAATCAAGAGAATAGTGTCTTTGTTTTTCGGTAATATCCGGTTTAGATTTCAAATGATGGTCAAGACTTATTTCAGATTTATTTTTCACAAAGATGACAAAATCCTTTTCGTCCTTAATATCAGGTTTCATATGTATTTCTTTGTCATTTTCATGCTTAACAAACAGTTCAGATCTAAATTTCGACTTGGTATCTTCTTTAACTTCATTGATTTCAGGTTCTTTTAATTTAGAAGACTCATGAGATGTTCTAGAAGTAGTAGAATCTGTAGAATCTTTGCGACTAAAATCCCTAGACGTTTCATCTCTGGATGATTTACGATGTTTTATGGAATCTGAATCTTTTTTAGTTTCCCTTCTAGAGTCCGTATCTTTCTTTGACCTATCATGTTTGTATTTATCATCTTTTTTTGTTTTAGAACCCAGTAAGTCTAAATCTACAGAATCTTTTCTTGTATCTTTATCATTTCTATCTTTTCTTCGATGTTCATGCTTAACGGGTACTATAGTGGCGGTACAGTGTCTTATAGATTTATCCTCAAAAAGTTTATTTTTTTCTGCTTCTTTATCAGTTCTGTCTTTGTGGATTTTATCACCTTCTATTTTGGTCTTATCAGTTATATCAATCTGTAACTTATCTGTAGCTTTATCAGTTTTGCTCTTAGACTTGTCTTTATCAGACTCGAGTTTCTCTTTTTCAATTTTATCTTTACAATGTCTATTTTTGTCGCGATCAGTTCTCATTCGATCTTCGTAGTTCTTTTCACAGTCTGTAATTTTCTTGTCAGATAACACAGGTGTAAACTTTTCCTTTTCAAATGTTTTATCAAACTGAATATTCTCTTTCTCAAGCTTAGCAACATTGTAATTATGACTGTGTCTATCTTTAACACTTTTTTCATTGCTTTTTAATTCCTGATTTGGCAAATCTAAATTGTTTGATTTAATAGAATTGATTGCACTTAAGTGATGCGGTTGCATTTCAAATTCCATTAATTCTTTGGCAATATGATTCTCTTGTATACTATCTTTATTTTTGTGATTATCTGTTTTACACAGTGGATCTAATTTGCTTTCACTATCTAGTTCAGTTCTTTTTTCTTGTTTCTGAAATTCGGATTTATTAACGGTGTCTTTAACGAATTTGCACCTTTTATCAATCTGTGATTCAAACTGATGATTTTCATGATAACTTTCAACTCGTTTCAATAACATATCCATAACTTCGCGAGCACTGTTTTCTTCCACATGAAAAGTTAAACACTCGGTCCCTCGATCGT
Source organism: Eilema sororculum (assembly GCA_914829495.1). Taxonomy (NCBI): domain Eukaryota; kingdom Metazoa; phylum Arthropoda; class Insecta; order Lepidoptera; family Erebidae; genus Eilema; species Eilema sororculum. The sequence goes on from OU618548.1 coordinate 12,907,727, forward strand.
CGGGGCTAAATAATTCTTTTTTAATAACAGTAACACTAGTCTCCACAGCTTTATTATCTGGACAATCTGTTTGACTTCGGTGACTGCTTGTAACACTAGAATAGTTTGCAACTCGTTTCAGTGATGTTCTTTCAACTTCGTTTGCAACCCCTTTTTCGTCGCTGAGTATGGGAATAGCGATATCTTTGTTACTTAAACGAGGATCATTCTTGATCTCAAATGATTTCAAATCGGTTTCGAATTCGAGAGGTGTAGAGGACGACCTACCAACGTTTGCGTGAGTCACCTCACGATCAATAGCGTCGGGCGTTCTAGCCTGAACACGTGGGTCAGCCGCAGGCGCCTGCATTGCTGGCGGCGTAGAAGGCGCGGGCGGTGTGGGCGGCGTAGGCGGCGTAGGCGGTGCAGGCGGCGTGGGCGGCGCTGGAGGTGTAGGTGGCGGGGGCGGCGGATGCGCTGGAAAGGGGTAACGCAATGCTCGCGGTGTGCATGGACCGACGCGCGCTCGAGGACTGGTGCCAGGGCTAGGAGCGCGTCCAGCGCCCTCCAGCCGCTCAGAGTCCTCATCGAACACGGAACGCTTCGCGAGCAAAGACCGCACCACCTCCGATGGCTTAACTTCATTAATGTCGACTTCCAGCAGCCGATGGCGAAGTCGACTTCGATCTGGCGCGTCCGTTAGAATGCGGGATCCGTTTAGTTTTTCATCGAGGCTGCGAATACGCTCCTCGAGCGAGGGCGAGTGCGGTGCGGAGCCTCCGCTAGAAGACGAGGCGGAGGGCGGGCGCGGCGGCGAGTCGGGCGCGGGCGCGGGCGCCGGGCGCGGCGCGGGCGGCGCGGTGCGCAGCAGCTGCACGGCGAACTTGGGCAGCGGCAGGCTCATGGGCAGCGGCGGGCGCTCGCGGGGCGCGCGGCGCGGCTCGGCCGGCGGCGCGTCGGGCTCGTCGCGCAGCGGCGTGCCGGCGCGCGAGTGCGAGCCCGAGCCGTCGCGGCGCCGCCGGTGCCTGCGGCGCGGCCCGTGTCGCTCTACCCCCCGCGAACCTGAGCGTGAACGCCGGGCGCCAACACTTCGATGACGCTCCTTTGGCAAACATAAAGGCAACGTTACAATTTTTTCACCGACAGATTGATAATGATATAAAATTTTCATTACATATTTTGTAAAAGTATCTAGGAATTTCCAATTATTAACTATCTATAAAAATCAAGTATAAATACTTTATACAATAGCGTAAACGCTGTCGTTATGATTTTATATGCAATAATGATTATCTCTATATGTACCTTAGAGTGTTTGCGATCCTCAGGGCTGGAGTCGCGGCGGTGTCGTCTCGTTCGATGCGGTGACACCACTACCGATTGCAACCGTTCCTCGAATGGTACGTCCTCTGGCTGTGGACTAGAGCCCACTTCATCATAAACCCTACAAAAACGCAGTAGCATATTAGATAAACTTTATTATATACAGAAACCAAACTTGCGACACCCCTGACAAAAAAAATGCAAAATACATTATATATATTTTATGACTTAATGCTTATATTTTGTACTTATTTCTTTAGAAAAATCATTGTTTTATATACTTTAGAACATCTGAAGCACATAAAACTAAATGTTTTTTATTTCTGAAATTGTCAGGGGTGAAATAAAGACTACGTGTCACCTGTACCGTCGGTCCGCAGTGTAATCAGTGGCATCATAGGGGTCAAGAGCTGTGTAACGAGGAGTTCTAGATGAAGCACGGCCGTAACTAGAAGCCCGCGATCGTGAAGTACACGCGTCGTACCTGCCCATAAACAATTTCATAGTTACCATCTAAGTTAGTTGTTCTAAGATGCTGTTTTTTTTTCACAACATTCTACACAACGCTATCTAGGTCCATGGTAAGCTTTTTTTATAGCTTGTGTTATGGAATCTAGAATGCGGATAAACATACTTATATCCTTTTTTTTGTAAATACATTCATATTATACATAGAAACACCCAGACCAATGCAAATAGCCATATTCATGCATACAAATATTTGCACTGAGCGGGAATCGAACCCGCGCCTCCTGGTGAGCGTTTGGACCGCGGGTGTACCGATTAGAATTCTGCTGATTTTTTGCAGGATGATAGTACCTGTAGTGTACCTCAGTGTACCTTTCATAGAATTCAGTGTACCTCTCTAGATAATAAAATATTTAACAAAATAGGTACACCCGCCATCCAAACGTTTAGACCGCGGGTGTACTTATTATTTCTGTTAGGAGACGCTCAATTCGGTATTTCTTTATTGATAATATTAGTACCTGCAGTGTACCTCAGTGTACCTTTCATAGAATTCAGTGTACCTCTCTAGATAATAAAATATTTAACAAAATAGGTACACCCGCCATCCAAACGTTTAGACCGCGGGTGTACTTATTATTTCTGTTAGGAGACGCTCAATTCGGTATTTCTTTATTGATAACATTAGTACCTGCAGTGTACCTCAGTGTACCTTTCATAGAATTCAGTGTACCTCTCTAGATAATAAAATATTTAACAAAATAGGTACACCCGCAGTTCAAACGTTTGGACCACGGGTGTATTGATTATTTCTCTTAGGAGGCGCTAAATTCGCTATTTCCTTGTTGATAACATATGTACCTGCTGGCTACTTCAGTGTACCTACAATCAGATCTAGTGTACTTCTATTGATGAAAAATTATACCTATAACAAAGTTACATAAATACCAATTTTATCAACCCGCCATTAAAGATCATATTATTATCTCAATTTTTTTATTCATCCTCCGGTAAGGCTAAGGTCACCATTATAAAAATCCAAGCTCCACTATTGGGTCCGTGTCCACTATTGATACTTTTACTTTTCTTATGTACTTATAGGTCTACCAGAATCTCATGGCACGATTTAAAAAAAAGAATTACGACTTTCATATGGCAATGTTGATGTCATCACGTCAAATTCGACCATCTCACAGAGATGAAACTCTTGTACGACTATTTCTTTATAACAGACATAAGACGCACATGCGCACAAGTCTGACCGGCATACAAAGTTCACAAAATTTGACATTGATGTACACCGAAATGTTAAATATTTTTTTGTTTCAAAGTTTCTGGTCTTTGTAGTGGTTTGACCAATAATTTGGCTTGTACCATTTTGGTACTTTTACATAGATTTTTATTCTTTGCCACTTGTATTATAACTTCTTTGTGGTCATGATCATGATATAATACCTAGTTGTAGTTGTTCCAGTTTAGTTTTATTTTTAGTTCAGCTATGTCGCATTTTTTCATGTCGATGGCGATTTTTTTTTTATTTTTTTATTTTGCATTATGCATTCTCCATCGTATTAGTAAAGTTAAATGAAACGGTAATTTCATTAAAAAACACCACTACAAAAGAGCACGCGCTTGGCGCTAGTTGTTTTTTCTTTGTAGTGATGTTCTTTTTATGAAATTACCGTTTCATTTTGCTTTAATAGCACGATGGAGAGTAAATAATGCAAAATAAAAAATATAAAAAATTCAATAAAGAATTCGTAAAAGAAATTTTTTATCCATATAGATTTTATTTTATGCCAATGTGTTATCTACCTGAAGTACTACTTTTCGGCTTCGGGAGCGTTCCCCTTACACCCAGTATAGTCCCTGTGCATTGTTTAAAAATAATTAAATTTCCCCAATATGCACTTTACAATTTTCAAATTTGCAATTTACCATGAGTTTCTGGTACACCTATATATACTTACTTGATTGCGTAAAGACTGATGATAAAGCTGATGGCAAGTGCTACCTTCACCGGTTACGAAAACTACAAAAGAAACAAAAAATAGGCGGTCTTTATTTTGTTGTTTCTTTTGTACTTTTCGGAACCGGTGAAGGCAGCACTAGCCATCAGCCTTGTCATAAGTCTTTACGCAATCAAGTAAAATAACTATAATATTTAAGTACATAATTAAGGTAAAAGTATCAATAGTGGACACTGAACCAATATCCACTATTGGGTCAGTGTCCACTATTGATACTTTGCTTGGATTTTTATAATGGTGACCTTAGCCTTTCCGGAAAATGAATAAAAAAATTGAGATAATAATATGATCTTTAATGGCGGGTTGATAAAATTGGTATATATGTATAACTTTGTTATAGGTATAATTTTTCATCAATAGAAGTACACTAGATCTGATTGTAGGTACACTGAAGTAGACAGCAGGTACATATGTTATCAACAAGGAAATAGCGAATTTAGCGCCTCCTAAGAGAAATAATCAATACACCCGTGGTCCAAACGTTTGAACTGCGGGTGTACCTATTTTGTTAAATATTTTATTATCTAGAGAGGTACACTGAATTCTATGAAAGGTACACTGAGGTACACTGCAGGTACTAATGTTATCAATAAAGAAATACCGAATTGAGCGTCTCCTAACAGAAATAATAAGCACACCCGCGGTCTAAACGTTTGGATGGCGGGTGTACCTATTTTGTTAAATATTTTATTATCTAGAGAGGTACACTGAATTCTATGAAAGGTACACTGAGGTACACTGCAGGTACTAATGTTATCAATAAAGAAATACCGAATTGAGCGTCTCCTAACAGAAATAATAAGTACACCCGCGGTCTAAACGTTTGGATGGCGGGTGTACCTATTTTGTTAAATATTTTATTATCTAGAGAGGTACACTGAATTCTATGAAAGGTACACTGAGGTACACTGCAGGTACTAATATTATCAATAAAGAAATACCGAATTGAGCGTCTCCTAACAGAAATAATAAGTACACCCGCGGTCTAAACGTTTGGATGGCGGGTGTACCTATTTTGTTAAATATTTTATTATCTAGAGAGGTACACTGAATTCTATGAAAGGTACACTGAGGTACACTGCAGGTACTAATATTATCAATAAAGAAATACCGAATTGAGCGTCTCCTAACAGAAATAATAAGTACACCCGCGGTCTAAACGTTTGGATGGCGAGTGTACCTATTTTGTTAAATATTTTATTATCTAGAGAGGTACACTGAATTCTATGAAAGGTACACTGAGGTACACTGCAGGTACTAATGTTATCAATAAAGAAATAGTGAATTTAGCGTCTCCTAACAGAAATAATAAGTACACCCGCGGTCTAAACGTTTGGATGGCGGGTGTACCTATTTTGGTTAAATATTTTATTATCTAGAGAGGTACACTGAATTCTATGAAAGGTACACTGAGGTACACTACAGGTACTATCATCCTGCAAAAAATCAGCAGAATTCTAATCGGTACACCCGCGGTCCAAACGCTCACGCCTCCTGCGTGGCAGTCGCGTGCACTACCACCACGCCACAAAGGCGTGAGTAAATTCTCGGAACGTGTGCGACAACCGATCTTGCCATCGTGAACACGTATTACAAAAAATACATTCGAGGATCTTAGGCACCACGTACAAGTACGCGGGGCGTGCGCTACTTAGATTTATTTCCTCTGATTCACAGAATCAAGTAAGTTGGCCAATTGCAAGCTTATCCGCGGAGAGAATCTCAGTATACATATAACACTGTCTCCGTGTCATGGACCTTTGCCTAGCATTAAAATGTATTTTGGCCCAAATACTGGCCTCACAGGTCAAAGGTCAAAGCCTCGGATTTAATCGAGACATAGTTTTTTAATGATAAATTGATATTGATTGACACAACTTCACGTGCTAAGATATATACCTATAAATAAAATATACCTATATACATACCTTACGGGTTCATGGCGAGTCGTTGTCATGTACCGCGTTACTGTGAGATCACCAGCCAGTCGTTCAGAACCCGACAACGCTGCATTACCACCATTTTTATCCAATTGTTCGTAAAACGCCTCCTAAAAAGAGATTTAGAATATTATACACAATATTCGTATTCTCGATGAACTAGAATATAAACGCCACCTAATCTCTTGTCGTGACTAGTGTACACAGTCATAGAGATAGGCTGTTCTCCATCCAAAAGCAAATTACTTAAGGAAAAGTGCAATAGGCTCGCCCCTTGGGTACGAGGACTGAAACGCCTACTTTTGGGGAATTTGGGTGTTATTTCTCTGTGTACTCCTTGCTGTGTTCAAATAGTACTCCTATTTATGTGAAAGAAATATTGGAAAAAAGCATAGTATCTTTTATAACATGTCGATATGAAATTGCAAATTAAAATCTCTTAACGCGTATTTTTATTGCAGCGGTAGGTATTTTTTTAAATATTACAATACTAACATATAGTTGCCGAACGCTTATATCCGACCAGCTGTATAAAATTAAAAATCTTATGTTATGGTATTTGGAATGGCAAATAGTGCAAAACTCTTAAAGAACCCTGCCTTACATTGATGCCATAGAAAATTACTGTTACGCCTATGTGCAGAACCAGTGCCTATACAAAGCACTGAAATGAGTTACTACCTCTCAACGTACACGTTGTCGCCTGCGTGAAGATCACGTTAGCCCGGAATAAACTTTAATCGTACAACTTACTCGAGATTTTTATTAATCTTGTTTATAAGTTTACGCGACAACGGCGTCAGACGATGCTTTAGAGTGACTCAGCCCTATGAATTTCACACACACGTACCCTTGTGCGTGCATGTAATTGTTTCGTTGTAAAGTGTTCAGGGTGTTTGCAAAGATTTACAATTTCACTTTCAAATAGTAAAATGTTTAAGTGATGTACTCTTGTAGTTAATAATAATAATAGCCATGTGAATCGAGCAAGGCAATAATGTTTGTCGGGTAGAGGGTAGGATTGCTTCACCTGGCACTCGCGCGATGCGTAGTCGACACAGAGGCGCGGGTGGTCGGGTTCGGCGGCGGACACGGTGGCGGCCACGCGGCGCAGCTCGCGCACGGCCGCGCCCGCCGCCGCCGCCTGCTCGAAGTGCACCAGCGCCGCGCCCGCCGCGCGGTCCACGCACACCGACGTGGCGCCGCCGCACCGCGACACCGCGGACAGCACCTGCCGCACGCACACATTGTTCTAGCTGTCGCGACCCCACGCAGATTCGCCACCCATCCATATTCTAAGTCGAAACCTCTACATTTTCTCACCTTGACTCGACCTCATTTACTACTGATTTTGATGTTCATGGTTGTAACCTTAGAGTAGACATTAGAGCGCGAGTATCACTCGGGTCGGGTCTGTTGTACCGAGCGTACGCAGATACTAAGCGATGGTATAGCGCCATAGTGATGGTTCATGCAATACCGATACTCAATAGTTGAACTTATGAATTTAGTGTAATGTTATGATTCTTTTTATTCGATTTGCTATGGATAAATAAAATTAAAACCAAGATACAAATGTATAATGGTGTAATAGTATCATTTGGATGTATTACCAAAACAATAAATACTACAAATATTCAATGTAATGTAAAATACTGATAGGTATAAATTATCGAATTAAATATTATTTGCTAAGCCACTTAAATAATACCCATCAGGTACCTATTGTTTTGCTACTGATTGAGATTGAGCAAGGATCCTCGGTAGGTACTATTCATACTCATGCCTACAGTTCATACTTAGTAAGGCGCGCCCTATAGCTTAATATTAATGTATAATCTAAAGTTGTAACTAGGGATAACCCTCAACTCATAAAATTTCTTTACTCGCGGTGAGGAATCTACTGTCAAATATGTATTAGGTATAGCAGAAATATTGCGTACTGTATTCACATTGTAGAGTTTATTGAATATAATACGGATTATCAAAAGAATGTCGACTACCCATCACAACGCTATTTACGAGAAGCAGATAACCATAGAGATTACATAACGTTAATGAAAGTAATTTACAAAAAGTGTTGTTTTCTTTTCTCACTTTTATGAAACTAATCCCTTCCTCATTCCCACTACTGCCTACCGTAAGTTACCTATAACTTTCGTACCTCAGGAGTAAAGATCAACAGTAGTTAGTGACCCACGAACAAACCGATGACACTCGTGAAGTCCCAGGGATAGTTAAAACTATCTTGAAACGCGCCTCAAAAATAGGCCACCGGATTCATAGATACTTTAAAGTACGCTGTGTTCCAAGGAAGAGAAACCCATTATACTGACTGAACACTGAATAATTATGTGTACCTAATTGGGACTTGAAAGGCAGGGAGGCCTTGAGATTTCCTCGAGTGTGTCGTGGTTCCAGGAGCTTTGGAGGTTATGATTTAGTATATGGGGGTCACGCTTACTGCCTTCATTTATGCATTCGCAGTCTTTAATCTGACCGAAATACGTGTAATACATAATCTCTCACCACTTTTTAAAATTGTGACCAATGTCCTCCTCGCCTATATGATACTTCGTTAATGTCCCTCTTTATAAGGGATGGGGTGATTGAGATCCCCAACAACACGTCGGTGTTTCCAATGTTGATGGCCAGATCAGATTCAAAGGCCACACACCAACAAAAGGAACACTGTGACGAAACATCGTGCTGTTTTAGTAGATACGAATGCAGCATAAAATCTTATCATTAGCTCCGATGAGGTGAAGACCAAAAGGATTTCCGCACGTATCTACGCCGCAAACAACGGAGTGCATACCATAGAAATAAATAGACACAAATTGCTATATAAATAGCCAAACATCTTTAAACAACCGCGCTTGTCTTATCTTTATTGAATCGGGCGACGCAATGACGCCGTCCACCCGTTAGTTACACACGTGGACTCAATAAATCTCGTAGAAATCTTGCCTGTGTGTCTCAGTTTTAACAGTTAACAGTGAGTCTATCCCATCTATTGCCGAGTTTCATACTCAATTTGTTTCATTACTATTTTAAATCGTCTATTCTATTGATAATAGTGGTAATAACTCAATATTTCATTTATTTAAAAATATTACAATTATGTCGTGTTGGTTCTCAGTGGAGTAAAAGAGGACCACCCCAGGGACGTGGCCATAGCATCCTAGTGAGGCAGGGGACTAAGAAGGCCACTAAAAAAATCACATGTAAACAAGACAATAACTATTAATAAAAAATAAAATATCGGTAAACAGCAACAGGATATAATTACGTAAGTTACATAACATAGCGAATACATTGATAACACAGAACAAAAGAAATAACACCACGAAATAAAAAAAATATAACCAATTGAAACAAAATAAATAATATATATACCTAGTCAAAAAGAGAAGAAAAAATTGAGATGCATATAGGTACATTGTATTATGTTCAATTTACATTTACATTGAAAATTTTTGACAAACGTGTTGGTATATGTAGGAAAGTTATGTATGCAGTTGTTAAAGAAATTTTTGGGTAAGGAAAAATCATGAAACTCGCATCCGTTGTTGTGTATGTGTTGTGCACCCGCAAGTCTCAAAATAACATAGGTTCAAATGTCATAAGAAAGCATAAATGACAAAACCTCCGAGGCGTAAAATATCAATATGATTGTGATTTGCACCATTTGCATCAGGCGTAGGACCAGCCGCGCACGCCGACCGACGAATCAGTTCACAGGGTTACTTAGTTTTTTTTAAATTCTATACGGCAAGTAGTATCTCTTTGAGAAAAAATGGTCACATGAGCACTATTTTTGTGAAGTAAATACTTTTCGTACAGGCTGTTTTCACTTCTGTCGGCAGACACAGAGTACCACATTTTTTTTATTGGGCATACTGGTATTGAAAATACGGATGTCAACACTTCGACATGCTTTGCGGTATATGCGAACAGAAAGGCAAATTCTCCTAATATAAAAACATGTTAGTCTTGATTTGATTATTATCTGTCAAAATCAATGTCACAACAACACCTATTTCGAAGACTTGGCTTTCGGATATACGATTTTTAGCGATATGACCATTTCGCGCGATCAGTAAATTAACTTCACGCTTTGATTTTTATATGATTTAGATGATTGTGTTCACTTACAAAAAAGACTATTAAATTCACAATACTCAACCAGATTTAAAAAAATAATCGTACCTGCTTTTCGGTGTGCTCGGTGAGCCCATCTACCCACACGCATGTAGTAGCCACAGGTTTGCCAAATCCCAACTTTACACGCGATCCGCCCACATATTCGCCGTCCATTGCACGAATAGCTTCCACCACACTCGATATCGAGGCGTACTGGCAAAACGCATAGCCTGCACCGCCACTGCTTCCTTTTTTAATATCGATCTCGATTATTCGCCCGAAATGTTTAAATTTGTCTCTGAGTTGCTGTTGCGTGACATCTTTTTCTAAATTACCGATAAATAGTGTCCTAGTTGCCTGAAAATTAAAGTGTAATTTAATCATCCCCGCTGAATATTCAAACTACGAATCATGATTCATAATTCTGTAGTTAGACTGTAATAGATTTTTAAACATTAAGTGGCATGCCAAGATCGTAGCAAGTGGAAACATGTGGTTCTGATTAACCCACTGCAAAAGAGGAGTGACTGTATATATGTATGTTCTAAACGGTGGGGATGTCTTTCATCATACTTTTATATAACTCAACATTATGATGTAACAGGCACCAAACACGCTTTTTATAATAACGGACGTCTTAAAGTTAGATCCCATTCTCAAAATGTCAAGCGGTTTCAAAATGTCCAATGCCCAAAATGTCCAATATTTTAGAAGATATTTTTTGCGCCCCGACACGGCTAGATATGGTTTTTTTGCGCCCTGATACGGATAGATATATGTTAGAAGGGTAATGGCGGAGGTCACTGCGAGACCTCCGCCATTACACACATAACCCTTCGTGTTAGCTTTCTTGTGTTAAAGCAAAAAGAAATAGGAGCCATCGACATAGCTCCCATATCCTTTAAAAAGAGCACTGTGAGTGCTTATTCAATAAAATAAATCTTCTAAAATATTGGACAATATGGGAATTGGACATTTTGAAACTTCTTGACATTTTGAGAATTGGACATTCTGAACCTGAATGAATACAACATTGAAAAATTCTACAACCTAAATAATGTGGCATAATGCTCCCAATTCTGTTGTTACATCTCTAAACTTAAATTTCATAAAACAATCTAATTGCATCTCTTTCTTTCATGAAAAAAGGACAGATGATTTTATTTAAGTTAAGACTTACTAAGTTAAGTCACATGTTCGTAGATGTCAACTAAAATTGAAGGGTACCGTCAAGGCACCGACTTAATTTGACAGGTGTTCACTAAAATAAATAATCTGTCCTTTTCTATCTGATAATGAAAGAAACAGATGCAATTAGAAAATTTTAGCAGAATTAGCAGCAATGTCATGTTATAAAGCGTGTAATCATGAATAAATACATAAAAACTCCAAATAGTAATGTAATAAAAGTAATGAATAGTTATTTATTTTTACCTTTGGATGATATTCATCGATATCAGTCTCGTAAGGTTTAGCCGAATCAGCATCTTCATCACAGCTTTGGTGCGGAGCAACGGAGATTTTGCACCCAAAAAAAAGTTTATCCTGGGATACTTCTAATGCTTTCTCCACGTCAGAGGGCTTTTTGAAACGCACCACTGCATACCGATCTGCATTCTGACCAACGACTTTAACCCACACTACTTTGCCGTGTTTTTTGTATTCGTGGTAAAGGCCATCTTTCAGAGAACTGTCAGTGGATCTAGTCGGTAGATTTCGCACACAGATGGCCAATGGTCTGCCACTCGCCGTCGACGCCCACTATCAAAATACAATATACAGGTAAATAAAACATAAGATCAAAAAAGCAATTTAATAAATATTCCTATTAAAAGATTACACAAGCTGACAGTATGGCGCGGCGCATAGCGGATGTTTCTTTAAAAACTGAGCGCAAATAGGGACAAAGTTTTATGGCGGTGACTATAGATACAGCTATGACTTTCATCATCAATATAATAACCCAATACAACATCAGCGAGACTATTACAAGTAAGTGGACGCCACGCGCCTCAGTCTCGCACTCCCGCCGCACTCGCAACTCGTGTTGGCGATTTAAAAGTTACCACACAGAATAGTTGGAGACGACTCTGAACTAAAGCATAGCTTGGTGTTGCCAATGTAGAAAAAAAGTTTCGTTTGATAAGAAATCTAGAGGAAGTACGATTTAAAAGGAAATTATACCTTTTTGGTATAATTTCTCTCGGCTTTCCCCTACGTTATAGCTCGCTTCGGTTTCGGTTGCTAAATTTAATTCAGTATTAACACTGATCGGAGCTGTCAAGTGTTTAGGAAAGTGTGACGTCATAGACAGACGCCATTGCTATTCTAGCATTTGGATGCCAAAAAAAAATTATAATAAAGATAATTTTTCCTTGTAAATTTTATTTATTTGCAGAAATAGTTTTTCCTTTTTTGATAAAGTAGATATACGTAACAACATAGTGCAATAGTTTTTCAAAATCTGTCATCATGCCTATTATACTACCATAGATAATTCCCAATTCAAGTGTATAGCATAATCTAAAGATGTAAACATACTTGATGTGGCAGGGTTGGTGGCGTTCTGTGATTGGTATGATGTGAGGAGAGGGGTGGCTGTGTTGCAGGTGTGGAAGCACGAGATGTATCACTTGGTTCTGGCGAACTCGAGTCAGACCGCGATGAGCCTGAACCCGAATGTCGCCTTCGACGTCCACCCTCAGTACCACCGCCAGGCGTACTTGGCGTACTTTCACCACCAGTCGCTCCCGAAACTCTGTCTCCAGTAGCATACCATCGATGGTGTGGTGTAGTTCTGAAACAATTTATAGAAATCATTTAAAGAATCTTGCCATCATAACAACAAATACTAATTAAAATAGAATAAAATAAATAATTAAGGAGGCATCTCATCATTATCACCATCTACCTGTCCTTGTCCCAATTATTTAAGGTCAATGCTATGTAATTTTTTTTTGATGATAAATTGCCATATCGTCTTTCACGCAATTCGTAAATTTTTTCTTGGGCTTACAGCCTTACTCTGCTCCTAAAGCCCTCTATTTCTAATTCATACTTTGACCCTTTTTTACAACTGTTGTGATAGTTATAACTATAACATGGTTTTCTATGAATAAATGTCAGTTGTTACCCGGCGCTCAGTGGTTTTATTGAATTCACAACATTGTGACAGCTTATTAATTGGTACTCCACCAATTAATATTGTAATAAGTAGCGTTTTAGTGCGTAATATTTGTGATTACAATGGAGCACGCCCGATCACTAGCGGAATTAGGTTTGGATGGCGCCGGAGGGCCGGCTGGCCGTGCTGAAGTATGGAAACATTAATTTCAATTGTTTGTGAAGCCGTTAGGTGCAGACAAGGAAGCGGCGAGTGTGCAGGCTAGTTTGTTGGTTAACCTGACTGGCTCAGATGGCTTCGATATTTATCAAAACTTTACGTTTGAGAATGAGAAGAAGCGCGATGACGTGAACATTTAATTAAAAAAGTTTGACGAGTACTTCGGAACGGAAACAAACGATATACTGAATAGATAGAAATTTTTTCACCCGTAATCAAAATAGTAGTAAATCTATTCAGCAGTACGTCATTGCGTTGAGCAAGCACTGTGAGTTTTCATCCTTGGAGGACAGTTTGATCAGGGATCGAATCGTTTGTGGGGTCCGTCAGTCCACGGTCAGGGACCGGCTGCTACGAACTGAAAAATTAACACTCGAGGAAGCAATAAAAATCTGTCAAGCCGAGGAATTTTCACAGGAAAGCGGGCGACAAATAGAATACCTATGAATACCCAAGGTGCTAATACTACGGGGTTTGTATCAAATGTCGACAGTGCTGGAGTGAGTCGCCGCGGGAGAGAAGGTTGGCGCGCACGAGCGGGCCGCGGCAGCGCGGCGGTCGTGTCTATGGGGCAGCTAGGCCGCGGGTGCCCGAAGTGCGCTCCGGGAGGCGCCACGTGCGGAGCTCTGCGATGGCTGCGGCCGCGCTCATTGAGTGGATCAGTGCCCGGTGGAGCTGCTCAGCTGTTTTGTAAGTGGTAATAAAGGACACTTTACACGGATGTGTAAGTCCCTTCAATCTTTTAAAGTGGACAGAGTCAGTCGTATGTATGAAGAAGAAAAAATTTAAATTTAAGAGAGAAGAAAAATTTAATAGTGATTCGGACACACAGGAGGTCCGTTCTACGTATCTATAATATATTCTAAGGTGAATAAATCGGAGAAGTGGTTTCAAGCGTTATTGTGTAAAGGTGGGCAGGAAAAATTTAAATTAGATACTGAAGCAGATTTCAAAGATGACCAGCACTTGTTATTATCATTGCCCGGCGCTTGGTGGTTTTATTGAATTCACAACAACAACATTACTTTCATCTCTTCTCATAAGAAGTAAATATTTATTTTTATTTATTAGGGACAAAAACAGTATGTCTTACAGTGAATGCTTAAGAACTGGGTTTACCAAATAAAAACCACTATTGTCCCAGAGGTCATTAATTATGTATTAGAATGCGGACGCGTAGTTCCGCCCACGTACAAAACAAACAAATTTCGTATCAAGAAATCAACTCTTACAGAATCACTCCCGGTAAGGAGTCATTTGCTAGAGTTTCAGACACCATTTTCTCCGATAGCGCAAAAGTATCGACTTCAACAAAATGTGAGGTCCCTAGTAATCGGCGCAGAGGTTCCCGTTCCCCTTCCCCCGCGTTAATTCTACACTTTTCTGTGTAAAACAATCTGAGCAAGCACACCTTCCTTCGAAAAACCGTCCTAGGGACCACATAACACAGTTTATTAGTAAATTCAATACGATTGAATGTATTACGGCATATGCCGTACAGCATCATAGCCATCAGCAATAAACGTCTGTGCTCCAAGCTCAAAATTGTGTAATAATTTAACAGCTTTGTGTAAGGAATCCTAGTATGAAAACATTTGTAATGGGTAGTACGAAGGGATCGTTTAAAAATATCAGGTTCATAGTATCCAATACCCGAAATATCCAGAGAGTGCAAAAGGTCCATATCCCAGAATGTCTATATCCCAAAATTGTCAAATCCTTTAATATTCAGATCCCTTTTTTTCGTGCGGAAATACCCTAGGATACCTCCCCCGCCGGAGCCGGAAGGGGAGGTTAAGTCGGACTCGAACCGACTGAGGGTCGGGTTGCTAGGCCGAAGGTGAGGATGTCTTCGACATATACCTCGCACCCCGGCTGGCCCAGGGCCATCCCTTACGGTCTGGCCCTCCTCGGGAGGAGGCAAAGTGTCTCCGACTCACCCCCGGAATGGGAGCACGCCTGTTGATACAACATCTAAAATATCTTTACCAAGCCTAAATGCCGAAATGATTGAAGTCGAACCACCAAAAGTACTGGTAGAAAAAGACACAAATAGAACTCCAGCCGTAGCTAAAATACCGAATGCTCCTACAAAAGTTATGAAGAGACCGTTAGGAGACAAGAAATCTGAAACGGAAACTGTTGTGACATAGAAACAACCTAAAACTGCGAAGGAAAACAAACCATCTGTACCGAAACCGGCAAAGATGACGTTCCTAAGCTGATATACGAAGTAACATCCGAGGATGGTTTCAATTATTCTTCATCCTCCTTAGCGGACCTTTGGGCGAAAGTTATCGGATCTGTACAAAATGCAAAAAGCAATCGGGTTTGCCGCCAATTCAGTACGGCGAATTTATCTGGAACTCATATTTTGGGATTGAACAACAATGCTCTGCGATACCTTATCGAACAACTGCCAGGGGTAAGTCGCGGCGGCGCGCTAAATAGCGCGCCTCCCCATTCCGGGGGCGAGTTGGGGACACCGTTGTCCCCCCTCCTGAGGAGGGCCAGACCGTAAGGGATGGCCCTGGGTCAGCCGGGGTGCGAGGGATATGTCTATGACAACCTCACCTCCGGCCTAGCACCAAGACCCACAGTCGGCGTGCGGTTTTAGTCGGTTCGAGTCCGACATAACCTCCCCTCCCGGCTCCGGCAGGGGGGGTATCCGAGGGGATTTCCGCACGAAAAAAAAAGCCAGGGGCAAGTCGTATTCTATCTGCTCTATTTCTTTTTATTTATTGATTTAGGTGGACGTTCTGATGATTTATCACCGCCCGGCCTGCGCTCATGGGGGAATATTCAGATCCTAGCATTCTAGGAGTTTAACATTTTGGGATATGAACGTTTTGTAGCCCTTCGCGCGCGAGTCCGACTCACGCTTGGGTGGTTTCTTATTTCATTTTTTCTTTAAGATTATAAGCGTCAATAAAAAAAGTACAACATACAACACACAACAGTCATTTAACACAATAATGCCAATAATAGCAGTGAAATACGACCTTTACCAAAAAAAAAAAATGGTATAATAAATGTTACTGTTAATGTCCGAAATGCAGTGTGTGTTAAGGTATACGCGTAGACGGAAATTCGATAGTAACTCGAGCACGTTAGATTAAGGGGAGATAAACTAGCCTCATCTAATCTACGACGCTCGAGTAACTACAAATTTAGCTACGTGGCCTTTCTGCCTATCGTCATAGTTGCGCGAGTCACTGGAACAACTGGGCGAAATGCAGCTTCACGACGCATCGGCCTCGGCGTAAACTTGGATAAAACCAAGATTATGTTCAACGAACATGTTACACCGATTGCCATCGAAGGATACTCGGAAGTTGTTCAAAAATATGTCTACTTGGGGCAGGTTATCCTGCTTGGTAAAAACTATTCAACTAGGTTCGGCAGCATTTGGCAAACTACGTCGGATACATAGAGTGTACTTCTCTTCACCCCTACCGCAATGACTGAAAACAAAGGTCTTCGACCCTTGCGTCCTACCCGCTAGACTTAGGCCCCTTCCTGACTTCGCGGTGCGGAATCGGTGTGGCATCTGTATGCGGTTTACTGACAGTATACTGTGTCGGTCAGATGTCCCCACTTTATCGGTATACTGTCGGTAAGTTGCCTGCATGCTCGGTGCCATCAGACTCGTTTGTGCCGTCATCGAAAAGAAGTTCATATTTTTCGGGCAACATAATCGCTCTAGCGACAAAGCCCTTTCAATAAAGAGAAAAAAAAGTTCATATTTTTCCATTTCAGCCACTAAAATAATAAACGTGGCTTTTTATTGGCCATTTTCAAGGAGATCTTCACACGCGTTGCGCGCTCGGTATTCCGGGTTTTACTGGATCGCCGTACTGCAACGCAGTATGCTGCACGTATACTGCCCCGCTCTCGCACGGCCCGCGCCAATCAGAATGCGTGTAACTAAGGCCCCTTCCTGACTACGCAGTGCGGTATCGGTGCTGTAAACTACATTCAGTAAAAATTTTACCGCTTCGTTACCGAGCGCCTATATTTAGTTACTGACGGTAGGGTTAGTCCATAATCTTAAAGTCGCGCAGCGGGCTATGGACTGAGCTATGCTTGGAGTTTTCTTCAGAATAGAATTGGAAACGAGGTCATCCGACAAAGAACTAAAGTTACCAACATAGCTCGCAGAATACGCAAGCTGAAGTGGCAGTGGGCTACCCACATCTGTCGAAGAACCGACGGCCGTTGAAGCAAACGAGTCCTAGAGTGGAGAGAGAGAGAAGGAAAACGGAAGGTAAAACGCCCGCTAGTCGGATGGATTGACGACGGAAGGCGGAAAATCGACAGAAATAGTGCAAATTGGAAGAAGCCTATGTCCAGCAGTGGACTGAAATAGGCTAATTGATTGATTGACCGGTGCATCTTCACATTCACTAATTGCGGAAATTTACAGTAACATTTATACAGCTGTATATAACCAGGCTCTGTATTTTTTTAATAATAAGGGCCTAAATAACTAAAAAATACACCAAGAAAATAATACATGATAAAATAATACAGTGTGAACGTATTACAAACAGACCGGCTCGGAGAGGAGAGCAGAGTTTTATCAAACTTTTGAGTAATTGTAGTAGTAAAGTTTATTTTTGCTTACTATTTACGTACTACGTACTTTTTTGGATTGTTAAACGCACTGTGTGTGAAGTAATGAGAGTAGCCGATCGGCTTCGATTGCGTGCTCTTTCTCTCTCGCGCAGCCGATCGAACCCGATTGCGCGCTCTTTCTCTTCTAGCCGGTCTATGTGAATTAGTTGACAACACTGTTCGGGCCAATTCCAAACTCATACGATCCGGTCTGTGTGAAAAGAAAAAAGCGGGCCGATGCTCTCCGAGACAGTCTGTGTGAACAGACCCTAAATTCTACAGGACATTGGGGTGGGGTTTCATGCCAAAGGATAACATCAGGTAACTAGTGTATTGCGGTGGTAAGCACCACTTTTAGAGTCTTTCTTTAAAATATCAACGTGGGTTTCACGAAGATTTTCTATAAAGAATAACTATTAGGTATTAGTGATATTATATAATTACTGATAAAGGTATTTATTTATTAAGTAAGTATTCCATTACACCTGTTAGTTGCTAGATTATTTTGTAGTCTTCCATATTTTATTGCTCCAATGAATACTAAACAAATAATAAATACCTTTCCACATTGGAAGGTGGTGTAGAGTAAGGTGCAGTAGAGTTGTTGCGCTGGTACCTGCCGTATGCTGCCGGCGTGTTACCACGACGACAATACTCGGTGGCACTATCATTTGTACCACGCCACGTAGCGGGAGCAGCAGCGGATGCTGCTAGCGGACACGTGTTGCTGGAACTATCCTCTCCACCGCTGTAAAAAGAAAAACCTTTATGACTGCTGCTCGAAGCGTTCCAAATGCATAATGGTCATTTAATGTAATGTCATTTGTTTATCTCCACAAAGGAGAAATTCAATTTTAGGCCCATGACCCAGACTTAAGCCTTGACTAAACCAACGCGTTCAGCTCGCGTCCGTGGTAGCATAGACGGTGGCGATCAGTTGTTATTGTCGGCAAGTTCGTACACAATAATTGATCGCCACCGCGCACGCCACCGCGGCCTCGAGCTGTACGCGTTGGTTTGGTCAAGGCTTTAATCCTGTTATGAGGTAATATTTTCTACAAAGAAAAACATTGTTCTATTTACACTCTAAAAATTTCAGCCTCGCAGGCATTTGCCGAGTATCGAAGAAATATTAATTTAAATACATTGTAAAACTACTAATGTATTTATAACCTCAGTCGCAAAAACAACGGGCCAATAAGTTTGACGTGTCTGCGTTTCGGCACGAAGACTCGCCGCATCGAAGGAGGATCATGTGATACTCACTTCCCCCTCGTATTCCGCTGCGGCCGGCGGTGGCGCCCACGCCCCTTACCGATATTCATTTTTACCTTTATAATTTTCATCAATCAATGGCTTAGATCAGATGTCCACTAATCGATTGACATTTGGACGTCGTAGGCATCCCGGAAATAATACATCCTCTCCATCATTCATCTTACATGTTCTTTCTATGTTAAGCCTATTTACAGATACATACATATACGATTGTATAAATAGGATATAATCTTTATCAGGATGTCCCAAAATTCATGTCTTCAGCAAGTGCACCATCTATCTAGTGCCTTACACCATAATTTTGCTAAATTATTGTTTTTTTTTTTAAAAAAGAAAAATTGGGGGTGGGAAAAAATATCCGCAGGGATTTTCCGCATGTAAAAAAAAGGTACGACATCTACACGTTGGCATGTCGAAAGCATACCGGGCCGCTTACGCTTTAGCACATGTCTGCAAATATTTCTGCAGAACCACTTGTGCCGTCACCGTCGTGAAATAATGTCGTCTTCGAGTTCGAGTGATGAAGATATCTTGATATGAAGATACATTTTTTATATTCGTTTACGTAAAAAAACGTTATTAGCGTCATCCTTATATCGAAAATATATTAACTGTGTTTTATTTGCTACTTTAGCCCAGGCCATTTCTGTTACATCCTTCTGGAATATTCAGCTAATTTACAGTTGGGATATTAAACTAATTTACATTTACGATATGGGGTTTTAGTACTATTCTACTTTCAGTACTAAAACAATGAATATCCGCCATTTTGCAAGTGGAGAACGCGTCCAACACGGTAAAAAGCACAGCGGCAACTGGACATGCAAGCAGATACGCGGTAAACAGAATGTGTGATATAACACAAATAATGTTATCTTGGTACTGAATGAAGAAAAGTACCCACATA
Source organism: Eilema sororculum (assembly GCA_914829495.1). Classification (NCBI taxonomy): domain Eukaryota; kingdom Metazoa; phylum Arthropoda; class Insecta; order Lepidoptera; family Erebidae; genus Eilema; species Eilema sororculum. Next base: position 12,927,758 of record OU618548.1, read on the forward strand.
GCTGAAGAAATAATATTGAAAATCTCTTGATTATTTCCATTTAAAAAAAAACATCATCCTGCTAAAGTTCTTTAGCCGCAACAAATTCACGACAGTTAATAAACGTCACACAGCTGCTACACAACTGCTTGACTAATAATCATTGTTGAACTCAGAAGATAAACACGATGTTGAATGTAGGCTGGCAATTATTTTGAATATTTTATATTCATAATACTTAGGTATACAGGGTGTATTTTTGAAACGGGGCAGTAAGGGCAAGTACCTTAACCGTTGCAGTTACAGCAAAACGTTCTTAAAAGACCTTCCCTAACTTTTTGGGACATTTTGAACTGCATTCACAGATTTTGTAAAAAACTTACAGTTAGCAAAAAAACTGCAAAAGTTCAATTTTTTTTTATGCCAATCGATTCTATTTCATGTGGGGATCAAAAAACTCTATGGGACCATTTTAGCTTTCAGGACTAGAAAAGACAGAAATCGCCAAAAACGTTTGCCATACATTTCGGCAACAGAAACAAATTTCTACGATGGTCTAACTTTTTGTTATGGCCAGAAAGTGGGTAGAATTGACTGTAAAGTAAATAAAAAGAATTTTTACCCTCAAATTTCGAATTTGATTCGAAAATCTGTGTGTTATACCTACTTAGTTTCAGCTGAGAAACTTCGTATGAGTCGCCAAAAACGTTTCTACGATGGTCTAACTTTTTGTTATGACCAGGAAGTGGGTAGAATTGACTGTAAAGTAAATAAAAAGAATTTTTACCCTCAAATGTGTGTTATACCTACTTAGTTTCAGCTGAGAAACTTCGTATGAGTTATTAATTAAGGATTTTCGCTAAAATGTCTTCTAATCGTGAAAAAATTTACTTATTAGAAGCGTATTTTGTCAATAATCGAAATGCAGGAGCTGCATTAGTGTGGTACCGCAATAAGTATCCGTTGCGGCATGTGCCAACAAGAAAGGTTATTACAAATCTTTTGAAAAACCTGGAATTGCAGGGTTCTTTCAAAAGAAAGCGGCAGCCTCGTGTGGACATGGACACGGAGATTGCGGTTCTGACTTATGTCGAAGCATATCCAGAGGTATCGTCCAGGCAAATCGCCCTTGAAGTAGGTGTATCCCACTCCCTTGTGATAAAGATATGGAAGAAATACGGCTACAAGTGCTATCGATATGGGCGCATAGTTCAAGTGTTACATCCGGGTTATGATGTTCGAAGGCTTACTTTTTGCAGATGGCTAAGAGGAAAAATAAGCAGAGATCATGAATTTTTAAATTACATACTGTGGTCAGACGAAACGAATTTTTCCAATAACGGTTTGTACAACAGAAAAAATCACCACTATTGGTCCAAAGAAAATCCACTAAGAGTTACGGTAAGTCATAATCAGGTTCGCTTCTCATTCAACTGTTGGTGTGGTATAATGTCCAATCGAGTCATAATGGTGGAATTTTATGAAGGCAAACTGAATTCTGCCATGTATATGCCATGTATAACCTCTCAAAAAATAGGATTCTTGATTTGGTGTTAAGCAACACCAATCTGCAAGTATCGCTATGTACCGCCCCATTAGTCTCAGAGAATGTCCATCATCGACCCCTAGATATTACACTAAACACCTTGCCCCTTAAACCACTACAAGTCCATTCGCGCTTAAAATATTTTTATGAAAAAGGGGACTACGAATCTATCAAACAGGTTCTACACAATGTGGATTGGAATGAGTGTATATCAAATGTTCCACTTGAAGATGCCATAAGCATTTTTTACAAACACCTAAATGACACGATAGAAAAACACATACCCCATAAGTTACTATCCCCCATCTTTTTTCCCCCTTGGTACAACGCTCCGTTAAAGAAACTTCTTAAAGAAAAATTTAAATTCTACAAGAAATATCGTATATACGGTAATACCTCGGACTATAATACATTTTCATTACTACGTCAAAGAGCGAAACTCTTAGAGACGGAATGCTACAATGCTTACCTCAGTCGCTGCGAAACCTCCATAGTTAAAAATCCCAAATTATTCTGGTCTTTCATAAAATCTAATAAAAACGGTTCAAATATGATACCATCCTCTCTCTCGTACGATGGTCTTATTGCAGACTCAGGACCCGAAGCTTGTAATCTTTTCGCAAACTATTTTCAGTCAACCTTTCGCTCACCCACCAACATGTCTTCACATTCATTAACACAACCTTCGTCTAAAACCTGTAGCTACAGCATAAATACAATAGGTAGTATAGATATAACTCCCGATGCCGTAAACAAATTACTTCGGTCACTAGATCTAACAAAAGGAGCAGGACCGGACCAAATACCGCCTCTCTTCATATATAAATGTGCTGATGTCCTAACGAAACCCTTAACTATATTATTTACACGTTCTTTGAATGAAGGTGTGGTGCCAAGAATCTGGAAATCAGCCTTTATAACCCCTATTCATAAGAGTGGAACAAAGAATGATGTAAAAAACTACAGACCTATATCGAAACTATGTATTTTCTCTAAAATATTTGAACGTCTTATATACTCACAGATCTACAACAGCCTTTCAACCTTTTTTATACCCGAACAACATGGTTTTCTCCGAAGTCGGTCGACTACATCAAATTTACTGTCTTTCACAGAGTTCACCACCTCGCATATGGACTCAGGAGGACAGGTTGATGCTATATTCACTGACTATAGCAAATGCTTTGATCGTATAGACCATTCAGTACTATTGCAAAAAATTCTTGATGCCGGTATCCATGGAAACCTATATAGGTGGTTCACATCCTATATTGAAAATCGCTCTCAGGCCGTAGTACTCAATGGCTACTCATCTGCGTGGAATTTTGTGCCATCGGGGGTTCCTCAAGGTTCCCTTTTAGCTCCCTTATTGTTTAACATTTTTATTAACGATGTATCCTCTTGTTTTGTGAATTCAAAATTCGTCCTTTATGCAGACGACATGAAAGTCTTTAAGCAAATTAAAGACATCAGAGATTGTTCACTATTACAGAGGGATTTGCTAAATTTTGAAAGTTATTGCAATATCAACAAACTAGACATTAACGTCGACAAGTGTCATGCAATAACTTTCACTCGTAAATTAGTACCTACAGACTATACATATAGGTTAAAAGAACACGAGCTCAAAACACTCAATGAGGTGCGTGACCTTGGTATAATTCACGACTCTAAACTGACATATGAGAAACACATTGCCAGTATAACCATGAAAGCCTATAAAGCCCTAGGTTTCATTATTCGATCGAGCTCCCAGTTCCGCAGCATAAAGGTTACAAAGATCTTATATTGTACTTACGTGCGTAGTATCCTTGAGTACTGCTCACAAATCTGGAACCCGCGCTATGATACGTATATAGACCGGCTAGAGTCCACGCAGAAAAGATTTATGAGATACCTACAATTCAAGTGCAAAACGAACGATGTCAACTACGTAGCCAGGTGCAGGAGACATCATATACTGCCCCTCGTCGAAAGACGCAAGATCACGGACATAGTCACCCTATTGAAAATATTACAAGGCCAAATTGACTCCCCAGAATTATTATCGAGAGCAGGTATTGTGGTACCAACAAGAAGCCGTCGAAACCCAAATATTAATCTTCTACACGTTCCCCACAGCGGTACTAATTACAGGCAAAACTCCTTTTTCAACAGAGCCTCAAAATGTATAAATAACATTGACTTACCCGATTTTGATTTGTTTAACACCCCCCCATACAAAATTAGAAATATATTGTCAAACGACTGGTTCGGCGTGACGTCTTGGCTGTCGAGCTCAACTTGATTGATGTAGTTTTACTGTTTCCTTTAAAAGATAAAAAAAAAAAAAAAAAAAAAAAAAAACCTTACCTCCTCCTCCAAACACATTGTTACATAGTTAAATATATATTTTGTACTTTACGTATACTTGTAACCACTTTACTTTATATAATTAATTGAGCGAGACATAGTTTGTTATCCTAGTCATAAGATGCGAAAACTTATAAATGGTTTTCAGACATTATCAAAGGTACTGAAGAGAATTGTATAAACTGTTTGTTTTCCTAATAAAGTAAAATAAAATAAAATAAAATAATGAAGTCATTTTACGCCATCTTGAAAACGAGATGGACGAATGGCCCCTGTCGGAATTGCGAAAAGTTCATTTTCAACAAGATGGTGCTCCGCCACATAACAGTCACCTTTCACGTTCCAATTCGGCACGACTCGGAACGACGGCTTCGTGAAAAACGAGTTGTATAAGACGACGTACGCCAGTGTTCAAGAGCTCAAGGATGCATTAATGACCATTTTACGTACTCTATCCTTTTTTGCACTGAACGAATGGCGGCTAATAATGCCAGAACATTATTAGCCGCCATTCGTTCAGTGCAAAAAAGGATAGACTTTATGTATTCGTGAAAATGGAAATCATTTTGAGCAATTTATTTCATAAACCAATTTCTTAAATGTTTAAATGATTTTTTTTATTTAAAAAAGTTCAAAATTTCACCTGACCTATGAGTTTCGAGTTGATTTATCAATTTTATCATATTTCCGTACGAAATGTATGGGAAACGTTTTTGGCGATTTCTGTCTTTTCTAGTACTGAAAGCTAAAATGGTCCCATAGAGTTTTTTGATCCCCACATGAAATAGAATCGATTGGCATAAAAAAAAAAATTGAACTTTTTGCATTTTTTTTGCTAAGTTTTTTACAAAATCTGTGAATGCAGTTCAAAATGTCCCAAAAAGTTAGGGAAGGTCTTTTAAGAACGTTTTGCTGTAACTGCAACGGTTAAGGTACTTGCCCTTACTGCCCCGTTTCAAAAATACACCCTGTATATAGATATTTAAATCGATGGCATATTTTGAACCAAAACCGATTATTTTGTAATTACTTTTTTGAGCACTACATACCTACTGATTATGTTTTAGTGGAATCCTGCTGACCAGTAATACGGGTTATCTAACCTACAACAGGCATCAGCTATCCACAACCATACTCTGTATACTTTACCCTAAGTTTGTGTAAACACTGTATGTAATTTGGTTGTTGGTGAAAAATAAATTATATTTTAAGTTTAAATTTTAATATATTTAAAAAAAAATTATAAGTAATTATAAATATATTTACTTAAGTATATTTATAATAAAAAATAATAAAACATAAAAATATAAAAAAAATATAATAAATATAAAAGAATTACTTATGTATATGTTACCGGAAATGTATGAAATCAAGGAATTGTATACAAATCCTAGGAAATGTGTGTTAATACATAGAATTCCTGCCGTTCCACCGGAAATGTGTGAAATAAATGGGTTATTGTCTATATTTGCGGACGATTTTGTGGAAAATTTATATTTTTGAATGAATTTATATTTAAAAATTTATATTTTAGAAGATTAATGCGGGAGCTTCGCTCCGCTCCGCTCCCGCATTAATCTTCTAACCTAATCTATCCAAGTTAAATTGCGTGGTGTGGACACTGCGCCCCGACCTGGATATATTATAGGTTAGAAGACTGAAGCGAAAGCGAGGCTCCAGCATTAGCCTAAGTGGTTGCATTTTTTATAACCACCATCAATATTCTTTGATACCATTTCATACATTTCCTGCTGCTGGAGTAAATAAAAGATGTTTTACCAGTTGGAACAAGATTAATTTATTTACTATTTACACCTCTTATATACTAATTATTCTACATGATTTTACTGAGATTTAGAGTGGGGTTTTACTCGTATAAGTTTAGTGCTGACATTATTGTTTATTGATACGTGTTGTTTATATAATATTATTTCCTAGTTATAGTGTACTTTGCCTATGACGCATAGCACGTCATAGTACTCCCCCCTTTATAAAAATGTTTGCTGATGTTGTACTTTTTCTGCAGTTGGTTACACTTGTTGCATTTCCTTGATTATTTTGTTTATCTTTTTGTCCATGACTTTGTTAGTTTTCTGTACGAGTCTGGTGATTGTTATTATTATTGCTGCTAGTATAATTATAGCGATGAGTACTCCGATCCAGTTTTTTATTTTTTCAATTTCTGCTGCCATGTGTGTGTTCTTTTCTGCCTTTGCTGCCAGGTTATTGTTCTGCACCATGTTTATTTGTTCCATTTCGTGGGTTTGACTGCTTCCCATCTTGTGTGTTGTTTCTTGTGGCTTGCTGTGGAGTGACTTTTATTTTCATTTTGCCCTTTTTATATCATTGTTTGAAACGGACGGTGGGTCGTGATATTCTTCCCGAATGTGTTCTTTTTATGTTTTGAATTGGCTCTGCCTTATCTTGCTCTTGATTTTGAGCTTCTATCTTGTCGTCGCTCGTCGTGAATGCTGGCTTTAGCCTGTCAATCGACACGTTCACTTCCCTGCCGTTTCGCTTGATCGTGACTATTTTGTTGTCACGTTTGACTACGAGAAACGGTCCGTCGTAAGGTGGTGTGAGCGTAGGACGTAGCTTATCGCATCGTAGAAATACGTGTGTACAGTCGGCTAAGCGTGGGTGTACGAATATGTTTTTGTTTGAGCTTTGTCGTTGTGGAATTGACGTCATGTGCGTTATGTTATCTTTTATTTTTTCCACAAACTCTGCGTATGTTGTGTTTTTAGAACAGTCGCCAAAATATGCTGCTGGTAATTTTATTGTTGTTCCGTAGACCAATTCGGCTGCTGAGTATCCAGTGTCTTGTCGAATGCTGGTACGTATCCCGAATAATACCGATGGTAATTCTTTCGTCCAATTTTCAGTATTTCCTCTTGCCATAAAAGCTGCTTTCATGGTTCTGTGCAGTCTTTCTACTTTGGAGTTTGATTGAGGGTGATATGGTGTAGTACGGATTTTTTGTATACCCAGGAATTTGGTTAGGCTTCTGAATAGCTCAGACTCGAATTGTCGTCCTTGATCCGTTGTTATATAATTGGGGCATCCAAAACGTGTGATCCAGCCATCGTATAGGGTTTTGGCTACAGTTTCTGCTGTGATGTCCGAAATAGGAAATGCTTCTGGCCATGACGTACAACGATCGATCATAGTGACGATGTATCTTTTGTTTTGTGATGTCGTTAGGGGGCCCACAATGTCTATGTGTATGTGGCTAAATCGTTCTGCTGGCATAAATTTGCCCAGGGGTGATACTGTGTGCCGCTGAACTTTTGATTGCTGGCATTGTAAACATGTTTTGCACATTTCGTAAATGTCTTTGTGCATGCTAGTCCAGACGTATTTTGCGGTTATCAACTTTTTTGTTGTGTTTTTCCCTGGGTGGCTCATGTTGTGAAAACTATCAAAAATTGTTTTTCTGAACTTTTGTGGTAGGTATGGCCTTGTTGTACCGGTGGATATATCACAATAAATTTTGGTATTATTGTTTTGTATTGGTACCCGTGCCATTTTTAGTGACCTATTTTGTTTTAGTTTTGTTAACTCCGGGTCACTGTCTTGGTATTTTTTTACCTCTTGCCAGTTGAGAATTTGGGGTAGTTCTATTGTTTCTATTACCCGTGATAGTGCGTCGGCTACCACGTTTTCGCTGCCCGTGACGTGCCTTATGTCTGTGCAGAATTGTGCAATATATTCTAGGTACCTTATTCTTCTAGGGGATTCATCCACTGATTGCTTCTTGTCGAATGCATGAATCAGTGGCTTATGATCCGTGTATATTGTAAATGTGCGACCTTCTATTAGTCGTCTAAAGTTTTTTATTGCCATGTAAATACCGAGTAGTTCTCGATCGTATGTGGAATATTTTGTTTGTGTCTCGCTTAACCCTTTTGAAAAAAATGATGCGGGTTTCCATTTTCCTTGAACTTTTTGTTGAAGTACGGCGCCTACACATTTTAAACTAGCATCTGTCATAATGGCTAGTGGTGTGTCTGTTTCCGGGAATGCGAGTGTTGTGACATCTCTTATGTCCTGTTTGCAGTATTCGAATGCTTGGTTAGCTTCCGTATTCCACTCGATTGGCGTATTGTCATTCTTTTTGGAGTTTATTAAGTATTTGTTGAGCGGAGCCTGGTGTCGGGCGGCGTGTGGGATGCTACTTCTGTAGAAATTCATCATTCCCAAAAATCGACGTAGCTCCTTTACCACCTTTGGTTTTGGGTATTCGTTTATTGCTCGTACTTTCTCAGACGTGGGGGTGATTCCTTGGCTCGTTATATGATAACCTAAGAAATCTATCTCTGTCTTTTCGAATTCGCATTTGCTCGTATTGATTGAGATGCCGTTTTTACTTAGGCGATTGAATACTTCCTCTAATTGAACGTAATGTTGTTCGGTATTTTGACTTGCTATGAGTATGTCGTCCACGAAGACATATATATAGTCCAGGTCACTGAACAGGGAGTCCATAAACCTCTGGAACGTTTGAGCTGAATTTCTGAGGCCAAATGGCATGAAATTCCAGTGAAATAAACCCATTTGCGTGATTATTGCGGTCTTCTCTGGTTCCGCAACAGGGATTTGGTGGAACGCCTTCTTTATATCAATTTTGCTGAATATTGTTTTTCCACTTGCGATGTATGTAAAGTCTAACAGTCTTGGCAAGGGATATCTGTCGGGAACTGTTATTTTATTTAACGCGCGGTAGTCTCCGCACGGTCTCCATTCCCCATTCTTTTTCTTTACCATGTGGAGAGGCGATGCCCAAGGACTACTGGAAGGTTCTAATATTCCTAGGTTTATTAGCTCTTGGAATTCCTTTTTTGCTGCCTTATATTTGTCGGGTGGTAGTGGGCGCGCGCGGGCATAAACTGGAGGACCTTTTGTTATGATTTGATGCTGTATTCCATGCTCTGTGGGTTTTTTAAATGGTCCTGGTCTAGTGACGTTTACGTATTTCTCTAGCAGGTGCTTTATATGTTCGGGTAATTTCGCGTCGATGGATCTAATTGAAGGCATGTGTGTTTCTCTTGCAATTTTCGCAGGCGTCGTTAATTTTGTTTCTTGGTCGATCAGCCTTTTGCCGTATAGATCCACTAATAATCTGTGGTGCTCTAGGAAATCAGCTCCTAAGATAGGCATTTTTACATCGGCGATTACGAACGTCCAAGTAAAAGGTCTGCGTAACCCCAGATTTAGCGTTAATGTGCTTTCGCCATAAGTTTCTATAATTGACCCGTTTGCGGCATACAGTTTGTAGTTGCTCGCGTTTTTCTTACCCTGTGCGTTTTGTAATACAGAAATATTTGCTCCCGTGTCTACTAAAAACCTATAACCACTGTTTGAGTCGGTTATAGTTAGACGGTTCTGCGCTAGTTCTCGTTTCCCGAATTTTTATCGGTTTTATTTATCCACGAGCACGGCTGATCGCATTTATATGCTTTTGTTTTGAATCGTCTGTGATAATAACATAGCCGTGTACGTGACCGTGAGCGTGATTGCGACCTTGCTCGGAATTTGCTGCGTTGCATCGGTCGGCGATTACTCATACCGCGGAGCTCGTTTATTTCGACTCGCATAGCTGCAATTTGTGACGTCAGCATTGTTATTAAGTCAGCGGATTCCTGTGACGAGTTGTTTGTTTTGGTTTTATAGCGCATATTTTCATAAATTCGGTCCGCCATTTCGCATAATTTTGTGAGGTCGAGGTCTTCGGAGACTGCCAATATGGAGGTGATTGATACCGGAAGCTGTCTGAACCATAATAATCTGATGGTATCTTCGGTCATTTTGTCGCAGCTGGCTTCTTTCATTTTTCTCAACAGCTGTGATGGTGTTGAGTCACCTAGGTCCATCTCCGATAGCAATTTGTGGAAGCGTCGTTGTTCGCTTTCCTCATAGCACGCAATTAATCTTTCCTTGATTTTACGGTACTTGTCTGCGTTAGGCGGTGACGTCAGGATGTCGCTAACCTGATGTATGACCTCTTTTGGTAATTTTGCGATGACGCTATTATATTTATATTCGTCACCTTGCTTTTGGGAGGCTACGATGGCCTCGAATTGCGCGAACCATAAGCGCGGTGAATCTGTCCAAAACGATGGTATTTTCTCCGTAATGCTAATTGCAGCCACCACCTGGCTGTCGCTGATTAATTCAGCTGATGTGCCGGAGTTTTTTGACGGTGTTCCGGCTGGAATTATCGGTGCCATGATTGCGTTTAGCCTCTTGAAATTTCAGCTGGTTAGACCCGCTTGTGGGAAGCCAACTGAAATGTGCTATTTCGCTGATGGTGGTGGTCGGTAAGCTGGTGGGCTGTTGGGTGAATTTTCCCAAATATAGCTCCACAGTGATCTGTGATAGTTCCTAGGTTTGCTGCTGAAAACCTTTTCAGGGCTGCAGTTGGCCTGCAATTATATCAGCACTAGGAAATCACGTCGGGGTCACCAATGTTGCGGAGTAAATAAAAGATGTTTTACCAGTTGGAACAAGATTAATTTATTTACTATTTACACCTCTTATATACTAATTATTCTACATGATTTTACTGAGATTTAGAGTGGGGTTTTACTCGTATAAGTTTAGTGCTGACATTATTGTTTATTGATACGTGTTGTTTATATAATATTATTTCCTAGTTATAGTGTACTTTGCCTATGACGCATAGCACGTCATAGTATACAATGCCTAGGCATTGTATAGAATTCCGGATTATACACATTTCCGGTAACATATATACTTAATAAAAATATAAATATAAAATAAATATATTTAAGTATAATATATATGAACCGATATGAATACCTACCATTTGAAATTTAGATATGTGTCAGTTTATTAAATTGTATTGTTTTTCATAATAAATAATGTTGTTACTTTATTGTTATGCTTATTTCGTATTTTCTTCCAAATACATGTTCATCTTTTTTCATACAATTCAATTTCTGTGGTAATCCATTTTGTCTATGCTCAGTCAAATTGTCAAACAAAACAATACGTCAAGCAGTCATAGGCCCAACGCAAACAGAAGACGACGAGGTGAAGGTAAGATATGGATACGGCACAGATACGGCGCAGACGCGATAACTGCGCAAACAGCGTGGAGACGATACGGCTAGTTATGTCAGTATAGAGCGTGATATTGATGGGATAAGACATGTATCCTGTATATAGTCTGTATACGGAGCGTGCGTCTTTGCGTCTGATCTGTTCGTGACGTGATTGAAGGCGGCAAGCGGACGGCGGAGGCACGCCGCTCCTCGCCCCCCGCCACGTCGCCAGGAGATGCAACACCGGTAAGGCGCAAGCGGCGTCTCGCATTGTATACAGTATGAATTGAGATAATAAATATAAATAAATATTCCACAACATTATACACAACGCTATCTAGACCCATGGTAAGCTTTTATAGCTTGTGTTATGGAATCTAGAATGCGGATAAACATACTTATATACTTTTTTTTTATAAATACATACATATTATTCATGCATACAAATATTTGCACTGAGCGGGAATCGAACCCGCACCTCCTGCGTGGCAGTCGCGTGCACTACCGCCACGCCACGGACGCTGAGATACGTGGCGTTATATTTTAAACTGTAAAATTTTCATCCATTTGTGTATTTCATTCATGATTTTGATGAAAATACGATGTAATTTAACTAGTTTTTTTTGTATTTTAAAGGACTTAAACATAAAATATTATTAAGTACTAGTACAGCGGTATTATCAGCTAAATAACGAAAGATCGAGCAAGGGAGAACCTTGTCCATCCTGGTTCTGTCTCACTTACACAATTTCACTCACTAATAATAATGATACAAAAGGAAGAAGTAGGTACATATTCGAAACAAAAAAAAACAAAAGGATGGTCAATAAGTATTATTTTCACTAAATATCATCTTGTATAATAATAATCTGAGCCGTACCGTCTCCACGCTGTGTGCGCAGTTATCGCGTCTGCGCCGTATCTGTGCCATATCCATATCTTACCTTCACCTCGTCGTCTTCTGTTTGCGTTGGGCCATAGGTAGTTATCAACATGATACCGTTTTTATTAATCTTCTACTATATAAAAATAAGTCGGGTTTTCCTTCCTGACGATATAACTCCGGAACGCCTTTACCGATTTGGCTAATTTTGGTCTTGAATTATTCGTGGAAGTCCAGGGAAGGTTTTTACGGCGAGAAAAATTCGAATAATTGCCGGGAACCGACATCCACACGGGCGGAGCCGCGGGCAAAAGCTAGTTTAAACTAATTTTATTTCTTAAATGCAGGAAAATGTGTTGAAATAAAGAAAAGGAAAAGAGCTTCTCATTGGGATAAACTGGAGTAAGCCCAGACCAATAATGACTTAATGGAATTAAAAACAAGGAAGCAGTCAAGATAATTGCATTTCAGACTGCATTATTCAAACATAGACTTCTACTTCCATGCTATCTTAGCAGGGTAAGTGATTCCTTCAAGGGGGATGGTATACGTTTTTATAACAAACTGCCAGAATCGATCTTTGGTATGCCTGACGATGAATTCAAAGCCCTTTGTAAAGAACACCTTATCCAAAAAAGCATACTATAGGATAGATGATTACTTGAAAGATAAAAATGTCTGGCTTGAGCATGGTGCAGGTGCAGGCCCCTCGTAAAATGCTATAATTACGTGACTTATTTGCTACATTATGTAACTTTGTTTAATTCTTAAGTATAAAGTGTTTTATATACTTGTTGTGATTGTTTATCCAGACGCGAAATGTACATTCGTCCACATTTAGCTATAAGAAAATAAATATTGTAAATTGACGTTTAAAAAATGCCGCAGTGGAGTTTGTTGCGCCGTTTCTTCTCCACCAGCGCCTTGGAAGCGGTGGTAAACTTAGATTAAGTAGAATTAAAATTGACGTCAATAAGAACCAATTTTATTGTTCTATATTGAAAAATAAATGACTATTGACTATTGACTATTATTGTACAATATTACTAACGGGAATTAACGTGATCATGGTATAAATACATAAGTACTTTTTATTTGCCTGACGTTTCGACCAGGTTACGGCCGGCCGTGGTCACAGGTCCCGTTAATATGGTTATATGAGTATCATGGAACGCGAGATTTTAAAAGTTAGTGCATTATTATTATTATTAATAGTCCATGAGTGGAAGCTTCCATAGCAGGAAGAAATAAGAGAGTAAATAGAGTCCACAATAATGTAGTGCTAACAAGACCTCGCTTTAAAGAAGATTTACTTATTCGTTTTGAACAATATAGACAGCTGCAGGACCTGAAATTCAGTAGATCCAGGGATTATACCTATTAAGGTACAACCAGATAGATTACAGCGTATGAAACTTTCCCTATTTATAATATTCATAACACTATTTCGCTAAAGCTACTTGAGAACTATCATTTGCGATTTTCTTTGAAAAGGTTCCTTACATACAAACTTGATAGCGCGCGGATAATACCCATAATTTTTTATCGGGTTTCTGATTTGCAATCAGTCGGGTTTTTGTTTTTAATTTATTTTATATTTTTTACGCAGTCGCCTTTTTTATTTTATCAATTAATATTTTTATTTCATACTTTTTAGTTATGTCTATTTACCAGACTGGATTTCCTATCAGCATCAATAGGTACTACATCACAACACAATTTAATTTCTACTGTCTAAAAACCTATAGCTATAATTGGTTGTTAGGCGATTAGTAGCACACTGCAACGCACGACGCGCGCGTCTAATATCTCGCGATTTCTTATATCTCTTGGACTATACTAAAACCGCCGCTCCACGCGTGACACTATAGCAATCACCGCGCGGATGCAGATCTGCTCTCCCGCAACCACGCGCTTCGGGCGCGTTTTACACACGACGCGCCGTCAGGCGTTGCAGTGTGCTAATCGCCTAACGGCCGTTCCCATTATCATACTTACGGTTAAAGATAGATCGCACCTACGGATAAACAGTCAAGTTTGACGTATCGGCTGTTTAAATTCAAAACATAGTAACCGAGTTTTTGGCGGAAAAGCCTAGAGGACGCATCGCGGTATTATTTTATTTTCCGAAATTGGTGTGAATTCGAGTTTTTATGTATAAAAATGGTGGATTTTTAGCAATAACGTCTTGGACAACGCACACACGTGTAGGAAAGTGGCATATTATTACAGTGAATTGTGACTCTGTTACCTCGCCGTAACACAGTTGCGACTAGCGCGGGAGGTAAAGATTTTATTTTGTAGACTTACCGCCATCTAAAAAATAATATTAAGTGTACCTTGTTTAAAAATGGATGCTGTAATTCTGTAAGTCAATTTTTATAAATAAATAAATATAAAAAATAAAAAACACTACGTGTTCAATCAAAGTCTCCCGATGGAGTTTTTAGTAAAGTCCCCACAACTTTACTGAGGCAGCAATCATCTCATTCATCGTCATCAACATCATCATTAACTTATTATCGTCATCATCAACAATCATTTTAACTAAGTAATATATAGAAAATAAGATTAAACTTGATAAGTTAGTGGTTAAATAAATGCGTAGCAAGAAGCCAGAAAAAAAAATAGAAACTCCTTGGCTACCAGGGCCCTGTTTAATAAAGCTGACAATTCGACAAGTCCGACATATGTCAGAAATTGACAATTCGACAATTTTTCTGTTTAATAAAACTTACTGGTGACAAAATTGTCACGGTGGAAAATTTACAAATATGTCGGATTGTCGTGACAATTTGACATATTTCTGTTTAATAAAACTTTTTGAGCGACGGGTGACAAGTGACAATTTGTCGCGGAAAACTTGTCAAATCTGCTTTATTAAACAGAAAATTGTCACGACATATTAACATATTTGTAGAATTGTCCGACAATTCTGACAGGAGCATTACCCTCTGTCGCGATATCATATTTTAAATTTCGAAGGTGTAAGAACGCGTTTATACGTAAAAGCACAGAGATAATAATATACTTAAAAGGTTTATTACAAAAAATGGTACTAACATCGAGCAGTGAGAGTAGTGATGATGAATACTTGGAACAAATACAAACGAGGAGACAGCGACGATCATTTAAAAGCAGAATCAATTTTTCCTTCTCAATTACAGATTTCTGCTTCAAAGAAAAAATTCGGGTATGTAAAACTACCGTAGAATATTTAATTGCTAAAATTAGTCATAGACTTGAACACGATACAAGCAGAAACCTAGCACTGACACCCGACAAACAAATTTTATGCGCTTTGCATTGGATGGGTTGTGGTTCGCAGTACCACGTTATTGGTGATGCACATGGTCTTAGTAAAGCAACCGTACATCATTGCATAAGAAGGGTATGTGGAGCCGTGACTTCTGAATTACTCGGAGAAGAAGTTCGCTGGCCTGATAATTGTAACCGAATACCAGCACTTTTCATGATTCATAATGAAATACCTAGAATATCTGGTATTGTGGACGGTTCCTTAATTCCTCTAGATGCACCTTATCAAAATGAATCTGCGTTTGTAGACAGAAACGGAAATGGTGGTATGCGGGCCAAACTTGGAAATTTTCTACGCATCTGCAAGATGGCCTGGCTCTGTTCACGATGCCAGAGTGATGAGATGCTCTTCTTTAGCACAGACATGGGAAACTGGGTGGAGGCCATTCCGAAACGCATTAATCTTAGGAGACAGTGGATATGGTTTAAAAAAGTGGCTTATGACGCCTAATATACCAATACAAATACCAAGGACAGCGTCACTAGAAAGATTATTGCGTGCTTTTAAATCAACAAGAAGATTGGTGGAAAATTCATTGGGAATTATAAAAGAAAAATATCCATGTCTTAATCACCTAAGAGTTCAGCCGATAATTGCGAGCAATGTCATATTATCTTGCATTGTTTTACATAACATCGAAAAGCGGCTAGGCTCAGATTGCTATGTACCCTATTCAGAACAAGATATTAGCGGAAATGACAATGATATAGTTGTAGATTATAACAATGTGGACGAAGTACTTGATGAGGAAGCGGTTGCAGCTCTACGGTCATTAATACAACTATTTGAATGAATAATTTATTTGCTTATAATAAATACATGATTGACTATAACTAAAGATTTTCATTCACAGCTTTTGCTAAAATATCGCTATCTTGTTCATTATCAGCACTCGACTGAGTTTTTTGGGCAATTTGTTCATCTTGTACATTACATACATCAATAACTTGAACGGTTTGTAAATACAACGGTAGCGTAAATTCTGATGGCTGTATATGCAATTCTCTTTTAATTTAAGTTTGAGTAGCTCCAAATTTAACTTGTATTTTTCACCACATCTCATCCGAGGGGTGGCTAAAGAGATCAGTAACGGAAAAATACGCAGACGACATCACTGCGAGAGAAGGAAACTTCAAAATAAAACCATGTTCCAACCCATCTGGCCAGCGCAGTGTGGAAACAGTAGGCTAAAGCCTTCCAACATCCCTACTGCGATAGGCTAATTGATTATTATTGACTGTATTAGGAATTTATACGGTCAATTCAAATTAAGCCACTTCTGTAAAGTATATAGTCATTGTCGACCATGGTGATGAATTGATTACTTTTACTGGCTCTAGACAAGAAGAGAAAACATCCATACTGGGTACATCCGTTCAGCCGGGGTGCGAGGGATATGTCGATGACAACCTCACCTCCGGCCTAGTACCACGAACCACAGTCGGCGTATGGTTTTAGTCGGTTCGAGTCCGACATAACCTCACCTTCTGGCTCCGGCAGGGGAGGTATCCGAGGGGATTTCCGCACGAAAAAAAAAAGGTACATCCGTTAAACACTCAGAGATTAACGGAGAGTCAATACTATATTTATGGGTCCTTGGTATCGGAGTCTGGTGTTTACGTTTACCACAGAAAATCAAATCGATAGCCTAGTAAGCAGACTTACTATGTTTTGTTATTGTTTTAAGAGTCATAACTGGATAAATTCACAAAAAAAAGTATAAGCGATTTAAATGCAACTATACACCTAAACATTGCGAGATAAACAAACTAAAATGTCAACAATTTATCTCGTTAGATATAATTTATTTTAGCATTAAGTATACTAATTATTATATCGAAAACATCGGAAATTTGGGTCCCGTCGAGTACAACCTATTCCCAAAATGCCTGATCGCACTATTAACGAATGTCAAACCGTCTGTTTCCCAAGATGTCTGAATTCAATATGACCTAGGCCCGATTCGCCTGAATCCTTGCGGAAGAGCAGATCTGCATCCTTATGCCTTATTCGTAAAATGACTGGAAATATTTATTACATTTTTAATAGAAAAATATTTTTTGACAGCCTCTGTGGCGTAGCGGTGGTGAACGCGGTTACTGCGTAGGAGATGCGGCTTCGATCCCCACTCAATGCAAATTTTTGTATGCATGAATATAGGTTAGATGGCAGTAACTTCACAGAAATTATCGAAGTTCAGCCAAATTCGCAGTTAGGATGGTAAGGCGGACCACAGACTGAAACTGTTCTTCAACTGTTCCCGTGCAGCAAGGAGAAGAAGCTGGCGTAAAGTAATGGCCTCAGGAACTGCCTGCAGGAGGCTGAAGGTGCCGGGAATAAGTTCGCTGAGGCCAGGAACGAGGGTTTTAAAATGTGTTAAGTTGTTGCGAGCTTCTTTGCTGCAGGAGAAAACCTCCCACTTGGCCGGATACACCTCCAGACCCAGCTCCCCGAGGCGCGGGATCAAAACCTCAAGGTCTCGGGTGACCGTCTCAGGCTTGCCGCCAATGATACCGTCATCTAAGTATTCAAGGTTATTCAAGCACAGAGACAAGGCCGTGGATGGCTAGGCTGAAGACCAATGGACCCCGTGGGTCCCCCTGCTGAGCTCCTTCCCATGTGCTGGTACATAACTATTTCACGTTTATTTATCCTTCAAATGTAGGCGGAGTGATAAGTCTGGTAAAAAAATAGTTTGGAATAAGGTTATCGCAAATTGCATGAAACCTCCATGTTAAACACTCTTTTGAAGGACTAAATTAAATATTTCAGCCAGTACCGCCGGTTATTTTTTTTTTGACAGCCATTAAAGGAAAACAATTGAAAGCATTTTCGCAAAGATGGAGAAAAGTGAATTTCGTGTGTTAATAAAACATTACTTTTTGAGAAAAAAAACTATTACGGAAACAAAACAAAAGCTTGATAAATATTACGGGGACTCCACTCCGTCGATTAAAATGATTCATAAGTGGTTTACTGTGTGGTGGAATTTTAAATTTAAAAGCACAAGTGATGCCGAACGTCCAGAACGTCCGGTTGAGGTCATTACTCCAGAAATGATCGCCAAAATCCAAGACATAGTGTTAAACGACCGAAGAGTAAAAGTGCGCGAGATAGTTGAGGTAGTAGGCATCCCAGACGAACGTGTGCGCAATATCTTACACCAACGTTTAGATATAAGGAAGCTCTCCGCGAGATGGGTGCCGCGTTTACTGAATGTTGATCAAAAACAAGTGCGTATGACCACTTCGGAAGCAGGTTTGGCGTTGTTTCGACGGAATAAGGCTGCCTTCACACTAGCGATTATCCAGCGTAGGCGTTCGATGAACGTTTCCTCTGGAGGCAATTGAACGCCACGGAGACGCGGCGCATATGTCGCGCTTGAACGCCACGGAGACGCGGCGCATATGTCGCGCTCGCGCGACGCCCGTGCAGCGTACTCGTATGTTCTAGCAGAGACGCCGCGACAACGCGACGCGTGCGTTGCGTTGTCGCGGCGTCTACACTGCGCGTACGTTCATCGAACGCCTACGCTGGATATAATCGTTATTGTGAAGGCGCTCTAAGACGGAATTCTTGCGATGTTTCGTAACAGTAGACGAAACATGGATCCACCACCATACACCCGAAACCAAACAACAATTGAAACAGTGAATTGCTCAGGGTGAACCAGCTCCGAAGAATGCCAAGGCAGTTTTATCGGCCAATAAAGTTATGGCTACAGTTTTCTGGGATGCCCGTGGAGTTATCCATATTGACTACTTAGAGAAGGGTGAAACGATTAATGGCGCTTATTATGCCAATTTATTAGACCAATTTCACAGAATTTTAGCTAAAAAGCGACCGCATTTGGCAAAGAAGAAAATCCTCTCTCACCAAGAAAAACGCAAGAGTACACACCAGCGCGATTGCCATGGCCAAATTTCATCAGTTACGCTATGAGATGCTTTCTCATCCACCATATTCGCCAGATTTAGCCTTGCGATAATTTTCTGTTTCCGAATTCAAAGAAATGGTTTGTTGGAAAAAGATTTAGCTCCAATGAAGCAAACATGCATGAAACCAACGCCTATAATACCGCATGTAATTTATTGCACCGATACCGCACCGCCAAGTCAGGAAGCGGCCTTAAACTGTATGTTATTGGGAACGGCGGTAAATCGATATAGATCCTAAACGGTCAGTCGAATCGAAAAATGTTGAGAGAAAACTAAAAAGGACTTTTAAACCAACAACGATACCCTTTTGACATAGTTTGTTGATTTTCATTTTTTTTTTTAATTTTCACAATATTTAAACCAACAACGATACCCTTTTGACGTAGTTTGTTGATTTTCATTTTTTTTTTTCACAATATTTAAACCAACAACGATACCCTTTTGACTTAGTTTGTTGATTTTCATTTTTTTTTAATTTTCACAATATTTAAACCAACAACGATACCCTTTTGACGTAGTTTGTTGATTTTCATTTTTTTTTTTATTTTCACAATATTGCGTCCGGGAGTCGCCGTATTGAATAGCCTTTAGTGACACTTGCCGGATTAAGAAGAATCGATTGACGTGCGAATCATAAAAATCAGCCCAGGTGTTTGGTCTGTATAGTGCTTCAAAGGAACATAAAAACAAACAAACAAACAAACATACATACATACATACATACATACATACATACATACATACATACATACCACACATAGGCTGATAAACACATTATCAGTTGCGTCACCTTTGAATCGCGTAATCGAGTAAAAACTGGAAAAAGGAACCTTTCCCTCCCTACGCCACCGTCATCGGCTAGTGTCCCACCCTCGGGGACTTTTAAGAAGCCCACCCGCGATCTGTTTACCAGACGATAACTGGCCGATATAAATCTGTCAGTTGATCGCAATAGCCCACACACTATACGGTTTATTTACCAATTTCAGCTCCTGATTTCGATGCTACACAATTTATTCGCCAATTGCGGCTCCCGATTTGGGCTGTCATAGGGTTTATTTACCAATTTCAGCTGCCGATTTCGGCTGCTATACAATTTAATTGCCAATTTTACTTTTCATATCGGCTGCTACAATTTTGGCTGCCAGTTTCCGCCTCATTGTAATTGGTTCACAGCCAATAATTTAATATTAAACAGTAACAAAACTAACATAATTTTATTTAAAACCAAAGCTCATAATAATGACAATAAAATATAAAACAAGTGGTAACAAAATTCAACCAGTAGACCATACTAGATTTTTAGGTGTACAATTGCATCCACAGTTTAATCGGAAACATCAATCTTAAGGCTGTTTATTACGCGTTAGTTGGATAAAATATAGCATAATGCTCTGGGGAAACAGTTATGCCTATAATTGTCAGAGAGCATTCATCTTACGAAAGCGAGCAATCAGAACATTGTCAAATTCCACAATTCGAATCTTGCAGTCTGCACACATTGGTTTTGTAAAGTGATTTAGTAAAAAAAAAAACATTACTCACTATGACTCTAAGAAAGCGCGCCAAGTCAGGGAGAATATGCGAAGGGAGGCTATTAAAAATACAATTTTCCCAAACCCAAATACTGTTAGGCACTGTTTTGAGTACCAGGCAGTGGAACTTTACTACTACATAGTACTAAGTAGTAGAACTTAAAGAAGTTACCTATTCGTCTAAAATTTATTAATATATAGTTTAAATACGTGCAAAATAGAACTCAAGGCCTTTTTATTGAACAAATGTTTAAATACTCTAGATACGAGGGCGACACTGAAAGTTTTTAGAAAAAGTTCAAATTTTGAAAATGGAACTCTTTGCCAATATTATTGTATACTATGATTGTATTTTATTCATTTGTCATTTGTTTACGATTTGGCGGCAAATCAAAAATTGTCTGTGTCACGTCAAAATGAATTTAACGCGAGAAAATTTTCGTATAATGATTTTTTATGACATTCGATGTCATTTAAGTCAACAAGAAAGTTATGATAGAGTTTGATTGGCCTTTCACTATGAAGCATCATCTCGTGCCACTGTTTACAACACTGGTTTAATTAGTTTAAACGTGGCCGCACTAATCTCATCGATGATCTGCCTGAAGGACGGCCTTCTACGGCGACGGCTGAAGATAACATCCGTGTTGTGCGGCGTATGATAGAGACTGACAAAAGAGTGACTTATCAGCAGATTGGGACAAGCTTAGGCATCGGTATGAGTCAAGTGCACAAAATCCTCCATGAACATTTAGCGGTCAGGAAGCTTTGTGCCCGGTGGCTACCTCATAATTTGACAGAGGCCCAAAAACTCCGTCGTGTTGATTGGTGTCGTGAAATGGTTCAAAGATTTAACGGAGGTGACTCAAATGCTGTGTTCGACTTACAGGTGACGAAAGCTGGATTTATTATTATGGTCCCGAAACTAAGAGACAGTCTGCTGTCTGGGTGTTTCCTACCGATGATTTGCCAACTAAACTTAAGAGGTAAAGCCTGAGAAAATAAAAGATGGTGGCCTCGTTCTTCGAAAGGACAGGTCATTACGCAACAATTGCTTTAGAGGATCGATAAACAGTTACTGCAGAGTGGTACTCTAACAATTCTAGCAGTAGGATCCTCCTTCACCACGACAACGCCTCGTCGCACACCGCCAAGCAAACAATCGATTACTTGACGAAGTCAGACGTGGAATTACTTGGTCATCCGCCGTATAGCCTAGACCTTGCGATTTTTATTTATTTCCGAAAATAAACGAAAAACTTCGAGGAACACGTTTTATGAACGCCGAGGAAGCAGTGGTAGCGTCTCAAAACGCCGTCGAAGAGACCCCTAAGTGAGTGAGTGGGCAAAAGGCTTTACTCAGTGGTTCTATCGGATGCAGCGATGTATATATGTAAATGGACACTATTTTGGAAAGAAATAATAAAAATAATCTAGCTAGTTTGTTCTGTTATTGATTTTCTAAGAACTTTTAGTGTCATCCTCGTATCAGAATGTATGTCAAAGCAAAGTATTTAATGAAAGTATTAACTAAGGTTTGATATGTATCGGCGGTGCAGTATGAGTGCGGCGCACTGCAGAGCGCGCTTCCCCTTCCGGGGGCGAGTCGAGGACACCGTTGACCCGAGAAAGGCCAGACCGTAAGGGATGGCCCTGGGTCAGCCGGGGTGCGAGCGATATGTCGATGACAACCTCACCTCCGGCCTAGCACCACGACCCTCAGTCGGCGTGCGGTTATAGTCGGTTCGAGTCCGACATAACCTCCCCTTCCCCGCCGCTCCCGTTCCGCCGTCTCCTTCTCGACAATTACCTGCTCGCTGAAGGAGACGCCGGCCGTCCACGCATCCGTACAGCGGACCATTGTCGTGAGCAGGATGGCGAGGGTGAGAGCTCTCACTCCCAGAACCGCCACTAGCTCCCGCCTCGGTCCGGCCCACGCCGGACACTCGCTGGGTGTGTAATGTTTGATATAATAACAAATGCTCTAATTTCACTTGAAATAACGTTCACATGTTATAATTTTCATATGATATAATATCAAATGAATGATAATCTTAATTTGATATAATAACATTTAGTATAAAGTTCATATTATATAATTTTCAAAATGCATAATATTCTTTTAATATTTATAACGTTCATTTAACCTAATGTTCTTTTGACCTAATTGGTCGAAGGAGCCCGCGAAGCGGGGCTCCTACTTCTGGTTGGTTTATAAAAAAAATAACCACGAACCTTCTAACAATTCTAACCTAACCAATCCGAATCGGGGTGCCCTAAAGTCCAGATTGTATCCATTTAAAGCAAGTTTTAATCCACTTTTAGAACTTTTGAATGTACTGCAATTTATAGAAGTAATTTTAATAAATAAAACAAATATCGAGATTGCAATAGCCACAGGACGAATATTTTGCTAATGACAAGAAGAAAAATAATAATTATATTGTCTACCCACCTCAACCAACCATAAAAACAAATTTTGGTAGCAATCACTTTTGTTAGCACCATGTAAACAGGCGTTTAAAATCGTATCAGATATTCTAAATTATATTAAAACTTAGAGATTATGAATCTTATAGTAAATGAATAATATATTAAATTAGTATTATGTCAAATGTGCATTATAAGAAATATTCATTATATCAAAAGAAATTAGGTAAAATGAATTTATATCTACAATTCATTACGACAACTGATCGTTATATTAAACAAAATTATATTAAGTAAGTGAAATTATATCAAGTGAACGTTAGACTTTTTGTTATTATATCAACCATTACACACCCGTCCTCGCTCGCGTCGCAATGATGGCACACGGACGTTGGCTCCTTTTCGATCAGACGCAGATACCGCCCGAAGCACCCGTACCCGATGATAATCTGCGTCAGTCGATACGAGAGGCTGCCATGTGGCCTCTCTAGCCCCCCCCCCCCCCCCCATGTCCCTGGAGGCCATCCTCTGCTGCGTGCTCCGCAGCGGGTGTCACGCGGGGCACCCGTAAAGGGCCACGAACTGCATGACACCCGCGTAGAGTCTCCTGCAGGAGTCTTCCGAGCCCCTCATGTTGGGCAGCAGCCGCACCAGGGCGTTGGCTGTCACTGTCACCAACTATTTGGAGCGCAGCGGTCGCACTTGGGTAGATGGTATCAAACTGCCTGCTGCCTTTTATCAAACTTATTTCGATCTATTAAGCATCACTCAGGATTCTTATTTTTAATAATTTATTCTATTTGCTTTTCAGTTGTATTTTTACTTTGCAGTCGGGTTTTTTATTCGGTTGGAAGCGAGGAGTCGATGGGAACTTGGACTCAATTACTACTTTAGATCATCCTGCTCCTGACGCGTTGCTAAGTTCCATTTGCTGCAGATGTAAAAGTCCACTACAAAATATAGTTGTCCAAATACTCTATCAATTTCTAGAAATTTCACTGCTATGTGGTAAAAAAGGTGATGAAAATTTGTATGTAAGTCTGTGATTTTTAGAGTAAGCAGCATGAAATTTCGTTCACCTAAGAGGTACAATTTCTCGGAATTTCGCTAAAAAAAGAGGTTTCGGCAGATGAGAACAAAAAACCAAAAAGTCCTTTTTCCAATTTTGCACGAAAACTGTAATATAAGAAACGGTTCAGACAAAAGTTGTAAACCTTGTTATTAACTACAACTTGTGTTTATTTTTTTTCGATAGGAGGTTTAGTTTCGCTGCAAAGGTTTACTAATGTTTGCCATAATTTAAAATGCCACAATTTCATATGCCATACTGGTATTTGCCACAATTTCATTAGAAATAACGCTTCAGTTGCCATAATCGTGAAATGACATAAAATGACTCACTAATTCCATTGGTCATAATCGATCAAGTGTCATAATAATTTAAATCCATAAATGTATTTGCTATAATTTTCGTTTTCAATAATGCCATTTTCCATAACTTTTATTCATCATAATATAAATAAAGATAATTTAGTACAAGCGCCTGCAATTTCGATGTTAATGAGTAAGTTAATATATTTTTTGCTGTTAACATATTCACACTTAAAGTAATAGCACAGTATACCGAGAGATCTTACAGTAGTTCATCGCGTTTGATGTTTGCGGAAATGCCGCCTTTTGCAGTTTCGTCAGGGTTGTCACTTTAGATTTTATTTATAATTCATTTTTCTGTAATAATTTATATAACCACTATTTGTTCTGTTTGTTCTGTCAAGGTACATCAAGTCACGCTAATATAAATTACTAGCTGATGCCCGCGGCTCCGCTCGCATGGATGTCGGCTATTGCGACTTTTGGTAATATCTCCGGTTCCACTCAACTAATTATGATTAAGAAAACATAATATTTTGAATCTAAGTTTTTGGTTTCGACTTCGATTTCGATTTGAATTTAAATATTGATTCGGGTTCGGGTTCGGGTTTGGATTCGGATTCGAATATCGATGAAATTTCGCTAATCGCCGGGATCGCTAAATCTATTTAGCGATCCCGGCGATTACTCATTACGGTAGCTCATTACGAATATGTCATCTAGACATATTCGTAATGAGCTACCCCAAAAACCCTGAAAGCGATACCCAAATCGATTTTGGAGAAAATTTCGAGTCCGCCATCTTGGATCGCCAAATGGATGATATATTCGCAATCAGCGACCCCAAAAACCCTGAAAACGATACCCATATCGATTTTGGTGATAATTTCGAGTCCGTCATCTTGGATCGCTAAATGGATTTTGTATTCGCAATCAGCGACCCCAAAAACCCTGAAAGCTATACCCATATCGATTTTGGTGAAAATTTAAAGTCCGCCGTCTTGGATCGTTAAATGGGATGATATATTCGTAATTGGCGACCCTTAAAACCCTGAAAACGAAACTTATTTCGAAATTTTCACAAAAATCGATTTGTGAAAATTTTGTGTCCGTCATCTTGGATTGCTAAATATAGAAAACGAAAAAAAAAAACAGTTTGAACAAATAAAATGAGTCATGCAAAAAAAAAACACGTGAATAGTGTTATTACAAAATGAGACAGCCCTGAATCCTTAGTACCGAGTAAAATGTATGGGCGTACCGAGTAATACCCCGTCCCCCACCACCCCTCTTCCCCCGCACGATTGCTCTGTCTAGACGGCTTCGTTGACAGACTGTATGTAGTATGAATCGTTAGGCCCAACGCAAACAGAAGACGACGAGGTGAAGGTAAGGCCCAACGCAAACAGAAGACGACGAGGTGAAGGTAAGATATGGATACGGCACAGATACGGCGCAGACGCGATAACTGCGCAAACAGCGTGGAGACGATACGGCTAGTTATGTCAGTATAGAGCGTGATATTGATGGGATAAGACATGTATCCTGTATATAGTCTGTATACGGAGCGTGCGTCTTTGCGTCTGATCTGTTCGTGACGTGACTGAAGGCGGCAAGCGGACGGCGGAGGCACGCCGCTCCTCGCCCCCCGCCACGTCGCCAGGAGATGCAACACCGGTAAGGCGCAAGCGGCGTCTCGCATTGTATACAGTATGAATTGAGATAATAAATATAAATAAATATTCCACAACATTATACACAACGCTATCTAGACCCATGGTAAGCTTTTATAGCTTGTGTTATGGAATCTAGAATGCGGATAAACATACTTATATACTTTTTTTTTGTAAATACATACATATTATATATAGAAACACCCAGACCAATGCAAATAGCCATATTCATGCATACAAATATTTGCACTGAGCGGGAATCGAACCCGCACCTCCTGCGTGGCAGTCGCGTGCACTACCGCCACGCCACGGAGGCTGAGATACGTGGCGTTATATTTTAAACTGTAAAATTTTCATCCATTTGTGTATTTCATTCATGATTTTGATGAAAATACGATGTAATTTAACTAGTTTTTTTGTATTTTAAAGGACTTAAACATAAAATATTATTAAGTACTAGTACAGCGGTATTATCAGCTAAATAACGAAAGATCGAGCAAGGGAGAACCTTGTCCATCCTGGTTCTGTCTCACTTACACAATTTCACTCACTAATAATAATGATACAAAAGGAAGAAGTAGGTACATATTCGAAACAAAAAAAAAAACAAAAGGATGGTCAATAAGTATTATTTTCACTAAATATCATCTTGTATAATAATAATCTGAGCCGTACCGTCTCCACGCTGTGTGCGCAGTTATCGCGTCTGCGCCGTATCTGTGCCGTATCCATATCTTACCTTTACCTCGTCGTCTCCTATTTGCGTTGGGCCTAAGGTACTATGACCACGCTGCCTTATCATCAGTTACAAATATTTTCTTCATTGAAATAACAGTGGATGATATTAATGATGGTGAGATGGTGATGGTGATGTTGATGGTGATGTTGATGATGATGATGATGATGATGATGATAATGATGATGATGATGATGATGGTGAATGATAAATAGATAATTCATGCCTTAGTAACGTTGTGGGGACTTTACTAAAAGCAATCCAAATCTCCCCAGGATTTGGATTGAACGCGTATAATCACTATTCACTGTAATATGCCACTTTCCTACACGTGCGTTGTCCAAGGCATTCAGGCTAAAAATTCACCAATTTTATACATAAAAACTTGAATTCACACCAATTTCGGAAAATAAAATAATACCGCGATGCGTCCTCTACGCTTTCCGGCCAAAAAAAAACCCGTAATTTGAAATGTTGACAGCTGACGACATAAAAAAAATAATATAAAAAATAGTAAGGAGGTTTTAACTTAATATATATTGATAAATAAATAGGTAACTTTGCATCTCTTTTTACGAAAATTGCGCGAACGGAGAAGTATGCAATTCCCCAAAACTTTAATTATTTTTAGTCTGTGGTCAACTTTTACTCAAGTGTTCATACTTTTTTTAAAGCTTTGGTAATACGCACAGTCCTATACCTATTTGAAATATTCACAGCTGACGAATAAAAAAAGAGATACAAAAAAAATTGTAAGGAGTTATAAATTAATACCATTATTGATTAATAGGCGAAGCAGGGTGAAGTTAACACTTTGTGTCAGTTTTTACGAAAATTGCGTGGACGGAGAATAGGATATTTTTCAAACCTTTATTAGTATGTAGTCAACTTCAGACATGATATAGTTATTATTTGTCTATAGTCTTATATACTGAAATACCGCTCTTTTTGAAAAAAAATCTCAATATGTATATAAACGTTAATAATGTTACAACATTTAATTTTTAATTATTTATGGTCGAATTTCGACCACCGGGCGACCACTAGTTTTTATAATTATATCAAATTTTGATTGTCAAGAGTCGCTTATGAGATGTGTTACTTATGGAAACTAATTATTATGATATATGTTGTTATAGAAAGTAATTGGCAAATAAAAGTTATTACTGTTGAGTTGTTATGGTAAACGTTATTAGTATAAATGATAATAGTGCAAGTAAATATTATGATCGGGGATGATTATGGCAAACAATATTAGTGCAAATGAATTTATGGAAAACGAGAGAATACAAATCGTGCAACTCGTGATGCAAATCGTGAAACACCCTTTTTCGCCCTTAAAATGCACGCTATTTCAACGCCGTACTACATAGCGAGTTTTTTTTTTTTTAAGTGTTTTAACAATATTTCCTTTCATTTTCAACAGGTCTCATGCTGTGCGACCGGGCTCGGTCGGCGAGAGATGTCGTGCGGTGTTCCGCAGGGATCGGTCCTGGGACCGCTACTGTGGAACATCGGTTACGACTGGGTGCTTCGCGGTGAGCTCGCGGACGGTGCCGCCCGTCACGTGTTATGCGGAACACGCTGGTGACGGCGTGCGGGGCTACATACCGTGAAGCGACCCTGAAGGCCACAACCGCGGTTGCCCAAATCGTGGAGCGGATCCGGCGTTTGGGTCTCGAGGTGGCTCTGCATAAAACCGAGGCCATGTTCTTTCATGGGCCTCGGCGCGTGCCACCGGAGGATTCCAGCCTCATAGTGGGAGGCATTTCCATCTGCATCAAGCCCCAGATGAAATATCTGGGGCTCGTGCTCGACGGCCGGTAGAACTTCGGGCAGCATCTCCGAAGACTGGCCCCCAAATTGAAGAACACAGCTGCCGCTTTGGGGCGGCTGCTGCCCAACATGCCCAAAAAAAGGTCTCATGCTGTTATTAATTATTTGCTATTTTCGTAATTTTTGACATTAACTGCACTGGCGTATATAACGTGTTTGAAAGCCAGAAGATAGCGCACATTGCTTCCGTTCTTCCTCCTTCCGCATCCCATCTGTCCCAGCCATCACGTCATCCATCTGGCCGGGGGGCGTCCCATTTTCTCGTGGTCTCAGACTATTTGTTTAGTGAAATTAGTCCATGTGCCCTACATTTAGTCTGTCTGTCAAAAGAATGTATCTCATGAACCGTGATAGATACAATACGTGATGGTAACAAATACTAAAAACATAGTAAAATAACATTGGCACCCCATAAAACTAAGGTGATTTATTTGCGGTTTTTGTTCGATATTAATAGAATACATGTCGTCGCCTTAAAGATGGATAAGAGGGGAAATTGAAATCACATCGGGCGTGTCTCGGTAGCCAAGTTGGTCAAAACATTACCCCTGTAAGGGAAAGATCGCGGGTTCGAGCCCCGCTCGAGAAATTCTTTTTCCCTATGTATTCGATTAATCTTGTATAAATAATGGCACTGAACCCTTCGACGCGAGTCTGTCTCACACTTTTTCCGTTTTCTTTCTTTCTTACACAATCCTTTAACAATGGTACAGGCACAGGTACAGGCCTGTTTAAGCATTGTTTATCTTTTCATAGTAGATTTGTACTATGCTTAAGAAGCAAAATAATACAAGTATTACCAGTACAAGGCTAATGTCAAAATGTATTTTATTAGTAGACATTTTGCTCTAACAGCGTTATACACCCTGTGTAATATTTAATTAGTAATACGGTATTGGTTTACGTAGTTGCCTGGATATTAATCTAAATATGATTAATCTAAATATAATCTATCCCTCAAAGGTGACTGACTGACTGACATAGTGATCTATCAACGCACAGCCCAAACCACTGGACGGATTGGCTGGAAAGAGGATGAGCAATTGGGTACCCTGTCCAATTAAGATGTGTTATACATCGTTAGTTAGCTGTTCTTATGGGGACACAAAAATTCTATGACGACCAGACCCAAGTATTGGTCCATTTTGAGATACAGCCATCAGAAGATATAGGCCACTCTTTGTATTAAAAAATGTAGGACTAAAAAATTTCGTAATAGTGTTTTTGGCATGAGTACAAAGATATATAATAAACTACCGGACAATATTAAGAGTTCTAAGTCTATTAATGTTTCTTGGTCACCAAAGTATACTACTCAATCAGTGAGTTTATGCATGATGAAAACATTGTGAGTTGACATAAGTAATACATACTAATTTAATTTTTTAATTTACATCTTTGACATACCTATTTATTTTATCGCATATTGATTTGACGGCTGTGTAAATTATAAGAAACATTGTTGACATTCATTTATAATTGTATTATTTAATTAGTTTAATGATAATTATAATATAATAGCTTAAATAATGACTTGTTCAAATAAGTGCATTATCAATTTAATTCTAAGTCTGTGATTGATTGTTCGTCTTACCAGACATATCACAGTGATACCTACTTAATTTATGTAAATGACAACATCTACTAAAATCTGTGATAAACAATAAAATTGAAGAAGAATTAAGAATTAAAAAAAGAATAGGATTTTTTGATTTAAAAGTCAGATCTTTGGTTTGAAGATTTTTACGCTGATATAAAGTTTATACACTAGGCTAATGAAAGCTGAAATCACAACAACAGCATTTCCATAGGTACAGGCAGCGTCAGAACGTTCTTGGGGTTTAGGCGTATTAGGGCTAATTCTCATTATGGCAACCGACTCGCTAATGGACTACTTCTCATTATGGCCACTTCTCATATTGGCTACTTCTGATTAGGGCTACTTCTCACTAGGGCTACTTCTCACTTGGACTACTTCTCATTGGGGCTACTTCTCATCAGGGCTAATTCTCATTGGGGCTACTTCTTATTAGGGCTACTTCTCAATATTTGGGAACGCTTAATGAAATAAGTACTGTCTTTATGTATATAAATATGTTTATTCATTCATATGAGATCAATGACATTATTTTAAGAATAAATCAACAATAATTGAACCAATGTAATAGGTACAACGCTATAAGTATTACTTTTTGCAATTACTTTAGTCTAGTTGGAAACTAACATATATTTATTTATAACATACAATAATTAATACTTAAAGGATAGGTGAACATTACTAGGTATCAGTCACTCAATTGGTCCTACTCTCGTAATGGTTATCGTTTACTTTACGATAGTTTTTTGCTAGGGTACTATATACAGGGTGTATTTTTGAAACGGGGCAGTAAGGGCAAGTACCTTAACCGTTGCAGTTACAGCAAAACGTTCTTAGAAGACCTTCCCTAACTTTTTGACATATTTTGAACTGCATTCACAGATTTTGTAAAAAACTTACAGTTGGCAAAAAAAAAAAATGCAAAAAGTCCAAAATTGTTTTTTTATGCCAATCGATTCTATTTCATGTGGGGATCAAAAAACTCTATGAGACCATTTTAGCTTTCAGTACTAGGAAAGACAGAAATCGCCAAAAACTTTTCCCATACATTTCGGCAACAGAAACAAATTTCTACGATGGTCTAACTTTTTGTTATGGCCAGGAAGTGGGTAGAATTGACTGTAAAGTAAATAAAAAGAATTATTACCCTCAAATTTCGAATTTGATTCGAAAATCTGTGTGTTATACTTAGTTTCAGCTGAGAAACTTCGTATGAGTTATTAAGGTTTTTCGCTAAAATTTCTTCTAATCGTGAAAAAAATGACTTATTAGAAGCGTACACATGGTCCAACACAGTGGCCACCTCGTAGCCCCGATCTAACACCACTTGATTTTTTTTTATGGGGCTTCGTGAAAAACAAGGTGTATAAGACGACGTACGCCAGTGTTCAAGAGCTCAAGGATGCATTAATGACCATTTTACGTAATATTCATCCCAGAACATTATTAGCCGCCATTCGTTCAGTGCAAAAAAGGATAGACTTATGTATTCGTGAAATAATCGATTTCTTTTATAAACCAATTTCTTAAATGTTTTAATGATTTTTTTTTTTCAAAATTTTACCTGACCTATGAGTTTCGAGTTGATTTATCATATTTCCGTACGAAATGTATGGGAAACGTTTTTGGCGATTTCTGTCTTTTCTAGTACTGAAAGCTAAAATGGTCCCATAGAGTTTTTTGATCCCCACATGAAATAGAATCGATTGGCATAAAAAAAAAGAAGGTCTTTTAAGAACGTTTTGCTGTAACTGCAACGGTTAAGGTACTTGCCCTTACTGCCCCGTTTCAAAAATACACCCTGTATAAGCATAAATCAACACAATAATTAACTATCATTATTAATTAGATTCCTTTATATAAGAAGCTGGTAATAAGTAATTTTCTTTAAAAATGTAATAACTGTTATTTCACCATTTTTTAGTTTCGTAAGTACTTTTATATACTTTTGGTCGAAATTAATGTACTTGTTATGTCGTTTTTTTTTTGTTGAAATATGGCTGTTCTTGAGTTTGGAGTCAAAATGCTTGGCTTCTTTTCGGAGCTTCTGTAAGAATAAAAAAAAACTTGGACGCTTGGGAATTTTTACATTAAATTGAGTGACTGATATCTAGTAATGTTCACCTATCCTTTAAGTATTGATTTTTGTATGTTATAAATAAATAAATGTTAGTTTCAAACTAGACTAAAGTAATTACAAAAAGTAATACTTATAACGTTGTATACTTACCTATTACATTGGTTCAATTAATGTTGATTTATTCTTAAAATTATGTCATTGATCTCATATGAATGAATAAACATATTTATATACATAAAGACAGTACTTATTTCATAAAGCGTTCCCAAATATTGAGAAGTAGCCTTAATGAGAAGTAGCCCCAATGAGAATTAGCCCTAATGAGAAGTAGCCCCAATGAGAAGTAGTCCAAGTGAGAAGTAGCCCTAGTGAGAAGTAGCCCTAATCAGAAGTAGCCAATATGAGAAGTGGCCATAATGAGAAGTCCATTAGCGAGTCGGTTGCCATAATGAGAATTAGCCCTAATGCGCCTAAACCGTTCTTGGCAACAAAGTTCTCAAAACGATCTTAATATCAAGGTTAAAATTAAATCTGATTTTTTTATTCATTTAAATTCTATTGTTGTCCGAAATAAAGGTGTATACCAAATATCAGAAAAACAAGTCAAAAGGAAGGGGGGTAAATCAAGGCATAAAGGTCATTTTAAGTACTTTGTTTGTTCGTCAAGATCGATGCTGACTGTACTTTAAATTAGATGTCAATTGTATAAATTGTGAGTGTACTCTTTACGTTAGAGATATTTAAAAAAAATACTTGGGTAATGTTATACTAACGATACTACCTTTTTTGAACACACTTCTTGTCTGTTGGTCCGCGATGGATGCAAAAACTACTGAATGGATTTTGATGCGTTTTTTTTTCTTGTTAAAAGGGTCTTGATTAGACTTAAAATTTTAAGTTCACTTGATCTCGATTGATGTAGTAGAACTAGAGATATGACCAAAAGTCGTGGCATTGGCTAGTGATTTTATTTGAATTGAAATGGAACGTTCCCATAACTGTATAATACGCCGAAGAGGGCTGTACACTGTATAGAGGTATATGCAGAGGTTCTTGCGCCCATATACATTGCATCTATTGTATAATGTATAAGACACGATAGACTCGAAGATTTTACTGAACCAGCGTTATTTCGAAATAGTGTGGTAATAGATAATGCATACAATTAGGTATTCATGGTTTATCTGCAATAATTAATAAAACTCACTGGTATTTTATGGTAGCTACTGTACAAACTTATTTCTATATTGTTTTACTGTACAATAACACAACACTGAAACAGATATGTTTGTAATAAACCTATCACTCGCCGACTCGGTGATTAGCTATGGCCTAACTAGTTATGGGCGCAAATACAAGACATATGTTGAAAACATTTATAACTTACAACTAAGAATGCTAAAAATAATTGTTCCTACAAAAATTAAACAACAATACACGAATGACGAAGGTTTGTTTAAACACTGTCAGGTTATGGATGTTTTCGATAAAGTGCGAATGTGTGTGCTTAGCGAGGAATATCACAACATTGTTAACTTAAATAGAAACATAAGACATGAATCATTGCGTAGGCTTTCTTATTTGCCCATGTATAGGTTACCTAAACATACCAATGCATACTGAACAAGGACGTGGGAATACATGTTGCCATGTATATTAAATGGTCTGCCTACCGCAACCCGTGACGCACTAAGTAAAAAAAAATGTAAACGTGTCGTGTCCTAAAAAACCATTATCTGCATATCTAGTCATTGCCTTTTTTAAATTATTTTGTAGCGAGATGAGTGTCAACATACCGCTGTTAAACCCCAGATGGTTTGTGCAGTATGTACTTGTATAACATATTGTATATTGTTTTTATTTTAGAAAAAAAAAACTAAAAAAAAAAGGTACAAAATAAAATAATTTAATAAGAAACAGTAAAAAATCTTGTAAAAAATCTAAACCATTAAAGTAGATTTACTCCGATCGGACTATGAATAGAGACTAGCGCCATTCTACCCTACGCCTATTCTACTCATAAATACCTTTCTAACGATGTATCACTCATTTTGATTGGAGCGGATCCCAGGGTCCGTACATTCTGCCCATCCTCCTTTGGCATGCAGGTAGATGTTAGGATGAAGGCATCCGCTAAGAAAGGATTTTTGGAAATTCTGCCACTAAAGGGACGGAGTTTGTATGAAAGTCCGACATTTTCAGAGCTAGATGCATTAAATTTCATAAACCTGTGCCTTTTAAAATAAATGAACACGTGTATCAGCGTTTCTCAAAATTTTACTACTAAGAGGGTAAAATAGGTGATAAACTTTTGTATGGCAAGTTCTTCATTTTCTAAGTTAGAAGCATCTAATTTATATAACTCAAAGTTGACTGACAGACTGACTGACTGACATTGTGATCTATCAACGCACAGCCCAAATCACTGGACGGATCGGGCTGTAATTTGGCATACAGGTAGATGTTAGGACGTAAACATCCGCTAAGAAAGGAATCTTGGATATTCTGCTACTAAAGGGGTAAAATAAGGGATGGAAGTAAGTATGAAAGTCCGTCATTTTCAGAGCTAAATGCACTAAATTTCATAAACCTGTGCCTTTTAAGAAATGAAGAAGCTTGCCAAAAGATTACAAGTCTTGATGCTCTTGTAATGTTGGTAGAAGCAAAATTTACTAAAAATCAATATCAAACTATTAAGGATAATTATAGCTATAATTAGCTGAAAAAAACATGTGATATTTTACTAAGTTATATCAAAGTTCAGAAAGCAAAGAAAAGCTGTTACCCTAAGCCATAAACCATAACAGTCACTGATTCATCGGCTGAAACAACTCTTCAAGGAATTTTGGATCTTCAAATAAATTTATAAAATCTGCCCTAAAAAAGGACATTTTATGTCTTTTGTTATAATTTTCGACTTTAATAGTACATATTTTGTCAATAAATAATGCATGTAATTTTATTTTCATGAACATTAATTAAAATGAGCAGTTATCTAATATTGACCGTTTAGTCCCATACAAACGGATCCACTATGCGCTGGCGTTTGCACTCACGTCACGTTATGTCACGAGGCGAGGATGGTCAGCTGAACGGGATCTGAGTGCGTGGTCTGGAACCTTCGTACGATGCACCATATAACTTTTAAATTTACGAATCGTTATGCAATATGGAATATGTATGTAAAAGTCATAATTTGTGAAATATTTAAATATAAACAATTATACTTATTGTACTGACGACTTAAGTGGGACCCGCCCCGTCTTCGTCCCGTAGCATGCTTGATGCTACGAAACCTTTACGCCCAAATATCGGAAGTTTTTTTTAGAGATTTCGTATGCCAAATCAAGGCTCCAAGGTTAGACCAAAGCTTTCGTCTCGGAACCTGGGTTTGGCTGATCTTTGATATTTTCTGTGAAGCGACGGCCATCTGGGTTATGGGGGACAACCCATAGGCGATATCAAAATAATTCCGACGGATGGACTTTTTAGTGCTCTAACTTCCCGTAACGATTGCTATAGATGTTCGGATTCAACCGGGATCGAAGATTTGAGAAATAGCCTATACATACATATATTTGCGCTGAGCGGGATTTAAACCCGCGCCCTGAGGCTTTCTATAAGAACCAACAGTTGCTCAAAAAAGTGGTCTAAAATTAGACTGACCAATTACGTTTCATTGAAGCCACCCGTGGTATCCACCATGTGCTCGAAAAGGCTATTTAACTTTTTTTTACTTTCGAAAAATGACCACTTTGTGTAAAAGTGCAATTTTCTTACGACAAATAGTTTTCAAGATTTGTTTTTGAAAAGTTCAATTCCTCGCGCGGTCCGGAAACGCCCCATGCAAAATTATACGAAATTGTGACGTCACGCTTCAGTAGCGCGTCGTGCAAATGTATGTAGTGCAAGAGAATATCGCATTTATCGCAGTCTACGTTGCGTTTACACTTTACAGTTATATAGATCATAATAAAAGTTATTTAAAATTTCATGAGGAATCCAAAAACTTATTTTTTATTGAATTTGATTGTTTTTTATATTTTGTCTTACTTTGGAAATTTTAAATAATGAAAAGTCATAGTTTGAGTTTAAGTAGTT
The DNA here is from genome assembly GCA_914829495.1 of Eilema sororculum. Lineage (NCBI taxonomy): Eukaryota > Metazoa > Arthropoda > Insecta > Lepidoptera > Erebidae > Eilema > Eilema sororculum. Next base: position 12,964,201 of record OU618548.1, read on the forward strand.
AAGCAATACTTTATTTTGCAAGGTATATTTTTTCAGAACAAGCTAAAATTTCAAGCAGTATTGGAAAGAATCGACGACCTAGACAAATAGCCTATTATATCCATCAGTGCCAACATGAATAAATAATTATAAAATGATTGTACACAAACCATATTATCGATGTATCAATAGATTGTTTGCTTTTAGTCAATCCCTGTGCGGTTCGGTTTTACGAGTAATTTATTAACAAACATGTAATTTTCTTGATTTATAGAACTTTCAAACTTCCTCTAATAAATTCGTTCTTCGTCTTATAAATTCGTGCAACCAATGTTAATCCGGTGCTTTTCGGCTCGATCTAATTGTAAGTCGCTTTGTAGTAGTGAAGCGAAGTACTTAAAATCGAAGCAGGTTGGTTAGAGAGAACGCCGAAATCGCAGAACATCTGGACCTCGGTTCCATCCTAACCAACAAGTACAATGTCGTCGGCAAAAAGCATACATCAGGGTGGCTCATCCTGTATGTCCGATGTCAGTATATCCATTACTAACAGGAAAAGGTACGGGCTTTAAGCCGACCCTTAGTGTAAGCCTACTACCACGCTAAAGTCATCAGTAATACCCGCGGCCGATCTGCGTATGGGATTGCCTGTACATAGCACGGATTAACTCTACATACTTTACTGGCACACCTTTCGGGTCCATATTGACTCACATAAAAATTTTAATAACATAAACATAACATAAACTCACGCCTGTATTCCCCGAAGGGGTAGGCAGAGGTGCTAGCACCCACATTTCGCCAGTTTATGTTTAGGTCCCAATGTAATAGGTGGCGAGCCTATTGCCATTAACCGGGCACTTATAAACCTGCGATAAATACACACATAACTTCGAAAAGCATCGAAAAGTCATTGGTGTGTGTCATGGTAAACCTGGGATCGAACCCGAGACCTCGTCTCAGCAGTCCATTACCCATACTACTAGGCTACCTATTCTTTTTCATAATACCGATTTGTGTTCATAATCATCACTCTTCATAATTTTATTTTTCATACTTTTTTAATCATACTTTTTATTACTATCATCGGAACTCATAACAGTTAGTGATTATATTTTTTTATTAATACTGTTACTACCAAGAACCAGTTTAAATCCAAACTTTTTTTCAGATCTTTTTTCTTCATAACATTCTATTATCATATTACTTTAATTATAATGTTGTTACTACGAACATACTTAACAAAAAATATTTTTGCATAAATTCTACTTTTCTAACAAAAATTAGTTTCTGGCGCTTCGCCGGCCCCTGCGGCGGCACGCTAGCTTCGCTCGCTCGGTTTGCGTGTTGTTGTGGCAGTGTGTGGTGTGAGAGTTCTAACCTAACCTAACCTACTTGTCTGGTAGCATCTCGTTTTATGAATATTATAATTATTTATTCGAATGATTATGAGTTTCGATCATTAGTATAAACAAATATATCAAAACAAATATGAGTAAAAACTGGTTCTCTATTTTTATTCCTACGATTTTATGTCATAATTTAACATTGCATAATGTTACTTGTCCTAACATTATTTACGCATAATACTCATAACTTTTTAATCATATTTTTTTTAATCCTATTTACTATAAGCACAATATTTTATAAGCATACTATCCCAAAGAAAGCATAAGTTTACTTAAGCATAACGACGCGTAACCATGACTATTTTAAACATGCAAATTATATTCCGAAAAATTAACTACAATTTTTTTAATAACAATATTACTTACACTATTTTATACATTAATCTCGTGAAACTTGTAGGCGCAACAAATTGTAGGTAGAAATATATTTATTTTTTAGTTTCCTGATCGGAGGTAAGTATCACAAATTAATCTGACACTAAGTGTTTTGATTTGCTCTGTTGCTTTGACTAAATAAAGTTCTACATATGGTTATAAAAAAAAAACGCGAAGGCCTAATGTGGGAGCTTCGCTCCGCTCCGCTCCCGCATTAGCCTTCTAACCTAATCTATCCAAGTCGGAATCAGGGGCCTTCTCAATTCGTACAGTACGTTTCCTTTATGATTTTTGATCATTATGCTAAATAACTATTAGACAAATAAACAATATGCTTTACAATTTATGCATATCAAAGTTATGAATAAAAACATTAGGATATACAATATATATGCTTAAAAACACGGTATGCTAAAAACCAATTATGGCACACTATTATTATGACAAAGCAAATTATGCGTAACTTATTATGACAATTTAAATTAGGACAAAAACCATTATGAAAAAAAATGGGATCCCGTAAAAACTAAGTGTATGATTTGTGATATTATGAATTTAAATAATAATGTTTTTTTAATATTTTTTTATGAATAACGATCATTAACATTTTCGGACCTCCGATGATAGGAGTTGAAAAGTTATGTAGGACAATGCGCACCCGCAGGTTCTTATGCACACGTTTATTATTTTTCACATAGTTGGCGCAATGCAAATACAGCATCTGTGGTACCCCGCCCTGGCATAAAACCGAACCGGTTTCGGGTGATCTCACTCTCCTCTCGCAATCATTTCTTTATTACTTTCTCCCACACTTTCATACTATGTGAGATGAGCTTTATACCCCGATAGCTATTGCATTTTCTAAATTGGTACAATATATCGAAAAAGAAAAATGAGCTTGCTGCGTTATATTGAACCAAATACAGAACCATTTTATGTATATGTTACCGGCAATGTGTATAATCCAGTATTCTATACAATGCCTAGGAAATGTATAGAATAATATATCTAAAACGTGCAGTGTATGAAACATTATTCATTTTACCTAGGCATTCTGTACAATGCCAACTGCGCACCCGGCAATGCATGAAATGTTATCTAAAAAATATACATGGTGTTTTATAAAAAAATAATCGGCTTATGATAGGAACGAGACCGTCGTCGTCGGGTCAGGTTAGGAAGAGGGTTACGTTCGAAACAAATTTTTCAAATTTGTTAGCACGAAACAAGTAGTCTCGTTATCGTAATGGTAATGGTATGGTAACCATGTGTGTCAGTGTGAGAATCGGCAGCACGAACCTACTGTTGACAGATAGTATTGTTTTTATAGACTAGTAATCGTCTGCTAGCTATGGTAAATGGTATTTCTACTCACCGAAGATTATACAGTGAGAGAACTATCGTTAACGTTGTTGTGGGATATAAAATAGGTAAAAAATTATTTTTATTGCATTAGGTGATTTTAGTGCCTGAAAATTATGTCTATGCCATTACGAAACCAACTTTTACGTATTTATTATTTCCTATTGCGTTTAGTAAATAACTATGGAAAGGAATAAGACGACATTATATTTGTGTATATTTCGTGTACGCGTTTCAAAAATATATTTTTAAACGAATTGCACGTAAATTGTGGCATTTACCTTTATGTTTTTACACAACTTCGGTGGCAGACAAGCACACGGCCACCTGATGGAACGTGGTTATTGTTGCCTATAGACAAATGTCCATAACACCAGGAGTGTGACACTCGTGCAGCGTGCTGCCTAACCCTGTAGGATCCTTCTAAGATTTTATTATGAATGTAAACAAAATACGTGACTTAAACTCTTATAAGAAAGGATGAACTTGTTTGAGTCAATACTCAATACTCAATACATTTATTGCGTTGTCGTAGTCTATGGAGTTGTCTGTCATATTGAATCATTTCAAGGTTAGGTAAAAAGCGTGAGAATTATACCATAATATCAAAGGATAGTTACAAATTAATATATTATTATGAATAGTCATAGTCATAGCCATTTATTTTTCAATATAGAACAATAAAATTGTTTCTTATTGACGTCAATTTAATTCTACTTAATCTAAGTTTACCACCGCTTCCAAGGCGCTGGTGGAGAAGAAACGGCGCAACAAACTCCACTATAACAATATTACAAAAATATCAGCAGTGAATGTCGCTAAGAAATATTGTGAACCGCTCTAGCTGGTTATAATCTTTATTGTTTCTGCCTGACCATGACTCCCAGCAAGAGGTGATCACTGAAGAAGTCCTTAGGCCCGGAATAGCAGTAGAAAGATACGGCGGATGGCAGATTTACTAATTATTTGATTGATGGACTCAATAGGTCACATTAATGTGATTACTTATAGTTACTTAGAACAATGAAATAAATTAATTGTTTTCTTATTGATTTTTTATTTTTCACATAACGTCGGTTCGCCGCAGAGCCTCTCGTTGCCTAGCGGATAGAAGCAAAATAATCGAAAAAGAAATTAAAAATTCATTTGGTATCTTCCATATAAAATTTTATAGGAAGTTGTAATGAATCTTTTTCAAGTAACTTCACCTATTCCGTCATTATTAACTAGCCAACTGGCTCCCGACATTATGATTTTTTTTTTTTTTTATCGTGCGAAAAATCCCCACGGATACCACCCCCACGGAGCCGGTGGAGGCGGTTATGTCGGACTCGAACCGACTAAAACGCACGCCGTCATGGGTCCTTGGTTGCCGGAGGTGAGATTGCCAAAAGCATATCTCTCGCACCCCGGCAGACCCAGGACCATCTCTATAGAGATGGCCCCCTTCGGGTTGTGGGGACCACAGTGTCCCCATCTAGCCCCGGTTACGGGGAGGCGCATTTTGCACCGCCGCCGCGGCCTGCTTCTGCTAGGGTGACAGGCGGCTCCACCGGTCACCCCCAGGCCAGCGCTCATGGAGGACGGAGGTCGTTCTGCGACCTCCGACGTCCGGTTCGTCTTCGCTCTGCGCGGGCTTCCCGGGCCCGGAGTCTGGTCCGGACCCGACCGGCCGCCTCCTTCTCGAGCATTACTTGCTCGCAGAAGGAGACAGCCGCACCCCAAGCGTTCGCGCATCGTACCATCGCTGTGAGCATGGTGGCGAGTGTGAGGACTCCCACCCCCAGAGCCGCCACTAGGACCCGCCTCGGCGTGTCCCACGCCGGGCACTCGGTCAGCGTGTGCAGCTCCGTGTCCTCGCTCGCATCACAGTGATGGCACTCGGACGTTGGCTCCTTCCGGATCCGACACAGGTAACTCCCGAAACACCCGTGTCCGGTGATCACCTGCGTCAGCCGGTACGAGAGGCTGCCGTGTGGCCTCTCTAGCCACTCCTCCATGATGGGTCTTACCACCGCTATTACGGCGTGCCCTGCGCTTGGTCGCCCAAGTCGTAGCTCCCATTCCGCTACCATGTCCCTGTGGAGCTGAGACCTCACGGCTCGAATTTCATCAGGCTCGGGTTCCCGTCCCTGCTCCCGCGCCTCCTTTCGATACCGATATACCGGACTCGAACCGACTAAAACGCACGCCGTCATGGGTCCTTGGTTGCCGGAGGTGAGATTGCCAAAAGCATATCTCTCGCACCCCGGCAGACTCTCTAGATCTCTATAGAGATGGCCCCCTTCGGGTTGTGGGGACCACAGTGTCCCCATCTAGCCCCGGTTACGGGGAGGCGCATTTTGCACCGCCGCCGCGGCCTGCTTCTGCTAGGGTGACAGGCGGCTCCACCGGTCACCCCCAGGCCAGCGCTCATGGAGGACGGAGGTCGTTCTGCGACCTCCGACGTCCGGTTCGTCTTCGCTCTGCGCGGGCTTCCCGGGCCCGGAGTCTGGTCCGGACCCGACCGGCCGCCTCCTTCTCGAGCATTACTTGCTCGCAGAAGGAGACAGCCGCACCCCAAGCGTTCGCGCATCGTACCATCGCTGTAAGCAACGTGGCGAGTGTGAGGACTCCCACCCCCAGAGCCGCCACTAGGACCCGCCTCGGCGTGTCCCACGCCGGGCACTCGGTCAGCGTGTGCAGCTCCGTGTCCTCGCTCGCATCACAGTGATGGCACTCGGACGTTGGCTCCTTCCGGATCCGACACAGGTAACTCCCGAAACACCCGTGTCCGGTGATCACCTGCGTCAGCCGGTACGAGAGGCTGCCGTGTGGCCTCTCTAGCCACTCCTCCATGATGGGTCTTACCACCGCTATTACGGCGTGCCCTGCGCTTGGTCGCCCAAGTCGTAGCTCCCATTCCGCTACCATGTCCCTGTGGAGCTGAGACCTCACGGCTCGAATTTCATCAGGCTCGGGTTCCCGTCCCTGCTCCCGCGCCTCCTTTCGATACCGATATAGCATCGAAAGGGCTCTCGCATCCAGGTTCCACGGTAGGGATCCGGCAAGGAGACTCGCCGCCTCCAGAGATATCGTGCGGTACCCCCTAATGGCCCTGCTGGCCATTGCACGCTGCGGCCCACGCAGCAGACGCGCATTGTGGACCGTCAGGGTGTCCGCCCATATTGGGCACCCATATAGGGCCATAGACCGCACGACTCCCGCGTAGAGTCTCCTGCAGGAGTCATCCGGCCCCCTCATGTTGGGCAGCAGCCGCCCCAAGGCGGCAGCTGTGTCCTTCAATTTAAGGGCCAGTCTTCGGAGATGCTCCCCGAAGTTCCACCGGCCATCGAGAACGAGTCCCAGATATTTCATCTGGGGCTTGATGGCGATGGAAATGTCTCCCACTATGAGGCTGGAATCCTCTGGTGGGACGCGCCGAGGCCCATGAAAGAACATGGCCTCGGTTTTATGCAGAGCCACCTTGAGACCCAGCCGCCGGATCCGCTCCACGACTTGGGCAACCGCGGTCGTGGCCTTCAGGGTCGCTTCGCGGTATGTAGACCCGCACGCCGTCACCAGCGTGTCGTCCGCATAACACGTGACGGCGGCACCGTCCGCGAGCTCACCGCGAAGCACCCAGTCGTAACCGATGTTCCACAGTAGCGGTCCCAGGACCGATCCCTGCGGAACACCGCACGACATCTCTCGCCGACCGAGCCCGGTCGCACTTGGGTAGACGACTGCTCTCTCCGATAAATACGCCCCGACTATGCGGCGAAGGTAGAGAGGCACTTCGTGATACACGAGCGCCCGACATTATGATTGCGACCCACTGCCGTTCTTTACAAAATAGGTAGTAGGGAGTAAAGACCCCATTCTTCCATGAAATCCACCATCATTCATAGCAAACTGCGTTAAGAGGAATATAAATGATAAATCTGGTTTTTAGGCGTATGTTTAGAGGTCAACTCCTTTTTTATTTGTGGATGTTTTGAAAACTATATGTACACTGTTTTATTGGGTGGTTCAAAATCTGTGGTAAAAAAATGTTTTCTTCAAGTAGATGAACATAATACCTACAAAGTGCACGCAATGAACCTAGAAATACAAAACGAATGGTTAACACTAAGTGAAATTTGTATTCCCATAGCCTTAAAATGGTGTACCTTAATATACGACTGGTCACCGGCTCTCCTTAAATTCTATCTCAATGCATTCCAGTTGACCCTCCCCGACCAAAGCAATCTTGTCAGATGGGGAAAAGCCACAGATAAAACATGTAACTCATGTGGTGAAGCAATTGGTACTGCTAGGTACCTACTGGTGGGTTGTAGGACGCTATTAGACCGGGGTCATTACTCGCGCCGACATCATAAGGTATTAGAAATCGTATACGTGAGGTGGTAAGTTTGGCGGTAGCTAGAACGAAAAAGGGTTTAACCACAAACTAAAGAAATGACGTCGCGTTTTTAAAGGAAGGCTACTCAAAAAAGACAAATCAAAAGCCGTACTCAATTTTGATAGCAACCGCTGATTGGACATTACTCGCAGATTCGTATGAGAAACACTATAAAATACCGGAGGATGTTTGTGCCTCGTCATCCAGACCCGATATATTCCTATTTTCAAAACAGCAAAAGCGTGCAGTACTAGTAGAACTCACAGTACCGTGGGAAACTAACATACCTAAAGACCACGCTATAAAAATAAACAAATACTTTGACCTGACCAACGAGTTAACCAAAAATGGCTATGTGGTTAAACTCTACGCCGTAGAAGTAGGGGCAAGGGGAATTCCAGCTAAATCCCTGTATAACTTATTTAAAGACCTCGGATTGCCAAGAGCTTCAGTAAGCTCTTTACTCAAACGAATATCTAAAACGGCGCTGATAGGATCTTACCAAATTTGGATATGTAGAGGGGGAACACGACTGACGGTGGAGGTGAGCGCTGATGCATCACAAGGTGGCCACCCTAAACCTACACCTAGGTCGCCGTCACAGTGTTCCTCTTTGTACCACGCCATGGACCCGGCGACCGCACGGTGAATCCATGGAATGCTAAGAACCGGATCGCTAAATTTTGAACTTTTTTAGTTATTTACACTTTTTAATTACTATATTCCCAAAGCAAAAAGGTCACACAAAAGAAAACTTAAAACTACTTCTAAACAGAAAGGAATTTTTACGTAATTTTTTAACTAAAAGAAAGATAGACATCTGAAATATAAGCTGAACATTTATGCATTTATGTATGCTTAGATCTTTAAAACTACGCGACGGATTTTGAAGAGGTTTTCTTTAATAGATAGTATGATTCAAGAGGTAGGTTTATATGTACAATACAATCTATTTATTATAAAAATGAATCCCTATTTCCCTTGGTCACGAGATCACGCGTGAATGGCTGGACCAATTTTGTTTTTTTTTTTTTTTTTGTGGTGTTTGTTATTGTCAGGAGAAGGTTTTTATATGTGGTTTTTATGAAAGAAAAAGTAAGAAAATTACGCGGAAAATAGAAAAATTTAAGAATACTTAACCACCATTATAAAATATCTGACTCGAAAGACGTTGTTGTCTTAATTTTGAATTTCGAATTCGACTTCGAAAAAAAAGTAATTCTTTTTGTATGTGTCCATGCACATTTAGCATGTAAATGTAAAATTAGTATGGCACGCCCTTGAGCGTATGAGCGTAGGTATATAATTGTATGGGTCTCATAGGTATACAGGCTCTGTAAGTATATGGGCCCCGTTCACCAATGGGCTCTATGCCGTATAGGTCTCATAGGTGTGTGGGACCCGGTGACGTATGCGCCCCAAAAGTATTTGGGCCTCATGGGGTATATGAGCCCCATTAAGTTATGGGCTCCATAGGTGACCCCGGTGACCCATTGGTGTCAGGAGCTCCATGGGCGTATGGAGTCCCTGTCGTAATGCTTTCTGTTCTCAAAGTTTTTAAGGAGAAACTAAGTTCGCCGGGTCCGCTAGTGCATAATTTAGTAGAGAAACACTGAAAATTTAAGAGGTTTGAATGTGATGTCTTAAATAAACAATTTTTTTGGGCTTACGCTGCAAACTGTGCTGACCTGTATAAAAAAAAAAAAAAAAAAAAAACTGTGAGAATGTGTAATGTGTGTGAATTGTTATGCCTATAGCATACTTATAGCTTTTATATTCACCTACCTCAATGTATCTATGCAATAAACACTAACCAATGGAAATATTCATATTCATGTATATAAATATAAGTACTGAGCGGGCATCAAACCCAAATTCTCTGAATGCTCCACCGCTACACCATAGAATTTAAACTACTTTTTGAAATTGAAATTGTCTGTTTGTTCGCAATGGACACAAACGCTACTTAGTACACGGATTTTGGTACGGTATTTTTATTTAAAAGGTTTTGGGAGAATGGTACCAGAGATAAGACCAAAGTCGCGATAATAGACACGGGCGGAGCCGCCGACCTTAGCTATAGTAAAGAATAAAGAATCGATCAAAATCGATGTCAAAAAGATACCAAATCAGTTACGTAAAGTTAGGCAGAATATGATGTGTCCACTCTGTACCCTTTTTACCGACATCTTTTCCCATATTTATATATGTATGGTAATCGCTGTAATGACATGTATGCGGGGTGTTGCGGGGCTGCGAATATTACGTTCGTAGACTCCACCCATTCGCTCTAACGGCCTGGCCATGGGGATCGGCGGCGGTGCGAACAGCGATGCGGTGGGCGAGGCGACAAATCGCGCGGCATCGTTTGCAGGCCACGGGCAGTCAGCAGGCGTTTGCCGCCGCGACCAGTAAATGTCTTTATCAAGTTATCTCGATATTGCTTAGAAAGTAATAGTTTTTTTGTTCAAGGCAATAATTATTTGGAAGAGATTGTGGAGTAGATGCTTTGAATAGGAATCGAGGTATAGATGGAGAATTCTGGAGAATCAGAAAATTTTAATTTAATTTCTTCCCACAATCTTCACTACATGTTTATACTTATGATGTGGGTGGCCAGACTTCCAAATAGGTGGCCTTGCTAGTATTTCAGCAATAAGTCTCGATGTTCATTATTCGTGGCGAAAACAACGCGCCGTGTGAATTTTCGCTATGGCGAATGTCCCGTGGTCAGGCCCGTAAGACATCGTCTCTGGTAAGCACCTTAACTACTCATCTTGAGGCGGTTTGCAAACAAATACTAGACATAGCTTTCTAGAGCCGATAGCTTGTTCTTTTTTATCTGCGACTGGGCGTATTAATTGCTAACAAATATTTAAAAAAAATAATTAAAACAGCCATAAATATTTGAACTGCATTTCACCAGTTTTGATTTATTTAGATTAAAGTGTCAATTTTGACAAGTTGTGTGTGCTCAAAAACTCTTATTTCCTGTAATGGCGTACAGAAAAAAAAACACTCATAATTTATTGTGCCGTAAAAAAGAATTACATAAATAAATGATTTTGATGGTATTATGCTGCGGCCACAGTACCGGGAATATGCCAATACCTTAAAATCGACCTCCTTTTGTAGCCACTCGTCTTGAGGCGAAAGTATCTTGAATAAGTCTTTCAAAACAGTTTTAAGAGCAGCACAACAGTCTTTGACGATATTTGACATATCGCCAAAGACCGATCTACTTCTGAAACTTTTTCCGGTTCTTCAAGAAGTGCATTAGAAGGTTTCTTCAGTTTTATATTCAAAGAGGTGTCACAATTTGTCAAATAGGTATAGTACCAGTAATAAGCAATTAATCAGCTCTATTATGATCTACTAGCTTTTGCCCGCGGCTCCGCCCGCGTGGATGTCGGTTATCGCGACCAACATAAGCCTATATCCTTTCTCATGGTCTAATCTACCCCAAATCCAAATAAATACTAAATTTCCTTCAAATCGGTTGTGGTTTAGGCGTGAAAGCGCAACATACAGACAGACAGACAGAGTTACTTTCGTTTATTTATAATATTAGTATGGATTAACTCTATGAACTTTTACTGCCATACGTAAGTGTAGTGTAAAATGAATACATTTTATATTTCTTGTACAAATATCGTAAGAACTGTGTAGTTTTATCATTTATCTGTGTAACAGGAAGGGTAATTCCACTTTGCCCCACTGAGCGTCACCACTAGTGGGGCAAAGTGGAAGGAAGGAAATTAAATGGTTCAGGTGTGTCTCAATAGCCCAGTTGGAAGAGCATTCCATATGTAAAGGAAAGGTCGTGAGTTCGAGTCTCATTTGAGCATTTAATTTTTTCCGATGTTTTTCGAAGTTTAAAGATTTTTTAAAGTTTTATTTAAGACACCTCTCCCATTCAAAGTTACCAACCCTAGTGGGGACGATTGCGCCAGGAATTTTAAATGGGTATAAATTTCCCCACCAGTTGGGAAAACCGGACAAATTTTTTCACATTCCACTTTGCTCCACCAGTGGGGACGCTTAGTGGGGCAAAGTGGAAGTACCCAACAGAAAGACGTAACAGGAACTCCAGAACGCGCTTTGCGCTGGGTTGGTCTCTTGTAGATGGCCTAAGTTTACATGAAACTCGTATTCCACGATAATATAATAGTCTGAGACTGTTTCATGTGGTCAGCTTACTATGGTTATAGTTATCTTATAGGAAGGAAATACGTTTACCATACTATTGCAATACTTTTTCGTGCTAGGGGCGCAGTATCAACACCGCGCAATTGAACTTGGATAGAGTTCTTTTTTTATGTTTGTATTGTCATGTGTAAGTAGACAAATTTATAAAAAAATTTCTTTGTTCGAAACTAGATTATTTCATTGAAATCTGATGAAGTTTCAGAGAAAACACCAGGGAACTCTTCAATAAATACCAGAAAATCCGCCGCGATTGCTGCAATCGCATATTATTGTAATGAATGGGTTCGCAGAGGTGTTCAGAATATTCAACTATATTACCGGTGTTTATGCATCGATCGCATTTTTACCTCTTCTTTATTATAAAAACCGGCTAAGTGCGAGTCGGACTCGCCCATGAAGGGTTCTGTAGCAGTAAGTAACATAATATAAAATATTCTTGTATGTTCTTGTGTGTTCATAATGTTTTTTTTTTATAATTTTTGAGTTAATTGAATGAAAGGCGAAAATTGCGGTTTATGACGCATAAAAAAAAACTACTAACTAGATCTCGTTCAAACCAATATTCGGTGGAAGTTTGCATGGCAATATACTTACATCATGTATTTTTTTTTAGATTATTCATTCACTTATGGGCGGCATTTCTCCACTAAATGGAAAATCACTGTTTCAAGCAAATTTTATGTAATAAATTTTAATGATTCTGAGTTTTTGGTGTTAGGTATTTTTTTCATGCTACTATTTCGTAATTTGAATTGAAATATATGAAAAAATTAAAGTCAAGCACCTTGAAACACAGTCCCCTGATATGTCCCTTTTCCAGAATCACAAGTCTTATGACTAATTTTTCTTTCTTGTCGTAGATAGCGAATTAAGATTAAACGTATATACTTTTAAAATACCTGATAAAATATAAATAAATCACAATAAAATTTTTACTGCAAAAATTTAGTCAAAAGTTTTGAGTTCAAATGCTGTCCGCGAATTTTTAAAACAGTCCCCTGTTAAAATTTGAAAACAGCAAAGTCAAATATTATATTGAACTGTTTAGGTAGTGAAACAAAACAAAACCGAACTGAAGTTCATTCGATTGTAGGGAGAAGTGGGCAGTCGTCATCTTTTCAGAGTCAGCAGTGCGTTTGGTAGTGAATTACGCGTCTCGGCCGTTAGTTAAAACAGTCCTCTGGTAAGCCTTTCTAGCTTTTGCCCGCGGCTCCGCCTGCGTGGATGTCGGTAATCGCGACCAAACATATACTTATGTCCTTTCTCATGGATTAATCTACTCCTATACTAAATTTCGTCAAAATCCGTTCAGTGGTTTAGGCGTGAAAGCGTTACATACAGACAGACAGATAGATAGTTACTTTCGCATTTATAATATTAGCACAGTCTAACGATTCATACTACATACAGTCTGTCAACGAAGCCGTCTAGACAGAGCAATCGTGAGGGGGCAGGGGAGTGGTGGGGGACGGGGTATTACTCGGAACGCCCATACATTTTACTCGGTACTAAGGATTCAGGGCTGTCTCATTTTGTAATCACACTAATCACGTATTAAGTTTTTTTGCATGACTCGTTTTGTTTGTCCAAACTGTTTTTTTTTTCGTTTTCTATATTTAGCGATCCAAGATGACGGACACGAAATTTTCACAAATCGATTTTTGTGAAATTTTTTAAATGGGTGGCGTTTTAGGGGTCGCCAATTACGAATATATCATCCATTTAACGATCCAAGATGGCGGACTTGAAATTTTCACTGAAATCGATATGGGTATCGCTTTCAGGGTTTTTGGGGTCGCTGATTACGATTATATCTGTCTCCCTTACTTTTCTCAATCTTTATAAATTCAATCTCTAATTTACTACGTTCTTCCTACCACCTTTACGCAGATGATCTTCAAATCTACGCACAAGCCTCCTTACAGGAACTGCCGGCAGCCATCTCTACTATAAATGCAGATCTGATGCAAGTATGTAAGTGGAGTAAGCAATATGGACTTGAATTGAACCCTTCTAAAACCCAGGTTATTATTGTGGGCAGCTCCGGTATGATAAACCGAATAGACTGGTCACAATTGCCAGATGTAGTTTTTAATGGTGTACCCCTTAAAATAAGTAGCGAGGTAAAAAATCTTGGCATACGGATAGATAGGACACTATCCTGGGGCCCCCAAATACGAGAGCTCAGTCGCAAGATGTTTGCATCGGCGGGTTCCATGCGTAGACTTCGAAACTTTCTACCAACAGCCACTAAACTCGCACTTGCAGAATCGCTTCTTCTCCCTCTACTTGACTATGCTGATGTCAGCTATCTCGATCTCACTGAGGAGCAACTTGATAAGCTTGAGCGCCTACAAAATTTCTGTATTAGATTCATATTTGGTCTTCGTAAATATGATCACGTATCACAGTTTCGCAACTTGCTCAAGTGGCTCCCAATTCGACTTCGACGGAATGCTCATATTCTTTCCATGCTTTACAGTATTCTTTTCCACCCTTGTACTCCGACTTACTTAAAAGAACGCTTCGTGTTCCTAAATGACACACATTCAAGATCCTTGCGGTCGTCAGTAACATTGCAATTATCCACGCCCTCTCATTCTACAAAATTCTATGACAAGTCCTTCACTGTTCAGGCTGTACGGTTGTGGAATGCACTGCCTGTGAATATTAGACGTGCACAATCCTTGGCTATTTTCAAAAAAATGATAAAACAACATTATTTGAGTTCATTGTAACTTTATCATAAGGTCTTGCTTTGGTACTCGCTATGTGTATATCTTCTATATATAATATGTGTAAGTATATCTAATCTTATCTGCATATGTACCTATTTATGTATATATTATAGAAATTTAATGTAAGTATGTGCTAAGGTTTATGTTAAATACTATACTTAGGTATGTAATTAATAATATGTTTATGTATGTAAATAGTATATTTATTTTATGTATGTATGTAGGGATATATATGTATGTATATATGTGTGTATATAGTTTAAGTTTATGACTACAGTAATAACTACCCAAACGTTATTATTGTTTTGAGATTAAAAAATGTCCATCAAAAGGTTGCCTGTAAGAGATCGCTTGTAGCGATAAGGCCGCCATTTGTACATTTCTTATTATGTTGTTCGTACATGTACTAAAATTTATAAGTGTACAATAAAGAATTTTCTTATCTTCTTATCTTATCTTATCTTATTATATCATCCATTTGGCGATCCAAGATGGCGGACTGGAAATTTCCAAAAAAACGGATATGGGTATCGCTTTCGGGGTTTTTAGAGTCGCTGATTGCGAATATAACATCCATTTAGCAATCCAAGATGGCGGACTCGAAATTTTCACCAAAATCTATATGGGTATCATTTTCAGGGTTTTTGGGGTCACTGATTGCGAATATAATTATCATCCATTTGGCGATCCAAGACGGCGGACTCGAAATTTTCTCCGAAATCGATATGGGTATCGCTTTCAGGGTTTTTGGGGTGGCTGATTACGAATATATCATCAATGTAGCGATCCCGGCGATTAGCGAAATTTCATTGAAATTCGAACTCGAATTCGAATCCGAATCCAAACCCGAACCCGAACCCGAATCAATATTTAAATTCAAATCGAAATCGAAATCCAAAAACTTAGATTTAAAATATTACGTTTGCTTAATCATAATGGGTTGAGTAGAACCGGAGCTATAACCAAAAGTCGCAATAGCCGACATCCATGCGAGCGGAGCCGCGGGCATCAGCTAGTAATATATATTAGCGTGAGTTGATGTGCCTTGATAGAACAAAGAGATCAAAATAGAGGTTATTTAAAATATTACAGAAAAGTAAATTATAAATAAAAACTGAAGTGACAAACTGCAAAAGGCGGCATTTCCGCAAACATCAAACGCGATGAACTACTGTAAGATCACTCGTTATACTGTGATATTAGTATGGATATACGTGTTACCTAGGTTGATAACGTAAATAATGTGAAAAAAAAAAATTACTGTAAAACTTTATCCCGTACATTTACACTACTAATGATTATAGGTTACATAATATATAGGTACTGTGATTCCGTGCAATTTTCTTAATTTTTTCTTTCTTTTTTCTTTCTTTCACAGCGCTCCACACGCTGGTGGAGAACACGGCGTGGGCGCAACAGCGCCAGGTCCTCGTGGTGGGTCTGGGCGTGGGCACTCTCTCGCCTCGCTCTAGACTATTCATCATTCACGCATTCACGAACGTATACGTTTTGTTGAATACGTGATATTTTGCTTTTGCGTAAAAATGACAGTCCCCTTGATCTCTACCACAGGGAGTCCCCTGTGGTAGAGATCAAGGGGACTGTCATTTTTAGTTAGTTTTATTTACATTTTATTTATCAAGTCTAACGTAAGCCAAATCGCGTATATATGACCATAAAAATTAATAGTATTATATTAGAGATATTAGTATCTCAAAATGCCTCCCAAGAAGAAATGAGAGAAGAAAAATTATAACAAAAATAAGTATAGCGGAACGTTTGCGATGTCAGCTACTTTATAATGACCCTCAGACAAAGTAGAAATGAAAGAAAAAGAAAAACGGAAATACAAAAAGAAATAACAAGAAGAGAAAGAAATAAGAAAATTAGTAAAGGATATGAGTTATCTGTCGTCCTGAGATTATAGCCTCCGTGACGAAGCGATAGTGAATGCGACCGCTACGCAGGAGGCTCGGGTTCTCTACGCGGATGTCGTGCAGTCCATGGCCCTATACGGGTGCCCCGTGTGGGCGGTGACCCTGGAGACCAGGTTCATGCCCCTGTTGCGTGCGCCGCAGCAGAGGATGACCTCCAGGGCAATTAGGGGATACCGCACGATATCCTTTGAAGAGGCGAGTCTCCTAGCCGGATCTCCACCGTGGATCCTGGAAGCGAGATCCCTAGCGGCACTGTATCGGTTCATGTAAGGAGGCGCGGAAGAGGGGATACGATCCCGAGCCCGAAGACATTCGGGCCGAGAGATCCCGGCTCCACAGGATCATGGTGGCGGAGTGGGAGCGAGGACTTGAGCAACCAGTCGCAGGGCATGCCGTCATAGAGGCGGTAAGTCCCATCATGGGGGAATGGCTAGAGTGGCCACATGGCAGCCTCTCATATCGACTGACGCAGATTATCACCGGGCACGGTTGCTTCGGGCAGTACCTGCGTCGGATCAAAAAGGAGCCAACGTCCAAGTGCCATCATTGCGATGCGAGCGAGGACACAGAGTTGCACACGCTCACCGAGTGTCCGGCATGGGCCGGACCGAGGCGGGAGCTAGTGGCGGCCCTGGGACTGAGAGTTCAGCGAGCAGCTGTGCAATTCACTAAGCGAGCACAACGATGCGAGTCGCAACGTTGTGCTCGATAGAGATTGTCATTGGTCGATCTCCAGTGACGTGATACAATCCGACCAATGACAATCTCTATCGAGCACAACGTTGCGACTCGCATCGTTGTGCTCGCTTAATGAATTGCAGTGCAGGTAATGGTCTTGAAGGAGACGGCGGAACGGGAGAGGCGGCGCGAGCGAGCGAGACACGCGAATCGCGCCGCCCGCGCGCGCAGGCAAATCGGGCGTCTGACTGACCTCCGTCCCCCATGAGCGCGGGCCTGGGGGTGACGGGTGGAGACACCTGCCACCCCAACAGAGGCAGGCCACGACGACGGCGCGCTCAAAAGCGCGCCTCCCCATTACGGAGGCGAGTCGGGGACACTGTTTTCCCCCCTCCCGAGGAGGGCTAGACCATAAGGGATGGCCCTGGGTCAGCCGGGGTGCGAGGGAACCTCACCTCCAGCCTAGCACCACGACCCACAGTCGGCGTGCGGTTTTAGTCGTTTCGAGCCCGACATAACCTCCCCTTCTGGCTCCGGCAGGGGGGGTATCCGAGGGGATTTCCGCACGAAAAAAAAAGGAGGCTCGGGTTTGATTACAGCCTCTGCGGCGCGTGGCGGTAGTGCACGCGACTGCCACGCAGGAGGCCCGGGTTCGATCCGCGCTCAGTGCAAATTTTATATTGGCTATTTGCATTGGTCTGGGTGTCTATGTATAATATGTATGAAAAAAGTATCTATGTATGTTTATCTGCATTCTATATTCCATAATACAAGCTAATTAAGCTTACCGTGGGTCTAGATAGCATAACATAACATAAACTCACACCTGTATTCCCCGAAGGGGTAGGCAGAGGTGCTAACACCCACATTTCGCCAGTTTATGTTTAAGTCCCAATGTAATAGGTGGCGAGCCTATTGCCATTAACCGGACACTTACAAACCTGCGATAAATACACACATAACTCCGAAAAGCATCGAAAAGTCATTGGTGTGTGCCATGATAAACCTAGGATCGAACCCGAGACCTCGTCTCAGCAGTCCCTACCGCAGATTGTTCATTCATTGTTGGTTGACGTCCAGACCAATACAAATACCGTCACTTAATAGCCTTCGCCGTCGGTCCCGGTTACCATGTATGGCAGTATGTACGGGTAGATGAAGCCCTCAAAAGTCCAAAAACTAGTTTGCTTCGATATCGCCTTTGGGTTTTAGAGGTCAGATAGCAGCTGCTTCGTGGAAAATATTGAAGATGTATTCCTAAAACATGACCTAAAGACTGATTTTTGTAAGGTTTTGTGCCATTCAATTTGACTTTTAATTACTTTAGATCCTTCAAAAGTACAAACTTTTAAAAGTTTCTGGGCTCACCCTCACCATTTCCTCGAGTATCGGGATCCTACGTGTCGACATTTAAGCGACGTCTTATAGCATTAAAGACAAGGTTAAGCAGGCATCAAAGAAACTCGGAGTGCTTAACAGGGCGAGGCAGTACCTCACTGCGGGGCAGCGATTCCTTCTTTATAGGGCGCAGGTTCGGCTCCACATGGGAGTCGAAGGGCATACAGGCGCTCCTGCAAAAAGGTGGCACTTTTTGCAGGAGCGCCTGTATGCCCTTCGACTCGTTACAAAGATGGGCGTTAAGGTTCGTCGACAATACCTTACTCGCTGGCGATGTGGAACCCCTCAGTCTCAGGAAGCAACTTTACCTCGCTGTGTGTGTTCTACCGCCTATTTATCTATTTGTGCTCAGATACCATAATGATGATTGTGATACTTATTTAGTTGCCAGAGATAATGCTTTTTTTGTTTAAATTTTAATTTTATATCACCATTAAGTGCTTTATAATGGGTGGTATTTAAACGCAAATCAAATAAAATACTTTTTTTATGAAATAATAATCCAATTTTCCATCAAAATTACTGATTGCACAGCACAATACTAAACTCAAAAGTATTAGAAAACACACTACAATATATTTTAGTAACGTACGGCTGTTTATCTTAATGCAAAGCAGTTTTATTAATGCACTGCTAATGCTGTTAATGCACGACAAAATAATCCAAATTCACATCAAAAATGCTGATTGAGCACCAACAAACTACTTTCTTGCTTATAAAAAAAATAACCATGAAGACATAAGTAGTAGTCCTCTAACCTAACCTATCCATTTCGGGGTGGGTGGTGATCATTCTGAACTTAATTACTTAGTATACATGCTACTCGGATAGATATTTTACTTTGACAATGAGTATCTTCTACATGCGCACTAGTTAATTTGCTGTGCAGTTATTTTTGTACTTAAATAAATTTATTTGTATCGCAATTATGAGGATAAAAGTAATGTCATGCTGATGTATATTTTATTTCTTTCTGCAGTACTAGTTTTGTTAAACATTCAGTTTATTTGTAGTAAAGTAATTTATTTGATTTAAAAAAGCATATAAATGATGAAAATATATTGATGTATGATTATTTATTTGATGTGCAATTAATAATATTCCCTTTATTATCATACGAGCAGTATCTTAAAAATACTGTAGTACTAAGAAATTGAACAACAGTCCCTTGTGAGAAACCTCAATAGCATTTTTGAAGATCCATCTATAGATAGATACCCCACACGTATAGGTTTGATGAAAGAAAAAAAAAGACTAATACGGGACCCCCAAAATATATTGCTTTTTTCTATTTTTGTGTGAAATTCTTAATGCGGTTCACAGAATACATCTACTTATCAAGTTTCAGTCTTCATTTTGAATTTGGAACTCTTTATGATTTTATGAAATCGTTCTTTTATTTTAACCCGAAGTTTGACATAGAATTGACAGAAAGCGTGTTGCAAATATCGTCAATAGGAAGAGGATGACTTAAAAAGGAATTTTCGTAAAAAAAGCCATTTGTTCGTGTAAAGCAAATGATGGACGGGAGAAGTAGAGCATGTGTGCTGACTTTCCCAGCTTGGGCCACGTAAAACTTTATCGGTGGGTGTGGGAAGCTCCGTGGACGTATGAGGCCCGTGGCTGTATTTTTTAAATTTAGGTTGAAAAACGCGTATGAGCCCTATAGGTTATGGTTTCCATTCTCAAAATAGGAAATTGATACAACTAGATAATTGAGGTTAAGATAACATAACATTATTGATTCTAATTTCAAAGGCGAAACAAAGTTTGTCGGGTCAGCTAGTTTGGAATAAAACTTTAAAATGTATCGAATTGCTTCGTCACATACGTTCATTTTACTTGGTTGAAAAACAGTTGAAGAATGGCGGATACTAGTTTTTTTTTTAATTTATTGTATCTTCAGAATGTCAACATTTACCGCCGTTCCCATACCATACTGACAGTTAAAGATAGATCGCATCTACGGATAAAGTGCTCGGCTGTTTAAATTCAAAACATAGTAACTCCTATTTCACACCAATTTCGGAAAATAAAATTATACAGCGATGCGCTTTCCCGCAAAAAAATCTGTTACCACGTTTAAACAGCCGATACGTCAAATTTGACTGTTGCGATCTATCTTGAACTGTAAGTATGTTATTGGGAACGGCCGGCCGTTAGTGAAACAAAACCGGCCAGTTACATTCACTACAGCCAAAGAGGTTTGACTAGTAATAATACATTCAAAATACGAAAATACTTTTGCCCCTACCTATTAATTTCATTGTTATTGGACCTTGCATACCGGAGATTCAGAAGGCATCTCTACAAAATCAAATAGATCATAATGTAAAATGATCGAGATCGTTTGATTATGACCATCCTGTACTGGGCGTTCATAAAATATGTGAGATGTTTAAGGGGGGGAGGGGTCGAGTCAAATCTCACGCAATTTATTTCTGATTGAAACAAAAAAAAAATACTATTTTGGTCCATTTAATCCAGATTGTACATGCTTAAGATTTAATCTTAAGCGTAAACGTAATACGATTAAGATCATTCACTAATTCGTTCGAAAGAAAATAATTGAATTCATACTTCGACGTCGACGCTCTACTGACTGTTAAACCACCATTTTTGTTTTATACCAAATAGCTCAATTTAATCTGAATTTACGGTACCCGCCCGTCCTTTGTTTTTTTTTATTAAATTTTTATTACACTTATTATTAAATTCTCAGCAATATTGATTACTAGTCTTAACTAGTCGTAAATAAAAGCACGAAGATTTTTTTTTCTTTTTACAATAACAATCAAACGCGTTTATGTAAAAAAACCCACATTTTGAAAAATCTCACGGGAGTTTGGGAGATGGGGGAGGGGGTTGAATAAAATCTCACGACATCTCACCAAGGGGGAGAGGGAGGGACAGAAAATTAAAAAAAAACACCTCACGTAATGTATGGACGCCCCCTAACACGGTAGGTAAATTATTACCATCAAGAACATGCTGGGATTGTTTAGATTTGGAATACAATTATAAACGGCAGAACTCCTTAGCTACGAGTATGTACAGCATGAATGTCTCGTCAAGTTGTAGAGTAGAGGATATTCTGCTAATACTATTAGGTAGTAGTATCTAACTAACTATAGCTGGCTTCAGCTATGCTGGAATGCTCTAGATTTTGACTAAATAGGCAGATAATGGAACTGCTTAACAATACACATTTTAACTGGCACCTTTTGAGATATGGGAGGAATATCATTAATTCCACAGGTAGTTAAGTTTATTGAAGAAAGAAACATTACTATTGCAGCATTTCAACGATTTATCATCGTATGGTCTTTTAGTTTTCTATTGAAAGCTCGCATTTAAATTGTTTACTTTCTAAATAGTCTTCGATGTAAATTTCTTCCTTTAAGACAAACGTTTTATCATGTATTATACATTAGCGCTTTATAGGACAGTGTTGCATTCACTAAAAAGAGAAAAATACTATTCGTATGGAGAAAAAAAATTAACCAACTTCTAGGACAAAAAAAAGGAACACTCCTAGGAAAAACGTCTTTTGTAGGATGCATGTAACCTCCAAATGACGATAGGCGCATTTTGCATATTTGTTATGTCCACGCTGCTTCATACTTTTGTCAGTCACGCTACAAAACGTCTCCGTTTTCTTTCAACTAGCATCGAGAAAATGTTTTTGTTTGAAAAATGTCAAGTGATGATGATGAAGTGATTATAGCATACAATTTTATTAGAAGACGACGAAACAGGCGAAGAAAGTACTGGATTCACCCATACACCGAAAGCAATATAAATTGTAGATTGTTTGTTGCTGTCAGAGAGTTATCAGAAGATGATTCCGTATTTCATTAATTTTACCGAATGACTAAACATACGTACACCAAAATTTAGTCTCTACTGTTGGACCATTGATACAAAGACAAAATACTGCAGTGCACGCCGCGCGCACCGCATGACGAACGCAACACGAGCAGCTGACGCGACGTTGCCGCTTCGTGGCCACAGATGTCATTGTTTCTATGCAAGATGCAAGCATTCGTCTTGCAATCGTCAAATTGACGAAAGCGTTTGTATGACGCGCGGTTACGTGGACAATGGACCTAACTTGATTTTTATTGAAACGGGTCGTTTTATGGCAGGATTCACTGTAGACTCTTCATCAAACAGAACGCGATTTTAGCGCGCGTTAAGGCGCCAGCACCAAAACGCCAGGACGCGGACGACGCGAACTTTGTGTTTGAACTACTTCTACGCTCTTTTTTTACGTGCGGGAAATCCCCACATATACCCCTCCCCTAACAAATCATATACTGACGAATTTCTGATAACAAAATAACTTTTCACATTTTTCACTTTTAAATAGACTAAATGAACATGTTTACACTAATCGCAATTTGTTACAAGGGTTGGGACACTTGGGACGCAATTCATACAAAACTGCCCATTCTCCTTTTTACCCGACTGCCGAAGGAAGGAGGGTAAAGTTTTCACGCAATGTGATCAGTAAAATATCAAATCAAAATCATTTGCCTATTAAGCGCTGGACACACAGGAAAGACGTAGGACGCAGACGGGACGCGGACATTTGTCTCTATCGCGTCCCTTTCATACAAAATGCATAGATGCGTCGCGACGCAAAACATATAAAACAGACGGGGCGCGGGCGTAAACACTTTTAGTCCGCGTCTTTTGTTCAAAACACACAGGAGAGACGGGGCGCGGACGCAGCGGGGGCGAGATCGGGGCGAGAACGGGGCGCGGGGTGGCGTGCCTCCCGGGCGGGTCTCGCAAAACGATCTGGGTAATTGTGTAGGTCCTCCATTATTTTAAAAGATCTATTCTCTACATTGGTTAGCCACACTGGATGTACCCAGTAACGTCTAACGTAATTACGAGACGTTACCAATATAGACAATAGATTTTTTTTAAATAATGGAGGACCTACACAATTACCCAGATCGTTTTGCGAGACCCGCCCGGGAGGCACGCCACCCCGCGCCCAGTTCTCGCCCCCGCTGCGTCCGCGCCCCGTCTCTCCTGTGTGTTTTGAACAAAAGACGCGGACTAAGTGTTTGCGCCCGCGCCCCGTCTGTTTTGTATGTTTTGCGTCGCGACGCTTCTATGCATTTTGTATGAAAGGGACGCGATAGAGACAAATGTCCGCGTCCCGTCTGCGTCCTACGTCTTTCCTGTGTGTCCAGCGCTTAAGGCATTCCAGAATCTCAGCAGCCACAGTTAGGTACGACTACTTAATAAGATCGGCAGAATATCCTCTATAACTAAAACGAGACATTATTGCTATACCAACATCGCTAAGGAGTTCTGTTGACTATATCGTCTACGAGCTTTTGTCCACGGCTTCGCCCGCGTGGATGTCAGTTACCGCGACAAAACATTTCTTAAAAGACGTAGTTGTACGAAGTTTTATGCTTCTAACTTTGAAAATGCCGAACTTTCCATAGAAACGTTTATCACCTATTTTACCCTCTTAGTAGTTAAATTTTGAAAAACGCTGATACATGTGTTCATTTATTTCTCAAAAGAAATAATAGGTGTATGAAGTTTCATGCTTCTAAGGCGATTGGCACACTGCAACGCTCGAAGGCGCGTCGTGCGTAAGGCCTCTGCCTCGAATCTTGCGCGAAAAGAGACGTAACTAAGAAAATGCCATTAAGGTTGAAAGTAGCTTGCCGTCTCTGTGTGATCCGATATCGGGCCAAAACAGTGGTGTCGGCTTCAATATCCGATTAAGTAGACGTACAGCCAACGCCATAAGTTGATTAACACTAAAATATTTTACAAATCTTTTTTATACTGGAATGCATCTGTCTATAGTAAATGTTGTGTTATGATTAACAGAAGACAAACTTAATTTACATATTCAATGTTTTTTTTTTCACAATTTTATGTAAGGTTTAGGGGGCCACAGTGTTCAATAAATTAGAATTTGTTAAGCTACTTTTGTAGTTGACTGTACCTAACTACGGCTGCTGACATCCTGGAATGCCTTAGATTTTGACCTAATAGGACTTCCTCCGATCTCGGATGTCGGATATTGGCATGGGCCGGACCGAGGCGGGGAGCTAGCGGCAGCCCTGGGAGTGAGAGTTCCCCCTGTCCCCCCTCCCGAGCAGGGCCAGACCGTAAGGGATGGCCCTGGGTCAGCCGGTGTGCGAGGGATATAACGATGACAACCTCACCTCCAGCCTAGCACCACGACCCACAGTCGGCGTGTGGTTTTAGTCGGTTCGAGTCCGACATAACCTCCCCTTCCCACTTCGGCAGGGGAGGTATCCGAGGGGATTTTCACACGAAAAAAAAGGATATCGGACGTCGGTTCATGTGAAAGCGCTCTAAAGGGCAGAATATACGGACCCTGGGATCCGCTCCAATCAAAAATCAGTTTAGTTTATATGTAACTCAAATCAAATTTGCATCGTAAACAATCATGAAATCGAATATAGCCCATAACTATTCTTCTAAAAAGTCTGTCCTACGTTTCGTGAAGTTGATTTCAATTAAATAATCAGTGTTAAAGGTAAAAGAAAATTACAAAATTTAATATCGCAAACCAAAATGTAAACCATCTTCATCACAGTCGTCTAAAAATTTTCGGTATGGAGATACAGAAAATTTACTACGATCACTATTCTATATCAATGTACAACTAGGTTTCCCAGAAGATCAGCAATGATTGTAATGAAAATAGTACACTGACGGACTCATAAACTGCATCAAAGTTCAGGTTTACTCTAAAAGGATTTTTTATAATAAGTATGCAAACTTTTTAGATTAAATTATATAAATATGGAAAGACTGGCTCTTAATCTTAAAAAAAAAAAAATTAAAAATAGAACTGCAGTAAAACAAATGAATATAGCCGGGAAAAGAAAATTTACTTGTAGTATCAGATTTGCGTGTTATTTATAGCAAAGTTTTAAATTGATTCTCATTGATTTTTTTTGTTTTGTCAATTGAATTATTGTTACCAGCATAATTGTTGGGTTAGTTTTTTAACACATCGAGAGTTTTTGAACCATAATATGGATACTTCGTCCGAACAAGCGGCACAAATTGTAGCATTGGTGCGGGAGGGCTTGGATCAACGAACGATTGGTAGAAATTTAAATTTAAACCAGTCTACGGTTTCTAGAATATACAGAAGGTTTGTAGAGACAGGTTCTTACAGGAGGAGACGTGGTACAGGCAGAACTCGAGCAACCACAGGTCGTGATGACCGATTTATTGTTATAACTTCCCTGCGAAATCGTTTCCTCACGTCAGTTAACATCAAAACCGAGCTTAATGAAGTGCGTGGAGTAAACGTGTGTGCACGAACAATAAGAAGAAGGTTAAAGGAAGCGGATATCACCCCTTTTAGACCAGCAAATGGTCCAAAGTTGTCTACAGCTCACAGACAAGCTCGCTTAAGATTTGCGCGTCATCACCTGAATTGGACAGAAGAGCAGTGGGCCTCTGTATTGTTCACGGACGAGTGTAGGACATGTTTATATGGTGCAGATGGTCGCAGAAGAGTCTATCGTCGACGTGGGGAGCGATATGCTCAAAGTTGCATTGAGGAGCGTGTTCCTTTTGGAGGCGGTTCATGTATGGTCTGGGGTGGCATATCGATGAACGGGCGAACAGAAATTGTGTTCATAGACATGGTCCGTCGAAACGGTAATAGAGGGGGTTTGACAGCACATCGCTACATAACAGAGATATTAGAAGATCACATGGTGCCTTACATGGGATTCATAGGCGAAAATTTTACTTTAATGCAGGATAATGCCCGGCCGCATGCAGCTGCACAAGTTCAACATTATTGCGAAGAGGTTGGGATACGTACAATGAATTGGCCAGCACGCAGCCAGGATCTTAATCCCATCGAGCATGTTTGGGACAATTTAAAAAGAGCTGTATATGCGAGAAACCCTTCGCCCACGACAGTGGCAGCACTAAGAACAGCACTTTCAGAAGAATGGGACAATATTCCGCAAGATCTTTTAAAAACCCTTATAAAATCTATGCGGAACCGATTAGAATCCGTAATAAGGGCACGTGGGGGTAATACACCTTATTAAAACACAAATAAACCCTTGCATAAAGTTTGTGTCTATTGTTAAAACCAATTTTTTAATTAAACCAATTTTTCTTAAATTTCTGTTTTTTCTTCAAAAAAAGTCTTAAGGTCCTTTCCAGTACATAAACTTAAACTTAAAGATATGACCCTACGCTGTTTTAAAGTTCACGAACCAATCTAGAGGTTTCAATTTAAATCTGTATAGAAAGTATGCATACTTGGTTAAAATATTTATTTCAAAGTCGTCTATTACTTTGATGCAGTTTATGAGTCCGTCAGTGTATATGTTAGTGTACTATACAAGGTGATTTTATAGTCGTTTCGGAATAAAGAATTTGAGCACAGTTTCTATAGCAAAATCATCAAAGAAACTTTTGTTTTTGATAATGGTTGGGAATATGTTCAGGTGAAAGAAAAATTGTATTCTTTTTCTTTCACCAAATTAATACTTCCCGATGATTTAGCTATCGAAACTGTGCCCAAATTCTTTTTTTCCGAAACGACTATAAAATCACCTTGTATACATGTTATAATTTTCTTTTCATGAGATCAAATAAATCAATCAAATTAATTGATTGAATGATTTATTTCATCTTCTTTTTCAAGATGGTGGCTGAAGCACAAGTGTTGCAACTCCACAAACTTGGAATTAACTTTACACTGAGCCAATATATATCTGAATAAAAAAATTATATCCTGTGACATCACAGGATGCATTTGCACGGTAAGCCCAAAAAATGTAAGAGTTCAATGGACTAATGTTTGTTATGTTACGGCTACACTACCGTTACCGTCTACCGGTCGTCTGTTATCCTAATGCGTATGGCAGTAAAAGTTCTTAGAGTATAGATCATAATTCATAATAGAGCTGAAATACCTCACTTATTTGAGAAATGGTGACAATTTACATGTGACACCTCTTTGAATTTAACACTTTTTTTAGACTAATTGAGCATTCTTTTGTAATTTTTTATACCACTGAGGTAGCAGACAAGCACTTGTAACTACTTTCCTTCCCATCACATGATGGGAAGTCATTACTTTGGCCTGTGAACGTGTGCAATACAAGGGCGTTACACTCGCGCTGCCGACCCTAAAGGGTGGCTATTTGGGGTTCTACAAGAAGTGCATTAGAAGGGCACTTCTTGTAGAACCCCAAATAGTTTAAAATAGTTTGAGAAGTTTACATTATTTCTATAATATGTCTCATTAAGTTATTTCCAATATCGTCAAAGACTGTTGTGCTGCTCTTATAACTGTTTTGAAAGATTTAATCAAGTTACATTTGTCTCAAGATGAGTGGCTACTGGCTACAAAAGGACGCTGATTTTAGAATCAGATTTCTCCACTGCTTCGGAGCCCTCGATGGCAAAAATGACGTGATTGTGACATCACCAGTTCACAGGGGTGGAAAAGAATGTTTGTAATTAAAATATTCGGAATATTTTAATTACCAACATTCATTTTTCTATTAAAGCCGCCATTTTATGTTCCCCATCCAAGTTTAGAAGTATATACATTTTTTTTTCATGGGTATGTCATCTCTTGATAATTTGTTATTCGCTACAATTTACCCCGATGTGTAAAAAATATTTGTGGTAAATCGTGGCTACACCTAGGTGTTGTTGATATTACGGGGGCAATGATTGGCACATTCACGGTACTGTGGCCGCAGCATTAGAGAGTTATGGTTGACAAAATCGATTGATCAAAATATTCCCACATATATTCCATATATTCCACATACAGGATGTGTCGTGAATTAGACTATATAAAATAACGTCTATATTTAGTCTATATCTCATAACTTTTTCAACTATTTTAAACTATTTGGGGTTCTACAAGAAGTGCCCTTCTAATGCACGTCTTGTAGAAAAACAAGTAAATAATAATTTTCGGAACAACATTTCGGCTCCAAAAATTATCCATCCATCCATATACTCACGTTTGTAAATTCTCGAAGAGGTAGGCACAGGTGTTGCCAATTATGATTTTCAGTCCTATGACGTAATAGGGGCAAGCCTAATACCGTCTGGCGGGCCCATTGTTTTCTGTCGGACAGAGAACAGGAAGGGGGGTGGTATTTTTTTACTCCACCGCGAACCAACACAGTTCCAAAAATTAAATAACAATAATTTAATTAAAAATACTTGCTGCCACAATTTGACTGGTAGATGATAGATACATAATGTATTTTACTTAATCATAAATATGCGTAGAAATTTGGTTTTTAGAACATACTCGACACTTTAGCATATCTGCGTGGTGACGGAGAAAGAAATCAATTATCACCACCTCATCTCATCTGAAGGGTATCGTAAGAGGCCGCTAACGGAAAAATATGCATACAATATCACTGCGAGAGAAAGAAAACTCGAAATACAACCCCTGTGCCAACCCGTCTGGCCATGGTGGAAACAGTAGGCCAAAACCTCCCAATATTGGGAGAGGCCTATGTCCAGCAGTGGACTGCGATGAGCAAATGGATCGAAACTGATTGAGATATACAAATAAGTGCTCTAATCTGCAGCCGGATCTTAGTCTATTAGAAATAATAGTGGACCACGTCTTCACTTATAATGGTTTGGTCGGGAGAAACTTTATCCCAATTCAGTGCCCATCCACAGTGTAGTCCATAATCTCGTAGTTCGAACATGGATCCCACTGAATACTTGTGGGCTGACCTTATGAGAAGAATTCGGGTTAGAGATCGGAAAAAACGGTGCAAGACATAATGGTCTAAGCCAGGGATGGGCAAACTACGGCCCAGAGCCCGCTCCTTCGACATGTATTGTATATGGCCCGTATAAGACGCCAAGGCGGGAGCTAGTACGACCTACAGACTGCGCGCGTTCTACTCTATTCAAGTAGTAAAAAAAGACACAGTCTACAAGTCTACGATTTGCGTGGTATGACCTCCAAACAGTCCGCACGGACCGCTACTCATAAGCGACGTTCTACGAAGGTATGGGTACAATTGGAAGGATCAGAATATTCACAACACACAAATAAACCCTAGAACTACAAGGGGGAAAGACAGTCAACCTTTTTACCCTACATTAAAGGATTGACAGAAAAGATCACCAACTTCCTGAGGAAGTTTACTGTAAAAACTTTCATCACTCCTTTTAAAAAGCTGTAGCAATACCTGCACTGCTCACCCAAAGATGGCTCTCTACTGGACATGCCGAGAGTGTACAAGAGTGACTACAGCGATGGCAGTTTTTACATAGGACAAGCCAATTACAATTTACAAAGTAAAAAATAACGAACCGCATAAATCTGCATTTTTTAAAGATCAGTACCGACCACTGGAACGTGTTTCATAACCCTCAAAGGCTCTCGACAGAACGCCTCTATATACATACCAAGTTAATAGCGCCGAAATATCGGAAACTCCAAACAACACCATGACATGGTAAATATCCCGATAGTTCTAATATAACAGCATTCTTGATTATACTACTAATAAAGTAACAGCATAATTAACAATAAGTTACTTATATGTATAATTTAATTAATATCAACATCCTGCTTAAATGATTATTGAGTAAATCTAGCTTAAAATTAAATCTAAAATATAGAAATGTATCAGTGAATGTGTTGCAAAGCTCAAACCTCGAGAACAGCTGAACCGATTTCGCTAATTCTTTTTTAGAATATTCTTTGCAATAAGTAAGAGGATGGTTCTTACACAGAGAAAAAAAAATGCCTGAAAATCTATACTCCCATACAAATGATCCGTAACAAAATAATACTTAAAAGTCAATTTGAACTTTAATACCATATCATAAAGTTCTAATGTTAGTGGAGAGGTTCCGGGAAAACAAAACAATTGAGTGACGCATAATGCCTTAGGGGTGTACTACGGGGTTGAAGTATGCCAAGGGCGAAAGCCGACGCGTATTAGCTAGTTACTAATAATAACGAGTTTTCCTATGGATATAGTAATTTGTTTAGGTAAAATTACGTAACACCGTTGACACAACATCTATAAAATATAATATGAAGATAGCAGACCAACTATTTTACTATCCTTAGTATCATGAGTTGGAATAATAAGTAAGCTCACGGTAACATTATATTCTTGTACACAAAAGTTACTAAAACACATAATGTAAGAACAAGGTGCAATCAGATGGCCGCCGCCTGCCACAGTGACATAGCTCCTAATAAATCCCACCGACATGTTGGATTCACTGCACTCGATCACTATTTACATTCACTGTCACATTTTAAAACACTACACAAGTCACTTTTCCAAAAAAATCCGCACTGCAATCCAAGTTATTCACTGCAATCCATAAAAAATAAAGAAGAATCACTTAAGGGCGGCGGCGGCGGCGGCGGCACCTTCCATGTGCATTGACGGAAATATAAACATGCCACTTTAGGATTAAT
This sequence comes from Eilema sororculum, assembly GCA_914829495.1. NCBI lineage: Eukaryota > Metazoa > Arthropoda > Insecta > Lepidoptera > Erebidae > Eilema > Eilema sororculum. Next base: position 12,995,163 of record OU618548.1, read on the forward strand.
TGCCAACTAAATAAGCACAATTAAACTGAAATGCATGAGAACATAATAGAAATAATACACTTAGGGAAGACTACCCAAGTCTAAAAAATATATATATTCAAGCATATCCGACACCATGGCACTAAAACCACTATTAAGTAATAAAAAATTGGTTGAATTTTTCTATCACACATCATAGACCAATTAATTCATGTTCCTTGAACTTTGACTTAATAATAAGTGAAAGAAATTCTGTTCAAATCGAGTTTTTTCACCGAGTAAAATTAATTGAGCTGCTTCTATTAGTCGGCAAACATTACTAAATTGATCAGTAGGTAGGTAGGTAACCTATGAAATGACCCCCGCAATTCATGTTATAAAACTATGTTAAAAATACAGTCTCGATGTAATCTCAATCTCCCAAATGTCAAAAAATCTGTTTTCCAGTTACTCAATTTAAATTGACAGCGTGATCGTTTTTGACATTTGGTTTTTGGGAAATTGAGATAGGATTGAGACTGAGTTTTGGGCAGATTTTACATTAGGAGAATTAAAACTTAAATTTAGGTCAATAGAAATCAAGTTCTATCACATATATATTGCTGCAATAGAACAGTTAATTCTGTTTAAGTATTCTACATTAACCCTACAACTTTTGTCGAGTAACTTCAGAGCACTTTTATAAGTTAGAACCATATATTTTTAACGCTGACGCAAAATAAAGAACTTGACTAGTAAATAAATTTAAAAAGTGTAAAAGCATTTGTCAAGGGATGCAATTTTCTTATGATGACCATAAGATCAATTTGACTGTCATACTGAATTTCAAAGTTCAAAATAGCTATGAACTGTAGCCCTAAAGTACCGAAACGCGACTAACGGTAGTGCGACAGTGCGCCACATCGATACCCATAATTTCGAATGTTTTCCACCGCCAAGCACGGTAGTGCGAAAGTATTCCACATCGATTCACACATTGTCGAATGTATTCCAGCGCGATGCACGTCTAGTAAATGCGAAGGCATGCCACATAGTCACACATCCTATTTTCTGCTAACACGAATGCTACAATTATTAACTTAAGATCCATTTTTTAGTTTATTTAGTGCGTTTCTTAGAATGGTTTCTTAAGAAATTAGGTACGGACACTTAGAATATTATAAAAAAAAACAAAATATGGGTATCGATGTGGCGCACTTTCGCACTACCGTGAGTCGCGTTTCGGTACTTTAGGGTTATAGTTCTTCGCTATTTTGAACTTCGAAATCCAGTCTGATAGTCGATCAATTTGAACCCCGTTGGATATGGGTTCCAACCTCGCAAACTAGGGTTTAACTTTTAATTGACCCCAAAAGAAAAATTTATCCTCTGTAAAATGCAACCGCAAATAAAATTACTAGTTCAGAAATTTATGAGATTACTGTGGGCATAGAATTATAACGCAGTCTATGACCATGATGGGTACATTATTGTAATAAAATTAAATTGATACCATAAAAATATATATTGCAACATTCGCATACTAGTGTTATTTTTAAACTATTGTTGAGTAAACTTATAGTTTCATGTAATAGGTCGGCACCTATCGCGATAAAAATGACCACGGGTGCTGCATCGCACCCGAAACGTCGACAAAAGTGTACCAAAAAAAATATCGCGATAGGTCCCGAACTATATGAAACTATTCAAATACTAGAAATGTCAAAAGGGAAATCTGGTATGAATTGCTGAAATGCTGCATATTGTTTACTAGGAACAAGATACATCATTAGTTAATATAATGTGTGATAGAGAAACGATGGACCCAGATATCTTAAGATAGGCTTGTTTACCAGAACTACTTTCTCTATTTCTGCATAAAGGCCTAAATTTAGCCATAGAAATAGCTTGGTAAGTTACTATAAGAATTCCCATAAATGTATTAAAACGTTCATTATTCGCCAAAACTAAAAGCAGTGGGTTTAAGCCATGACTGTCTACAAACAGTGATCATTTTAAGTGTAGTTTCTGTATGTAAAAAAATTAAATATAAAAATAAATTAAAGTTAAGCCTGAAATTTCACCAACCGCACTCAAACCTAATTACAATACTTTACAATTTTGTATTCAGGAACGGATTTTCCAAGGTGAAATCCAGGCTTAGTATTCAAACAAAAAATGAATCACCGTTTCAAATGATTAAGCACAGAAAAACTTGTACTCACGACAGGTGGTAGCGTGACACGGAAGTGGGAGCGGGAGTCGAATTCACGGAGGACGAAGAACCTGAGTAGCCAGAGCCGGCAGGAGAAGACCCGGCCGAGGGCGCTCCCGCAGCCGATGGTATCGCCGCCGGCTCATAGTATTCGGTGGTAAGCGTGCGTTCGTCCAGCACGTGCTCTGCGTTATGTGCCTTTGATGCAGACTTAATGTCCATAAAGGCAACTGTAGCACATACGCCACTCGCAGCAACCACACCCGTGGCAACGTTGTCAGTCCGACCCAACAATTTGACATTCTGGACTCGGCCATAGCTGTAAAGAGAAAAAATCTTTCACACATCAATAATCTAAAAATGAAATTTTAACTACCTCCACCAAAATATTTGCGTTTCATACGTTCAGGATAGAATACGGCAATCTGATTCCAGAGCTTAGCGTGCATTTGTCTGAGGATGCAATTCTATAAAAATAGTCAGTGTAAATTTAAATACTGATTCTTTAAGGTTGCAACCCTTGTGTTTCGGCTGCCAACTTGAAAAATGGGGTCTAAATGGGTTTTATGGTTTATAGATGCAATTTTTATGTAGTGTCACGATGCAAATCGTGAATTGCATTATTTAAATTTTAACAATTTTGTCGAATTTTCGATACCTTTGAAAATTATTTTAATCTGTATTTTTTTATCTGTCTCTCCTCTAGGATATACAGCGGTTTGTCTCTGGTGTGTGCGCTTGCCAACCTCACGGCATTTTGTAATGGCCGTCCTTTTAGTAACACTTTGAAATACAGTACTAATGTTTCCATGACACAAAGCTACTTTCGGTGTAACACAATATTCCTAGGTGACTTGCATCTTACACGGCGGTGACATGTAAATACCACGGATATGACTTTTGTCCACTGGGCGAACCTATAAATTACACTGCGGCTCAGTGTCTTTTTCCATCAGCTCCATCCATTTTGTGGACTCTGCAACTTGCAAGGCTTGGGTGCTGCCGAACGAGCAACGCGACGTACACACGTCAAAAAAAGTTTGCGATCAATGGCATAAGCTCCTAGAATTCTTTAAATTAAACTTTATCAAGAAAAAATCTATGTTGTATGCTTTCTTTAAATAGGAATACCCTGTTTGAAATTAAAATATAAAACTATTTTTTATTATTTATTTAAAAAAATTGCTTGATGTGCGGGCGCATTATCATCGACCAGTACAAATTGGTGCCCATGGTTTACTCGGAATGGTTTGACGATATCATCAATAGCAACTGCTTTGTACATGTCTGCTGTCATGAAGCCCCGATACGGGATCAAAGGCGTTCTAGCTCCAATCATAATGCCACCCCAAAAAGACACCGATTTTCCACCTTGCTGAACTGTTCCAGTGGCAGTTCTTTGTCTTTCACGGTCGCCTGGTCTTCTCCAGACACGGACACGTCGGTTATCTGGATGAGTGGAGATTCGGGATTCGTCAACGAAGAGACAGTTTTGCCAAATGTTTTCTTCCTCACCTTCTTCATTTTGCCGAAGTCTAGCCCACTGCAATCTTCGTTGTTGACGTTGCCGGGAATTGAGCGGAGCTCGCCATGACCTCCGTGCTCGTAATCCAGCCTGGTGCAAGCAATTGCAAACGGTCTGCGTGCTAACTTCAAGCCCAGAGGCGGCCCTGACTTCTGCTTTTATTTTAGTGGCGTTGATTGTGGGATCACGGGCTGCCAGCAATCTAATATAGCGCTTTTGGGCAGCTGTCAAAACAGTTGGGCGACCGCTGCGGGGTCGGTCAGCTAAATTCTCCATTCCGTGGTACCTCTGCAACGTAGCCACGACACAGGATTGGGATATAGCAAGTCTGCGTGCTATTACTTTCGTAGTGTATCCTTCTTCCCTCAAAGTTACTATTTTAGCTCGTAAAACCTCTGATAATCCTCTTGGCATTTTTTCAATCACTACTTTCCGCGAAAAATATCTTGAATCGGTTATAATTCACTAAATCAGATTTCTGAATGAGCGTAAGCTAGGACTGAAAGCCTTTTTGTAAGAAAAATCAATTGAACGGTGTCATTGTTTTGTGTTCTAATTCTTTATTTTTAAATAAAGAATCTAAAAAGAAGAAAAAATCATAATATAATCTACAGTAACAAAAAAGATTTCAGTTTTTCAAAGTGATCGCAAACTTTTTTTGATGTGTGTACATTCAGTCAACAAAGTATCGGGAATGAATGTTTTGTTTATGGTTCCAAATTCAAATTTTTGTTTTTTTTTTTTTGTTGTTGTTTGATTGGCACAACTGCTTTCCATTTTGGCGCGGAGTTTGAGTTGCATCTGTCATTTATGTTAAAAACAGTGCTGTTTTTAGTTTTATAATATCTAGTGTGTATTGCGAATTTAATAATGAACAAAAACATCGAACAAAGAGTTTGTCTTAAATTTTGCATCGCCAATGGAATTTCATGTTCGGAGACACTGAAAATGTTACAGAAGGCTTACGGTGAATCGACTTTATCAAAAACACGTGCTTATGAGTGGTACAAAGCGTTCAAAAGCGGTCGAGATGTGATGGAAGATTTGCCTCGTTCTGGTAGGCCATCAACGCCTGCAACTGAAGTTAACATCGCAAAAGTGAAGGAAATAGTGACTGAAAATCCTAATTCAAGTTTGAGAGAGATGGCCGCCGAACTTTCTGTATCTCACGAGTCGATCCGTACCATTTTAACTAATAATTTGGGTATGAAACGTGTTGCTGCCCGGCTAGTCCCAAAAGACCTGAATTTTCTTCAAAAACTAAATCGCATGAGAGTCGCTGAGGACATGCTAGAACGGGTCACTACCGACCCAACATTCATGAAACGCGTTGTTACCGGTGACGAGACGTGGGTTTACGAGTTTGACATGCATACTAGTCAACAAGCTTCGGAATGGCGCCTTCCATCTGAACCAAAACCGAAAAAACCACGTCGATCAAAAGTCAAAGTCATGTTGACTGTTTTCTTTGACTATCGCGGTGTTGTGCACTCGGAATTTTTGCCGGAAGGTCAAACGGTAAATAAAGAATATTATTTGAGCGTTATGAGACGTTTAAGAGAACAAATTCGACGAAAAAGGCCAGATTTGTGGAAAGAAAATTCTTGGATTTTGCACCACGATAATGCGCCTTCGTACAAGGCCATCATTGTGAACGAATTTTTGTCCAAACACTCAACATACCATCGAGCAACCACCATATTCACCAGATATGACTCCAGCCGACTTCTTTCTTTTTCCTACACTCAAATTACCACTTCGTGGCACCCATTTTCAATCAGTAGAAGACATAAAGGAGAATTCGCGGCGAGAACTGAACTCAATTCCGGAAACTGTTTAAAAAATGTTTTGATGATTGGATTATTCGTTGGCGTAAGTGTATCGTTTCTGAAGGAGCATACCTACTTTGAAGGTGATCAAATAAATTTGGATGAATAACAATTTTTTTGTGTATTATTGATTTTTTCCAGGTACTTTCTTGACAGAGTAGTACATTGTCCACGCGGCACGTGCTCTTTTTCCTGAGTAGCAGTGACGGAGCCAAGTAGCCCTTCTGCATAAGCGCATGGGTTTTTCTTACAATCCATACTCCAAGAATTTTATACTCTTCAAATTCACTCCCTTAGAGTTATTTAAGTAATAATTTATGGTGGTGTAATTTCTAAAGACCTAATATACAACAATTTGTCCTTTGTAACTTATTTTATTCAGCTCTTCCCGTTAGCCGAGGCAGGATGCTTCTTTTTTTTTTGAACCTATTTAAGTATTAAATTCACGACACATTAGATACTATTCCAAAGCGTTATTAAAAGGACGGTCATTACAAAATGCCGTGAGGTTGGCAAGCGCACACACCAGAGACAAACCGTAGTATATCCTAGAGGGATACATAAAAATTACAGATTAAAAAATAATCGACTAAAATAGTCGTACAAGAGTTTCATCTCCGTGAGATCGACGAATTTGACGTGATGATATCAACAGTGCCATATGAAAATCGTATGTTTTTTTAAATCATGCCATGAGATTCTGGTAGAACTAAACCAAATTTCATCAAAATCGGTTCAGGGGTTTAGGCGTGAAAACGTAACACAGACAGACAGTTACTTTCGCATTTATAATATTAGTATGGATAAGCAACCAATAAATAATTTACCGCATAAAGTACCTACGTGAAATGTCTTTAAACTATTATACCACTTTTGGCAGCGTACAAAATAGAATTCTTTGAAGAGGCACGCACCTTTATGACTAAAAAATAAACAACTAGTCGGGCACGTCTAACCGGACGAGCAGCGGTGCGCGTCGGCATGACGCGAGAGCGAGCGAGTGAGACATACTACAAAAAGGCGCAGTTGTTGCCGTTCCGATCAACAGCTCGACTCGCAGTCGCGGTAGGTATCGGAGATAAGCCTTGTTGCCAAACCGTGCCGCTAGTGGCAGTTAACCTCCCCATTCTCTATCAATACGCAGTCGTGAACGCGATAAATCATGCATACAGTACATAATATTACATATCATTATGATAATAATAGCATTACTATTTACAAAAAAAGATGTATGTTGTATATTTATAACCATAATATCATGAAATAACCAATACCTACCAATGAAAACCAACTGTACCGATAGATGAAGTACTTTTTAAATACTTAAGTACTTTATTAATCCATGCTGTATTTTAACTAATTAGGTACATAATGTATATACAGACTAACTGTATAATGTATACATACGTAAATTTAAATTAGCTGATCTATTTTTTTTACAATATAAACGTCATTTATGAGAATCACTTTGTTACATACTATCTTTGAGAAATTTAATCAACGAACGCCAAAAGCGATTATATCGGTCGATGTCTGGTGCGACGTTGCCAGTTTTATGTCTTACAACATGGCCGCACTCGTTGCCGTAGCCGGTTTCCGTGTGAAACTCGACTCAACAACTGCGCGTGTGTTTGAGGTAACACAGAGAACCGGGCGAGGGTGCGGGGTTCGAGGGGAGGTAGTGTCGGCGAGCCAGGCAAGGAAAAACGATCGGTGTACGCGAGGGAGGGGGCAGGGAGATACCGGCACAGTGACGTCATCTACTTTCTGAATAGCTACAAACTTCAATCGAGCGTTGTTCGATGGGTAGGTAGGTATGCGTTTTAATATTTTTGAGCAAGTTATTATTGTGATGAAGAAGTGGCTCTTCTTGGTATGTTGTGTGTTGTATGTTATTATTATGTAGTTGTGTTGTGAAGTATTCTTCGGTGAAAGAGTAATAAGCAAACGTGCTTAATTTTGTAGGTACCTACATACAAAGTACTTTATCCGGGGAGGTCTCTCCTGTGCAATACACACAGGAAAGACCTCCCCGGATAAAGTTAGATTTAAAAAGAAAATTATGACTCTACTAACCATTTTGTGTTAACTATATTCTATTCGGTTAGGTACATTAACTAAACGTAAACATCTTCAATCTTTTTAAAATATTTATTGAAAAACTTAGTTCATTCATATTTTTCTGTTTAGAAACTCATTTTAAAGACTAAAAACCAAAATTGAACTATTAGCTAGGCATTATTATTGCTTTTATAAATAGTGGCCACAATATTATTTACCTTTAGTTAAGTAAATACCTATCCGAATGAAGTATATGTAAGCAAGTACGTATGTAATATGTAACAAGAGCTCAAAATGAACCTCGTAACTTTATCAGAGGTAATATAATTATTTATTGCTAGTAGTAGTAATGTCCGCGGCTGTCTGCGTGGCGTGGATGTCAGTGTTATGGTATTTGGTCATATTTCCGGTTCTACTCAACCACTCCGTTAGAGACGGGAACTGTAACTCCTAAACACAGGCTGCCTAGCAGCAGTAGCAGAGCAGCCTATCTAGGTGTACAGTACAAAATACCTCTTTATATATTTTTTCTTGATCTGTATAAACAATATCTTGATCACATGACACATAACTGACATAACCTACCATGCTCAGATATAATATAAGAGGACATGGATATATGTGTATGAATGAAGACTGTATTTATTTATTTAAACCTACGTGCGGTAGCCTAGTGGTATGGGTAACGGACTGCTGAGACAAGGTCTCGGGTTCGATCCCAGGTTTACCATGGCACACGCCAATGACTTTTCGATGCTTTTCGAAGTTATGTGTGTATCTATCGCAGGTTTATAAGTGCCCGGTTAATGGCAATAGGCTCGCAACCTATTACATTGGGACCTAAACATAAACTGGCGAAATGTGGGTGCTAGCACCTCTGCCTACCCCTTCGGGGAATATAGGCGTGAGTTTATGTTATTTAAACCTACAACTCGACTCGTCCATAGTGCTCGATACAACTTTGTACTAGCGTCAACACTTAAATACCGAAAAAATAATTGATGCGTATACGTCTTATAATGGCCCCATTGACAACGTCACGTCAGCCAGAAAGCAATTTTAGGGATGTGGATAATCGATCGACTGTTTTTTTTTTTTCGATGTTTTTCGGAGGCGTCGTCGGTAGCTTAGTGGTTAAGGAGTCAGCCTTACGATCGAGAGGTCCCGGCTTCGAATCCTAGCCATTACACTACCGAGGTGTACCCACTAGGGGTTAGAGGAAATATTAGTAACTTCGGTTCTAATATTCTTTAAAAAAAATTACCTATGTCACAATCGATATTGACTACAGAAAATATTTTTTGTTTTTAAAGACTACATTACTGGCGGTTTTTAACCGATAATATCGATGAGGATTGAGTAATTGGGAGAGGCATACGTGCAGCTGTGGACTGCGGTGGGCTAATTTATTGATTGATTGTAGTCATAAAAGTAGGAATACAAAATTCATAAGGGTCAACGATACGGAACATATTTTTTTAAATATTGTTCTTTGTTTGTCGCGATGCACGTAATAACGACTAAACGGATTTTGATGCTGTTTTCTTTGTGAGACTTCAAATCGTTTGTTTAAACGCAATCGGTTCAGTTGGACCGGAGATATGAGCAATAGTCGCTTTACCCAACATCCGCACCGGCTAGTCATTTTTATAGAAGTAAACTCGCGAGTCGCGCATTCATATTATGATGATTCTAACAGTGTACACCTTCCCTTTACACGATTGATCTGAGGATGACGATGGATCTTTACTGACATAATATTTATTTTGAGATTTACGTGAATGAAGGTGGTTATTATTATATACCTACTTAAGTTTAATATTACTTCTTTTAACTTGTATGAAAACTCCGCGTGAATGAGACGCAATGTGTACCGTTGCATTGGTTGTCAGTTTGCAAAAGCAGGCCGTTTTACCGTTATCGAGAACAACGAATAACAAACTTTATGAAAGCCATTTATCGACGCAATGTATTCCATTAGAAATGTAAACTATTAAATCGAGACGTTTTTAGTCAACTTTGCACTTAACTAACGATCTTATTTTTGTATCCAGGAATTGTTACATAATTATGTAAGGGCATTCATTGGCTATCTTTTCTTTTCTTTTTTTTTTCAACCTCTGTACACGCTCAAATTCTTAACCACATTTCATCAAAATAGGTTCAATGGTTTAGACATGAAAGCGGAACAGGCTGACAGTTACTTTCGCATTTACAATATTAGTATTGATCAACACGGAAGGGACTGCGATCTATCATAAAATAGCTGTCGACAGAAAACAGTTTTGAAGACTATTTAAATAATATATATAGTCGAGGATACAACATATATTTACAATCAATTATACTCTTCGGTTAAATAATTCCATGCAATTTTAGCACCCCGATGGCCAGCTAGTGTCGAGCTATATAGATACCACTTCTGGAGGCTCCCCTAGACAGAATACCATGTCACCACGTCTTCCAAAGGAAGTATTATATCCAACTCACTGAAAAAAAGAGATAGCTCTGTCGTCAAAGCAGTTATGATATACACAGACGGCTCTAAAACCACATATGGCACCGGAGCAGGCGTCTTCTCGAATGACCTTAACATCAAAATAACGACCACCCTGGACAAGCTAATTACAATATTTGAAGCTCAATGTATTGGCATAACGAAAGCGGCGGAGACGATTACCGCCAGAGATGTCAGAGATCTAGATGTAAAGATCATATCAGACAGAGCATCCGTACTCCAAGCTCTACAAAGCAACACCATAACCTCTGTCCTCATATTGGAATGTCACAACACACTCCAATCCATTGCAAACACAAACAGGGTCACGCTGCAATGGATCAAGGGACACAGCAACTCCCTGGGCAACGACACAGCCGATGAATTGGCCAAGAAAGGATCAGGGGCGACAGTATATGGACCGAAACCAATACTACCCATACCTCAAGCACAGGTCAAAACTTGGCTGCGAAAAACACAGAAGAAACCCATCAAAAAGAATGGACAAACATCCGGTAGCATCAAAAACGTTTAACCGAAACCTCATTAGGTTAAAAAGGGACCAAATCCGCAAGGTCACAGGCATCTTGACCGGTCACTGTCCCATAAACAAGTATCTATTTGCAATAGGTGTGACGGACAGCCTCCTGTGCAGAGGCTGCATGGGGGGCAGAAGAAACGCCACATCATGTGCTCACAGAGTGCATGAATGTGGCCGAACAAACGGCGAAATTCCTCCAGTCACCAGCGTCGCTTCGGGAAGCATGTGGAAACCTGAAAAGGCTGCTGGCTTTTTGGGAGGATCTGGGTTGGTTGGAATGAGAGGTAAGACGGTACGCACAATCAAGAGGCTAAGTGCGGAACAGCCCAGGTAAACTAAATAAGCTTCGGGCTAAGGCGAAGCTTCGTGGTGTGATTACATATTGCGCGAAGTAAATCTATAGCGATAAAACCTTATGACTACGTTGCAACAACGCGTTGTCCGTCTGCCAAGAGCTTTTTATTAGGAATGCGTGGAGGTATCAAGTTGAAATTCATACCAAAATTTTAAGTCTGCAATGCCTTGAAGCTGTGAAAATCAAACTTCTAAGTCAATGTGATACGAAGATTGTCATTTACGTAGCAATTTTTCACAAATGCAAGGGTATCAAAACCGGGTGCAGCCCTCAATCCAGTTTTATACGGCAGCCTCCGTACGCGAGCCTTTCGCACTTGTCCGATTTCTAGTTTAAAATGGATAATTGGTGACATACGTATAACGGCGTACGGTACCTAGCTTTAAGTAATAACGAAGACTTTTCTTCACTGACACTTACAATAGTAACTGTTTGCGTACAAATGCTACTTTCAGTTCACATAGCCAGGCGATTCTCTTGAACTGCACAATATACAACATTGCCAAGACAATGAACTACGATGTGATAGTTATATACAGTTACAGTACAGAGCTTCAAAATCATTAACATACACAATACTTTCGAAAATGTGTACACAAAATGGGTGACATGATAAAATGAAGACATCTTCATGACTACATAGATTGTTTTTACATAGTACAAAACAAAGTCAAATACCGGTGTCTATCTTCTAAACGGAAAATATATTTTTGTCACCAAATTTACATATTTTGTCATCAAATATTGATACCCGAATTGGTAAATCTGCCACCAAGTATGGTAAATCTGCCGCCAAATATGTAGAAAATAGAGACATTCTACATTTTGGTCAGTTATTTGACTAATTTATAGTCAAATAACTCGCTCCTGACCGCTCCGGGTGCAAAATTGCCCATCACATTCGGTGCGACTGAGATGACTGGCGGCTACAGTGTTGACGTAAGTTGCATCCCAAATTAGGCACTTGCCGTTCTTCCAGGGCACTAAAGTCAGCCCGTCCGGCCTTTTACCGTCAGACCTGCCCGGACATGCAGGGGACGCTAGCCGATACGAGGGCCCTGCGGATATATCATTATTAGAGCGTGGTGTCACGGCAACCTCCCAGTGGACCGCCTACAACTCAAAGCGTGGGACTATCCGCTTCCACCATAGAACATACATAGGGTTCGCACACCTTAGATCCTAAGTGTAAAGCTACCGCTACACGCAGAAAGTTATCGTCGAGCAGAGTACACAGATGAGGCGAAGGTAACGATTGTAACCACGCTTCAGATTGTGACACAGCGCGCAGTCTAGCCTTATCGACCCCTGTTGCATACTCCAATAATCGACACTGGAGTCGCTTCACACCCACCTCATCCCATACCCGCTGAAGGTGCAAGTCTTCAGGGATTGATGTACAACTTTGCAAGTTGCAACCACATGCGCAGACACCAGAAAAGTCGGCACTCGGCAGGCCCACATCACGTGCACGTCACACTCCAAGACCACCACATCTGATGTCACCTGACTCCACTGGGGCTCATCCAAGGACACATTGAGGACTGACTCCACCACTGATTTCTGGACGAGAGACGCAACCTCCTCGGGACACAGCCAAGTTGGTGTGGTCCATACTAAGTAGGTAATCTTCGGGAGTGTAAGGCACATGCGTAGTAAATAATATGATCGCAACGTGCGCCGAGAGTCCCTTTAAGACGTTCGTTAGTGGCAAGGAGAAGCTGATTTCGAGCAATGATGGCCTCAGGCACTGCAGAGAGAAATATTGGGGACCCTAAAAAGTTGAAGTTGGGTGTGGAAAGTTCCTTGCGGTCAGGGAGGATAGAATGAAAATGAGAAAAATTATAAGCCCCAGTAGATTAGCGATGTAAGAATATTCTCATTTTTTATATATTATGTATATTGTATTCACTTAATTTATGCGTAATATAAAACAATTATTTTCTGCAAGAGTTGTGTGCTGATTTCAAAATCTTGTATAGCGCAAGTTCTTTTTTTATGTTTTCTTATATTTTATTCATCATAATTTATTAAGTTCGAAACCTTTTGTTTAAAATTTAATTGAATTAAATAGTTGACATGCCATAGGTATGAAGTTCGATTCGGTTGGTCGATTCCCTAAGCTCGTAACAGCGACGACGCCGGGCCGGATGCTTGCGCAGGTCGATAGAACGAGGGGCGTGGGTAGAGCTGAGATATACTGTGTACGGGGTGGTGCCCTCGCTCTCACCCTGTACACCCGTCAAGCAGCAACTTTCGCATTGCATAATAATATTACAACACCTAGTCTTCCTCTTCATTCCACCCATTTCTCTCTATGCTTGTTGCTGTCCATAGATAATGATTATATAGGTATGTATAGTAATCTGGTTAATGTTCTTTTCTAAAGTTTACGCGAATGTATAGAATGCATTAAAATTTGGTTTAATTTCAATCTGGTTAATGTTACACGCAAAAATTATATTGTCATCCTCATTATGATTCTCAAAGTAGCAACGTTTCGCTCTTTCTTATCTCCCACCGCCCTCCTATACAAATCCTGCAAAGTACTAACAGCTGGTATTAATATTAAGCGCAGTACTAAAACAGCGCGCAGCACTACCGAAATTACTAACAAAATACGGAAAGATATTGTATACACTGAAAGAATTGCGATAAAACACGAATACATAGGCAAATTTTACTTGTTTTTAGGACCACTTCTGTACAAAGATAAACGCGATAGCAAATATTTATCCTAAAATTAATTATTGATTAAAATTATGTGTGTTTTAAGCTAGTTGTGAAGAATGTCCTCCAAAGATTATCCTACCATGACACAGAGGAGTTAATGTCCGTATTAAAATAAATAATTTGTGTTCAGTTGCATAATTAGACATAACTTTGGTTAACTGTAGCGAATCACTTTAGCATTTCATTATTCATAGTAAATGTTTTTTTTATACCACTTAGGTGGCAAAAAGCACACGGCCCACCTGATGGAAAGTGGTTACCGCGGCCTATGGTTGTATCTGTAATTACATTTTAGAACTATTATTAGTTTGCACTTGACGCCTGAAGCACAGGACTACCTAGTTCAGGCACAACTTAGATAATATCCCTAAGTAAATACTTATTTAAGACACTTAAGCCGCACAAATTATATATTATATATATACTTAGGATAACTAGGTACTCTTGCACAATGTCAGAACATACGATAGATTAAGAAACCATGTAAAATACTGTACAACAATTATGAAATAAATTTGTTTTGATTGATTTGAGACGTCAATTAAATTTAATTTTTATCCTAATAAATAATATACTATACCTGTTTGAAGAATCATTCATACATAACTTAAATTTATAAATCTATTCAAGAAAATATATAGAAGTAGTTTATAAAGGAAGTTTTCATTGAACTATATGAATTCATTCTTTACAACACTCACAGGCTATGAGTAAGCCCAAGTTAGAAAGACGACGCGCAATGTTTACATAACTGACTGGAATAATGGTATGTAGCATGTCAGAGAGGTACTAATACTAGTGTATTGTGTGCATGAAGTAGACAATTGTGGTAATAATTTTAACCAATTCCAGCAATCTATGCGGTCCTCTATCGAGCAAACACTTCATCGTCGTACAATTTACTTTAAAATTATATAGGTATCCTAAAATATGCTTCGATCCTTTCATTTGTTTCAAATCTTTTGGTGGGTAGAGACGTTTTCATGCATTGTCCTTTCGAATTACTTGTTAATTATAAACATACACATTCATGTAAACTCAACGCAGTCTGAGATAAATTTATTGCTACTGGGATTTTTTTAAAGACGAAATCCAAATTCGGGTTATACGTCTATGATTCCCAATTTCACAAAAAAAATCCTGTTTTCTCGAAATACCTACACCGGGAAAAACCAGACCAAAAATTATAAGAGCCGAAGAGTCTTTTATACCTCTCTATAATACACACGTGCTCTCGGGGTAAGAATGCTTTGACAAATAAATGTATCGCATAGGCCTCTCGACCTCGGCTCTCGCCAACGCCTAAGCGCAAAGGGGACATCAGTCTGAATCGTGTTCTTTGAGCAGGACTAAATTTCACCTCCCCATTTGGGAAGCACACGCGCGACAAGAGCACGTCGCCTTCTGTGGCATCGTAATGAAGTGACTATCATCTGGTCATCAAACCTATCATCAAAAATTCGACCTCCCAGTTTCAGCAAATCACAAATCAAAAACGGGGACTAAATATTTACTTGGTATTTCAAGGAAAAAAAACTTCAGTAAAATTCGCAGAGTTACTGGCAGTGGCAGGTGGCAACCTGTCATCAAGGAACAGCGCGATGGGTTCGGTATGCGTTTTCAAAATCGAATACTTGCTTCTAGCTCTACTTTCAAAAGACACGCCGTTCGTCTCGCCTTTAGGGAACATCTTTTTACGGAAAAGAAGATGTAGCTGTAATGCAAAATGAGTAAAAAATAAAGTTAAGGAAAAAACATTGGTCTGGGTGTTTCTATGTATAATATGTATGTATTTACAAAAAAAAAAGTATCTAAGTATGTTTATCCGCATTCTAGATTCCATAACACAAGCTAGTTAAGCTATGCTTACCATGGATCTAGATAGCGTTGTGTGGAATGTTGTGAAATATTTATTTATTTATTTATTATAATAATATACCTACATTATAAAATAAAGTACGAACATTTTGAAATATTATTAATGCTTGCCTAGTTACTTCCAAGGTCTATTTATACGCTTATAACAAGATTATTTATAAAAACTTTTATAAAATTGGATACAAATGTTTCACGTCGCACCCGCCTTACAGGTTAGTCGGCGCAAGTGCGCGGCGCGCACTACTCTACCTCACCCCCCCTTGGTGCCATTGGACCGGCTGGCTGGCATCGATCGTAGCAGACTGCGTCCTACTCGCAACCGGCAACCAAGATCATTTTACGGAGACCTTACATTATGTGGTTTCCTATTCCAATCACCCAAATTCCATCTCAAAGTTATCACATCTCAACAGTTACTAAATGTTTAATAGGTTGTTTCTTAATAAGTCCGTGTGACTAAATTGGTAAATTTTTTATTTAATTAGGGAAGGAGACTTCACCAGTGACTACACATAATTGGTGAGACTAGAGTTTAAATAATATTTTCAATGTTACGTCTTAACACATCAGCCATCTGTAAAAATAAAATACTTCAAAATCTACCAAGCCATTTAGGCGGTAAGACCCATCATGGAAGAATGGCTAGAGAGGCCACACGGCAGCCTCTCGTACCGGCTGACGCAGGTGATTTCCGTGTGAGCAATGTGGCGAGTGTCAGGAGTCCCACCCCCTGAGCCGCCACTAGGACCCGCCTCGACGTGTCCCACGGCGGGCATTCGGTCAGCGTGTGCAGCTCTGCGCGCAGAGCGAAGGCGAACCGGACGTCGGAGGTCGCAGAACGTCCTCCGTCCTCCATGAGCGCTGGCCTGGGGGTGACCGGTGGAGCCGCCTGCCACCCTAGCAGAAGCAGGCCGCGGCGGCGGCGCAAAGTGCGCCTCCCGTATCCGGGGCTAATTGGGGACACCGAGATGGTCCTGGGTCTGCCGGGGTGCGAGAGATATGCTTTCGGCAATCTCACCTCCGGCAACCAAGGACCCAAGACGGCGTGCGTTTTAGTCGGTTCGAGTCCGACATAACCGCCTCCACCGGCTCCGTGGGGGTGGTATCAGCGGGGATTTTGCGCACGATAAAAAAGTACCAAGCCATTTAGGAGATTGGCGGGTAAAATTACAAGATAAACATTTTAAAAGTGCTTTTTTGTACTGTGTAATTTAATTACCTACTAATTAAGTACCTACGCATAAATGCAAATACATTAATTAAAAAATGTACTATTATAACTACAAACTGACATCAATTTTATTTATTTGTTTAGTGATTTTAGTGTACAGATAAAGTCAAAAAGTACAAGAGTAAAGCTTATGCTGTTCCCGCGACTTTGTTTGCATGGATTTCGATATGGGTTTTATTTGTGTGCAGAACCCTAATACTTTTTCTAAAATATAGCCTACATTACGCGTCAACTCCGGATTACACGGAACAAACAGACAAAAAGGCAGACAGCCAGTAAAATGTATAGGTGCTTTTTGCTATAGGTATGTGTAATTATTATAATGTGTATCGCAGGTTATAGGACTTATACATAGATATAATAAGTACATCATTCAAGCCGCAAGAGGTTATGCTGTTGAATCCATGGCTAATTAAGCTAGTTGGCTGCGACATTATGTTACCGGCAATGTGTATAATGAATGCAGGCATTCTATACAATGCTTAGGCAATGTATGCTAATATATATATAGAATGCCTGCTGTTCCACCGGCAATGTGTGAAATAAATAGATCATATACAATTATAATTTTATATGTATATGTATATACATATAAAATTATTTGTCCAGACTGACTGACTGATTTATCAACGCAGACCCTAAACCGCTTGAAATTTTGACAGTAGATGCATTTTATGATGAAAGAATCCAAAGAATGGATTTTTGGAAATTCTGCCACTAAAGGGGTAAAATAAAGGATAGGTTTGTATGAAAGTCCCGTCATTTTTAGACCTAGATGTAATAAATTTCGTAAACCTGGGTATTTTGAGAAATAAATGAACATCTGTATCAGGGAAGCTTACTTGCTTAGGAAGCTTACTTCTGGTCGTGTCGTTTGTTGCAGTAAAAGTATCGGCATATAAGGTAGATGCATATATGTTTATTAGAATAGGTAGGAATTTAATGTGTATTTGCGCTATATCGTTAGGTATACATCGAAAGGCACGATATGAAGAAAGTTTTCCAATTTAGGTAGCTATCTATGGAATACGAAATTTTGCCGGGCGAAGCCGGGACGGATCAACTGTATTAATATATTTGCGGATGGTTTTGCAGAAATTATATTCTTAAATGGTTATAAAAAAAATTACCACGAAAGCTAATGCGTACCTCTTCCGGCCTTCTAACTTAATCTATTTAAGTCAAATTGCGCGGTGTGAACGCTGCTCTCCGACCTGGGTTAGAAGGCGAAAACGGAGCTCCCACATTACAATTCGTGGCCATGTTTTTTATTAATAACCACCATTTACGTTTTTTTGCTACCATTTCATACATTGCTTACTGCGAATTCGGAAGAGTACACACATTGCCGGCAACATGTATGTACATTAATATAAATCGAATTAATAAATATTATGGTATAACTTTATGTGGCCCTTACCTTACATGACTAACTAGCTGTAAGAATAAGTTGGTTAAATAAATAAATCGCAGGCAGATGATTCTTTGTATATAGTTATATTTTGATAGCAGCCTTCAAATGCAATTGTCAAATAATTACTAAAGTTCTTATTACCTTTTTTGATTAGTATACACTCACCGGGATATTTACCATAATGATTTTCATTGAGGAACCGATATTTCGGCGCTGTTTCAAGCACCATGATCACGGTGCACTCAATAATAAACATGGTTTTTACACACACATTTTAATGACCATGTCAATCTCAAAACTTATTTGATACTTACAGCAATTGAGTTTTTATTTTCGGAACGAAGAAGTTCTTAAGTGGTGAAGGAGCCTAACTTCGATGATTTTACGTTATTAAATTCGAGAAACAAAGTAAGTAGAAAAAGGCAGAAAAATGTTTTCAAGACAAGATTTTTGTGTACTTACAGCAAAATGGAAACAGCTCCCGGACTACTAGTTCACGTACCTACTTAATTAAAATATGTTGTTAATTACCGGCATTATTGCCCTCTATCGCCTAGTTATATTATATTGTGATGTCCTTTCCCGAGCTCTAGCCCCACCTCTGTATCAAATTTAATCAAGATCAGTTCAATGGTTTAGACATGAAAGCGTAACAGACATACAGACAAGTACAACAACAAAAGTTACTTTCACGTGTATGGATAACTGTATTGTATATTGAGTGCTGCCTCCAGATTCCTACTTAATTATTTTTTTAAAATTTTGCGAGTTAAGATAAAAAATCGAAAATGATAAGCCCTTTAACTTTCATATACCTAGTTATTTATTTTGATTCAGGCGTTGTCGTGTTGAGCTCCCTATCTAGCAAAGCACTCCGCCATATGAACGGAATTATATTCAAGGTAAGACATGGCAACGCCTGAATCAAAATATTTATCGCTAGATCAAAGTTAAAAGGCTAACTAACACAATTTATTTTGTTTTTGGTTTTATTTTGTAACAGGGGTTTTTTAAAAAATTTTGTCTAA
Source organism: Eilema sororculum (assembly GCA_914829495.1). NCBI lineage: Eukaryota > Metazoa > Arthropoda > Insecta > Lepidoptera > Erebidae > Eilema > Eilema sororculum. Next base: position 13,014,428 of record OU618548.1, read on the forward strand.
TTTTTATGTTATACTTTTTAAATTGATCTACTAGTCCTTTGAATTATTTTTGGGAAGAAAAATGTAATTCACCAAGCTGTGGTCTGTGCACTTGTTTGTCTTTGTATGTTTTACTATTTTTGCAGTTGGGTTTTAGATACTTATTATTTTAAAAAAAAAACATTGCTACCAGTTATTTATCTGAAATATTTAACGTACTTACCTATTTACATTAAATATTGATTCATTCCACCTCATTCCTAAAATTTACTCCTTCATTTAAATATGCAACATTCACATCTATATTCTATTTATGTAATTACAATGTTGATATTTAAAAATATATTTTCGTGGTGAACAAATCATAAAAGTACACCCACCTACATGATACAACAACGCGTGAGTAGAAAACATGAAACTGCGACGTTGCCAGCTCTCTCGCACGGCGCGGCGCGGAGCGCCTCTACTGCCTACATTTACCCAAGGCGAACAGCGCTCATTCGTATGTGGCGTTTCGAGCGTCATTCGTTGTTGACTGGTAAATGTAGACAGAGACAGTTACCCAAATTACTTTATATGGCAATTAAGAATTAATTGTATTTGTTATATTTTGCCTCATTTATTTCATTCAATTTAGTGTTATATATTTTTGTAAAAACTTATTTTAGTAAACGATTTTCGAAGCAAAGTAGCTCAAGGATTTTTTAATGAATTGATTAGATATTGCTAAGCGGTAAACTCAAGAATGGTTCGACCGATTCGGTCAAGTGTTTGTTCTATGTTTGAAAAGTTCCACGGAAGGCTTAAAAAGTTGCCATGGCACACAGGAACAGAATTGTGGAATTCTGTTCCTGAATTTCAGTTTTTATATCATTATTGAATGTCAATTTATAACCCTGTTGCTTTGTCATATAATTATTATACCTGCAATGTATAATACTACAACCACTACTTTATGATGTAGCAACAACAAACACTTCACACTAACATAATTATAACATGATGTAAATTTCAATACTTTAGGAAGATAAGAATGTAAAGTTGACTTGTTTATACCAAAACGTAAAGAGTAATTACAGAATAATATAATATCCTATTCAATTTGAATGATAGCTTCTGTGTCGGTTATTTTTGCCTGTGGCGAGAGTTCGACGACCTGTCTGTCCCCACCCGCGCACCTATGCTGCTTTTGGAGCGCGACATTGCAAAACTTTGGTGGGGCGGTTGACTGCTGTTAATGCCGTAGTTTCAGACTCAGTGCTATCTTCAAATAAAATAACATGAGGTAACTGCCCTCCGAATAAGTGATGGTAATAATTAATACTTCTGGAAATATTCAATTTATCATACATAATCGAGTACCAATACTAGTCTTTTTTTCTTAAAAACAACTTGCTGTACCGGTAGACCTCGACCTGCCCAGAAAATCGATCTATTCTGATCCAGTACCATTTTTGTAATACCATGTGGAATTTTTATCTAATTAATATTCAGTTCCGAACCAATACCATTTTTGATAATATTCAACAAATAATACTGCCCGCAGGAAGTGAGGCTGAGGGTTAAATATCGGACTCGCGCACAGAGGGTTACATAAACCAAAATATATTTACTTGTCTAATAATAAACCAAAATATATACCTATACTACGTTGACTTAGAAGTTTGATTTTTGCACGGTTTCGATTTGATTTTTGGACGTTATACACCTCAACACACATTTTATAGCACAAAACAAACGTTACTAAAAGATTTTTTTTTTTTTTCAAAAATAGGTTGTCGATGTCATCTGCCTTAAAACTTCGTAAGCTATGTACTAATTTCATAAACTGACAATCTCCTTTAAATTCTGCGTATATAAAAGATAGGTGGCGTGAAAAATCACCGTGCCTATAAAAATAACTATTGGTATCTTATCAGGACAGACTACGTTATCAGCTCTGTACCATTTGTAACCTATCTGCATAGCAGTAACGAAGCCAGTTGAAAGGAATAGTGTGATTATTTGTAGGTACATATCATAAATACGGATTTCCAGTTGTATAAAAATTAGTTATTTGATTGTATTCATCAGTAAAGTGCATTTAATAATTGATAGAATATAATTTTTACTATAATATATATTATCATACAGTAAAACTATCCAATTAAGAGGGTATGTTTTTATTTGTAATAAAACTCTTATAAAATGTATGTTTTTTTACCTTTCCAGTGTTGTAAAATCGAAATTTCCATTATATATAGTACATTTTGCTTAACCCCATTATTTATACACGCAAGTAGTTTAATAATATCAATCTTGATCGAAAAATAGTGGTCATAATCCTACTAATATTATAAACGCGAAAGTTTGTAAGTATGGAGGGATCGATGTTTGTTACTCTTTCACGTCTAAACGGCTGGAGCGACCGACATCCATGCGGGCGAAGCCAAGGGCAAATGCTAGTACAGTAAAATAATCACAAAATAATCCCAGAAGTTGGTACTACGTTTGAGCTATAAGGTATTATGTTTGAGGAGGGTGTTGCTTTACAGCAGCGGTGGGCAAACTTTCTTAATGGGGGCCCAATAGGTTAAAGAAATTTCAGAGAAAGGCCAGAATTATCACGAGTACATCGAGAGGTACTACGAGGGTCAAACTGAAAGTTCTTAGAAAATCCATCCATTCACGTCAATACACCGCTGCATGCGATGGAACCACTGGGAAAAGCACTTTGCCCACTCGTCCTTAGGGGTCTCTTCAATGGCATCGCGATACGCAGCCACCGCTTCTTCAACATTCATAAACCGCTTTCCTTTAAGTTTTTCTTTAATTTTTGGAAATAAATAAAAATCACAAGGCGCGAGGTCCGGGCTATACGGCGGGTGACCCAGTAATTCAACGTTTGATGTCGCCAAATAGTCGATCGTTCGCTTGGCGGTGTGCGACGAGGCGTTGTCGTGGTGAAGGAGGATCCTACTGCGAGGTCGTTTCTCTCGAACTTTTTCCAAGACAAGTGGCAAACAATTGGTAGTGTACCATTCTGCAGAAACTGTTTTTTGATCCTCTAACACAATTGTTGCGAAATGACCTATCCTTCCAAAGAACGAGGCCACCATTTTTTTTCCCGCACTTCGATCTCTCTTCACTTTAGTTGGCAACTCCTCGAAAGGAAACACCCACTGAGCAGATTGTCTTTTGGTTTCAGGATCATAACAGTAAATCCAGCTTTCGTCACATGTTAGTATGTCGAACACAGCATTAGAGTCACCTCCGTTAAATCTTTCAATCATTTTACGGCACCAATCCACACGATGGAGTTTTTGAGCCTCAGTCAAATTATGAGGTATCCACCGGGCGCAAAGCTTCCTGACCGCTAAATGTTCGTGGAGGATTTTGTGCACTTGACTCATACCGATGCCTAAGCTTGTCCGAATCTGCTGATAGGTCACTCTTTTGTCAGTCTCTATCATACGCCGCACAACACAGATGTTATTTTCAGTCGTCGCCGTAGAAGGCCGTCCCTCACGTAAATCATCAGTGAGATTAGTGCGACCACGTTTAAACTCATTAAACCAGTTGTAAACAGTCGCACGAGATGGGGCTTCATCGTGAAAGGCCAATCGTAGTCTATCATAACTTTCTTGTTGACTTAAATGACATCGAAAGTCATAAAAAATCATTGCACGAAAATTTTCTCGTGTTAAATTCATGTTAACGTGACACAGACAATTTTCAATTTGCCGCCAAATCGTAAAACAAATGATAAATGAATGAAATATATACTCAGTAATATTGGCAAAGAGTTCTATTTTCAAATTTTAGAATTATTTTTTTATTATATTGTTTATAAGTGGCCAGTTCTAAGAACTTTCAGTTTGACCCTCGTATCTGACTTGCTCCGACCAAACGCACGCCGCGCCGTCTGTGGGTCGTACGTTGCCGGAGGTGAGATTGACTGAGACACCCATCACCCACAAGCCCGCATTCATGGGGGGCGGAGGCGCTTCTGCGACTTCCAAGGTCCAAGCCTCCGCTCGTCGCGTGCTGCACAGTTGACGAATCTCTACAGTTCCCGCTCCACCGCCTCCTTTACAAACATTCCTTGCTCGCAGAAAGAGGCGAGCAGCGGTGCATCCGCGCAACGGCGCACCATTCACCGTGAGCAAGGCGGCGAGCGAGAGATCTCTAACTTCTGGACTGCCACTAGCTCCCGTCTTGGCATCTCATTTGCATTCTGGAGCAGTGCGAGGTAGAAGCGACTCTCAAGCAGCTACAGTGACACCGGAATCTACTTCATACTTCTGGCCCATCTAAATAAATTATTGTGGACCATATACCATACATAGAAGAACCATCGGCGGCCCGAAGTTTACTTTTTTTTAAGTAACGAAGATTTACACTTTAAAAAAATCGTTTTATTGCCTCTCCTGTAAAATTTGGACTTCAGTCACCTTCATGGTTATAATGAATATTTTCCCAAAAAAATAGTAATGCGTGTTCACTATAAAAAAAAAATCGATTCCCGGATCCGACAGGAGAGTGTCCTCTCGGAGTGTCAGTATGGACACGGGACAATGGATCCGGCGTTCGCCCTTAGGATCGTCGCAGAGAGACACGTGGCGAGGAACACGCCCCTGCACTGTCTTTTCCTAGACATGCAGAAGGCCTCCGACTGTGTGCCTCGTGCGATGATCTGGTGGGCACTACGGCTCAAAGGAGTCCCAGAGGCTTATATCGACACCATCCGAGATATGTGTCAAGATTCTGGTTCCGTGGTTCGGACGGCTGTTGGCGATACTAAAACCTTCCCCATCACCGTCGGGGTACACCAATGATCCGTACTTAGTCCCTACCTGTTCAGCTTGGCATTAGACGTTTTGTCGGACAGCATCAGAAACTCATATGAGCAGCCTCCATGGTTGCTTATGTATGTCGATTACATTGCGCTGATGGACGCAGACAGGAACAGATTGGTGCGACGTGTGAAGGTGTGGAATGAGGCGCTTGAGAACGTCGGTCTGAAGCTGAATGTGGCGAAGACAGAATATTTGGCGCTAAACTCAACAGATCCCACACCCATCCGCATAGGCGATGACTTGGTCGAGCGCACGTATCAGGTTAAGTACCTGGGATCTGTACCTTCACGTTTCTGGTGACATCAACTACGACGTCAAGGCACCTATTGCCGCCGCGTGGGCTAAGTGGCGGGAAATGACAGGCGTCACACGCGATTCTAAAATGCCAGTTAGGCTGAAGGGGCAGGTCTATAAAACGATCATTAGACCTGTCCTTTTACACGGCTGTGAGGCGTGGCCGCTGTTGGAGCGACACAAGCAGATGCTGCGTGTCACGGAGATGAAAATGTTGCGGTGGATGTGTGGAGTCACGCGCAAAGATCGCGTGAGGAACTCTCGCATCCGTGGCAGCCTTCATGTCCGTAACATCGCAGATAAAATGCAAGAGAGCCGCCTCCGCTGGTGCGCCCACGTCTTGCGGCAACCGTCCAGCTACGTGGGTACCAAATGCCTGGCAATGGCGCCACCACCGGGTCCAGGTGGAAGGGGTGGCCCAAGAAGTGCTGGCTTGGCGTCATGGAGAGTGACATGCGTGCAAACGGTCTCACTACCTTGGACGCCCAAGATCGTGCGAAGTGGAGGAGGAAGAGCCGGTAGGCGGACCCTGAGCTTCGAGGGCACAGTGGCCTCGAATGCAATCAGGACTAGCATCTTTACGTAGATGGTAATGATGACTATAAAAAATTCACTTTACTGCTGGAATGGCTGTCTACACTATTCCAGTGTCGCTGGAATAAACGAGTTGGAATGAAAAGTAGACCAGCAATTCAGTCATTGGACTGGATTACTCAGTGATGGCTCACATTATTCTATCACCCGATTCGCTCGCTGGACTGGAATGCTACTGGAATAATATGAACCGGGCAGTTAGGTCATATGGTTCAATACCAAACATGAATGTCATTAATGTAATTCCTCTCCAATTATAAAAATGTGTGTTTGCGTCTTTAACAGATGAATTGATATTTGTTCTTCAAGCAAAAGCGGCTCTGAACGAAATTTAGCACTGAGATTATAGCCTCGAATAGCATCATAATGCTTCTTATTCAGGGGATATGCCCTGTGAGTCGCGGAGACGGGATCAGTATTTCACGAGTGCGGAGCTGCAGGCAAGCGTCCGTCATTAGCCCAACTACGGAGATAAGTACCACGGCGCGCTATCGCCCCGGGCTGCAACCGCAGATAGGGCTGGCGCGCACTTGAGAGCACGCGCGTGATGCGACTTCAGTAAACAAAATATTGTAGTCGGTCTTGTGCCTTCTATTATCGCTGTTGATCTTTATTACACCATCCATGTGGACATGCTTTCCGACGGAATATTGATAAAAAATATTTGTAAGGTTCAGGAATTTTGCAACACAAAAATTTAAAAACAGAGACTATAGAGAAGGTAAAAAAATAATCAGACATAAAAGTTAAACAATTATAAACACATATTTTGGAGTATCCAAGGGGATTTCCGCAAAAACAATGGGGCTGAAACTGGCGGCTAAAATTGTAGCAGGCCAAAATCGGGAGTCACAATCAGAGACCGTTGAAAGGTTTTTTTTAAGCGCTTAATGGAGAAACCCTATGAAACGGGTTACCCTTTCGAACGTGTGTGAAAAATACATTCCGAAAGGGTTACCCTTTCAACTTGGGTAAACCGTTCCAACCTATGACATTGAAATGTGCACTTTTTGAGTATTGTCGTAAGTTTGAAAATCGCTTAACTACGATCGCACAAGACGCTTAGCCGGCTGGGCGCAACATTGTATCATCTACCAACTCGCTAGAGTAACGAAGTTGCCGCTGACTTGTAAACATGGAATAATATTTTTTGATATGACAATACAGTTTAGTTTTATTTAATGCACATTATTTTTTCGTGTCTTCACTTGTCCTTGTCTTTCTCATTGTTTCATTCGTCGGATTTAATTTAAATTGGAATAACGATACTTATTACGAAGCATCAAAAACACCAGTAGGGTCAGTTCGCCAGTTTACAGCCTTTTAGCTGATTTGCTCACTTTAGTGTAAAAAAATCTTTTTCCAAAATAGCTGATGATGACAATAAACCACTGGACTTGAGTATTGCAATTGGTCGCCTGCCTACTGTGAAGAATCGCAATGCTCCGTTCCCTCAGTACACTTACTATATGATCACGATAGCTGTTCGTGCTAGAAATACTGGCTTAACGTCGTGGAGAGTGATTTGCGCGCAAAAGGTCTCACTATTATGGACACCTCAGATCGTGGGAAGTGTAGGAGGAAGAGCCGGAAGGCGGACCCTGAGCTTTGAGGTCAACTCGCTCTCGGATGCAATCAGGAAAATACGTCTCCATGAAGGTGATAATGAGTTTACAAGCTGTTGCTCGCGTCTCTGTCCGCATAGATCTCGGCTATCGCGACCAAATATAGTCTATGATGTTTCCCAAGCTCTAATCCATCTGTGTACCAAACTTCATACAAATCGATTCTGCGGTTTGCCTGTGAAAGCCTAACTTACGTAGCCCACGAGCTCGCACACCGATCTCTTTGCGAGCAAGGTGCTGAGCGAGAGAACTCCCACTTCTTGGGCGACCACTAGGATCCGCCTTGGGGTCTTCCACGTCGGGCAGGTCAACGTGTACAGTTTTCGTTTGCATTGCAGTGAAGTGAAGGCACTCGAACGTTGACTCCTTCGTCGTCTGACACAGGAAAACTCCGAAACAACCATTCCCAGTGTTCACGTACCTATGTCAGCCGGTACGAGAAGCTTCCGTGTGCTTCCTCCATCATTGGTCTTATCACCTCTACCATCTACCAAGTCGTTCACTTTACCAACCGTGTACTGGTCGAGCCGGGACTTCACGGCTTCGATTTCTCGAGGTTCGGGTACCCATCCCTGCTTCCGCGTCATCGGGCTCTCCCCTCCAGTTCCATGGTAGGGTTCCGCCGAGGAAACTCGCCGCCAGTACCTATTGTGGTTTCCGCGGCAGCCGCGCCTCGTTGACCTACGGGGCTTCCGCAAAGTCTCCGCGTAAATTCTCCTACAATCATCTGAACCCTTTGAGGATTTATGATTTTGCAAATTCAACATAGTAGTCTAGGAGTCTCATGTTGGGCTATAGCCGCGCCAGTGCGTTGGCTGCGCCCTTCAATTTGGGGGCCAGACTTCGGAGATGCTACCGAGCACGAGCCTCAAGTATTCATTCATTTGGGCTTTAATGCCGATGGGAATGCCACTCACTATGTTCTCGTAGGTGGCCCATGAAAGAACATGGCTCCAGTTGTATGCAGAGCCACCGGATCTGCTCTGCGACTTAGGCAACCGCGGTCGTTGCTTTTAGGGTCGCTTCGCGGTGTGCAGCACCGCAAGCCGTCACGAACGTGTCATCGTGTCATCAGCATAACACGTAACGGTGGAACCTTCTGCGAGCTCACTACGAAGCGCCTAATCGTATGCGATGTTCTACAGGAGCAGCTTGCGGAATACCGTACGACATCTCACGACCGACGCCGGTCATGATTGGAAAAACGACGGCTCTCTCCATCAGATACGCCCCGGCTAAGGTATAGAGAGGCACTTCGTGATATACGAGCGCTTTCCTAATGCAATTCCAAGGCAAGATGTTGAACGCGTTGGGTATGTCCAGGGACACCGCCAACATAACCCCGTCCTGGGCAACCAATTCCTTCACTAGAGTTCTCACGCGCCTCCTCCTTCTGCGAGCAAGTAAGGCTCGAGAAGAAGGCGGGGAGCGGGTCCGGAGCAGACTCAGGTCTCTTCCGTACGGCGAAGCGTGCTGGAGGTGACTCAGGCGTTGGAGGTCGCACATCGCTTAACGACCTCCGCCCTCTATGAGTGCGGACCTGGGGGTGAAGATAAGTGAAACCGCCTGTCACCCTAGCAGAAGCCGGTCGAGGTAGTAGCACCTATCTGGGGAAAAATGGGGACACTGTGGCCCTATCTGAGGGGGCTAGTGTGATTGATATGCCAGTAGCAATCTACATTTAACAGCTAATGACATAGGGATAGCGTGTAACTTTAGTCGGTTTGAATCCGACATATTCCGACATTGACGCCGAGAGGCAGCTTGAAATGGGGGAGGGGGTGTCACTTCGACACCCCCTTCCCCCATTTCAAGCTGCGGCCGCGCCTGTGGACATTCTTGAGAATTTTTGAACATGTCTTAAAGATGCCATTAAGCGTCTTTTAAGGCTTTTTTTATACTGGAGACTGATGGCGCTTGGTGGAACAATCTGCTACACATATTGAATAACACACTTGTACTTTTCCACTAAGTTTATTTTGATTCTGAACCTGACCGGTTTCGCCTTACGGCATTCTCAAAGGTTTACATTGATGTTTTAAATATTCTAACTTAGCCCGGTCAATTTAGACATTCGAAGGTACATAAATTCTGAAATTGAGTAAAATTGTTCAAAACATAATTATAAACAATACCTGAAAGTTCCCCATCATTCCCGCGTAAGGAAAAAAAATAATTCAAGGTCAAAGGTAAAAAATGAGTTTTTCGTGATTTACAGCAAAACGGTACGTTCCGATTTAGCTGCTATACAATTTGCTTGCCAACTTTACTCCCAGCATCCAAGAAATTTGCACATTTAATGGGCAAGGTTGCCTCTCCCAACTGCGAAGACTGCGGCGTTTTCGAGGATGTGTTACACATTCTCTGCGTGTGTGCAGAATAGGGATTATAGAGATGTGCATTTTGGAGTCACGAGAGAAAAAGTGTCGGCCTGTGCAATAGCCTCTTAGCCATCCCTAGGTCGGCTGAGGCTCAGACATTGTATAGATTAGCTGAATTAGGTTTGGAGTAGATCTGTGTGTACTGTAAACTGATTTTGTGTATATTATGTGTGTCTTCACTGGGCGATATGGTCGCGATGCGACAAAGTCCTTCAATAAATAAATATATTAAAAAAAACTGTACTCCCGATTTAGGCTGCTACAATTTTGGCTGCCAGTTTCGGCCGCATAATGTGAGTATGTGTTTGGCTGTTATAATTTTGTTGCTGATCTTGGCTTGCGGTTTCAGACTCATACGAACTAAGCTGTAGTATGGACACGTGTTGGATGTTCAAATTTCTTGGAGCGACGATGGAGTAAATAAATACAAGTACCTACCTACCCAACCCTTGCCTTTAATGAAGTACCAAACCTAACCTAACCGAATGAAGATACTAAATCGTTAAATCCCTACGATCGAGTCGCGACCTATACCGGCTATCAAATCGGCCCATAGATAAGTGGCACCAAATGGAATTGAATATTCGCATCAGTCTGCATCCGCGGATGTCGGCGTGCAGATGTTAGTATGCGTGGATATCCAGATATTGTTATTCGATACATCACTATTAGCAACATGTACATCACCATTAGTACATGTAATACTATTTTATCCTGTGTTATTATGATATTTCGTTTTACGTTATCAAAGTGAAACACAGACGGACCAGTTCAGATTTCGTCTAAAATGTGACCAGAGACAGAGATGGCTGTATTTATTTATGATTGCTGGCTCAACCTTTAAACGTTAGTATGTAGATTGTCATTTACGTATTGCTCATCAAAAATACTACATGATTTTATTTATCGACGCGCAATTGAATAAAATATAAAGATAAGATTCAATTTATCACTTGATAACGATAACACTTAGGATCCAGAAAAGGACTTAAAATTTATGTACCTAAAAGTTAATTCAGTTAACACTTACATAAACCTACGAACTGCTAAAGGTAGGCACTTAATATTGGGATTAACTGGATCTGCCTATATGTTTCATAGAACTTAACATTATGCAATAAGGGATGATATTAACTCGATAAAAAAAAATTAGTAAGACTACGTACCTACTATCTAAGTATACTCGTAAGTACGTTTACTTCTTTTGGAATCGTAATATAGATACATTTAACTCTCTGCCAAGTAGCCCAACGTTATGTGTTTGGTCAATTATTACCTTTTGTTGACTTGCACTTTAAAACTTACTCAAACGTTTTACATCATGAATTTTGTATTCTATTGTTCGTCTGCATTGATGATAGGAAATTATCGTTGTCAAGGAAAAAGCCGTACAGTATAGTATACCTTACATAAATGTCGTCAAACTCTTGCCTTGTCTGGTAAGTACATGGGTAAAACAATGGGAAGCAAAATAATTATGACGATGTAACCATAAATAAAATATCTATTTAATAGTTACGTATGTAGGTATTCGATTGAGACAGATTGATTCAACAGACATGAAGCCACACAGTGAGAAAGAGTACAAGTTGTTAAATGTACGATGATTTCAGGATTTCACTCTTTAAACCTAAATGTACTGTAATACATGTACCCAGTCATATTATGATGGCTAAATGCTGTAAAATAGATCAAGAACATATAATGTATTCAAAATTAGTTATAGAACTTTAAAATATATAAGAAACTATAAAATCTAGTCAATGATCTCTGAAAATAAACACAAAAGGTATGTATGTATGTATTGTTGATATTGTATTACCGTTTGAAGTGCTCCCTTATTCGATCTTCACGAATGTTATCGGGTAAATTTCCAACCCACAGATGCCGAGTCTCTCTAACCATCTTGCTTCAAACTCCACATTAGGAATCATTACCCGTTCGCGACACTACGTGGCATATATCAATTTTACACACAATTGTGATCCACACATTTTGATTATTCACTATAGGTGAACCATAAACATTGTACAGCCCACAAGTTGCACTTTTAATAAAACAACACTATCTTTCACTTCACGACATTCGATAATCTCATCACAAAATCCACTTCACTGTAAACACCACGTAATAGACGCGAGCGTACTCTCCGCGGCTCTCGAATTGACAGTGAAGCCAGCTTCGACGCGAGTTTGCCGATAAGCTCCGCCTTCTGACCGCTGCCGCGCAAAGTGGAGTAGGGTGCCCAGTACTAATTTAAGTTTTGCCCCCAAAGATATAATATTTTATGGCAAATCAACAGAATAAAACAAATGCTAGTAATTATTTTTTAATGTCATTATGTTTGTTCAAGAAGATAAGATAAATTTTAAAAAAGAACTAACATAGGGTGCATAAACAATTTTGCTTTCAGAATTTCAGTTTCCTTAAATGGGTATTATTTTGAAATACGATTGTAAATATGATAAGGAAATAAATAACATTATATATTAAAGGCTAATTCCGTTACTAACAACTAATAACAACCAGTACATTTGGTGGTCCGCTGGCCAGCCTTCCTCATGTTTTCGTTTGTCTCCCTCTGTATGTAGTCATTTTGTCTCGCTCTAACTTATACCTTTATGGTGCAAGTGTTGCAACTGTATGAAATTTGCCCGTTAGAGAGTATTGTTATTCATTTGTAGGGCTCAATCTAGAAGTCTGAACACGTAAATCGAATTATGTTAGTGTTAATTTTATTTAACGGAGACGTTGGGGTCTGAGCGCCCGCAATTTCTTCAGGGAGATTGCGAAGCGTATGGTCGACAGTTCTCGTGACCAGGAAGGCTGGCCTCTTTTTACCCGACTACGGCGAAGCCAAAAGGAGGGTTATGATTTTGACAGGCTATGTATGTATGTATGTATGTATGTATGTATGTATGTATGTTCATTTGTTCCCTCATAGCTCCTCAACTACTTATTAGAACTGGACAAATGAGGTATCGTTACAAGCGGCTTGATCGTCCGATGGTTATAGGCTATATGACGTGTCACTCAATCTTGTGTGGCGCCCTCTAGCGCTCATAAGATACTGTGTTAAAAAATAAATTTGAGATAAATATGCCGTGTTTGGTATCAAATGAAAGGGCGTAATAAGCACATTTCCAATATGTATAAATTATTAGGTTTACTTGGCCCCAAAATAATATAAATAAAAAATAAAGTTTAAAACTAAAACCCGACTACCGAAAAATCACGCTTTAAAAAGTAACAAACAAGAAAATATCAAGGATAGCCGTGGTCGTATGTATACTTACTCTAACAAAACAATATATTCTAGGGAAAAGTGGCATACGACCACGGCTATCCTTGATATTTTCTTGTTTGTTACTTTTTAAAGCGTGATTTTTCGGTAGTCGGGTTTTAGTTTTAAACTTTATTTTTTATTAGATTAAGAGAAGATGATTAAGCATTGCCATACAACGTGGCAATGCTGTCAGCCTTCTGGGAACGCTACCAAAAGAGGCATGCGATGCGGAGGAATTTTATGACGCATTTTTGCATATTTTGCTATAATTTGTATAACAGGTATTTTAGTTTTATTTTAATTGTTCAATGTTGTATGTAGGACTATATATATGTAAATAAATTATTTTTAATAATCATTTTTTTAATTTTTTATACAGGGCACGTCAATTTGACTTCACCTCGCCTCGCCTCGCCTTCGTATAGTTTTATCTATAACTATAGATGTACCAGAATCGTTTTAAGGCTTTGAAATTAAAAAAATGTAACGTACAATACTGGGGCAATTGTATTAAACCATCTTGATATTTTTTAAATTTAAGTTTTTTTGATTCGATTGAAACATTCGAGCGCCGCATTTGGCTTGAGATGTGCTATAGTGGTCCCAGGCTACAATATGACTGATGTTGCTAGCTGCTAATGTGGTCAGTCAGATCCCTCTCCCTCACTCCTGTTAACATTGTTAGCATATCTTTAAAGGCCATTGGGTTAAATTATGTAATTTGATTCAGGATAAGTGCTTAAAAGGAGTACAAATAAATAATACAAAAGTTTAACATTTTCATACATCGCTATATAAAGGTACTTACAAGATGCCCTTAAAAGACGGATATAAAGAGAAGGAAGATTTGATTTTTTTTTACTTTTTTTTAATGAGAAGTGATTGAAAAATCATCCATTGGTTCCAACAGTTCGAGAGTGCTGGTCGATGACTCCACTGTCGCCTTAAAGATGGATATATAGAGAAAGGAAATTTGAATTGATTCAGCTGAGTGCGGCTCAATAGCTCAGTTGGAAGAGCATTCCCCTGTAAGGGAAAGGTCGTGAGTTCAAGTCTCACTTGAGCATTTCATTTGTTCCGACGTTTTTCGAACACAATATTATATTTGAATTGGGAATCTGTCACTTTTGTATGAATAAGTATTCATTGTGGTTTATTATTTTGGCGCAAATATATTGTACAATATTTTGCGACTTTAAAATGGAGTGGTGTGATAAAGAGAACCGAATCGCTGTGATTGCATTACACAAAGTAGGTATGGAGCCAAATGCAATTTTTAAAACTCTCCATACGCTTTGCATTAGTAAAAATGTTTGTGTACCGGGCTATTAATAGGTACAATGAGACCTCCTCTGTTTGTGACAGAAAAAGATCTGGCTGTCCACGTTATGTTTGTACGAAAAAGGTGGTCAAAGTAGTAAGAGAAAGAATTAGCAGAAATCCTGTTCTATGATAGTTAAAGATTTTTCTCAGGAGATGAAGATAGCACCTAGTATTATGTCGTATATTATAAAAGATGACTTAGGACTTGCAGCCTATAATAGACGTGCTAGTCATTTCTTAACCGATAATTTAAAAAGAACAGGGGGGTAAAATCTAAACAACTACTGCGGTACCTACGCAAAGGGAGCTCACAGAAAAAAATTGTTCACGGATGAGATTTATTTTAACAAACAAACATACATATAATTACGCCGTTATCCCCGGAGGGTTAGGCAGAGGTGAAGTAACACCCCCATTTCACCAATTATTGCATTCGGTCCCACGTAATAGGGTGTGAGCCTATTGCCGCATTCCGGGCACTATTATTGACTCGAGCCATGCATCTGAGGCTGAGTCTGGGCTATATATATCATGACAGGCCTATCCCTTAGTCGCCTCGTACGACACCACATGGGAAGAGATGGGGTGGCCTGAATTCTACTCTTCCAGGAACCATGGGGCTGTTTAACAACAAATTTATGCTCAAAGCTCTAAGGAAGCTTCCCAATTAGTCGACAGAGTGCTACGTGGGCATTATCCGACTTCAGTGATGGTTTGAAGGGGTATTAGCTATGAAGGAGTGACTAAGCCATACTTTTGTGAAAAAGGTATCAAAATATTGGCACACGTTTATCAAGATACCATTCTTGAAAAGATAGTAAAGCCCCTTGATAACACTATGTTTAATAACCAAGAACGGTGCTCGGTCTCCGCAGTGTTGATTGGAAACGAACGTTTCGGACTTCATCAGAGCTGATGACTGTCCGTCTTCTAGTCCCGATCTAATAAACTGACTATAAATCGTAATCTAGCGGTTTTGGAGAGTAGGGCTTGCTCTGAACTAATCTGGAGTCCCTAAAACAATCCATACGATTGATAGTGAAGAATTTTCCCGTCGAAACAGGGCGTGCTTTTATAATTTATTGATATCTGGCTTCAAAGTTTAGAGAACTATATTGCAGCCAGTGGAGACCACTTCGAATAAGCTTTTTATATATTAATTGTTTTATATTTAGGTATGTATTAAACTAACACACTTTGCAATATATATTTTTTTATTTGTTACGGTTGACGGCAAGACTAATAAATAAAAATAAAAATTTAGTCTTACTAAGTTGTAGAACGGCCTGTCCCATTGACGCTGTGAAAAAAGGTTCCTTGGGAGATCGGTGTTTGGACATGCAATTCTCCAAGCGTTCACCACATCAGCCTTACACAATACAACAGAATTAACTAAATGCAAGGATTCTTCTAGTTAATTCTTCCGTACTGTGTACCTAAAGATATGAACGCTGGTAAGCTAACATCTGAAACTTTGCGAATACCGAGCCTATCTAAGCGAATCGGCAGAGTCGTATATATTGTGTAATTTTTTGTTGTGTATTTCGAATAGGCTATTTGACTAATTTTCGAAAACCATTTTAAATGATTCCTTATTACCGTATAAACATACCACATTAATATTTCTGTGAAAAAACCATGCATTATGCTAAAATTCGATGATAAAGTTTGAATTTTCAAAAGTGCGCGAAAAACGCTATACTTAAAAATGGCGATGCGTGTGACGTCACTAACTACAAAATAAACAAATCGGCAGCAGTTATCAAATTTTCATAAACATTTTAGTGCGAAAAGTGACATATACATCTTGTGTAGTGTCACAGTTTGCACATAGTGCAAACCCAGAAAAATTATTGGTGTCTGTTCCCGTAAGTAGGGACTATGAAAAAATATAAAAACATGACTTTTTAAGTTTATGTCAATATAACCTAAAATTAGATTTTATAAAATTTAAATGATCACAGATTATCGTTTCTAAATGAATACGTATATACTATATAGGTACTAAGTGATACTTACTTTGCTGTTTTCACGTTTTTAAGTTCAGCAGCATAAAAATCAGCGATGTTTTTGAAGAAAAGTGCGATCATGAAGGTGTCTATTGTAAGTTATATATCTGCTCGCACAACATTTGTATCCATTTGTGATTGCAAACGTCCATAAAACTCACGATAATCAACACCGAAACAAACAATGGCTCATAGTATACATAAATGGAGATTTCGTAAATATTTTGTAGTTAATGTCGTCACCAGAGCTCTGACCAATCACGAGCGTTTTTGTCATAGACAATAAATCAACAAAATATAACACTTTTATAATTAAAATTCTCATAAAATGCACATGTTTGAGAGTAAATTATAGTCTCGTAGGTATTTTTACGTTATTTTCTGCTAGGATGACCATAATTTGTAGTCTTTGATTATATAATGTCTAATGAATTGTTCCGATAATATAACGGAGTGCTTAACCAATTAAGGTCCCCCGACATGGCAACCGTTAAAGTTAAAAGGCAAACTCCATTTATTTTCAACTTTTTGGAAGTGTTTTTTGTGACGGGGGTTTTTTAAATTTTTAATTTAATTTTTTAAACATTGAATTTTGATGACACGTCGTCGACGACGTCAATTTAATATTTATTAATTTAGTCCTTTAGTAGGTACTAAAGGACTAAATTTTGTTTCCGGTTTACAATATAACTTTTATTTAATATAACATTTATTGTGTAACTGGGTGAGACACAAGTAATTTGGAGTAGGTACCTACCTACGTGATTGGAAACCATTAACCAAGTCAAATTATAACCTTGAGACCTGAGACGGCGTGCGGTTTTAGTCGGTTTTAGTCCAACATAAATACCCGTATTGACCAGCGGGGGTAACCGCACGAAAAATAGGACAAGTAATAAAATATGGAATTTCATTGTTAATATGATATCAGATCGACCTTGGAGCAAAGTAAAAGAAAAAAAAAATATTTGTAGTACAATAGTAGAATATTTCAGTTGCTGAACTCATTCATATGTTATTATAACTATAAGGTGATCATTTTTCAAGAATCTACAAAAATGTCAACGTCCCTAAATACTACCTAAGTACTTAAAATTATTTGGTACATTCTCTTCATACAATGTTACTCTAATAATGCACCTACTGAGTCTTTCTCTGCACCACCTTTGGTTGACTGGTAGAGAATGCCTGTTGCATTAAGTCCGCCTATGTACTTGTGCATGAAGTTTTTTATATAAATAAAAACAAATTGATTTTTTTTCTTTTTCAATTGTTCAGTATACATATACTATGTATAGTCCCTGTGTGCCTATTGTTTAAAAATAAATGTATTTTCCCCATTATTTAACAGTATCAAGATAGTTTAATCCAATATCCCCAGTATTGCACTTTACAATTTTTCATTTTGCTATAAAATTTGCCATGAGATTCTGGTGCACCTAAACCTACAGTTAATACAACCGAAAAATACTTATCCTATCATTTCTATCCTAGTCTACCAATATTAAAACCTAGAAGTTTGTGGAGATGTTTGTATGTATGTTTGGATGTTCTTTACTTAATCAAGCTATAACTTTTTTGGCTAAACGGATATTTAAAATTTGGTATGTACCTACAGGAATCGATTAATCTGGAATAATATCCATATTCCATACTAATATTATAAATGCGAAAGTAACTCTGTCTGTCTGTATGATTGACCGATTTTGAAGAAATTTGGAATAGGGGTAGATTAGACCTTGAGAAAGGACATTGGTTATGTTTAGTCGCGATAACCGACATCCACGCGGGCGGAGCCGCAGGCAAAAGCTAGTATAATATATAATATGCTGGGAATGAGTTTCTCTGGGCTGCAGGAGTGGAATCTAAAACCTCTCACAAGCGAAACAGCTAGTAGGTATTTAATAAATATAGCCAGATGAGTAAAAACTAAGTAAACTGATTATCGAACTGCCACGAGCATAGACTCAGATATAATCTAGACGTATATTCAATTTTGTAACGTATTCATAAAACTGATATTTACTTACACTTAAAGAGTGCGCGAGCAAACTGCAGTTCGGTGGGCGCCAACGCTAAAGATGTCAAGCCTACATAAGATACCCGTCTCACGCATCAAGCGCGAGCCGGTCGCCGCGCTGCCACTTTAAAGTCCATATTAGCAACCTCAGAATATTATCATCGAAGTCTAAGTTGGAAATTATTTTTTTTGTTTTCAACACAACACACAACACAGTAAGCTAAAATTCAGAATTTGTGAACATTCTCTATTGAAAACATGGCTTAAAGGTCTTGTATCCGAACCAATACACTTAAAAAAGGCATTTGACGTGCATTTTGACACTGACATAAATGACATGACATTTTCTGTAGAGTCGGTGGCTGTCATAGACATAGTAAATATAAAGACGTGAAGCTACTACGAAATTCATTCATAAAATCATATGAGGAAAACGCCAATTCTCCATCTTGCTTTCCAACGTAGTGGGGATGTAGTAGCACCTGATTGGTCAAATAAAATTGCCAGTGATGCGGTGATAGAATTTTAATTATCGATATTTTCCCAAATATTTAAAGAACGAAGACCACTTTCCATACATAGTGAATGACTTTTGAAATGCCGTTGACTTTTTATTATTCTATCGCATAATGGTACTGGTATTACTGATGAATAGATACTAAAACATTTTTTACATCTATAAAACTACAAAATCAATATGATATAACTAGTTGAACAAGAAATTACTTCCATTTTTAAATTAAAAGTTAGTAACTCAAAGACTGTAAAGAATCTTTGTAGATTTTACGTCCTTCTGGGCGAATTATTCGAAACTCCGGCTATCACAAGGAAAGTCTGACAGAAAGCCCTAAGCACACTGCAACCTGAGAATACAAATAATCGGCATCCACTTAAGCTAACCACTTAATTTTTTCTTTCAAATGTATAATTTTTTAGTCTGTGCCCTTTTTATATCGATAAGTAGTTATCGACAGTTTACTGGATTTCCCTACTAGGCCGCCATACTGCTTTCCATTCATTCATAAAATCCAAGTTTAGGTAGGCAGTTTTTTTTCGTAGGTCTTGATACTCTAAGGTTTCAGGTTTCAGCAGTGCACAGAACGAATTGCGATTTTAGTTTTCAGCTGTTTCAGTTTGTTTCACTCGTATTTAATCATTCTCATCAATGACAATGAAGTATAATAGCATAAAATAAAATATTGAGATATCCATAATTGAGAGGAAAAATATTACTACTAAATTTGTTTCTACATCTACAACCTAAATATAATTACTATGTTTTTGAGGTCTAGACGTTTTGTTAGCCTGCGCTACACTTGCTCACCATTGAAAATTAAAAATAACCTTTCTATTACACAAAAAGCTGTGAATTCAATTTCTAGCAATGATATTGTTATAAGTGATAACTGCGTTCAAAAACTAAAACAGTTGTGTGATAAGAGTGATACTTTTTTAAGAATTTGCGTAGAAAGTGGAGGTTGTTCTGGCTTTCAGTATAAATTTGATTTGGATAACAAATTAGCAACAGATGACAGGTTTGTGTACAAAATTTGATTTAATTTGTACTTCTATCTTCCACTTCATCTTACCGTCAACCCTAATCGCATCCCAAAGCTTTCTCCTCGGACTCTGGGGTCCGCTTTACCAGTCTAACTACGGAATTGGCTGAAATTCGATATTATCTGTGAAGCTACTGCTATCTGACCACCACAGACCAATGACATTGTGTTATACAGCCACATGTAAAGGTTGAAACCTGCTTGAAGGATTGTTTCTATTTTTAAAGTTAGTAAATAGTGCTGCTATTAGGTTTTACAAATTTATTCTCTGGTGAAGCCAGGAGCCAGGACCCAAGCTTTAGGTTTTTTATTCATACTTATATTATAAATGGGCAAGTTACTCTGTCTGTCTGTTATGATTTCACACCTAAATCAGTGTTTTTTTTTAAATCCATGTGATAGATTAGACCTTGAGAAAAGACATAGGTTATATTTGGTAATGATAACCGACATTCAAGCAGACAGAGCCGCAGACAACAGCTAGTATGTCATAAAAGTATTTTATTAATAAAGCGACTAGTCAGGCCATTCCACTAATTATAATACTTATTGTTGAAGTAGTTTCATTTATGTTTTGAATTTATGGAGCAGTATGCTGTAACTTTTCAACAGTAATCTAGGTCTGTAATTTTTATGATTTAATATAGCTTGAATACAAAATCATTTTTTTTTTTAAATTTCAGATTCTTTGAAAAAGATGGAGTTAAAGTAGTGATTGACGAGACTTCTCTGGAGTATGTGAAAGGTTCTACAGTGGATTATCATACAGAGTTGATAAGATCTGCATTTAGGATAGTGCAAAATCCTAATGCTGAAATAGGTTGCTCATGTGGTGCAAGCTTTTCAATTAAAATAGACTAGAATTATTTGTTTATTTGCAACCTTAACCTTATGTGTAGAATAAAGTGTTGCGGTAAAGTAAACATGAGTTTGAAAAGTTTCTTATAATTTTTAACATTATTTTTTCCAAAATGGTCCTAACTTTTCTCTTTTCTGGGGTTATAACACTTTATTTATTGAAAATTTGTAATAATGATGTTCCATATTGCAGCACAGCATTATCTACACTCTAGACCGTATTTAAGTTACACACTCTAGAACAAGCAATAATATGAGATATAAAAATTTAAGAATATGAAAATAAACTAATAGTAAAGTAATCCATAATAATATTATAAATGCGAAAGTAATTCTTATCTGTGTGTTATGCTTTCACGCCTAAACCACTGAACTGATTTTGTCGATTTTGATGAAATTTGGTACAGGAGTAGATTAGACTATAAGTAGGCCGTGTTTGGTTGCAATGACTAACATCCACGCGGACGGATCCGCAACAGCCAGTGTTTAATAAATTTTTAAAGCAATTAGTATTCATTCAGTCTTGAACCCGCAACCAAGACCCCAAGAGAGTTGTATAGGAGGATTTGTAAAGCAATTAAGGTAGTGTAAGGAAAAGGACCGTGCAAATGTGCTCAGTTTGATTTACTATTGTTTAAAAAAAAATTATGACAAATGATCATTTTACACACAACATTTGAAAAACTAATCATTTCGCAAAAATATTACTTGAAATAAATAATTTCATAAATACACGTTTGGAAAATGTATTACTTAGAAATCATTTTAATTGGTAAAACTTTACTTGAAAACATAATTTTGAAAATATTACATTGCATGGATGCAATTTTCATTTTGGACAGATAATTTATATGTAGTTGATAATTTTGTACAATAGATTTATCCTTTAAAAAAATATACAAAGCTTAACTAAGCGAAATAAGTAGAATTCGGTTTTATTTCAGAATTCGGTTTCGGTCGCAGTGTTGTAATGTCACCTCACCTATCTACCATTTCGTTTTAGTTGACGGTCTACATTTTGGGACATAACATGTTTAAAAAATTATCAATTCGTGAAATTATGTTAAGGTGTAATGAAATTATTTCAAGTAAATATTTTGCCTAATGAGTAGTTTATTAAAAAAGAGTTTGTAAAATGAAAAATTTGTCAAGTATACGTTTGTCAAAAGTTGTTTTTAAATGAAAATTTGTTAGGTATTTGTTTTTTGTCAAATGATTGGACACCGCTTAGTTTATTATTTAGTAAAATATTGAGGAGATGGTTGATTTCTGTGATAGGCATAATAGTCACTTTTATTTTATAGGTAGGTATACATAAGTAATAGTAAAATTGTATGACTTGTTAAAAGTAAAAAGTTATATTGTTTATTTGTTAGTTTTCATTATTTAATCTTATGATTTTATGCAAAGGCAAACGAGACTTTGCTGCCTATTGTTTGATATGCCACTGGAAACCCGGAAACTTTTAATCTTAATCCTTAGGACGACACTGAGGATCTTCGCAGTCGCCTTGTTGAGGTCCTCCATTGTACACTTTGTACAGGGATTGGGGTACAGATGACAATAGAATGTGGGCTATTGATTTCTGAGGTGCGCCACTGAAGCTCCATATTATTTTTCAAGATTGGGTATTATCCTATAGTTAAACTGAGACGCTCACGAGAAACGAGAACGCTGAGACGAGGTCTCGGGTTCGATCCCAGATTTACCTACCATGGCACACACCAATGACTTTTCGATGCTTTTCGAAGCTATGTGTGTATTTATCGCAGGTTTATAAGTGCCCGGTTAATGGCAATAGGCTCGCCATATCTCGTCTATTACATTGGGACCTAAACATAAACTGGCAAAATGAGGGTGCTAGCATCTCTGCCTACCCCTTCGGGGAATACAGGCGTGAGTTTATGTTATGTTAAAATAAATTATCTAACCGAGTTTATCAAATTAAGAATGGTAAAAGAGCGGTAAAAATTGCGTCGGTTCTTATTTAATCGTTTTTATTTATTTTCAATCTACCACCCGACCTTAATAACATGATTTGACTATTAAATTTTATGTTAGCTGATTATAGGTTCGATGTGCGAGGTACCTGTAAAATCCAACATTCGATCTATACCTACCTATAGGTCATAGGTATTTTGATCATACCTACTTAGGTGTCATGAACATGGAGGCGCGGGAGCGGGGATACGATCCCGAGCCCGAAGACATTCGGGCCGAGAGGTCCCGGCTCCACGGGATCATGGTGGCGGAGTGGGAGCGACGACTTGAGCAACGACGCGCAGGGCATGCCGTCATAGAGGCGGTAAGGCCCATCATGGGGGAATGGCTCGAGAGGCCACATGGCAGCCTCTCGTATCGACTGACGCAGATTATCACCGGGCACGGGTGCTTCGGGAGATATCTGTGTCGGATCGAAAAGGAGCCAACGTCTGAGTGCCATCACTGCGACGCGAGCGAGGACACGGGGCTGCACACGCTCACCGAATGCCCGGCATGGGCTGAACCGAGGCGGGAGCTAGTGGCGGCCCTGGGAGTGAGAGTTCTCACCCTCGCCACCCTGCTCACAGCAATGGTCCGCTGCGCGGACGCGTGGGCGGCCGGCGTCTCCTTCAGCGAGCAGGTAATGGTCGTGAAGGAGACGGCGGAGCGGGAGAGGCGGCGCGAGCGAGAAAGACTCGCGGATCGCGCCGCCCGCGCGCGCAGGCAACTCGGGCGTCGGAGGGCACTGACTGACCTCCGTCCCCCATGAGCGCGGGCCTGGGGGTGACGGGTGGAGCCGCCTGTCACCCCAGCAGAAGCAGGCCACGGCGGCGGCGCGCTGAACAGCGCACCTCCCCATTCCGGGGGCGAGTTGGGGACACCGTTGTCCCCCCTCCTGAGGAGGGCCAGACCGTAAGGGATGGCCCTGGGTCAGCCGGGGTGCGAGGGATATGTCTTTGACAACCTCACCTCCGGCCTAGCACCAAGACCCACAGTCGGCGTGCGGTTTTAGTCGGTTCGAGTCCGACATAACCTTCCCTTCCGACTCCGGTAGGGGGGGTATCCGTGGGGATTTCCGCACGAAAAAAAAAAAAAAAAAAAAAAAGGTGTCATGAACATACTACCTCGCCTCGCATTGAACGACAGCAGTGCGAAGGAAAGGTAGGTACATTACATTAAGAACCTTACGTGCAGGTGCAACTTGATTACTTATTCTAATGCAGCCCCAACTAAAATAATGATTTTTAATAAAAATCTTGGTGACTTTAAAAACTACTTTTTAATCAAAAATATTTTAACAATACAAATATATTTGTATTCATTTCTTCAAGTTTTACATCTATTAATGAGATGGTGTAAAGTTTATGGTGGCCCAAACATTGTCAAGTTTGGCTGATGGCAGACTGATCATAGATTCAGTCTTGTTGTTGGAGCTGGCAGCTGATCTGTAATGAAATTTTACATAAATTATGTAAATGTAAAGAAATTGCTTTTTGGGTGGATTAAATTATAGTTAAGATACTTAGCACCAACAGCCCTCATACATTATAATATACCATAATTCCAAGTTTACTTTGGGGAAGAGGAGGTGTTGCTACTTTCTGATAATGTTCTGTCGAGATGAGACGGGCCTTTTATGCGTGTCGATTGAAAACATTCGAGTGGTGGGTCACCACTCTGGGGAAATTGATGTTTAAGTGCGATTTTTTTTATACAGGGCACGTCAATTTGACTTCACCTCGCCTGATGTTAAGCTAAAGGCAAATTCTCGGAAAGAGGGTCACCATCGTAAACATTTACCATGTTAACAGTGGTGGCACTCAGCTTGAAGGCCTCATTAGATGCCTTTTCACGCCCCGCTTAAAGCTGGCAGGGAGTTCCAGGTCTTAGTGGTGCGGCATAGGAATGAGCACAGAACAGTTAAAGGAGGTTAGAAGGGCCTTGTGGGCGGGGAAGGCGCGCCGCACATATGAGCAATGCTCATATTCCACCGAAATTTAAACACAGTCGCGCTCTTATTGTGACAACGTAAGAAGCTCCTCGAAAAAAAAGAATTATGCCGTCTTGCGCTATAATGACGTGTCGGAAAAGAAGCCAATTATGTAGTGTAGCCCGAGAAGGGATTTCTTTTCATCGGTAAGGCCAAAAACCTTAAAATACAAGTAAAATTTGTAATTATTACAAAAGTATTATGTAGTTTGTAGACAAAAACGACATAATCGCAAACTGATACAAAATTATACATTGCTTGCAATACATGAGTGCCATCGTGTACTACGTGAGCAATCGCGCAGTGTATTGCGTTCTTTGCGATAGTCGCGTGTGCCGAGCCAACGCTTGCAATGCCACGATATCCATGCGTATCGATAGTGTTGGCCAAATGATCCGTTATAAACAGTGTCGATATTAAGTACGTACACAAATTGTTATTATCAGTAATATTTTAATCAAAATACATTTGCTTATTACAGTCAATAATAATTGTTAAATTTTGTTTGATGGCAGCCGTTTATATTGAAAACACGTTTATAATTTAATTTTAGGTTTCCAACAAATCCAGATATATTAAAAAATGTGGGTTTGGCTGAACTTCGATATTTTCAGTAAAGCGACTGCCCTCTGACCTTCACAACTTATTGGCGATATCGAAGCATTGCAATCGTACAGTCAGAGTTGTTGGACATTTTAGGGCTCCTGACTACCCGTAATAACTGCCATAGGTTTTCGTATGGCAATCAGGACCGACGGCATAGCGTGTTCTCCGAGGCACGACCAGATCAATGCAATTACCCATATTTATGCATAGGTACAAATATTTGCACTGACCGGGAATATCATTAGTTGATGTTACTATTAACGCAGAATGAGCTTACTCTATAAAGTACGCGACTTGTGTACCAAAACTTCAGATAGTAGGTATCAAAATTACGGAAGTTTTATCGATATCGAAAATCGACCTTTGGTCACCGTAACATGTATGAGAAATTTTTATTGCTTTTGTGCGTGTGTGAGTACACGTCCAGTGCAGTATTTGCATTAGTGTGACAACTAATAGCAAACTCGTGATTTAAGTGTGCTGATTTATTTGTGTGCGTAAACCACGTCGTATTGGTCTATTTTTTATAGTGGAGTTAAAGAGTGGGAGACAAGCGGCGACACGCGTCCTAATACAAATTAGGAACTATTTCCTTTCTAACCTCCTTTAACTGTTCTGTGGGAATGAGTCACTAAATCGCTTGGTTCTAGCAGGTAGACTCTGCACCGTAAATGGATGGCATCTTAGCTCTGCACGTGTCGTCCTGTGAAGGAAAGGGGAGGGTGGGACTAATTGGAAGAGCTCGTCAGAACATTCACCATGGTAGAGACGGTAGAAAACTGCCAAAGACGCAAAATCTCTACGCATCTGCAAAGGCTCGAGGGTGTTCGTGACCTCAGTATTCCCAATAATGCGGACCGCACGTCGCAGCAACCTGTCGAGAGCATCTAGTAAGTACTTTGCGGAGCCGTCCCAGAGATGTGAGCAGTATTCCACGCAGGAACGAATTTGGGTCTTGTATAGAAGACACCGCTGCTCCGGCGTGAAAAAACGTCTCACTCTGTTCAGGACTCCGAGTTTACGCGAGGCTGATTTGATGATACTCTCGATATAGTTTTTATTATTCAGTTTGCAGCGAACATCCATACCGAGGATAGTGAGGTGATCCTGCAGTGGCAGTGGTGTGCTCTGAAGAGTGGGAAGGGGAAGGAAAGGAGATACCTTTGCTGTAAACGCACATGCCTGGGTCTTCTTGGCGATAGTGAAAATAGTAATTTACGTAATTAAATGTACTTACTGCTGCAACTCCGCATTGGGAACGAGGGCATCGTTGACTTTCTTAACATTATGTGGAGAGTAGCGGTTGTACAGGCCCCAAATGCTGTTCATTAATTTGCTATTGTACTTCAGAGGTGACAGCTCCATGACTGTAACAGTTTAAAATATTTTATAAGAACCACGTATTTACAAACACAGTAACCGAAATTACTGGTAGGGTTTTTCCAATAATGGCCAGGATTTGCACACGGAACCCCTGGATCGTAAGGCCGACATCTTCCCACTAAGCTAGTAGTAGGTTGGACTACGATAGTACCTATAGTAAAGCCTGTTCTGTAGAGGAAGATCATGAATTGTGAGGGTAAAAGGTAATGATAGGTAATTAAGTCGAAGTAGGCAGTCTATCTTAAGGGTGAAATCCCCATTACGTAATATTTTGAATCTTATCTACGGGAATGACAGGTCATCCGTCATAGTCATTTGAAGGTAAATTTCAATCGAGGGGGAGCGGCCTGGTAGTGTTGCTCGTAGGCTCTCTGCGTGCTCCTCTCTTCTGAAGCCTCCCCAGCTATAGGTATAGTACTGGTTCTAATCGTCCCTAGCAAAGGGCACAGTGGAGAGTAGGCAAGGGGCGGCCTGGTTGTCGGGGCGCAGGCGTACTAGTGACTGGTATGGCCGTCTGTCATCCTAGCAAGACTGACAGCCTGCAGCAAGCAGGCCTGCCCATCGGCGTGACGCGTGCTCCTCACCCTTTCCGGGGTAGGATTTATTGGTGGGCCTTTGGTATTGTAGACATTGAGATTCATAGCTTTACCGTTTAGGTACATCGTTTCCTTCTATGCTACTTCAATAGTATAAAAAGACGCTTACATGTTTCGTTAAAGAATTTAGTTGATTCATTGCCTTTATTCGTGTTAGATATCTTCATATCGCGCTGGGATTCGCGAATGCGGCTTGCAGAGAACGCAGATGGTGGGATTGAAGCCATAATCTCAAGTTGGCAGCCTGAAACAGACACATGTAGTACGTTATATATATGATATATATAGGTACCTACTTGTCTAATAATATCTATTCGTGATCGCGTTTTGTGTGGAGGTAAATAAACTTTTGATTGCCAAGCATTTGGTTCGAACTAATCAGCACTCGAGTCACGGATATGAAATGACGCATGACCTATGACACCTTTTGTGGTTATGGGACTACGGTCGCTCTTATAGGTGTAGGTATATAAGCGGGTGACAACAGTTAAATTGTAGACTGGCTGTCACCTGCTTATAATTATCCTCCATTCCCTATCGTTTCTTCTTTGACTAATCACATGATATGTTGGCTATCATCACATATCATCGTCTATTCGATCATTCATAACCTGCACTTTGGAGCCCACGTAAGGCTTTTACAGGTGCAATTGCCGTCTGACCACTTAACCCCGTAGAATGTCGTCCCTGACTGAATCAGTAGGTGAGATTAGCTTTGACCCCGAAGATCTTAATGTGGATATTCTTTAAATCTCCACAGGTGCCGCGTAGTGCAATGGCGATTATAACGTCGTGATAGTAATTATAAGTTGATGAGTTTTGACGTTCCGTAGACTGAGAATGAAACAGTACATAGGTATGGTGAAATAGAAACCAGAATGAACAATTATTCTTAATCTACGTGACGTTCAACAATGAATGTCACAACCGTACATAAAAAAAAAGTGGGTATCTTTAAAAGAGATAGTCTTCTTCTTACTTTTACTTCTTTCTTACTCTTACTTATACCTATATTCATGCATACAAATATTTGCACTGAGCGGGTATCGAACCCGCACCTCCTGCGTGAGTGAACGCGGCCGTGATAGTATCTACAGAAAAAGTGTACTTATTGCAATAAAGCATAAGGCAAAATATCACTGATTGTGCTCTATGAATAAACTGATTTTAGTTAAGCGAATTTTTACTGGTAAATTCCAGCTTCCAGACTTTTTTAATACATATTTCTAGAAGAAAGAAAAATAATCTCTTTTCTTTCATTTTAATGTAACACTTTAAAAGTTGGTCATAGATAGGAGATAGGTAATTGTGGTTCATACGTTTTTCTCTAGTTTTCTACCAAGTCTTTTCATATTAGAAAATATAGGTACTTAAGTATGTAAAAAACTGGTGATTGTTATTATCTACTAACTAGGGCCTACATTATGTTAATGAGCAACAGCAACAATATGACGTAGGTACCTATTTACTTACCTACCTATACTTAGTAGATCAAATATGTATCTACATAGTAATATACAGACTAATATCAACGCAAATGGGGCTTTATGTCAAATTAAATGGGACACTACTTACTTAGTAGGTACCTATGAATATTTGAAAATTGTACCTATTCATTTCATTATAATTAATGGAGATAACAAGTCTAGGTAGGTATATACTTAGACTTCAAATTGGAAAATACCAAACATAATCACGCGTAGGTATCTATGTTCATATGTATGTACTTACTTAATTATTACCGAGTGTAAGGGGAACGCTAGCCGAAGCCGAAGTACAGGCCGAAGGCCCCTAGTAGTACCTACTCTAGGTACCTACATTACATATGATATAAGAAAAAAAGAATTGGACAAAAAAGTATTGTAAAATATTAATAACTATACCTTTGCACAGATTGAAGAAAATCTTTTGAAGAGTTTTATTACTGTGGACTTCAATCTTGTGGCCGTTAAAGCCGAGACCTTTACACACACCGTTCGTTTTCTTTAAGTTGACCGAATCAAGCAGCACCATGAAATCACAATGAGGGTTTCAAAACTGGGAGACGACAAAGAGAGCACAAGAACTCAACTGAAGCACTAGACGTCAGACGAGTAACTATCAAAATGGCAGCGAAACTCGAGATAGGTACCGTCCGTGTGACCCTTGTCACAGGCGAGCTTCAATACACTGATAAGCCCGCCGTATAGTAGGAACATAATGCATCATTAGTGTAGTAGGTACCTATTCTGTATTTATGTATTATTTTAAACATGTAACATAATACCGTGCCTTAATGGTGAAATAGGCAGATTAGAATGTAGCGCCCTCTTTTAAAGTGCGGCTGTAGGTTACCTCTTTGTTGGTACAGTCAGCATCAGAAAGATGTTGATGATAAAGTGCTCAAAATGATCTTAATTTGTTGATTTTCCTCCCTTCCTGTTGACCGATTGTTGTGATATTTGGTACACACCGGTAATTCGGACAATAATACAATTTAAATCAATAGAAAAGTTTGATTTGCTCTCAATACCTTAGTTTTAAGATAATTTTGAGATTTTGTAGGTCAAGATATTTCTGACGCTGACTGTACACTCCAACCTAACAAGAACAACTTCGTTCTGCCCGCAAGTTGCTGGAAACCTTGTAAGTCTTTGGCTCAAGTTGACTTGCTCGGATTAATGGATGATGCTCTGGCACAGATGCTCATTTCGGAGTTAGGAGCTCTGATGGCAGTCGTTCCCGCAAAGGCCAAGATAAGCCAAACGAGAAAAAAAAGTAGCAGAGCGAAACTCGGGCTCTAAAGTACAAGCGTTGGATGCAACCGCTCTGTGATGATGATGATATTATAAAATACCTACCTATTTCATGTTCTGGCAACTAAAACTCACTTTCGCAAATTATGAATAAATGAAAGGAAATGAAATTATTCCAATTTAGGCACTGATCACGTGCCAGTAGCGTGGGTCGACACCTACCTAAACGTTTATATAGGTATGTTATGTATTGCGATAAAAAACACTGAGCTACTGAAACGGAATGTTTAGTGGAGCGATGACCTGGGCTATAGAGGTGGACCAAGTCCGCTCGTTCTGTAGATCCTTTGACCATAAGATCTAGATCTACAGAACCCAGTATTTCAGCACTGGACATAGTGAATTATGAAATAAATTGAGAGAATGTAATGAAGTGTTTTGTATCTTCTGTTTCATTAACAAGCTTCTGTCTGCTTATTTATTGTACCTATTTAGTTTAAGTTAAGTTTAAGTAGTTAAGAAGTTTAAGTAAGCTAAGTTTAAGTTTAAAACTATATACCTAAACCTCTACGGGCACATGCACTCCAATGTAAGAATGATTTTAAATATTTTTGTGTTAATCAACTTTTGGCGTTGACTGTACATAAATAGGAGAATTGTATTGAGATTCCCGTGCAGACATGAGAGCACCTATTTGATACTAGCTTTTGCCCGCGGCTCCGCCCGCGTGGATGTCGGTCATCGCGACCAAACATACTTAGACTATGTCCTTTCTCATGGTCTAATCTACCCCTATACCAAATTTCATCAAAATCGGTTCAGTAGTTGAGGCGTGAAAGCGTAACATACAGACAGACAGACAGACAGACAGACAGAGTTACTTTCGCAATTATAATATTAGTAAGGATTTTGTTGGCACAGATGACGAGTTCTCTATCCGACAGTTAACTTAGCTCAACAAAACAACCAAAAAGTGCCCACTTGACGGCATTATAGGCTCGCTCCCTATTACGCGTACCTAACCAAAAATCAACATAACATAACCTAACATAAACACTCGCCTGTATTCCCCGAAGGGGTAAGCAGAGGTGCTAGCACCCACATATCGTCAGATTATGTTTAGGTCCCAATGTAATAGGTGGCGAGCCTATTGCCATTCACCGGGAACTTATAAACCTGCGATAAATATACACATAACTTCGAAAAGCATCGAAAGTAATTGGTGTGTGCCATGGTAAACCTGGGATCGAACCGAGACATCGTCTTAGCAGTCCATTACCCATACCACTAGGCTACCGCAAATTGACTAAAAATCATAGTATACGAAAATGTCTTAATACACCTCTGTCTACCACTTCCAGCATTTATAGGCGTGAATATAGGCATGTACACAGAATCCAATGTAGGGTCACAACTCTTTTGCCGCTCTAGACTGATTTATCGCATCGCGTCCCACCTACATAAGTCCAAAAAAGAATTTAAATTCAGCGGCTGCTTAACCTTTGACTTGGCTCGATAAAGATGTTACATTATGACGTATTTGATAAATAATAATTTTATACGGTTAACAGTGGTAGTGACTATATATTTATTAATACTCATTGTAAATAAATATGAGTTAACATAACTAAACGCAATATGAAACAACAAAATATACTCCTACATTGTAATGTTACATTCGTTCAGTAGGTATTTAGCTACTCATTCGTGTCTACTTATCAAAACAACTCTCCGTTTTTGAACTACCTACCATGGTCATAGTTTATAATAGTTCGAGACTTCACGCGATACATTTTGGAAAACTTACTTTTGACGACGTTTTGGGTGCGTTACAGCACCCGTGGTCAGGACTTGAGTGGACTGCGAGCGTCACGTATACGCCGCGATACTTTAAAAATAACATTACCTACCATGGAGTTGTTAATTCACCTCTGCCTAACTCTCCGGGGATAATGGCGTGATTGAGTATTGAGTATTAGTATGTATGTATATACATATCTTGGTTGAACTCTCATCACTTATCCTTTGTCAAGCCACACAGCAAGATTCAAGATTATTTTATTTGTTACTGTGTTACAACTTACAATTAGACTATGATTTAGTAGCTCTTGTAATATTGGTGGAATATTTTAGCACCAATATCCCACACATTATAATAACTGGACATGTCAAGTTGACGTAGAATCGCGCTTTTAATGAACGAAAATAATGTTCATTCTCTTTCATTCATTTAAAAAGCGATTTGTTTTTTATATTTAAATACACCCTAAATTCATTTTTTAGACAACTAGATACATTTAAATGAAACCATTGCAACATACGATCATTGGCATGATTTTTTCAGCACTCAGTCACCACGTCTGCTATAGGTACTATACCATAAAAAGTAAAAAAAAAAGTTTATTATGACGGTTCATGAATATTGAAGAAATAAAATACACATTTTTATCAATATTTCTATTCAATATTTTTACATCTCGGTATTCTTAACATCTACGTAGTGTAACATTTATGCTTTTTAATTATAATTTCATTGTAATACTGAACGACAAATTAATTTCAAATATAATATTTACGTTTCACTCATCCAATGGAACAATGACGTAACTACAAGAAAGTAGAAATTCATTTTATAAGACAAAAATACATCTTATAAATTGTTTAAAACACTTCTCTTAAATATAGCATGAATACGTAATAATAATGTCATTACTCATTACCCTGTTGGATGAGCGATTTGTCATTTATGAGTATAAAATTAAAGATGTAGATTGTTTTAGTTACGAACACTGAAAGAGTAGAATATAAAAAAATAACCCATTGATTAACCGAGCTCAAGATTCCCAAGTGCAGTTATCAAAACACGAAAAGATGAGGATATTCACTAAATAACACCTACGTATAAAGGCTTCATAAAATTAACGGCATGATGTAGCTGATCACACTTACACATTTTGTAATACATTAAAAGGATGAAACGATTATAAATAATGGTGGATGCTTGTGCCTTGCCGATATTTTTAAGTACATTCATTGGGGCTGCTGAAGCCAAAATAGCTTTATAAAATCATAATAAATGCTAAATCACGATTTAAAACGTAGAACTACACCATATTCATCGGCGATTATAACAAGCAAACAACGTGATAAAACAGTAACCTTCTCTGTACAGGTAGGTAAAAACTTCATGTGTAAAACTATTTAAAAAACAATACCTATTCACAATAACAGTTCAAAAGTCTATATAGGCAGATTGGTAATGTTTTTATGAAATATATTTTCCATCTCTCGATGGTTTTAATTTTATTTCCAAATGTCTCTTATGTACTGATTATATTTCGAATACTTATGCTTATGTTTTACGCTAAAATAATAAATAAATAATGATTAAAATAGTAGTGGCATTAAAATGATTACTAAGAGGTCGGCAGTGGCGCGGGTTGTGCCAACCAACGCTGTAGAGCTTAGTCAGCACCCATGTTGAGAACAAATTACCTGTAAGAAAGTAATTCTTTATATAACTGCTCATACCATTAATAATGCTGTTCAAGTTAAATAGTAAACTCAGAGTTTATCGAAGTAATAAGTGAGCGACTACAAAAATAGTGACTGATTAAAAAAAGAGTATCATGACATGACACTGTTTGGATAATAAATTATTTATGAAAAATTACGATAAGGCTAACCTTTTATTCTAAACTGACAATGAGTTAAATACAAAACATCTAGTTTAATAATAAATAGGTAAGTACTTAGTAAGTGACTAGCAGCGGCAGTCAAAATTTCAACATTGTAACCCATAGCAGTATGTGATTGAATCAGTCAGGCAAAATAATTTTCATTATACAGACGATTAAAAAAATACTTTCTTTTCATTTCATTCATTAATTTATTTTTAATAATTGAAGTCAATAACGCTAATAATAGAAGTAGAATTTCGTCAACGCCTACTGGGCCAAAGTTTCATAGTGCGCTTTTTGAGTACGAACATCAAATTTTCAATTCAAAAACCGGTCAAATCTTTAGCTAGAACCGGTATCTTACCAGCGTGTTACTTACGTGTTGTGCAGTGTTTCAATGTCTAGTACGTTCTGATGACAGGTGGCACGGTCTTGCATTCCTGGGCGTCCAGTGTAGAGTCAATGACGGGTCTGTAGGATAACTTGGTCTCGCCGGTCTCGGCATCCGTGTTGATCATCGTGTGCTTTCGCCAGTGTTGCTCGAAGGGAAGTTTGGTCTGGTGGTACGAACATGTAATCATTAAGTGATCTATAGTATCTTAGGGAATAACAGTCATTTGAAGTCATTTGAAATAACAGTCAATAAAATAAAAGTAAAATTAACACGGTACATAATGTATTATGAAATTGAAACAGATTGCTTCATTTTCGTATTACACTTATACCATGTTAATTTTAATTTAAAAGGCCAGTATTCCAGATTGATACTCAGCTCTGAATCTCAATTTATAATTAGTACTAAGGACAATCTTTAACAATATGTTAAATTTGTCTGAATATGGGCTGTAGTGTCAATAAATGCACACATTTGAAAATTAAATAACATACAAGTATACTGCATAATAAAATAAACATAGATTGATGAATGTGGTCATAAATGATACTGGCTTTATGCAGTATGCATAATATATGACATTCATTATGACTATTACGAGTCATAATTGTCAACAGCAGACAAGTCAAGAAATAAACTTCAGTTAAATAGTGCATTAAAACCGTGCAAACAGGTATTTTTTCAATGTTTTATTTTCAGATATCTATTATATTACAACGAGTAGTGCACGTTTATATTACAAATGATGAAAATCAATAATAATTTTTGTAGAATATGAATAAATGTGTATCATTCTCACCTGTCCTTCTAGTGACTTGGAATAGTCGTATTCATCTCGTCTAGTCTTGAAGTCTTCACGTGCATGGGCACCGCGAGACTCCTCCCTAGCTAAGGCAGCTTCCACGATCTGTACCGCATTGATGAGCAAGTTTTGCAGCTCCAACGACTCGATCAGATCACTGTTCCAAATTAGAGACCTGTCTGATACTTTGAGATCCTTGATCTGTTTGTAGATCTCGTGGATTTGACGCTGGCCTGTACGAGGAAATAAAAAATCTTTTAAATATAATACTGATGTGGTAATGAGCATTCGATACCTTAGAGATTATCGCTGTATATAAACATTGCGTGGCAGAACATTGACTGACGAAATATGTGATTCAAACACTCATGTTTACAACCATGTGCCTACCATATTTCTGCAAATAAATTTCATTTCATTATGTCAGCAGTGTCATTCATGTGTTGCTGAACTATTCATTACCCTAAAGGACCATTCATAAACATTCTCGCAACATTCATAAAAATACACTTATAGTGCAGTAATTCCGTTTCACAACATGTATTTTCGGTAACTAATATTAGTTACCAAAATTACCTACTAATTTTCCCCCTAACCCATCCAGTTTAGGAGGAAAATTAGTAGGCTAAGCTAAATTGCTCATATTAGGAATGGGATCACGTTGATCGCGTGGATAACTCTGTAATCATTAAGCTGCCGATATAATTTGTATAGAAGAAAACCTAAGAGTTAGATGGTATCAAAATATACAGCAGTTTACCTTCCTCGAGTGTGCTCTTCTGCCTGAAGACAGCCGCATTGGTCTGCATGCACTTCTGCATACGAAGGCGTAGGTCTGCAGTCGAAATGCTGCCGTTTGCGTTCCTGATGCGGTCGAGGTTTGCGATGCTAGCCTCGCCAGTGGACTAAACAATGCAAGTACAAAAATAGAACAATTACCTACACATACAAATTAGACAATGATGCTAGGCTACCTACTAGCATCGTAGCGTATTGTAAATCATAGATAATAATTTATGTAAAGCTGTAAAATGTTAAAATAAGTTCCTGAATATTTAAGACTTAACA
Organism: Eilema sororculum; assembly: GCA_914829495.1. Lineage (NCBI taxonomy): Eukaryota > Metazoa > Arthropoda > Insecta > Lepidoptera > Erebidae > Eilema > Eilema sororculum. The sequence continues at coordinate 13,050,431 of OU618548.1, forward strand.
TTTATGAAAAAAAAAAACTGAAAGTATGTTTGAGCGCTTGTCCTACTTTCATACAGTAAAAGAACAATGAAGACTTTATAAGCCCAAGAGTGATACTGGCATAATATAGTTATATACGTAAATACAGAAGTAGCTGACGTAATTGGTCTTCCACTTAATTTAACATCATGGATTCGCAAACATAATATGATTAAAAAAACCATACTAAATAGATAATATAGATGCAAAATAAACAGATATATCGTAAGATATACTATAGTGACGTAATTAAGTATACATAAAATACGTCAACAGTTGCTTATCCACTCATCTAGAACGTTTATAAGGCAACCAAACGACTGTCACTTTCAATTAATTGCCTTTACTTATAAATAGGTCACGCATTCGGCATTAGCTAAAAGTATGATTTTATCCTGATAAAGGTAAACCTTGGCTGATGACCCTATATCATCAGCTAATTTTAGCTTTAATTATATTGTAGTAACGTTTATGTAAGTTATATTTTTTACGTGTACTGACTGGTATACATATATGGTGCTAGTTTTAGTAATATCTCCGGTTCTAACAGAGCAATTGCAATTAAAGATGCGGCAGATATATTTGGAGACCGACGAATAAAAAAACCGCACCATAATCAGTTTATTCATTTTCCCATCTATCGAGAACAAGAATGAAAAAAAAAAATACAGACAATAACAAATTTTCAATTTTACAATAGTTTAGATGATAAAATCTTTGGAGCCGCCTGTCACCCTAGCAGAAGCAGCCAGGCGCACCTCCCTATTTCCGAAAACTAATTGGGGACTCCGTGGTCCTGGTCCACGTACCCGAGGAGGGCCAGACCAATGGGGATGGGCCTGGGTCCGCCGAGGTGCGAGGGATATGTCCAACAACCTCACCTTCGTCTTTGCACTTCGAACCATAAACGACGTGCGTTTTAGTCGGTTCGAATCCGACATAACCTCCCTCACACGGGACACGTAATAAAAAAAGATGATAAAATCTCTACTTGAAAACGTTCATTCCATACTATTTATTTATTATTTATTAATTAAACGGTACAGGAGTGACTCCATTCCGCAAAAGACACACCGATCGCTGCTGAGCCCAGAGCGATCTTTAGTTGGTGAGGTAGTTAGTCCTACTCGTAGTTATCAGTGGGGTCGTATGTGGAGGTCTCCGGGCGCAAAAATTGTAGGATAACGGATGTTAAAGTACTAAAATGCAATATTTTAATTTACTGGCCTATGTTCAGCAGTGGACTTCAATAGCCTAAATTGATTTATTGAAGAACATAGGTCACAGGGATTCAAGGGCAAAAACCGGTGTACATTTGCTAAAAAAACTAGACAAACTATCTAGAACAAAAATATGTCACGGCTCCTGGATGAATGAAGTAAAAAGTGAGCAAAATTGAATTTCGTATGTGGAAAAATACTTCAATCATGTCATCTCTATGACAGCAACCAAAAATACTTTTGGTGCTGTCATAGCTATCTTTTATTCAAATCTATTAAGATTGGAAAAGGTGAACCGCTCCAAGAACGTTGTACAGGAGAAATTGGAATGCTTAAGCGCGGCTCGGTAGCTCAGTGGACACAGTATTCATCCTGTAAGGAATTGGTCGCGGGTTCAAGTTTCATCCTAGCATTTCACTTTTTCAAATCTTTTAACCGGCCAATTAGTGGTCTTTCAGGTGTCCATTGGTACCAAATTCCGAACAGTCTCCAATAATAATAAAACAACACGTTACATCTAACAACTTACGTCTTTCAGCGGTCCCTGAGAATCACCCGGCTTGCTGATCTCGGCTATGGTGAGGGCGCAGGCGCGGCCGAACACGACGAGATCCAGCAGGGAGTTGGCGCCGAGGCGGTTGGCGCCATGCACCGATGCACAAGACGCCTCGCCCGCCGCGAACAGCCCCGGGACCACGCGGTCCTGGCCGTTGTAGTGGGTAATCACCTGTGGGGAGAGGCAGTCATTTTAAATCCTGCTAAAGCTGCTGAGAGTTTGTGAAGGAGTTTAGTTCAATCACGTTCAAACGGCTGAACGGATCTAGCTTTTGATACAGTGATAGATTATATCCTGGAATAATATAAAATCTACTTTTATTCCTAGAATATGTTCTCATGGGTTGATGGAACGGCATCAGATTTCCATGAGGGCGAAGTCGCGGACAACATCTTGTTCTTAGTGATGAATGACGTCTATAATATACTTAGGGTGTATGGGACACAACAGAGAGCATAAATGGTTACATGATTGGGGGTTAGCCTATTACTACTTTATACCAGAAACTTGCTTTATACTAATTCCGGAGTTTTAAGTGGTTCTGGCTACCATAGTGGCGCGCTTTGCTGCTCTGTACCCTATGGTTCTGGCCACTTTTTGGATAGCGCTTGTTTTTTTCTAATCTCCCTTTGGACTATGTGTCCTTATTACATTTGCGTTAACCCTTAGACAGGCCAAGCACTGCCTTTGCCGTTGTTGAATCCATACTAATATTATAAATGCGAAAGTAACTCTGTCTGTCTGTCTGTATGTTACGCTTTCACGCCTCAACCACTGAACCAATTTTGATGAAATTTGGTATAGGGGTAGATTAGACCTTGAGAAAGGACATAGGCTATGTTTTGTCGCGATAACCGACATCCACGCTGGCGGAGCCGCGGGCAAAAGCTAGTCTTGTTATAAACAAGTTGGTTTCCAGCATTGGCATACATCTCACCGATAGCCGAAGCGAACTTCTAGGACGCAATTTCGCTAGCAATGCTCGTCATGCTGGTCTTTGAGCTTCACACAGAGGTCCATGGCAAGAAGACGATATCGATCAGCATTTATACCTAAGGTGTAATGAGTTCGTGGAACGCGCCGAGCACGGGTTGATAGTGCAATTAATCATTACGATACAAGGAGTCAAAGGAATAAAGTATTTGTTTATTAAACATAAAGGGGACATTCATAAACCTGACCTCAAATTGATAACACGCGCGGCGCAATACGCGCATGTGTATTACAGATAGACATCAGATAGATCCCTTTATATTTTTTGTGTGGACTCATCACAGAAAAAATATAATACGTATATTATTATTTGTTAAAGTGACCTAATGAACGTTCTCATGGTTACAATGGGTCGTTAAATACGTACTTTCACGTTTCGACACAAATTAAATGATTTCTTCGTGTTTGTGATACTCTTTTATGACTAATTACTTCATACATGTCCACGAGAATCATAATCTATGTGTTAGAAAATAACTGCATTACATTTATATTATCATAAAAGGGCCTCTTGTATGAATATACACGATTATAATGTTCGCAACATCAATAATTCTGAATAAATTATACGAATAAGTAACCAAATATACTACAATATAAAGATATTATCCGAAAATACACCGAACAAACCGAGTTTAGATCAAAAGTACCCGAAGTAAAATGTGTTTTGCGTCTGTATAATTTGGAACTAAAGTCGTCTTTCAATTTGCTTTCATCTTTCAATTAACTTCGCAGTTGTCTGCCTAATGTCTAGACGACTTTAACGTATATTCAGTCAACTTTTACCGTGATTGACGGATTAAGCATTACAGGAGAGTCAGGAGACACATCAAGCCACCGATGGCTAAACAAACTCGAACTGCTAGTTGATTTAGTGGTGAAAGACTCATAGACGGTAATGATTTACGAATTCTTCTCACTTGCATGCATCCGCCCCCAATCAGTTAGTGTGTGTGCAAACAAATATGCATTATAATTTAGCTGTTGCCTATATTGTTATTAGAGTTAGACAGCCAGTTTCATTTAGCAGTAAGTACGTGATTGAATACAAAAAAATCTTCACAAACTTCCACATTTATAATATTAGTAGGAAGTAGAATCACCAATATACATAATTGGAAAAATTTCAGATTTGATGTACAGTCCTTATTTACACGTATACCTGTACATGACTGCATAGACATCGTTAGGAACAAACTAATAGAAAATACTATGCCTGAGGAATATGCTGACATACTAAAACATTGCCTAACAACTGGCTATCTGTTGTGGGACAACAAGTACTACCTACAAATCGATGGTGTGGCGATGGGCTCTCCAGTCTCGCCTGTCGTAGCCGATATATATATGGAAGCCTTCGAGGCCCGAGCCTTGCAGACGGCCGCCTTCACACCACGGATTTACAAACGGTACGTAGATGACACTTTCACAATACTACCAACAGATAGTGTAAATACATTCCTGAACCATCTTAATTCCATTAATAACAACATTCAATTCACTATGGAATCAGAGGCAAATAATTCATTAGCTTTCCTAGATGTTCTTGTTATCAGAAATCCTAATAATACCTTGAGCCACACTGTGTATAGGAAAAAGACTCATACTGATAGGTACTTAAACGGTGAATCTCACCACCACCCTAAACAGTTAGCTACCGTAGGAAAGTCTTTGTTTCAGAGAGCCCGTGGGATCTGTGACAAGAAACACCTGAACGCTGAGCTTCAACATGTCAAGCAAGTACTGCAAGACAACAAGCTCAAACCACCGCGCCTGAGTCACAGATCCCGAGAAAAACCAGCCACGGTCGAACGCCAGCCTGCTGTACTACCGTATGTACGAGGGGTCACTGACAAGATTGGCTACATCTTGAAGCGAGCAACACATACTACAAGCCGCCAACGAAGATAAGTCAATTTTTACCATCTGTCAAGTGCCAACTACCTCTACAAGATGCAGGGGTCTACAAAATAGACTGTGACTGTGGGCTCTCATATATTGGTCAAACCAAGCGAAGCATTGGCACTCGGGTCAAAGAACACATAGCTGACATAAAACACCAACGCTCAACAAAGTCAGCTGTATGTGAACACGCGCAAAAAGGCACCAACCATTACCTAAGGTTTGATAAACCACAGATACTCGCCAAAGAACACCGATATATTCCTAGAATGATCCGCGAGGCTATTGAAATTAAAAAACACCCAAATTTTAATAGAGAGGATGGATGGACCGTACCACCAGCTTGGGACCCAGTCATCCACTTAATCAAACCCAGTAAGCAGCAAAATCCAGCAAGACTTAACAACACAGTGAGCTCATTCTGCGTAAATATGAACACCAATAATTCACCATGATTCGGGTATTTTGAGATAACTTAAACTTCAAACTATGTGACAACTACCATCGTGAGTCACACCGCGAAAATGGCTGCTGCAAAGCAGCCGAAACGTCGGGTTTAAAAGTAATAATAACAAATATATCGCGATAGAATCCGTAAAAAGTGGTTTTATTTCAAATTTCAGAGCTTATACTCCATTTGTTTAGGTAATTAAAAAAAGGTAAACAAGAAAAATGGTGGATTTCAGAGATTGTCAACCTTCAATGACAAAAGTATTTTTGTGCATGATTATGGGCAACATAAAGACTATATTTACCTTATTAAATAATTTTAAAATTTATAATTAATAAACTGACACGTTCAACACATTCACAAATTATAATAACATTCAAAGTGATTCCAAATTCAATCACTGAATAAAATTTTAGTCTCGAGTCCGAAGAACTATCACGAACATTAATTACAAAGTGATCATAGGTTTCGTCAATAATCTTATCTAGGGCTCCACTTCTTACAGTACATGCTCTACGCGGCTATATAAGGTACCGAACAATAACAATATACAAACTGCGAATAGACTTTGACAGTCACGCACGTATGGCGCGATCTGGAAAAAACTGTTTTGAATATCTGTCTTTTTAGTTTCTTTATGGTAGGCACAGTGCAATAGTTTTAAAAATCATTCTAAATAATATAATTCTTATAGTTTTTCAGCTTAGGGAATAATAATTGCAACTTAATATTAAACAAAGTAGTTAAATATAGAAAAATATAAGAGAAGAAATGGATTTTAAGTTCTAAAATGATTTTATATTGGTCTCTTTTTATTTCGGAACGAAAAATGCCCCTACAAAAGAACCCTTTTTACGATTTGTTTACCTTTTTTTAAGTACCTAAACAAATGGAGTAAAGTTAACTTCACCTGCAAACACGGTACCGACTGTGTAATCTTTGAATTAGTTGTAGTTCAGATGGCAGTAGTCAGCAGCATTTTAGTTAAGACTAGAAAGCCGACCTCAACTGTGCGTTGGAAATGACGCTCATAGAATGATGAAGATCTTTGACTAGATACTCGGACTTACCTCTCCACGGAAGTTAGTTGGTGTGCCGCCCATGTTATAGTGCACAGTAGGCAGGACTGGGATGGGCTCCTTGGTCACGTCCACGCCGGCGAAGATCATGGCCGTCTCCGAAATACCGGGGAGGCGCTGCTTCAGTTGGTCCGGGGGCAAGTGGTGCAGTTGTAAGTGTACGTGGTCCTTTTCAGGTCCGCAACCACGACCTTATATAAAAAATTGTGTTTTGAGACGTGATTTCCCTTTTTTTTGAAAAAATATTTCCCTTATACAATATATCAGTGAGTAATATAGGCTGTTTATGTGAGTTGTGAGAGTTCTCATACGGGTGAAACAGCGGGGCAATGCTAGTTTCATTGAAGCTAGTGTCTTGTTTTGCCATATTTCAAATTGGTAAAACAATATACATAGGTACCTACTATAAACTCTTTAAAAACCAGTTCTCACTGATGCGTTGAAAATATTCCATACGCGAAAATAGCCTTCTCGCTAGGAAATAAACAACACCAAACAGGTATTTAATATTAAATGTGACGAACATAATAAAAACAATTTGTTTCTGTGAGTCGACCTTAGAGACCTTGGGTGTTTTTGGGACCCTACCAACATTTTCGGGGCCCAAAACAACCTCACCTCCATTACAACTGCCGATGACGGACTAAGTTTTGGGTCAGGCTTTTTTCTCTAATTTAACTCAAACAGTAGCCGATATAATAAAATCCGTACAAGCTAAACTGTGAGAAGGAGAAGAAGTAACCCGTCCCTAAGCTCAGATGCAACCGGGCACCAAGTTAAGATGGTTGTGAACTTCGAAGTCTGGGAATGATTCTTAAATGATACATTATAGGTACGTCTAATCTCACATTTTCCCCCGGGGTAGGTCAGGTTAAAGTCTATAATTAATATTAATAATGGTATACATACCTTCCATAATCTCGACGGTCATAGCCCTAGAAACAACGTCACGACTGGCTAAATCCTTCGCGACTGGAGCGTAACGCTCCATGAAGCGTTCACCCTTGGCGTTCACGAGGAAGCCGCCCTCACCTCGGCTGCCTTCGGTGATCAGGCAACCAGCACCGTAGATACCTACGAAAAATATAACACTACTATAGCTATAGCTCGATTTATGTATCTATCTAAAATGTCCTCTGTACACGCTTTTTGGGAGTATTTTGAAGATAGCACAGGGTTCTACTCGTATTTCGGTGGACGATCGCAAATTCACCAAGTCTAGATTATTAAAAAACAATCTGCATGCACCAGGGCTTTTTTCACAATTTAGGTCCAAGATATAATATGAATTGAGCTATATCACTATAATGAAAAATACGAGGGCCTCACTAGGACCTTCAGGGCCACGGCAACCTAACTTGAAAGCCGATTGATGTACGAGACAACAGGATTCGCTTTCGGGGTCGCTCCTTTAAAAGACGTATAAGCATAAACCAAATGACAAGCAATTAGAGGTTAGCAACAAGATGAAGAAGTTCAACTTTCCTATTCGAGCCCAAATCCACGAACAATATTATATGAGAAATTGTAATCATGTTGCTGCTTGCTGATATGAAACGGCTATATCTTCATAAATTAAGAATATATTCGTTCGTTATAATACGCTCATCATTATCTTCGCTGACCGTTCTGAATAGAAACTCTTACGTACGTGCACGATAACCTGGAGATTAACGTGTTATTGTTCAGAATTGGAATATTTTTCACTTTTTTGGGTTATTCATAACGAGCAACTAAGCGGATATAGGAAACGAAAACAATGATATTGTTATGACGAAATATTTTTACGATAAAGTTTGCTAGCTTGGCAACCCATGTGACGTTGTGGTAGACTGCGAAGCCAGAGGTCGCGACTTCAATTCTAGCTCAGTGCAAATATTTGTTTTCATTTGTTGAAGTACCTACACAATAAGTTTGCGGTTCCATCTGCGTGAAATTTTGTTCCTGTTCACGCTACCCATTAGAACCTATTCCCAGGAGTCCATTTATTATTCCAGACTATAATCTACTAGCTTTTGCCCACGGCTCCGCCCGCGTGGATGTCGGTTATCGCGACAAAACATAGCCTATGTCCTTTCTCAAGGTCTAATCTACCACTATACCAAATTTCATCAAAATCGGTTCAGTAGTTTAGGCGTGAAAGCGTAACATACAGACAGATAGTTATTTTCGCATTTATAATATTAGTATGGATGTTTGCGGTTCCATCTGCGTGAAATTTTGTTCCTGTTTACGATACCCATGGGAACCTATTTTCGGGAGTCCATGTATTAATCCAGACTATAATCTATCAATCAATAAATCAATTAGCGTCGGTAACTTAATGTTTAAGGAGTCGTTCTTACGATCGAAGGTTCCGGGTTCGAATCCTGGACATTACACTACCGCAGTGAACCCACTCCTAACACAAGCAATTTAGCTTAGCTGGAGGGGTTAGGGGGAATATTAGTAATTTCGGTTGTAATATGCTGTAACAAATTTCAGTCAGATTCATTCAGCAGTTAGCGTTAGTCCTCTAGTAATCACGAATAACAAATATCTTCACAAACTTTCACATTTATAATGTTACATAATGAAGAATGTCTTTATAGAAAATTAATATAAGAATGTCTTTTTAACTGAAGCAATGTCTGTAATACAAGCTAGTTAAGTTGTAGAATGTTCTAGAAAATGTATATACTAGTTGTTAAGCCAGTAGGTAGTAGTTAATTACATGACCAGCCGAACAGTTGGCAACGTTGACTGTTTATCAGATAGTTTCACGTGACTCTGTGACGTCAATGTACTCACACAAAAATATGGATATTTTGCTTGCGTTCGAGATTCGAGAACCAGCATAGTGCGTCATTTACAAACAAGTTATGAAACTGGTTTCGTTCACAACTCACGATATTAACTAATGTTGTACCTAAATGAGAAAGTGAGTTTGATGTTTGTTTGTTTTACTGAACCATAGAAATGGTTTGATGGATTTATTTGAAATTCTGTGTACAAGGTACCGTTTTTTTTTAACTCTCGGAATATGTTACTAATTGTAGCGGCAAGCACGAGCTGTTTTTATGATACAACAATACTTTTGAACCCAAAATAATTTAAATATCAATCAATTAGCCCATTGCAGTCAACTGCTCTCAATTCCAATTTAAATGAATATAATTCCCAATTTAAATAAATATAATGAATTTATATGATTACAACCATATCACAATCTATTTTTAACCATAGACTTAATATAAACAGATAGGTACAGTAACTTAATTAAAGCCCATATCAATTAGAGTTTTAGTTTCGGGTAAATTTATCATAATCAAACATCAACATAGGGTCTAAATATGGATAGATCAGCGGCGGGCGACCCACACGACGATGGCGGAAGATGTTGTTCCCGCCATCGTCGATATGTGGTGACGACGGACACCGGGGTGGTTTAGTGGGTAGTCTGGCCTCCTTCGGAGGCTAGGAGTCCCACACGAAGCCCACCCTCTGCCCCCGTGGGGGGTGAGCGAAGTGCTCAAACGCATTCCACCACGTAAAAGAAAAAAGGGTCTAAATATGGAAAGTTATACTAACACCTATGAATCCCGAAAAGGGTTAGGCAGTGGTATTTTTTAAACATCCACATTCCCACAGCTATCGTTTGACTAACGCACCGACTTTTTGCTATCAACTTTTCTCTAATTCCAAGCTGTAACTTCCTAACAGAAACGAAATAACTCTATTATGTCCCACGCGGGATCGAAATCTGAACATTATGTATTGCACCACCCAGCAAGTATTTAAGGTAGCCATTGACGTTACGTTCATCAATCCAAATGAACGTCTTCCAAAATTGTTTTGTGAATGTGATAAATCTATATCAATGACATGGACATCTTCGATGCATTCAATCCAAATACACGTCATCCGTGAACGACTGTCTATGTCAAAAACGTGTGCCAAGCTATTTGGAAGCCGTTTGAATCTTCTGTGAATGGGCAAAACCGCGTCCATTTTTTTTTGACTCAGTTTTTATTCACTGTTGACAGGGGGTGCATGTAGCATATGTGCCCCCGTCGGCAATAAATTTAGGGTTGAGTCAATGAAACGTTTTGTTTTATATGATAGATAGCGTACAATCTCCGAAGTGGCGGCGCGTAAGAATAAATGAAAGTCAGTCAATGTGCCTTTTTTTATACCGCTCAAGTGGCAGACAAGCATAATATGTCGAGTATATCGATAAAATGTGAAGTAGAAAGGTTCTCCTTCACATTTTATCGAATAAAACAAGTTATAAAATCTGCGGCAATAGGCACCATAACACAGTAATCCGCTGAGCACTCCCATTCCATGCCTCGATGAGCAGGTAAAACATGTACCTTTCAGCCGGGCGTGAAAAGGCATCGGATAAGGGCCTCAGGCTGAGGGCCGCCATTGTAACACTATTTGTGTTTTTTAATGGTGATCCTTTCTGAGACTTCGCTTTTAGTTCACCATTATAGAAGTGAAGTAACATTGACGTGACCAGTATAAAAAAATCACCATGCAAATTTTGTTTACGTACTATAAGGTATGATTTATCTTCGTTGCCCGACATTTTGTGTGCACTCTATGGATACGAGTTATGACTACATACGCAATTTGTAAATTTTTTTTCTAGGATTCGCACAGCATTTTCACTAAGAAATATAAATTTGCATAAAATATTTTTAAAAACTGACGTTCTGTAGAAGCATTTACGAGTATGTACAGCAGTGGGCGTTTCATGGCTAATATTTTGATGACAAATGTTATCAAATATTCACCGTCCGCACAATGGAGTTTTGTATAGGATATAGAACATACAACACACAGTTCACTCAGACTCAGAACAACTATAAAATGAAATAATAAACGAGACAAAATATGTTTAAAATATGTTACGACGTAACAAGTAGTCAAGTCATGTATAAAATAAATGACTTGACTGTGCGAGAGATATATCGATGACAACCTCACCTCCGGCCTAGCACCACGACCCTCAGTCGGGCGTGCGGTTTTAGTCGGTTCGAGTCCGACATAACCTTCCCTTCCGGATCCGGCAGGGGAGGTATCCGTGGGGATTTCGCACGAAAAAAAAGGAGTATAAATGACTAGCATCTCACTTTTTTGTCGACATCAAACATTTTTAGAGAATGGCAAGTGGAGTAAGGAAGTCCGCAGGTCTAGGGCACCAGTATTGGCGACCTAAGCGCACTGTTACGCTTGGCATCTGTACCTTTTTCAGCATACCACGGATTCCCTTTTTCGCACAGACAGCACTTTTTACCCGACTACGGCGAAGCCAAAAGGAGGGTTATGATTTCGACAGGCTATGTAGGTATGTATGTATGTATGTATGTATGTATGTATGTATGTTCATTTGTTCCCTCATAGCACCTCAACTACTGATTAGAACTGGACATATGAGGTATCGTTACAAGCGGCTTGATTGTCCGTTGGTTATAGGCTATATGACGTGTCACTCAATCTTGTGTGGCGCCCTCTAGCGCTCATAAGGTACTGTGTTAAAAAATAAATTTGAGTTAAATATGCCGTGTTTGGTATCAAATGAAAGGGCTTAAGAAACACATTTCAAATATGTATAAATTATTAGCTTTACCTTGCCCCAAAATAATATAAATAAAAAATAAAGTTTAAAACTAAAACCCGACTACCGAAAAATCACGCTCTAAAAGTAACAAACAAGAAAATAGCCGTGGTCGTATGCCACTTACTCTGACAAAACAATATATTCTAGGGAAAAGTGGCATACGACCACGGCTATTTTCTTGTTTGTTACTTTTAGAGCGTGATTTTTCGGTAGTCGGGTTTTAGTTTTAAACTTTATTTATTTTTATAAAGGACACGTCAAAAAATATCCGTCCTGCTAACACCACTCCCTTCCTTTTGCATTCAGCCTTATCCCGACATCTACGCTAGACAGCTGGCTCAAGCCCCTCCTTTAAGTGCGAGAGATATGCTTTTGGCAATCTCACCTCCGGCAACCAAGGACCCAAGACGGCGTGCGTTTTAGTCGGTTCGAGTCCGACATAACCACCTCCACCGGCTCCGTGGGGATTTATCGCACGATAAAAACAAAAAACCCCTCCTTTAAAGTAATAAAAGTTACCACGAGACTCGTAACAGTACCAGAATTATGAGCGCACCGCATCTTCATACATGAAATAAATATTCCTTCTTTAATTAATTACACACAAGAACCAACACACAGATACATAGGTGGAAACAGATCTAAAGGGGGTTTGCTTATTTCTGATAGAAATCTCTTCCAGCAGACCTGCGAGAGGAGAGAGTCAGAAGTAGAGAACTTAGTGAAAAGTGTATAGGTAAGACGATAGGCAAATATAAAAAAAAAAGCATAAAATATAAATATGATTAATATTAAAAATTAATATTCATTCTCCTCAGGTTATTGAATCACTCACCAGTGGGATGGAACTGCACGAACTCCATATCCTCGTTCTGCAGGCCTGCCCTAGCGGCCATTGCCGTGCCATCGCCAGTACACGTGTGAGCTGAAGTGCAGCTGAAGTACGAACGACCTGTGCCGCCTGTCGCCAGCACGGTGTTCTTAGCTTGGAACCTGCAGACAAGAATATAGTCAATCTTGGGCTGACAAGTTATTTACAGTAGGGTAAATTTTAGGTACATATCTCTTGCCAGATTAGAAATGCTATCATAAATACATATATGGAGACATATCTATTCTATTGTGTTTTTTTTTCAACATTCTATACGACGCTATCGACATGGTAAGCTTTTTTTTTGCGTTAGCCTGCTGCAATTATTGCTGTTACATTTTAACTTAATGATTTAAAGACAGACATAAAATTATTTCTCTTTTGCGGCGTTGCAGACCTTCACTTATAGGTAGGTACTATAAAATGAGAAAACAATGCAGGTTATAAGAGGTCGGGACTCGACCGCGTTTTGTACTTTACCCAGCATTATGATTTATGCTCAAAAAATTGAATAGGTACATATTAATCAACAATAAAAAGGTCACGACACTTCGTAATACAATGTATTTTATTGCACCTTTGCGTGCAACTCTACGGCTGGCGGAGTAGTTTGAGTAGTCATTCAAGTGTTGTAGTTTTGACCTCCATAGGACAATTCCTATTTGATTTGAGGGCCAAACCTACAAGGAACACAATCGTACGAATAATAGTGCGTTGAATTTGTAATCTACCTGAAATTATCTTAGTGTGCGAGATCTTATTTAAAAAAAAATACTTTAGCGTCATGTTTATAATATCAACTAAAAGGGACCCATGCTATTGCCGTTATCCGGGTACTTTTTGGAGAATAGATTATTTAGATTACCTTGGAGTTCAATACCTCATAAAGTCACGTTTTGCTCTCTGGAGTGAGCAGGGACAAAAGTACAATCTGCTTTTACCATACATACTTTACGAGCGTCCCCTTTATTAGTATTAAACATGGTAAAATTGGTAGTATTGATAGACCTATTGATAGATAAAGGTAAAATGTTGCTATTGTTTATGAAAGGATTTGAAAGTTGAAAGCAATTTGTTTGAGAACGCGGGTTGCAGTGTGAGGGTTACAAATTATTGCCGGGCAGTCCATGACCTCTACTAACATGTTTCAAGTTCACTATTTAAAATGTTGTGGAAGGTCGTGTATGGATCTAGTGACGCACCATCACCCAATTAATTTATCAATCGATTATATCTTATTAGTTTATTTACCACATTGTATTTTTTCTGGGATGACCTTGTTCTTAAACAACATCGATTCACAATAATACATTATTTCATAATAATTTCCTACTTAGAATTAAGATAACGAGCTGCACTTTACGACCTAGAATTGTGTTGCGCGTATGTGAGGCCCTAAGTGTTAGAATAAAGCTAGTACGCAATGTACCATAATAGTATACCCCAGCTAAAATTTGTAGATACATTAATGTATCACAGACTCATTAAACAGACGTCAATGAGTCTGTTGTCCAGATAAAGTCCCCCTTTGAATGAGTTGAATAAGGGAAAGTTGGAAGCGGAACTCTGTAGTGAAACAGAGATGATTGATGATGATTAAAACATCCTGTTCAATCTGACTTCCACGAAACGAAGAACTTTCTTAGAGGTTTTCAATATGCCTGTATTGTATGCCCTTAAGTTGTCATAGTATCACACAGAATCAGAAGTCCGTCTTCCTACGGCTACTGTCTATCTAGTTTTTTTTTATTAATGCGTATTTGATCGCTGCTGTGCTGTATTGACTTTTCCGTTCGCGCAATAAGTTCATCGAACGCAAATAAGCGATAACAAACTAGGGCAGTCACGTTTCTTCAGATCTTGTAAACGATAGACTCTCATAAACTATTATAATTAGTTACCTTTCAATGAGAGACTAGCGTTAGTGCTAAAACTTTAATAATACATCGCTCCCAACTTTTGGCTTCTTCGAAACTTTGGCATAGATACCTCGAACCAAATTTCACGGCGTTTGACCCGTTCTCCTTTCTCAAACGTCACTGGCCAGAACCCGCACTCGTACGAACTCCCGAGCCGCTATTAAGTTTGGTTCAAGGTATAAGTAGTTAAATAGAGACCTACTAAATGAAAAAAAGTAATAATGTTTTTGATTTTTGTTCGTTCACGTTAGAACAACTAGCCAATCATTATATTTGGCTTACACGTTGTCTGGAAGACATATTGTGTTTGCCATTTTTTGTATAGGAGATTAGTTCGCTTTCGATTTAAGCCCTTGGAGGTTAAACCTCATCGGAATAAACATACCAATGAAGTGGAGTCTTGTCTACTTCTCTATAAGAAAAATGTGAGCAATGTTGAGGAATATACCTACATTTAACTTTGGACGTTTCGGACGTATTATAATATTCTAATATTCAATAAAAGGAGACTGTAACAAAAAGGTGACCTTTAGTTAGGTACGACAACAACTATTTGCGTTACCGAATACATTAAATACCTACACTTCTCCTAGTCTCAGTAGCAATACACTAACTGATTCAGTTCACATTGATGTTTCAAGAATTGAACCTTTGAGAATGCCGTAAGGCGAAACCGGTCAGGTCTAGAAATGAAATAAATTAAACTCAGTGGAAAAGTACAAGTGTGTTATTCAATATGTGTAGCAGATTCCACCAAGCGCCATCAATCTCCAGTATAAACAATATGCCCTTTGTTTAGTCCAGTCTCATTTATCTCTGGCGTCACTTTCGTCACACTAATATCAATACAACATGTGTATTGTTAATAAGGTTCATTTTTGTCGAATAAGATTAAAATTTTTCTGCGTTGGTCGCCCCACCAAATTTTATGTCTCTGCGTAAATTGTCTTTACAATGAGATAAATAATCTCCTGTTGGTTGGGTGAATGATTAAAAATAAATAAAAAAAAAACTATAAAATAAGAACCGACGCAATTTTTACCGTTGTTTTAATATTCTTAATTTAATAAACTCGCTTAGATAATTTATTTGAACTATAGGATAATACCCAATTTGTCCGTGGCCCTCGCTAGAAGTCCGTGTTGGATCTCAAAGCAAAAGTGTCCACTAACGATTACTAAGGTAGGTTATTACCTAGTTATTAATAGGTATACTCGCGATTTAGGTCCACGTATCTTGGACCTAAATCGCGACACAAACGTGGCCATGGCGCACGCGCGGATTGCATTGCAATGAATCTATGCTTGGTGAATTTAAGCTCGTCCACCGCAGTAACACCTCGTGCTACCCTCAAGATGAGAGAAATCGTTACTGCGCGTATAGAGTACATTTTAGGTCCAAGATATATGTCCCGAGAAATATACTGTTGCAGTAAATCATACCTATGCAAAGTTCCGTCTTCAAGGTTGATCGCGATGCAGCCCTTGCAGACTCCGTCTTCCATCAGAAGGTCGAGCGCGAAGTACTCAATGAAATATTCACAGTCGTAGCGAAGGGACTGTCCGTATAGCGTGTGGAGCAGTGAGTGGCCCGTTCTGGTGAACAATAAAAAAAATACATGTAGTTTTTTAACAAAAATTCAAATGAAATTCGTAGCAATCCATACTAATATTATAAATGCGTAAGTAGCTCTGTATGTCTATCTGTCTGTTTTACTTTCACGTCGATCTTGATGTTTGGTCCAGAGATAGGCATATGCTACATTTTATTGCGACAAGGGGGTTAAAGGGGTTCAAATAAGGGATAAAAGTTTGTATTAAAGTTCGATATTTTTTTAAGGTGAAGAAGCTGCAATTCTTTAGATTCAATTTTAAGTTTGCTCCCCTAATTTTGCTCAGCACACTTTCTAACTATTTAAGGTGATCGTCATGAATGATGAAATTAGATAGGTACACAGATAGATTAAAACAGAGCTTGGTATAAAGGATATTGGTTACATTTGGTCGCGATAACCGATATCCACGAAGGTGGCTCGAGAATTTAAAGTTATCGTAGAATCTGTGTTCGTGTAATTACAATTTACTTCAATTACAAAACACCGTACTACTCCATGCCATCGTACATTTGGTTTCGTATGAATGCGTAAACAATGGCGTTAGTACAGGTGTTATCCTTACAATAATCCGAAGCCAGCTTAAGAGCATACGGCGGCGTCTCACAGATAATATATGTTCGAGTTCGGACAGCTGATTCTTTGTCTCAGCGATACATACAATAGGCTATTTGACAATTTTTTTTACATCCGAAAAAATACCACTTTCTTATAATATAATGAACTGTTAAAGTAAAATTTTCGTACGACAAATAGTTTTCAAGATATTTGATTTTGAAAAATTCAATTTTTCGCGCCGCACAAAAACGCTCCATACAAATTATACAAAATCGTACAAAATTGTGACGTCACGCTTCTCAATTTCAACTAATGAAAAGTCATAGTTTCAGTTTAGATATGCAATATTTTCTTTTTCAAGGCTTATTTTTTCAGAACAAGCTATCATATTAAGCAGTATTGGGAAGAATCGACGACTTAGTTAAATAGCCTATTATTATTTTGTGTATGTGTAGTAGGTATTTAAAGATATTAAATCAGTAACAATAAATTTAATGTTGAGCTCATCATAAAGCAATAACTCTGTTCCTTTATCTCTAGCAATGGGAGTCAAAATTGATTTATAGATTTTATTGCACGCTGTCTTTATCGGAAAATTATTTATTGATAGTTTCAACTTTGATTTGAACTGCTTTTATACGATATTGTGGTGCAGACAGGACATTACGTTATTGTTATTACATAAAAAAAGATATGTAAACATCTTAAAACACGCTTTCATTTACTACCTACCTACTTCTTCACTTATTTTTTGAACAGCCCAATTTATTCAGACATTAATAGTTCAAGGTGAGAATATTGTATTTTTTTTTACTACCAGAGTCCTGTTATATTATCTTAATATATATAAATCTCGTGTCACAATGTTTGTCCTCAATGGACTCCTAAACCACTTAACCGATTATAATAAAATTCGGACACCATGTGCAGTTCGATCCAACTTGAGAGATAGGATAGTTTAAATCATAATTTAGCGATGCCACGCGGGCGGAGCCGCGGGCAACAGTTAGTATTTTATATAATCATATAACCTTCTGTAATGTCTCTTGTCACTGAAGGCGATTGGCTCTCCACAGACGTTGGAGCAAACAAATCGTAGAGTTTGGACCGCGTTTGCCTTCAAGCGAGAGGTGGAACCACCCCCGAGTCAGAAGGACTGACGACATGAAAAAGGCGGGTGAGCAGACCGGATGTGGCAGGCGGAGGATTGGGAGCAATGACGCACATTGGGAGAGGTCTACATATATCCAACAGTGATGTATCTTAACGTTTCCTATAAATTTAAAAAGAAAAAGTGATCTATAATAACCGGCACAAGTCGTGAGCACAAACTGACACCTGCGCAGAAGTCAATTTTTCGGTCTCTTTGGTGGAATGAAGAAGCCGGGGGTGCGGGGCGGGGTGCCGAGATGCATGCAGTTGGCACGTTAGTCAATGCTCGTCGTCTATTGGTCAACCGCGTGTCATTCGGCTACTGTACACTTTCGTGCAATTTTAGCGACTTACGTTTAGGATTATAAAATAGTTGTATTTTTTTTTGTTTCGTATAAAGTTAAGTGTTTTGTTTTAATATAGTTTATTTTTATTATCTTGTTGTATAAAAGTGTTGTGTTTTTTAATTTTTGTTTTTAGTGTATTTCTTTTAAGTTCGTTATCTCGTTGTATAAAATTGTTGTTTTTTTTAAGTTTTGGTTATAAAATCGTAAAGTCACGAACTCTTAAAAAATGCCGAGGAGAAAAAATACTGTTTTAAATAGACAGGCAAGGCAAATGGTGTATTCAGTTTATTGTTTCATAAAGAATAACGCTGAGTTAGGTAATGACAAAAGTATGATGGAAATTTATAAACAAACAGCGGAGGCGACCAACACCTCAGTAGCGACTGTACGGCGGATCGTTAAAGAAGCCAATAGTTCAGAATTTATGACCGTATTCAGAACACCTGGAAAGAAAAGACCAAGAGGACACCCTGTCACAGATGTGGATGGTTTTGACCAGGGGGTTATTAAAAGGTGTATTCACAACTACCACCTCACCAATAAAGAAATGCCCACTATTGAAAAACTACGACAGAAGTTGCGGGAAGATATAAATTTTCAAGGGTCTGAGCGCAGTCTTCGTCGGATAATTAAAATGTTGGGTTTCAAGTGGAGGAAAACCGAGAATAACCGGAAAATTTTGATTGAACAATCCCATATTCGCTTCCAGGTAAGTGTATTTTTAGATAGTGTTCATCTTAATTTATCAAGTCACGTAGTGTTGCTTTTAAAGCTTTAATAATCGTAAATCTTAGATCTTGCTTGTAAATCCTAAGATTAACTAAATAGTAAAAGTAAAGATTATGCACTTCATTAGGATTAACAAAATACTTTTCTAGAAACTTATTGTTTATACGGTGCTACAAACAATAATGATCTTGTGATATATTTGATACTTTAATCTTAATTTTGTGTGTGTGACTTGGCTGTTGCATTAGGTTATCAACCTGTAATGATAGTTTAAGGCAATTGAATAAATAAAAAATCTTGTTCCAGCGAACAATATATTTGTAAAAAATGAAAAAATTCCGGGAAGAGGGAAGAACGATTATTTATACGGATGAATCATACGTAGATTCGTCCCATTCATCGTCTCAGGCATGGTCAGATGGCACAAAAAAAGGCCTAAAAAAGCCTACATCAAAAGGGCAACGAATTGTCATAGTCCACGCAGGAACTGAGACAGGTGCCAAATGCCCTGCTCACATTTAAAGCAGGTACTAAGTCAGGGGACTACCACGACAACATGAACTACGAAAATTATGAAAAATGGCTTCGCACGCAGTTAATCCCAAACATTCCTCCTAAATCTGTTTTGGTAGTAGATAATGCATCCTACCACAACAAACAATATGACCCTGCACCAAGCTCAAATTCCAGGAAGTCGGAGATGCTGGAATGGTTAAGGGAAAAAGGGATTCAACATGAAGAAAGAATGTTGAAGCCCCAACTTCATCATTTAATAAAAATTAATAAAGATCAATTCAAGAAATTTAATATAGATAAGATTATGGCTGAACACGGCCACGATGTAATAAGATTACCTCCATAGCACCCAGACCTCAATCCCATTGAGATGGCATGGGCTGCAATAAAAGGCTATGTCGGCAGTAAGAATGTGACCTGGAACATAAGCCACGTAACGGGTCTTGTTAAGGAAAAAGTTAATTTAATGGGAGCTAATGAATGGATAAAATTATGTCAGAAAGTGAAGGAAAATGAGAAAGAATACATAAAAAACGATCACATAGTGGATGCAATGACAGAAGAGTTTATAATTCACGTTGGTGACGATGACTCCACGACCAATTCGGAGGATAAGGACAGTGACGATGTTGAGGAGATTGATGAGCAAGTGGCCTCAACCAGTACCAACGCAGCGTCTAGTTTTATGGAAGGCATTTTGCCTATTTCTCCAGATTGAGACGATTTTTTTTTAATATGAAAAATAAAAAATAAAACAGAATGATTATATTGTTTTATTGAGATTATTATTTGTCACGAAGGCTTACAACATTACTCTATCAAAGTAAAATTTCAAGTACCACTAATATTTTAATTATAGTTTGTGTAAGTACGTATCAATAATTTTGGTAAAAACGGTACTGAATAAATTTGGTCGAAAGTGTACATGCGCGAGCTTACCCCCACTACTGCCAATCTGTGCTCACGACTCGTGCCGGCTACTATACCAATACGGAACTTGAACCCGCAAACAGTCCTTTAAGCTGTGCCGAAAGAGCCACATGAAAACGTCTTAGTAGATGTTCGAAATTCTCCTATACATACGTCTTGAGACGAAAGTGTATAGTTGAACTAGCTTATGCCCGCGGCTCTGCCTGCGTGGATGTCAGTTACCGCGATCAAACATGGCCTATGTCCTTTAACAAGGTCTGATATACCCCTTTACCAAATTTGATCAATATCGGATCAGTGGTTTAGGCGTGACAGCGTAACATACAGACAGACAGACAGACAGACAGAGTTACTTTCGCATTTATAATATTAAGTATGGATAGATGCCGATGTTTATTGAACGGCCTAGATATCCAATTAACTGGCTAATATAACCAGATGGCTGGAAAATATCCATTTTAGTGAATAATTCAAGCTTTCGTACCTGTCAGCGACGGCACAGCATCTATGTGCCTGACCGCCTTTGCCGAACTTGAGCGATTGGCCGCCGAACGCGCGTTGGTAGATTCTTCCTTCAGGCGTTCGGGAGAACGGCATGCCGTAGTTATCGAGTTCGATGACTGCATGAGGAGCCTCCCGGGTCATATAATGAATCGCATCCTATAACAAATATAGCAATGAACGTAAGAGACACTTTAACTTGGAAGGGTAACTAAGCTAAATACTTGTGTTAAGGATTGTTTCACGTTAGTAGTATACCCGTGTGGGGTCCAATCTGCCACATAGTGAGTACAAATAAGACCTATCTATTACATTCTATATTTTTTACTTAAAACTACATTCTATTATTAACTTAAAAGTTAAAATTCCAATTGAGAAAGCATACAAATTTTATGACAATAATATAGTGGCAGTGTAGGTTTAGAATAATAATACGAAACTATTTGCTATTTCTAATTTGTATACTATACTATCTCACATTCTTTACTCAGATAAGTAATGTTTATTGTTCCGCTCTAAATGTCTTCATTACTATAAACATAAAATAAAAACGTCATTTGTGCAAAGCACTTAAATATGTAATGAGACCTTTGTCATATCGATATTCATAACGAGACTTTACATTCTATTGTTTTACTTGCTATAAAGCATAATATTGTTCTCCTTAGTATGAGTTTAAGTCAGAAGAGCTCGTTTTATACACGTTATGAACAGTAAGACATCGTTTGTTCAGTTTTAATTAACTGGCATTCCGACTAGGGTTGCCAGATACACAGTGTGGATTATAATCTAGCCAAGATTTTGCCGATTCGTCGCGTAATCTTGTAATTCCGAGCAAATAACCGCAAATAAAAGCGATGACGCTGTACTCGGATATAAAGGTACTCAGGGCAACCGTAATTGTCTTCTATTCAAGTAGGTACTTACGTTCAACAACTCACGCAAAATATTCTTATGTAATAAGTAACGTTTCGCTACTTATTTGACTATTCTCTTTAAGTACCTACTTTTTTACTAAATACCTACTAGCTCGTTTCCTTGCGTAATCGACTGTCAAAGAGCTTGAGTCAACAGACTCTCAGACTTACAAGACTTACAAGTAGTACATATTATATTGAACGAATAATAAAACTGACACACAGTGAGGAAAACCACAGAGACCCACTCACACGCCATTAAGTACACCGAAACCAAGCAGGAAATCCCGAAATCGAATAATGCGAGATGGATGCAGCTCTTAAGAGGGGGTATAAAGGAAAATTGCCGATCTTTGATTGGATTTTTATACCCGAAAGTGTGCCACAAATGAACTTGTTTTTTTTTAAATAGAAAATACGTTATATCTGAAAGGTACTCAATTTGGTGAAAACATAAAATAATAATATTTTGTCGATAAAATAAGATCACAAAGTTGGGCCTAATTTTTGATTAAAATTAATTTATTTCCAAGATTATTCATATAACTGAGTCAATTTTTATGTACAAAGTATAAAATTATAAAACCTAGTGACTCAATTTTTCACTTTGTTAAAATTATCTGAAATTTACGAGTAATTAAGAAAAAACGAATTCGGCGCTTACGGCGTTCTTATTTCGCGCATAACGGTCTCTTGCTATCGCACCTGACCCGAGGTGCCGGCCATCTCTTGTTTCATCAATTAGTCGGGGTCGCCCCGTTGAGACAAGAGGACTGTTTTTCTGTTTTCCGTCAAAAAAGTTCGTCGAAATTATGGGAAATAAAAAAAATCAAAAGATAAACTCTAAAAGAGAATCAAAAAGACTAAGAATTCAACTCTTGGTTATTTGTCGAAAGTAATATTTCTTTATTTTCTTTACTTGGTTACTAAGTATCAACCGTTGCCAGGTCGCCCGGGTATAGTATATGAAAGTCAAATAGATGTCGTAGACCACCTCGCGTGTTTATTTGAAGTATGTAACTAATGTTATTTTTTATAGCAGTAATATAAATTATATTTTTGCGAAAGTACTTATACATTGTATTATCAATTTTAATGCTTTTCAGAGTTGCTTCAGCTCGTAACATAACATAAGCTGATGATTCCGATCCAGTCGCATCGCTTAATAAAAACTGTAACTTGTAAGCTTATTGCAATTTTTTTTCTCACGTTCAGTAAACATTTAAGATTCTATTCACTAAATAGAATAAAAAAATATGCAACGTTGTGTAATCTAGACACGCAGTAGCGTGTAAGCTAAGTTCAAGCAAAGGAACTGGCTAGCCAGCGCCGAGTGTAATATAAAAGAGTAGAATGGTATGGTTTGAGATTCACATGGTCATTCACATTAGCGATGTACAGTCACGAGCAATTATATATATACATCGTCACATTTCCTAAAATATGTAAACTTGTGCCAATCCAGAAAGAAGTGAACGACAATTTGTTCTAAACGAACTAACCATTAAACGATGTCAAAACAAAGTATACGTTTATTCCACATTAATATAACCGAAACAAATTCATAAATAAATTCACACGTCGAATATCATATATTAATGACAATTTCTATAAAATGTAAACAAATGTACACATGTAATAGGCATTGTCACTGATACATATAAATGATATTGGAAATGTATACTTACTTTTGCCGTTTTTGTAACTTTACTCGTTATTTAGTTGAATTCAGTGATCATGACGAATATTTATTTCGTAACTGACGGAGTGGGAGCTACGACTTGGGCAACCACGCACAGAGTACGAGGTAATAGCGGTGGTAAAACCCACTATGGGGAAGTGGGACCCTGACGGCCACCAATGCTCCGATGCTGCGTGCTCCGCAGCGTGCAATGGCCAGCAGGGCCATTAGGGGGTACCGCACGATATCTTTTGAGGCGGCGAGTCTCCTTGCCGGAACCCTACCGTGGTACCTGGATGCGAGAGTATATCGATACCGAAAGGAGGCATGGGAACAGGGATGGGAACCCGAGCCTGAAGAGATTCGGGCCGTGAAGTCCCGGCTCCATCGGGACCTGGACAAGTGACGCAAGTAATCACCGGACACGGGTGTTTCGGAAAGTACCTGCGTTAGATCCAGAAGAAGCCAAAGTCCGAGTGCCATCACTGTGATGCGAGAGAGGACACGGAACTGCACACGCTTACCGAGTGAGTGACTGGCGTGGGACACGCCGAGGTGGGTCCTAGTGGTGGCCTTCGGGGTGGGAGTCCTCACACTCGCCACTTTGCTCACAGCGATGGCACGATGCGCGAATGCTTGGGGTGCCACCGCCTCCTTCTGCGAGCAAGTAATGCTCGAGAAGAAGGCGGCCAATTGGGTCCGGATTAGACTCCAGGCCCGCGGAGCCCACGAAGAGCGAAGGCTGGACCCGCGAAGAGTAAAGGCCAATCGGGCGTCGGAGGTCGCAAAACGACCTCCGTCAAATTATTCAGCGTATCGTCAGAGTTCTTAGGGAGATTTTATCTAAAACACAACAAATTATAATAACAAAGTGAACATTTATTAAAATTTATATCGTGATAAAAATGTCTTAATATAAATATTTGACGATTTCAAAAAATATGCATTCATTTTTTGACCACTATATTTTAAGCTGTTTATTAAAGCTAAGCTGCTTATGTTTAATTTACAAATCGCACTCATTTTATCTATCACCAAAAATAAAATTATTGTGTGTTCAAAGTATACCTTATATAGATAATGATCCAGCTCGTACTTTGCCAAATTTTATCTGATTATCTTGGGTATACTGTGCGCTTGCGTACTAAACACAGCGGTTAGCTGCCACACAAAATACTGCGGGGCGACAGACGTGTGGACAGACGAGAGCGGGACGTATGAAGTGTGCGGGTAAAATCTGAATTTTTTCTAGCTTTATGCGCGCTCTTAAGCGACTGAAGAACAACAGATAAAAGCATCAGCAAACGGGACCCCAGTCCCGAATACTGAAGGAGTTAATTCCGTCGTTCAGCCGGGCTTAACACCTGGGGAATGAAGCGGGACCGTGATGTTCCCGCCGTAGGTTTAATTTAGGTCTCGTAGCTAACCTATCTATAGCACTCGTATTTTGAATTGCTAATAATTGTATTTTCGAAATAAATTTAAAGCGGTTAGCATATTGTACATTAAAATAATTCATGTAAATCTTTCTACGTGCTCTGGTTGACGTACTTGTTTACCTACATCCGAATACACACATACCTACTTTAATTCTGGTAGATACGTACTACTACATATCGAACCGACTAAAACCGCACGCCGACTGTAGGTCGTGCTAGGCCGAAGGTGAGGTTGTCTTCGAGGAGGGCCATCCCTAACGATGTGGCCCTCCTCGGGAGGGGGAATAACGGTGTTCCCAACAGGAGGACAACGTCACTATTCAGTTAGACAGTTGAAAGACAATACTATTCTGGTATATCTACATATACCTGCTCACGTGACACCTTGTTAACCATTTCATGCTAATGATACAAACAGTTTACTATGTACCTACCAAAATGATATCATATAGCACGAAAATGTTCCTAAAAGACAGTGCTAAATATATTGTTTAGATATAGGTACCTATTCAGACCATACAATACAACTCATCACAGTATATTTCTTTTTGAATTGTAGGAAATTCATATTTTCAAGGTTTCTTTTTTTAATGATTTAATTTATTTATTAAAGTAATATACTATTACTTATAGAATTATTGGAAACCTGTCTTACAACTTTTAAATTTTTATAAACTTGGGTCTTTGGAATCTGCACTGTTAATCTTCTGGGCCAAAGCCAACCTTATCTGATAGCTATTGCACCAGCTGATTTCCAGATGTGGCTGGCAAGTCAGATGGCAGTCGCTAGCATAGTATATTTTATACATACAAACAATAACAAATCAGCTTAATCTATGTTATACAGCTGTGAAATAAATGTATATCCTCTCTTATCTCTAGAGATAAATACAATCTCGCTCACTAAGCCTATCAATCACTAATCACTGTCTAAATAATACCCAAATAATATCCATAATACCGACTCTTTATATTAGAATAAGCCATTTCATCCAATGTAGCGAATTGTACTTTGTTTACATTATAAATCATGAATATTCATGACTGATAATGTAAGCTGTAGGACATGCAACTACACTGAAAAAACGATTTTAAATCTTCAAAAAGAAAAATAATAACTCATACTACAGAAGCCCTGAAGACCAATTCTCCTAATTTAAAAAGATTTAGTCTCAATATGATTTGCTCAAAATCAAATTAAATATCAAATTGTAATATTCTTTAAGTTATTAATAAGTAACTATATCACTATTTACCTGATCTCCAAGCCAATCTGACCCTTTCACTGTGTCATACATGTGCCACAACCAGTTGTCTTCTTCCATATTACCTAAAAATAATATTTAAACATTGTAATGACTTTTGCGAATAATAAATTTAAATCTTAATTGAAGTCTGTCACAGATAGGTATTTGGTGATACTTAATGACAAAAAGAAGTTTAATTTAATCTTAGTATTAAAATGTAATAACATGAAAATAGAATAACATGCCACTGTGAAAGAGGTATATCTTTATGTGAGTATGTATAAAAAAAAGAGTAGTGAACATGCTTAAATTTTTGTGCTCAGAGTTTATTAATTTATTTAAATTTAGTTTTTATAGCACTTCCTAGTTTTATGCTTGCAGTGCAAGGCTAAAGTGACTAGCTGCTGGTTATATTTCCTTAATTTTATTTCATGCTATATTGCAGCTAAGCATAACATTACTTTTAAAATTTGTTACTTTAGTTACCTAAGGCAGCATTGATTCCACCCTGTGCAGCTACTGTGTGAGACCTGGTAGGAAACAGCTTAGTGACCACAGCAGTCTTAAAGCCCTCTTGTACTAGGCCAAAAGCTGCTCTAAGACCAGCTCCTCCAGCACCAATGACTAGAGCATCATGCTTGTGGTCAATTACAGTGTAGGATTTTGATGTGTTGGTATTTGCTGATGCATCCTTGATTGATGATGCCCCGCCAACTGACAAGTGCAGCTTTCTGTATAGATATGAAGCCTGAAACAGCATATGATTGAATTTTTAAACACATATTTATTTAAAAAAATGTTATAGTATATTTTTGATGCTGATGTGGTTAAACCAATGTTTAAAATGCACATGCACTTTGCCAATTTATTGATTTTATTCATATTATTTAATGGTATTTTGATTATATTTGGAAAATATCAAAATACAATAGAACCTAGAGGGTAAACCTAGAATTTCAAATAAAAAAAAATGAAATAGGCAATTATGTAGTAAGTAAGTATTGCACCATATTTTCTGTTAATATGATGTTAAATGCTATTTAAAAATACAGGAATATATAAACATGGACCTCTCAATATCAATATATTTTTAGAACCGTTACGTAGCCTATAAAAATGTACCATAATGAAAATCGATTACCTAAAATTTCCAAAACAATTTTTTACACGATTGCCGATTACATAACTTACTATTTACTTGTGATAAAATAATTGTAATGGTACTTACCAACGAAGCAGGGCTTCGAGAAATACTGACTTTCATTAATGCACTCATGATGGAACTCTCTGTCCGCACCAGGAATACAGTATTTTTATTTTACGACGACCTAAACTAACATTCACCAATTCGCCACCACCAATTTGATTTGACAGATCATAGGGTTGGCCGCTTGGCTTGGCTGCTGTCAGAACTGACAGGTTGGCTGTCATTTGTCATTACAAGTGAGTCCCAAGCTTAGAGTACCTATATCAAGAGGTGCCATACCTACGAAAAAAAACTGCCTACCTAAACTTGGATTTTATGAATGAATGGAAAGCAGTATGGCGGCCTAGTAGGGAATCCAGTAAACTGTCGATAACTACTTATCGATATAAAAAGGGCACAGACTAAAAATTTATACATTTGAAAGAAAAAATTAAGTGATTAGCTTAAGTGGATTTTTTAAGCCGATTATTTGTATTCTCAGGTTGCAGTGTGCTTATGGCTTTCTGTCAGACTTTCCTTGTGATAGCCGGAGTTTCGAATAATTCGCCCAGAAGGACGTAGAATCTACAAAGATTCTTTACAGTCTTTGAGTAACGATATATATATATATATATTTAGTAGTACTCCAGGTACATAACACATTGGCACAAAAATATAATCGATTTGGACAAAAAAAAAAACGAATTTTTATTAAATATTTTTGTTTTTTTTTTTGTAAAAAATGTTTTAGTATCTATTCATCAGTAATACCAGTACCATTATGCGATAGAATAATAAAAAGTCAACAACATTTCAAAAGTCATTCACTATGTATGGAAAGTGGTCTTCGTTCTTTAAATATTTGGGAAAATATCGATAATTAAAATTCTATCACCGCATCATTAGCAATTTTATTTGACCAATCAGGTGCTACTACATCCCCACTACGTTGGAAAGCAAGATGGAGAATTGGCGTTTTCCTAATATGATTTTATGAATGAATTTCGTAGTAGCTTCACGTCTGTATATTTATGTCTATGGTCCTAAGCAAGTTCCTTGGTCCCCACAACTTTACTATATAAGGCATTAATCATCATTCACCGTTATCATCATCATCATCAACTCATCATCATTAATATCATCCATAATCATTTTAACGAAGAAAATCATTATAATTTTACTGATGACAAGGCAGCATGGTTATAGCATAGCCTATTCCGAAAAAAAATCTTTTGATAATTTGATGCAAGTGTAATGGTGCGTCCACACTTGTGACATTTATGCCGTACAGTGTACTCCGTGACCGTGTGAGACACGCGTGTCAGTTCGTTAGTGTGGACGGGTTTTTGTCACGCGGATAATGTCACAGGCTACTACAATACACGCCTGTATCAATACCGAACACTCAAAGGAAATGTCAGACACGGAACAAACGTCAAGACAATGTACGGTGTTACGATGTACTGTTCGGGTCTAGTGTGGACGCTGATTTATGTACTGTCACCGATCAAAGTTACGTGTCACGAGGTGATCCGTCGGAGTCAGATTTTTTCAAAGGATGTTCGGTGGCAAAGACTTTGAATACACTACGTTTAATAGACACAGGCTCAGCGTGGCCACGCATGAGACAGATAATGTTTTTTAATGCTTAAAATCGTTAAGTTTATACTATAAATAGTAATATTATCTATGGCGCCATGTAACACAAGTGTGACGACTTTGAAAGATAAATTACCCTAGTTTTTGAAAAAATTCGCTCGCAGACAGGCAATATATTTTTTCTTTTCTCTTTGTATCTGCAATCAGTGATGGATTTGTAGGTATGTCTTAAGCGATTGGCACACTGCAACGCCCGACGCCGCGTCGCGCGTGGACGCGGGAGAGCAGATCGGCATCCGCGCGCAGATTTTCTACTCTCACGCGTGGAGCGGCGTTTTTTGTATAGTCCGAGAGATATTAGAAATTTTTTGGTAGGTAGGTGTGTCCCTCTTACAAGAGGGATACAGGGAAGCCAGGAATGCCCTCCGAGCAGAGATCAAGTGGTCCAAGGCAGCTTCCTATAGGGAGCTGCTGGAGATACTGGAGCGGGACCCATGGGGGTGGCCTTACTGCTTGGTAAGAGGAAAGCTGCGCCCCCGGGCCCCTCCGCTGACCCAGGTGCTCGAGCCGGCTCTGTTTGGAGGAGTGGTGGAATCCCTGTTCCCGGCGCGGGCGGAACACTTTCCGCCGCAGATGACTCGGCCACCTCGGTCGCCTGATGCGCCCGGCGTGGTTATTGACGACGACGTGCCCGATGTCACTTGGGTAGAACTAGAGCTGGTGGTGCGACGGCTTAGAGCCAAGAAGAACACCGCCCCGGGACCCGACAGCATTCCAGGCCGTGCGTGGGTCCTAGCTCTAGGAGAAGACGGTCTCGAACCCCGACTGCGAGGGTTCCTCAGCGCATGCTTGGAGCGGGGCCAGTTTCCGAAGAGGTGGAAGACGGGTAAACTGGTCCTCATCCGCAAAGACGGATGCCCGGCGGATGAGCCGTCCGGGTACCGGCCCATAGTATTGCTCGACGAGGTGGGCAAGCTCTTCGAAAGAGTGATTGCCAAGCGCCTCGTCGAGCACCTCTCTAGAGTGGGGCCGGACCTAGCGGATACGCAATACGGCTTCCGCCGGTGGCGTTCCACTGTGGATGCCATCATGCGCGTGAAGACTCTGGCGGAGGATGCGGTTGCCCGGGGCGAGGTGATGTTGGCGGTGTCCTTGGATATCTCCAACGCATTCAACACCTTGCCCTGGAGTTGCATCAGGGAGGCGCTCGTGTACCACGATGTGCCTCTCTACCTCCGCCGCATAGTCGGGGCGTACCTGACGGAGAGAGCCGTCATCTACCCAAGTGCGACCGGCGTCGGTAGGCGTGAGATGTGGTGCGGTGTCCCACAGGAATCGTTCGGTCGTATCGGAGAGTGGTGCTACATACCGCGAGGCGACCCAGAGGGCCACGACCGCTGTTGCTAAAGTCGTGGATCGGATCCGGCGGCTGGGTCTCGAGGTGGCTCTGCACAAATCCAAGGCCTTGTTCTTTCATGGTCCTCGGTGCGGGCTACCCCCGGGATCCAGCCTGACAGTAGGAGGTACTCCCATCGACATCAAGCCCCGGTTGAAATACCTGGGGCTCGTACTCGACGGTCGGTGGGACTTCGGAGAGCACTTCCGAAGTCTGCGCTCCAAACTGTTAGTGACAGCTAACGCGCTGGCGCGGCTTCTACCCAACCTGAGGGGCCCGGAGGACTCCTGCAGGAGAGCGCTGAAGAGCGCGCCTCCCCATTCCTCCCCATCCGAAAATGAGTTACAGTGTGCCAATCGCCTTATGAGTTATGAGAGAAAAAAAAATGTTTAGTGAAAAGTAAATTTGCGTGTACCATTGCCAGAAAGAGTAAATATTTATAT
Organism: Eilema sororculum; assembly: GCA_914829495.1. NCBI lineage: Eukaryota > Metazoa > Arthropoda > Insecta > Lepidoptera > Erebidae > Eilema > Eilema sororculum. The sequence continues at coordinate 13,081,301 of OU618548.1, forward strand.
ATTTGTGAACTCCTATTTGACGCCTAATTCGTGATAAAATTTGGCTCTGTTTTTAAGTTCGGGAGATCGTGATCTCTATTTCTGGATAAAAAAAATTATAGTGAGTTGTAATATATATAGGTAATACTAAAAAACATTAATATTTAAAACGTTTAATAGTTCAAAACAAGATACCTTTAGGTATTTTAAAAATGTGTAATAACAATAGTAATTAGTAATACATTAGGTCTTTACCAATGAAATTGCCGTTTTGTATGAAAAAATTTCAAGGATTTTTTCATGTATTGTTTATTTGTATTAAACGAAGTAATCACCCATGCAATCAATTCATCTTTGCCAACGCAGTGGCAGTTTATTGATGCTCTTTTTAAAGAAATCAGGTGGACGGGAAGCAACAAATTCTTCAAAGGCATTTTGTACTGTCTCTCGGGTATTGAATTTTTTTCACGTCAAAAAGTCGAATTCTGGAAAAAGTTGTAGGTTAGGTAGTCTGTAGGCGCAAGGTCTGGTGAGTAGGGCGGATGACGGAGAGCTTCCAGCGTCGGTTTGTAGTGTTAGTTCCGTAAACGTCGTTGATGTTGCATGCCGCTTGTGTCGCGTTGCTGCCACGACGGTACTCATATTCCATAATTACTCGATTTTTTACTTATTTTGTTTGCTACATATTTTTGATGACTTTGTTGGCAACCAATTAGTACGTCCTGTAACTTCAATCCATTTTTGTTGTAAGTTTGTATTTTCCGGGAAACTGTAATACAATTATGATATTTAATTACTACATACATAAGAATATTTCATCATATTTATAAGAAGTCCCTACAACATGTATATTAGTACCCATAATATTGGACAAATAAACATTCAAAACCTGGCAACATCGAATAAAATTTATTTCGGAGGTTATGATAATTATTATTTGCTGTTTTAGACTATTTTATCAGTAGAATTATATGCATTATGTACTTCACATGAAATAATACACTGTGGCATGTGTACGAAAGGGCCTTTAACTTTAAAAACGTATTTACTTACGAGTGAAAAGATACGCCTGGTAATTTCCTTTCACTATCGCTTTTACAATGGAAAACACTGCACCGTCCCATGTTTCCTTCAGTTGTGTTTACTATATATGTTGAATAACAAATTGCGAATATTGTAGCACGTCTAAGAACAATTATTGCGTTATAAATACACGAATAAAAGTAAACTGAAAATCTGTCAAGTTTGTTTACTTTCGTACATATTTTTCTTTATGGTTTGTTTCGCGAACTAGTTTGCTGCCCGTAGTAAAAACCGACACGGCAGAGGAGACAGAAAATCTAGTCACTCTGTCTCATTTCTTCACACGACATTGGCGTAAGTTGGTCTTTTTCTTGTGTGAATGCGATGGAAGCTATCAATTCGTCTATGTCCTTCTCTGTCTACGTTCGGTGGGGTCTGCTTGACAAATGACGTCCACACTGCATTAATGACACGCGTAGCAGCCACGCGGACACGCATTGATATTGACACGGGGTGCGTAGTGGATCACGTCGTTATTATTATGCTCTGTATACTTTCAGAGTTTTTGGGGTCGCTGATTGCGAATAAATCATCCATTTAGCGATCCGAGATGGTGGACACGAAATTTTCACCAAAATCGATATGGGAATTGGTTTTAGGGTTTTTGGAGTCGCTGATTGCGAATATATCATCCATTTGGCGAACCAAGATGGCGGACTCGAAATTTTCACTCTAATCGATATGGGTATCGCTCCCATGGTTTTTGGGGTCGCTAATTAGGAATGTATCATCCATTTAGCGATCCAAGATGGTCGACTCGCAATTTTTACTAAAATCGATATGGGTATCGTTTCCAGGGTTTTTGGGGTCGCTAGTTACGAATATATCATCTATTTAGCAATCCAAGATGGCGGACTCGAAATTTTCACCAAAATCGATATGGGTCTCACTTTCAGGGTTTTTGGGGTCGCTGATTACGAATATATCATCCATTTGGTGATGCAAGATGGCGGACTCGACATTTTCACCAAAATATATATGGGTATAGTTTTCGGGGTTTTTGGGGTTGCTGATTACGAATATACTATTCATTTAGCGATACGAGATGACTGCATGGATAGTATATTCGTGATTAGCAATCCCAAAAACTTCAAAAAATATGCCTTTATTGACTTTGTAGGGTATTTCAAGTTCGCCATCTTAGATGGCTAAATGGATGAAATATTCGTAATTTAATTAACAATTCTAAAAACCTCGTAAACCACACCCATATTGACTTTGTTGAAAAATTTGAGACCGCCATATTGGATCTCTAAATGGGTCATATATTCGCAATCGGTAACCCCGGAAACTTCGAAAACGATACCCATATTGAGTTTATTGGAAATTTCTCGTCCGCCATCTTGTCTTGACTCGCAAATGGATGATAATGTTCGTAATTAGTCACCACGAAAACCTCGAAAATGATACCTATATTGATGTTGTTGAAAATTTCACTTCCGCCATCTTTGATCGTCGTTAAAATGGTCGTCAATACCGATATCAGACAATTGCCGGCAGGCAATCGTACGATGAGAAACTGACGACTCCCAACTGATCGTGTGTAGTCGCAAAACTGATAGCAGGGAATGGCCGGTCAAAATCACTTTCGTGTGTGGGCGCTGTCGGCCTAAGACTGCAGACCGCCCGATACGATCTTAAACTGCAGGCGGACTGATCGTGAATGGGCTGCTTAAGAATATATCATCAATTTAGCGAACCCGGCGCTTAGCGAAATTTCATCGAAAAACGAACTCTGATTGGAATCTGAATCAGAACCCGAACCTGAACCAATAATCAAATTCAAATTTAATCCAAACCGGTCTCTTTTTCTGTTAAGGCACATCAACTCACGCTAATATAAATAACTTGCTGATGCCTGCGGCTCCGCTCGCATGGATGACGGCTATTGGGACTTTTAGTTATATCTCCGGTTGTACTCAACCAATTATGATCAAACAAACGTAATATTGTATGTCTGAGTTCTTCTTCGACTCTCCACTCCAACTCCGACTCCGAATCCGCCTCCCGCCTCCCGCCTCCCGCCTCCCGCCGATTTTCCTGACAATTTCGAGTACGCGCCTCCTGTATAGCATTTGCGTTCACTTGAGGAGATGGAGAGATGGATTTTGGAGATTGGACTTTTGAGTTGTCCAAAACGATAAATCTAAAAATGCACCATTTTTTATACATAAAAACTTGATTTTACACCAGTTTTGAAAAATAATATAGTACCTATCGCGATGCAGCCTTTATGCATTGGCACCTAAAACTCACTCTTGCCTGCTAGCATTTTAAGTTTATGGTACTGACACGGTCACGGTGTCACGGGTCGAGCCGTTCACCCGTCTACACTTAGCGTACATGTACTGTAGCGATGTCACGATGTCCGGTCCGTTGTCCGTGTCACAAGTGTGGACGCACCTTAAGTGGGACGTGGGAGTTTTGGCGGGAACGCGTAGAGAGGACGCATCGCGGTAATATTTTATTTTCCGAAATTGGTGTGAGTTCGAGTTTTTATGTATAAAAATGGTGGATTTTAGCCATAACGCCTTGGATAACGCACACGCGTGAGGAAAGTGGCGTATTACAGTGAATAGGCTATTTGACTAGGTCTTCGATTCTTCCCAATACTGCTTAATATGATAGCTTGTTTGAAGGAATTTTTACAGCATTAAGTTTGCTAACTATACAAATCAAATACATAGGAAAAAGAATCTTCTCGGGCGGGACTCGAACCCGCAGTCTTTCCTATGTATTTGATTTGTATAGTTAGCATACTTAATGCTGTAAAAATTCCTTCAATTGTTTGGGCGCAGTTATCAAAAATCAATGTTTAAAAAATTATTGTAACATCATTCATTGATTCCGATAGTTCGAAAGAAAATCGGTAGATGACGCCACGTCCCCTTAAAGACGTATAAGATGGGAAATTTGAATCATGTCGGGCGTGTCTCGGTAGCCGAATTGGTCAGGCATTCCCCCTGTAAGGGAAAGACTGCGGGTTCGAGTCCCGCCCGAGAAGATTCTTTTTCCTATGTATTTGATGATAGCTTGTTCTGAAAAAATATGCCTTGAAAAATAAAATATTGCAGATCTAAACTGAAACTATGACTTTTCATTAGTTGAAATTCCCAAAAAAAGTCAAAATATAAACAATCAAATTCCATTCAAATATGTATATGACTTTTTGGATTCCTTATTAAATTTTAAATAACTTTTATTATGAACTATATACGTGTAAACGCAACGTAGACCGAGATAAATGCGATATTCTCTTGCTCTCTATACATTTGCACTACGCACTACAGAAGCGTGACGTCACAATTTTGTACGATTTTGTATGGAGCGTTTTCGGGCGGCGCGACAAATTGGATTTTTCAAAATCAAATATCTTGAAAACTATTTGTCGTACGAAAATTTTACTTTTACTGTTCATTATATTATAAGAAAGTGGCCATATTTCGAATGTAAAAAAAATAGTCAAATAGCCTATTGTGACTCTACGTGTTCAATCCAAATCTCCCCAGGGAGCTTTTAGTAAAGTCCCCACAACTTTACTAAGGCATCATTCATCATTCACCGTTATCAACTTCATCACCATTATTAAAGCTGTAAAAGTAACGAAAGAATGGGTACCCGCATGTATTCGTTACTGTATAAATGAGTACTCGTTACTTTCGTATCGTTACGTTACTCGTTACTCTGATGCCTCAACGTTACTACTGATAACGAATCAAGTTGTATTTCGTATGCCGTGTTATGTACCTATGTTATGCTTCGATATAATAAAAAAGCAACATAGGTGGTTTTTTTAAAGAGATTCTATGACATGGTTACTAGGACCTTTAGTCAAGTCTTATTTTGTATTATGTTATGTTTAAATGATTGTTGATGATGATAATGAGTTCATGATGTTGATGATAATGACTATGAATGAGATGATTAGTGATGATTGGTGGAGCGCTTGTGTACTTTCTTAATTATTTCCCACATAATTTAATTGTATTTCAATTTTGTAATTTAAGAAACCGCTTTTATGAACGAATAATGTTTGAATATTGGCGCTCATTTGTTGACCACTTAGTGTTGAAGAAGGCCAATGGATGGCGCGGTGAACGGATCTTTTCGAACTATATTTTGAGAACGAAGTTCTATGAGCGGGACTCTGAAGCTTCACGGCTGACGTTCAACCCGTTCATTTTTAATCAGTCACTAACCCGCAGCAGCACCGAAAGGTGTCTATGACTCCGCTCCGCACCAAACGGAAGTTTGAGTAATTCAACTCCTCGTTTCTTTTTCTGTGTAATTCTATAAGTTCCTTTGGCCACATTCTCAAGTCAGTATAAGTGAAGTGTATCGGAAGAAAACGACAAATTCAAGAAAATAACCGGCCGGTCGAAAAATACCTACCCACCAGCACGTGCCAGGAACCACGCCTGTCTACAGCTGAATCCTCACGAGGTGGAACTCAGGTCAGTGCCGGTTCTCTTGCGTTTTCATTCATAGAAGCGGTCACATGTTTATTTTCTTTTCATTACAACCTAACTGCTGGTCATAGGAGCTTATACGCTTTGTGTGCAAACTCACCACTTGGTAGGACTATATACACGTCCTACCATAATTTATGGTCCTTACGAGTCGGATAGGCCAGTAAATAACATATTCACGTAATTATTGGTGAAAAATATTTCTTTCCTATTCATTTAATTAAAAGATTCACGTAATTTTGGTGAATTCTTTCCGCCATCTTAGTTTCATTACTTTCATTCGCTAACAGATTTACGTAAATTATTTGGTAAATTCTGCATTTAAAACGCTAAATCTACGTAATAATTGGTAGATATTTATAATAGTTGGTGATTTACGTATTAATTGGTAAATAATCATCATTCTATTCGCATACGCGTAACTTTGTAGGTACCTATCTAGGTACGTAGTTAGTTACATTCCCGCTCCGCTGTGCTACTTGCGCTATTAAATAATAAGCCGTAGTACAATTTTCAATAAAAAGTAGGTATATCTAAACTGTCTGTGTTGAATTACTATTATATTATAGTAGGTACCTTACAGATAATCTTCTTGTTATATTTCAATAGGTAGGTCCTACCTATCGTTAATTTGCAAACATGTCGTCAGATCTCGAGACGAAGCTTATTCTGTTGAATCAAAAAAAGGAATTATTGTTTGCACGCATTAATCGTTGGTATAAATCGTCGAAATCAGTTGTGTGTTTTGATATAACGACGCGAGCGAATGAGGATTTTCTGTCTGAGACCGAGAACATCGATGTCGTTCGCGATAAGTTCGAGTCGATTGTAGATCAAATAAATAGCTTAAATTTGTCATTGGAACCCCCTGTGGAGTCCGACTATTCTTGCCTTGACTCATTTGATGAATTGTATTCGAGAATAAAACGCATTAGAAATAAATTATCTACGCCCAAGGTCGGGGAGGTCGCCTCACACGGGGCGAGTAATTCGAACGCGTCTGTAGTGAAATTGGAAATGCTTGTTATTCCGAGTTTTGACGGACGCCCTGAAAACTGGAATACATTTTATCAGTCCTTTAAGGCCAATATTCATTCGAACAAACAATTGTCTGATTCGCAACGTGTGCAATACCTATTCTCAAAACTAACCAATGAAGCACTAAAGTTCACTGCCGGTATTGTTCCGTCAAGTGAGACCTACAGTATAGTTTGGGACGCCTTGGTCAAGAAATACCAAGATAAACGTTCATTAGGTTCATATTATCTTAATAATATATTAGACTTAAAGAATTGTTCACCTAGTGTGAACTCACTTGATTCATTTATAGGTATATATTCCTCCTCTATCGCCGCGCTTAAAGAGTTAGGTATAAATGATTTAACGGACTTCATGTTTCTACAATGTGCCTTGAGGAAAATGGACACTCTAACCATCCAAGCCTTCGAACTTTCTGTTCGAGGTGTCGATATACCTACGACGCAACAGCTGATCGACTTTGTACAAGATTATGCTAAGATGATTGAACGGTCAAACCCGCGGTCTTCGTCATATGCGAAGTCGTCCACTGCTGGGACGCCACAGTCTAATGATAGGCGTGTACAGCGTAATTCTAAGTCGTTTGTTGTCAGTGTGCCGATTAATAATAAGTCGAATGCGCCCGCCGCAGTTGACGCGTCATGTTGTTTATGTGGCGGCCGCGACCACCGACACCTGTATAACTGCGCTCAGTTTAAAAATATGCAAAATGCAAAGGCTAGATATGAGTTTATTAAATCTAAGCGTGGTTGCGTGAATTGTCTAAGCACATTACGTAATCTCCCGCAATGTAAAAGTACGTCAGTTTGTTTCTGTCAGAAAAAACATCATAAATTATTGCATTTTCATAATAATGTTAATAATTCGCACTCGCACGCGACGAGTGCTGTCCCTCTCTCGCCGCCCCAGTGCGACAATGTTGGTCTCACTCCTGAGTCACCGCTCGCTTCAAGCACTGTGCATTCGTATGCCTCTAGCCATAAGGGTGATATTCTCTTGGCAACCGCTCAGGTGTATGCTCGCCCTAAAGGTAGCACTGGAAATAAATCTGTAGTCAGATGTCTAATTGATAATGGCTCACAGAATAACTTAATAACATTGTCCTGTTGTCGTTTATTAAATTTACCAATAATACCGATGAGTAATTCTGTTGTCAAAGGTGTTGGCTCCACTTCGCACACGATAATAGGCTATGTGTATTTGGACATTGAATCTCGTATTTATGCAGATCATAAGTATACTATACATGCGTTAGTTATGAATAGCCTTACGGATCAATTGCCCTCGCAATTAATTAAGTGTGATCGCGAGTTAAATCTTCGCGATTTACCGCTTGCTGACTTAAGCTGGAACATTCCAGGAAACATTGATATAGTATTAGGTGCACAGCTCTTCCCGTATATTTACTTAGGAAATAGAGTCGAGTGTGGTCCCAGTGCCCCTTGTGTACTATCAACCGCGTTTGGGTATGTACTTATGGGTGATTACCCACGTAAAGTTGTTATGCCTACAACCGCATCCTTTTCTGCGCTAGCACTAAATGATTTAGTGCAAAAATTTTGGGAACTTGAGGAAGTTCCTGTGAAGCGCCTATTGTCTCCAGAAGAAACCGAGTGCGAGAATATTTTCACATCTACTGTGACTCGCGATGACGTAGGTCGTTATTCTGTTGCGCTGCCGTTCTGCAAGGATCCCTCTGAACTAGGGAACTCGCGCGGCGTCGCTCACCGCCGGTTTTTGTCGCTCGAGCGTAAACTTCGTCAATCACCAACCGTACGCGAAAATTACAATAAGGTTATTCGGGATTGTTTGGATAACGGTTGTCTTGGTCTCGTTGATGACTCTAATTTGTCTATGGATGGTTATTACATACCACATCACGCAGTAGTTCGACATGACAAACCGATGCCGCGTATTGTGTTAGACGCGAGCGCTAAAACCCACACTTGTCTTTCGCTCAATAATATTTTACATATTGGTCCCAATTTACAGGCAGACCTGTTTTTATTATTATTAAATCTTAGGCTATTTCCTATCGCAATGAACGCTGACATAAATACTCACCGCAAATCGCTTGAGTTTGATGTTGGCAGTCATGTCGCAAAGGTTTTAGGTCTCTCGTGGGAGCCGTGTGGAGATAATTTTTATTTCATATCCACCTTGGTAGATGAGAAGTGCACTGAGAGAAATATACTCTCTATAGTTGCGCGACTATTTGACGTGCTCGGGTTGGTGGCACCTGTGATACTCTACGCCAAGTTGTTAATTAAGGAACTTTGGCTTAGTAAGAGTGATTGGGATGACCCTGCTCCAGAGCATATACGCTCACGCTTTTCCGCTCTCGTTCAAGAATTAAATTGCTTGACACTTTAAAAATTCCGCGACATATAGGTGTCGAAGTTGATTGCGAATTACGTCTTGTCGCATTTTGTGATGCCAGCCTGAATGGCATGGGATGTGTTATTTATGCACATTGTACCCACCCATCTGGCATTCAAACTCGCATTTTGTGTGCGAAATCAAAGGTCACTCCGACAAAGATTACTACGCTTGCTCGATTAGAGTTATGTGCTATCTTGCTTATGTCAAAGTTAATAAGAACTGTACGTGATTCTTATGCATTACGCATTCCCATTACTGACATTTACGCCTTTTCTGATTCCACGATTGCCTTATCATGGGTTCACTCGTCACCACATCGGTGGTCGATTTTTGTTAGCAACCGGGTCGCTCAGTGTCAAGAAAACTTGAACGCTAAACATTTTTATCACGTCGCCGGAGACATTAACCCGAGTGATTGTCTATCACGCGGCATGCTCCCCTCGCAACTTTTGACTTATGATTTGTGGTGGAACGGTCCAGCATGGATCCGCGGCCCCCCTGATGAATGGCCTATTAGGTCATTCTCTCCCGCCAACTGTTCTGACTTACCTGAGCATAAGGCAAATGTGTTGAGTGTGACAACAAAACACACAGAGTCGCCATTGTTATGTACATTAGCACAACGTGTTTCTTCTTGGCAGAAACTACTACGCATCATTACATACGTTTTAAAATTCGCACGATTTAAATTTAAGATCGAACCTCATTCTGTATCAGGATTACATCCTGTCCTTCTCCCTAAACGCGATCACGTTGTTGATCTAATAATTCAGCATTTTCACGTTGTCAATTGTCATACTGGACCTGGACTCCTCATGTCTATCATAATATATAAAACGCGTTCTGGTACTTACAAACTCGCTGTAAACAAATTGTATCCTATCCCAACGCAATAACTTACAACGCTAAATAGAATCTTAAACTTTAATTTTAACTCAAACTTTAAACATACTTTAGATAGAATATTGTTAGTCTAAGTTGTTATTTTGGCTATGTGTATTATTATGTTATACAAATTCACTTGTTTCGTAACGTCTTGCGACGTTCCAAAGCCGGGTGCATGGTGGAGCGCTTGTGTACTTTCTTAATTATTTCCCACATAATTTAATTGTATTTCAATTTTGTAATTTAAGAAACCGCTTTTATGAACGAATAATGTTTGAATATTGGCGCTCATTTGTTGACCACTTAGTGTTGAAGAAGGCCAATGGATGGCGCGGTGAACGGATCTTTTCGAACTATATTTTGAGAACGAAGTTCTATGAGCGGGACTCTCAAGCTTCACGGCTGACGTTCAACCCGTTCATTTTTAATCAGTCACTAACCCGCAGCAGCACCGAAAGGTGTCTATGACTCCGCTCCGCACCAAACGGAAGTTTGAGTAATTCAACTCCTCGTTTCTTTTTCTGTGTAATTCTATAAGTTCCTTTGGCCACATTCTCAAGTCAGTATAAGTGAAGTGTATCGGAAGAAAACGACAAATTCAAGAAAATAACCGGCCGGTCGAAAAATACCTACCCACCAGCACGTGCCAGGAACCACGCCTGTCTACAGCTGAATCCTCACGAGGTGGAACTCAGGTCAGTGCCGGTTCTCTTGCGTTTTCATTCATAGAAGCGGTCACATGTTTATTTTCTTTTCATTACAACCTAACTGCTGGTCATAGGAGCTTATACGCTTTGTGTGCAAACACACCATTGGCAGGACTATTTACACGTCCCACCAATGATGACGATGAATGAGATTATTGGTGATGATGAATTATTGATGATGATGATGATGATGATGACGATGAATGAATTGTTGCCTAAGTAAAGTAGTGGGGACTTTACTAGAAGCTCCCTAGAGAGAGTTGTCGCCAATCACGAAAAGTCACAATTGACTGTAATATATCACTTTCCTACACTTTTTTTTTTTCCTTGCGGAAATCCCCTCGGATACCCCCCTGCCGGAGCCGGAAGGGGAGGTTATGTCGGACTCGAACCGACTAAAACCGCACGCCGACTGTGGGTCGTGGTGCTAGGCCGGAGGTGAGGTTATCATCGACATATCCCTCGCACCCCGGCTGACCCAGGGCCATCCCTTACGGTCTAGCCCTCCTCGGGAGGGGGGACAACGGTGTCCCCGACTCGCCCCCGGAATAGGGAGGCACGCTTCTCAGCGCGCCGTCACCGTCGCCTGCTTCTGCTGGGGTGACAGGCGGCTTCACTCGTCACCCCCAGGCCCGCGCTCATGGGGGACGGAGGTCAGTCAGTGATCTCCGGCGCCCGAGTTGCCTGCGCGCGCGGCATCTCCCGTTCCGCCGTCTCCTTCACGACCATTACCTGCTCGCTGAAGGAGACGCCGGCCGCCCACGCGTCCGCACAGCGGACCATTGCTGTGAGCAGGGAGGCGAGGGTAAGAACTCTCACTCCCAGGGCCGCCACTAGCTCCCGTCTCGGTCCGGCCCATGCCGGACACTCGGTGAGCGTGTGCAGCTCTGAGTCCTCGCTCGCGTCGCAATGATGGCACTCGGACGTTGGCTCCTTTTCGATCCGACGCAGATACCGCCCAAAGCACCCGTGCCCGGTGATAATCTGCGTCAGTCGATACGAGAGGCTGCCATGTGGCCTCTCGAGCCATTCCCCCATGATGGGCCTTACCGCCTCTATGACGGCATGCCCTGCGCGTGGTTGCTCAAGTCGTCGCTCCCACTCCGCCACCATGATCCTTTGGAGCCGGGATCTCTCGGCCCGAATGTCTTCGGGCTCGGGATCGTATCCCCGCTCCCGCGCCTCCTTACGGAACCGATAGAGTGCTGCAAGGGATCTCGCTTCCAGGATCCACGGTGGCGATCCGGCTAGGAGACTCGCCGCTTCAAAGGATATCGTGCGGTATTCCCTAATTGCCCTGGAGGCCATCCTCTGCTGCGGCGCACGCAACAGGGGCATGAATCTGGTCTCCAGGGTGTCCGCCCACACGGGACACCCGTATAGGGCCACTTGTGTGCGTTTTCCAAGACGACACGTATCTCTTCTGCCATTCGCACGCACCAACGTTCGGTACTTGACTACCCATAGATACATAAGATACATATTACCCATACGATACGAAACATGCGAGTAACGAATTGGATTCGTATGTAACGTTTCGTTACTGAGTACTTGAAGGCGAACCCGTTACTGAGTACCGAATACATACGGTTTGTTACAGTACTAATCATTATCATTAACGTCATCAACTCATCATCATTATTATCATCAACAATCATTTCTAAGAAAATAAATAAAACTGATGACACGGCAGCATGGTCATAGTACCTTAGCCTGTACCGAAAGGAACTAAAAGAAAAAAAAAATATACAAGAAGTGAAGTGGTATTTTATTTAAATTATTTTTATTTTTAATCTCTTTGGATTTGCGGGGCTGCATGCAGGACCTTTGGCGGTAGTGACCCTCTTATGTACTCTTTGGTAGTGACCTGCTGGACCTTGCACTACCTGAAGTGGCGGCATTGGGAATACTGCAAGTACTGAGAAACTACGGAACAGTAGTTAAACATTACAGTAAATATGAAGGAAGATAATGCTACACTATGTAATATTTTGCCCAAATTAAAATTTTGATTTTGTACAACGAAATAATAGTATTGTGTGTGCCAATCTAGAGAGACTATAGAAATGGCTGACAATCCCAGCAGTGATGGTCTGTCAGAGGCGGAAAGGTTGAGAGGTAGGTACCTACTTAAGATATTAATAAATTAGTTTTAGCTACACAGTTGTTACAAAACCTATAGTTTCTAAATATTTTCAGAAGATGAATTGGCACAAGAATTGGAGCACAGTGACTCTATTGAAGATGATTCACAGGAAATATCTTTGGAAATAGAAGAAAAATTACTTAAAGATGAACCAGAATGTGAGTAAACATACAAAAAATCGTCCATGCTTTCGCTGGCGTGGAACTGTTTAGCCAACCCAACCCTATTTATCATATATTCTAATCTGCCAGTCCATTATACAATGACCTATTTAAATTTCAGACACTACTTTGGTGAACTATGGAGAAAGTGTTCAAAGCACTAATATTGAAAGTGAAGTTTTAGAAACATACTCTGACAGTTCTCAAAATGTAGAAACAATACATAGAGCTGATGAACTTGGAAACATATACACAGATAATTCAGATACATTCATCAGTTCTCAACCTGACACACTTACTGATCAATATGAACCATACATAAATGATTATTCTTTTGATCATTCTACTCTAGAACAATCACAAGTAGAAAATACTGACAAGTATGACAAATTGGATCTTGAAGAAAATGCAGATAACACAATTGTACCCAATATTAATGAGTTTCAACAAAGTGAGACGTCGACGTCAAACATGTATGAATCTCAGATGACCGAAGAAATGCTTATAAATGAGAGGGAAAGAGAAAAGAAAAGCAAAAGGGAATTGGAAGAGGAGGAGCGTGAAAAAATGCAGTATGTAGAATTAGACTGTTAATTTTAAAATTTCATTTAAGGCATGTAGCCATACCAAGATTTTTTTGGTTACAAGCCATCCTCACCTGTAAATCGGTACATCTGCTGATTGACACACAAACTTCAGGCACTGGTTTTCTCAGGGATGGTTGCCCAGATGGCAGTTGTTGTCAATAAAAACCAAATAATACTAAAAATTGTTTTTGTTAATGTACTTTATTTTTCATTGCAGAGTTCTGGTCTCTAACTTCACAGTAGAACAACTGGATAGGTATGAAATGTACAGGCGTGCTGCTTTTCCCAAAGCAGCTATAAAAAGGCTTATGCAGACCATCACAGGCTGTTCAGTTGGACAGAATGTAGTCATTGCTATGTCTGGTATTGCCAAAGTATTTGTTGGAGAAGTGGTAGAAGAAGGTATGTGAACACTGATACTGGTATTTACCATTAACTAGCATAGTTAAGTTATTCATTGATGGATTTCATGTGGGTAATGGGTGGGATTTATGGATGCGGAAATTGAATCACCACAGACCTTGGGGCATTTACTGCTTTGAGGTGACCTCGGGTGCAGTAGCCACAGTACCCACTTTTAGCCCGGAAAAAGGGGGTGGGTATGCCGCACTGCCGCCTTGTCTACTGTAAAGTGCCCTACTTTGGTGTTTTGTAGACTGTTTAGTGTAACATGGTTTCAAGCGCATTTGTGAAAGTACCACACAATTTTGTTACAGCCCTGGAAGTACTGGATAAGTCAGGTGAAGCTGGGCCGTTACAGCCAAAACATCTCCGTGAAGCACTCAGGAGGCTAAGGGTGAGGGGTGCCATATCAACAAAGAAAGCCCAGAGGAGTATGTTCAGACTTTAGTGTAGGACCCATTCTTATTTATCAAATATAATCATAAGATTTGATTGTTATATTAAGCTTACTAAATTTTATAAATAAAATGAAAATAGATTATAATAACAAGTTTTACTTCAGTGTAATTACTATCATCTTACATTTGTAAGATTAACAACTTAAGCCAGCAGCTTCGTTGTTTCGTTAGCGTTGAGATGTTGGGCAAGAAACTAACCACCAACTCTATAAAAATGCCTCTCGCGATAATAGTACTTAGTATCAAGTCGAGTTGTCACTAACTTCTTCTCTCTCTTCTATAATTATTGGTCATTTTCCCTAAATCGTCAGTTTCCTTTTTCATCACTTTTTTAGATTTCGTTAAGTGGTCAGTTTGGCTATCTTGTCAGTCTCCCTAATTCGTCAGTTTCCCTAACTAGTCAGTCTACCTGATTCGTCACTTTTCTTATATTAGTCAGTAAATGTACAGTCATTAATAAATGTTTATTGCTTTTAACTGGCAGCCATCAACGCAATGAAAACTATTTTTCCGCAGGCAAAGCTTATTGCGAAAAGCAAAAGATTTAAATTTAATTTCTACCAAAGAAGGTCGCAAACATATAGCTATATGCGCTTGTATGGCTTTTTTGCCCAAACATTATTTACACGAAGCGTGGTTAGTAATTTCATCCCATACACCGTCGGGCGACAACTTTGAAGCTTTTAATGCTTACATGGCTGAAACGTGGATGAGTGCATACATAGATTTGATATCTGTCTATAGTGAACGACACAGAACGATTTATTTGGTAGAATCTTGGTATAATTGATTATATATTTGCGTCTTGTGCAATGAAAACCAAATTTAACCAAATTTATTTATGTTTCTTTCCATATTATAAAGAGAAGCCAATTATGTAGACTTTAAAGCGAGACCTAAAAGTATATATATATATTTTGGTGAGAAGAATAGGAAAAAAAGATCTATTTTACTAGATAGATTGTTTGATGAGTGTTGTTTTTTTTTTCATTCCGAATGTACCCCATTGACGAATCATGTAAACTGACTAGTTAGGGAAACTGACGAATTAGGGAGACTGACGAGATAGCCAAACTAACCACTTAACGAAATCTAAAAAACTGACGTATAAGGAAACTGACGATTTAGGGAAAATGACCAATTAGAGAAACTGACGGGTGGCCAGAAATATTTCGAGCCATTGTGGTGAAAGATTGGTCAGCCTAGACCCTGCGTTACCGGGTCTAGCTGCTTCCAGTTGCGCCGCGGGGAGGCTTCTTCTTGCACCCAACAAGGCAGGGCAGGGCAACAGACAATGCTGTGGCTGTGGCCAGGTATTGGGCCGACAAATGCCATTGACGCTGACAAAGTTGGAATAATTTAGGTAAATGGAGGTGAAGTAAAGAAAACAATTATATCATTATTAAAATGTTAATTTATTACATGATAAAATCGTTATTTTATTAAAAACAATATACAACAGTAACTAAGGATTAATCAAGTTCGAAAACTTTGAAAATAAATCAGTCTTGTTAAAATGGCCAACTATGTTGTAGACAAGAGATGTTGACGAAATCCTTGGAAGGGTACTCAAAACTAATACAAATAGTGTCCGCTAACATTTGCAAAATAAAAGACTAAGTGTACACAAAATCAAAAATAAAAGCACTTGCATTGGCACTAAGTCAAAATTTAATCCATTCTGCCATTTCAATATGAAAATTATTTAGCTACACCGAAATATTTTCCTGTATCACAGATGTTACTTTTTAAGGCTAATCTTGGCCATGGGGATGATTCGGCATCAACCTAACGTGTTACATTTCAAGCCTACTCTGTTTTTATATATTACAGGATTAAAAGCTTTAGGTATATGCAAATTTAAGCAATTTCACCTGTATTGTTTACTGAGGAGACTTCAACTACAGCAATTCCCATGGTCATATCATACCATACCCAGCATTTCTAGCAGTTGCAACAAAAAAGTAAAGTTTGCAAATAAAATAACAGAAATTACACCAACAGAATACAGCATAATTTATACTAGTTAATCGTGAAGGCACAAATTAGTTCATAAATTATAGCAATTTGGTAACATTTTGTATATATTATATTATTACTAAATAAAGATAATTACATTATTTTAAAAAGATGCTTTTTCAAGTTTCATCTAAGCAGTGGTCCAAAGTTATTGATTTGTGCAAATAAGTTTCTCTATAATATAGTTAGCTAAGTATAAAAATATACTCAGGGTTGAAGTACATCTAAGATCTGTTCATGAATCTATTCCTTCAAACAATATTCATAAACAAAGTAAATACATACTGTATTGTTGCGACGCAATACGATGCGGTATTTTTTAATCTTGTCAATGTTTAGTGTATAATTATAGCAACATTGACAATTAAATTTGTAGCATTGTCAGCACGCAAACCATAGAACACATTTCCAATTGGAATTTCTAAGTTAACACTGCCTAGAACTAGTAAATCCGTTCATTGTTGATACGTATTTTCATGATATCAATACTTATACAGATGTTTTATCTATATCATTACACTGCTTATAAAAATGAACAAACTTACACTAGGCACGCCACCACACTACGATCACTACCGTGGAAGAGAACACGCGATTTCGTGATCTGAGGATCCTCTGATCTCCAGCGTCCATATTAATCAACTAGTGTTTCTATATAGAAACTAGTTATAAGACTAGAAGGGAGTCACACGTCACACGCGGTTAGGAGTTTTATTTACACGACGAGTCGTTTTACTCCGCACTCAATACAAAATTTGGCTGTGTCGACGGGGAATTTGTTCCCACACTCGTGACAGAATCGTGATAGACGCGGGGCAGGTGCAGAATCCCTGCGGCCGCGATGTAATGACGCTTCTGAGCCGCTCGAGCTCAGGGAACCGGCAGCCACCCGCCATGTGGAACTGCGGCGTGAGGATGCCCGTGATGAAACGCGCTTCTCTGTAACAACAACATTAAGTATGTAACTACCTCCAGCTACTAACTTGCGCTGCATGCCCAAACACATCTACACTGAAGATACACATTAGCGATTCTGAAAACGTAATTAAGGTAGCAGCACTCTGGACACACAAAATATGATATGCCATCGATACGAAAGAACTTAATGCCGAGGTTACTGTTCAACCATTGGTCACTAAAGCAGATACGTTATTGGGAACGGCCGTAAATGACGATAAGAATTTAAGCTATGATTGTAAGATATTGGAACGCACCATTGTTATGATTATTGTGTTCACTGTACGGCGGTTCAGCTGCCGCCAGCGGCACATCCATTTCTGCCGAGCGTTCCATTTCAAGAAACTCGTCGCTGGAGCCTGATCGCACATCTTCTTTGTGACCTGTCGAGTCCGACCCGGCAGGGATTTGCTCTAATGATGTCAATCCATTTGATTGGTTTGACGTGCAAATTGATAATTTTGAGGGCGATATCCTATTTAAGCTGAAAATTATAATAAAATGGTTTTAATTTGTAATAGTAACAACTGATATGAACAATGAATTATTATCCTGCCTCGTCACTTTAAACAATTACCTGACTAACCTGCTATAAGCTGAATCATAACTCGACTTGCCATTGGGCGTATAGTTTCCACTCGTTAAGCTCTCACTCTTTTTAGACTTCTTCTCAGACTTCACTCTTTTCGCCGTACCATTGTAGTTGGTCGTCTCCTTATTCGTCAAAATTTCATTTTTATCATTTTCATAAAATTTATCGAAATCTTTCAGAGACTGCATAATGTCTTGTTCCAGTTGATCGGATTTATGACGGCTTCTTCCACTGTCCATCTTCTGAACATTCTTCTTTTGAATGGAATCGAGGAGGGAAGTGGAACGTTTGACGGAAGAGGGGAAAAGGTTGTCACTCACTATATTGTTACTGCTAAAATTGAGAGACATCGACTTGTTAACAGGGTTCATACTATTCGTCAGTTTGGGAGAAGAGCTAACACTATTAATTTCTGACGTCCTGTTGCTATCAACAAGCTCGGATTGTTTCACTATCCTGGTCGTAGAGCTACATGTGCGTTTAGTTTCTGATTTGTGTTTATGTATTTCTTCATCAAAGGATGTCATGAATTCCTCAAGATCAAAATCTTCGCACAGAGAATCGTCGTCTCTGATTGAAGCTTTGGAGGCTATACTTTGTTCTAGAGAATGCATAATTTTATCATACTGCATTCCCAGGTCATCTACAACTAAAGGAGTGGTTTTGTTAAAGTTATTATTAGGTTCATTTTTATCAGGTTTATGATTTAAATCTTTATGGTTGTGATTGAAAATACTATTATTATTTTGATTGATTGTGTTGAATGATTCAAATTTAGCTGGTAAATTTTCAGTAGTAAGAAGTGATTCCATACTACTTATTATGTCGGGGTTATTTAATATAGTGTTGACGTTTATTGGCAAATTGTCATTTTCATTTATAAGTCTTGGATCAATATAATTACTATCAGTCATTGAAGAATTGTCATCAGCAAGTATAGCATCGAGATTAACGAATTCTTTCTTTTCGTCGTCTCTTTTTATTTTATCTAATTTAAGAGGTTGCTTTATTGTTGTTCGCTGAAAACTATGATACAATGATGTGGCAATTTTAGGGATTTTGTCTTTAGGCTTCGGTGTACTGTAACTTGAAGCAGTGTAGCTAGAGAACGATCTATTTAGATTACTACTACGATTGAAATAGTTTTTCTCTGCAGTACTAATGTTTTCTTTACTGGATTTAGTAAAGGTAGTATTTAATTTTGGACTAGGTTTCTTATCACTTTTGTTTAATCTAAATGAGCTGCACCTACCTAAGGTGTTATTGCTATTTTCGTTGTTAGTGCTACCAAAAGATTTCATTCTTTGTAGTGTTGGTGTTTTTTGATAAGTTTTGTTAAGTGTGTCTTTTATCATTTTAGTGTTGTCAGATCGAAGGTGAGTGGAAGTGGTTTTGTCTTTTGCAGGTTGTAGGGCAGGAAGGGTTCGGCTGTGGTCTTTTGTCGAGTTTTGTATTTTTTTAGGAATGTTTGTGTCAGAGGACATGAGTTCTTTCATTTGTCTAGCAGCTGATACAAATGGATCGTAATTGTCGTCAAGCCTGTAAAATTTGTTTATAGAACATTATTAAATTTATGATTAACGAACATTACAGAATATCATAACATGTTCTCATCGTGGGTTTAGTCTGGTAGTGTGAACTTCATAAAAGTATCACTTGGCAATACCTAGCGGTTTATTTTATATCTACCAAGCTAGACCGACCATAAAAACAAAAGTAAAAATGGAAACAAAATGAGGAAAGGGTTTAGGAACATAGGTAATCGAAGTAATCTAACCTTTTTTTGTCTATACGCGGTAGTTTTAACGGGGGTGCGTCTGACGACACCGAACGTCCATCGCTATTGTCTGCATCTTCGTTAACAATAAATGTCTTACATTCTTTATCACTTCGAGCACGTTCACCCAACATCTTATATTGTCTATTCGACTTATACATATTTTGCATATTTTTCTTCTTACATGGTTCTCTCCGCCCTGGCGTTTTAGTCTCCGTTATTGATGGTAACCTAAATTGGGGTGTTGTGTCTTCTACGGATTTTTTTTCTTCCTTTTTCTGATCATAAAATTTCAGCTTGTAAACAGTTATATGCTCCATGTCGTCAACTACCTTATTAGTAGTACAAATATTTTCGTCAGATTCATCCATGACGTGTTCGTCTGTTCTCTTTTCTACGTTGTTTATTTTTCTGCTATTTTGGAGTAGTTCTTTTAAATCGCTTTTTAATTCTTCAAATGTATCTGAAAAGTGATGCTTAGGTGGTTCCACATTTAAGTCTTGAATTGCCTCAATAGAATTAGTTTTAGGGGTGTGTATATTGTGAAGGTCAACGTTTGAAGATGCTTCATCAACATGGTCATTAGTCATCAATTTGTCGGTTAAATTCATAAATTCCTGCAAGTCAGCTGGGTTCTCTGTAAATTTAGTGTAAGTCTCCCCACTGCCGTGGCGACATTCAATTTCATTTAATTCTTCATTTTCGTCGTCATATTTTTCCTCCGCGGAATCATTAGATATTTCAGCACTTAGATCACGTTCATAATTTTCTTCAAATCTTTCTTCAGATAAACTGTGTATTTCCTCAGCTGTTTCATCAAAATGATCTTCAGTTTTGGGTTCATTACTTAACGGTTTAATACAAACCGCCGTAATATGTCTCTCAGGCTTCTTTTTGTCCGCGTTAAGATTTGTGTTTAAGTTGCTTTCTAATTTGTTTAAAGTAAACTTGAATTTACTCGCAGAGGTTTCACTAGGATGTGAATTTGCTGTAGAGTCGATTTCGTCAGAAATAAAGTTACTTGAAGCACTGGCTGTATCTAAAGATATATTAATGTTCGAATTAGAAAAATCCTCTCTAATGTTTAATGTGGAAAGCTGTTCACTATTATGTAATATGGTTGGATTTCTGTATAGTAACTCGACTTTTGGTTCCTGAATATAAGTATTGGCTTCACCAATTGGTTTCATGTCAATTGCACCCTTCTTTGCTTTTTTGGTTACCTTTTTCTGGTCAAAATTATCGTGTATTACACATGGCACACAAAGGAGCTCCGTATTGATGCCTATAGATTGACAATTACGATCACTATTGAGGCAATTCGTATTGGCGGTGCTTTCTTCCAAACTATCTAAACTCATACTATTCTCTTTAGCTATCTTTACAGATTCAATCTTTGCTTTCCTTTTCTTTTCCTTGTCGAGCACAGTTTTTTTCTTAACAATAGATGTTTCAGACGGTTTCACAGTAATTGGTTTAGATGTTTCAATTTCTGGTTTGGGTGAACTGTCTGCTTTATCCTCTGTTATAAGCTGAACGTTTCTATTCAATTTATTTTTCTGTTTTTTGGCATCAGTTTTATTTGGTACGGGTATATAACTTTTGTCCGCAGACTTTCTTAGAAATCCTTTTTTATCATCCTTTTTATCTAGCTCTTCACTGTATTTATTAGCAATTTGTTCTAGTTTTTTTAATTGTTGCCGTTTTTTAGCATTCAAAACATTTCTTGGTTTGTTTGGTGGAACATTTTTTGTTAAGTTTGGATCTGTGTTACTTTGTTGGACAGGGGTAGGGCTGGGATCTTGGTCATTTCTATGGAAGGGGAAAGGAAGGCATAGATTTAGTTACTGGTCACACCGTAACAAACAAGGAGACAGGAACTATATCAAATTAAACAATTATTATAAAAAATGTGAAAAAGGTTTACAAAGCCTTCCTTTCCCCTTATTTGATACGTAACTAAATAAATAATTATCATAATAATATTTTCTTCGTACCTTGTACTACTAAGATCTCTTGCTAGTCTTGCTTGTCTTGCTTTTACATTAGCGTCACCTGAAAAGTTGTGTTGCGTATTTCGAGAGTTTCTGATCACAGGCACGTGAGGCGACGTTTCATCGTGACAATCGTTGCTAGAAACAGACTCTGTAAATGAGGAGGTTTATCTGTTAGCTGGTATAAATAAATTATATAATAAATGTATAAGTAAATATAAAAAATAAAGATATTTGAAATGTCGTAAAGCGATCTGCATTTTTACTCGTTCCACAAGAAGGGTTATTTATTTAATAGATGCAGTACAGTGTCCGTAATAAGAGTGAATTACCCGAAGCTCGAGTTCGTCCCTGTTTATAATCGCCGTATTCTCGTGGAGCGAGCGGAGGAGACACCCCTCGGGACGATTCCACAGACGCAGACCTACTGTTTGATGACTTGTCGCGTGTTTGTGATGATCTGTAGCAAGAAAAGGCAATATATTTATCATGAGGTTTCAATATCCATATTAGAATGCTAAAATATTATCTAACAGTGCAGAGCAGTGCAGCTAGGAAAGCGATTGCTGTACACCCGTTTCAATTCCTAGGTCAGTTGAAGGAGTTGATGGGTTTTTCAATTAAGATTTTTTTCAGTTGGAGGGAGTCAGGACTGACAGGGAGCGGATGACAGGATCTCAAGAGCTTTTTCTTTTCTCCCTCTATATTTCAAACGCGATAGACCCACCAGTCTCTTTAAAAATATCACAAAATTGATGCTTGTAGGTCGAGGTCAGCCCTAACCGAGCCACCCACTGTTCGCCTTGTAGGTATACGGTACTTGATTTGTGATCGTTAAGTATTAATTCGTCCTACGTATCCAAAACACCTAAGTGGGTACCTTTCCCAATCTTAGACATTAACCTTACTGTAAAGTCACACGACTGTCGTAGGGCATTTCAACCTACCTACCTGCTAGTCTATTTTGTTTTTACTTTTGATTATTTTATTTATTATTTTTCTGGCACAAGTAACCAATTTGGCATCAGAACAAGGTAGGTCTATCGAAACTGGTAAATATTGAACACAATTGTATAATACATTGTACAGAACACAAAAGACAATTTTTGAACCGATAAAAGGTAAGGATACGGGAAGATGAAGGATGAGACACCCCTGTGGCGTGGCGGTAGTGAACGCGACTGCTACGCAGGAGGCGCGGGTTCGATTATCTACCGATTTGTATGCATGAATATGGCTATTTGCAATGGTCTGGGTGTTTCTATGTATAATATGTAATGTATTTACAAAAAAAAGTATCTAAGTATGTTTATCCGCATTCTAGCGCAAGCTATGCTTACCAATCTTACCATGGGTCTAGATAGCGTTGTGTAGAATATTGTAGAATATTTATTATAGGTACTCATTGTTACACATCGATCGACGCTAACTCGGTCAACATCAATAGGTCATATAAAACCATCCTACTGTGAACATCTTCGTGTTATTTCCCACAATCAACACTCTCACAGCGACCGTAATAGGACGTAATAACGTAGTATTACAAGTAAATAGTGAGGGGCCTCTGTTGCGTAGCAGTAGTGTTCTTCTGCTATGTCGATAGGTCGCAGGTTCGATAAGTGCGAATAGTTTTATGCATGAATATGAATATTCGCTTTGATCTGGATGTTCTTGAATGTTGCTATCGATCTAGCGCTGTTCATTGTTCTAGAATCTCTCTCTTCTCTGACTTAACCATGCGTCTGAACTTAAATATTTTCCGAGTAGCGACTACCATTTGACCTTCACCACCAATTGTTATGTTAAATAAAAACAAAAATGAAAGCGTTACCGGCGTCTTGTGGCCATAGGCGCCTTGTACTGCGTGCGCGCGTTGAGGCGCTGCTTGGCGTTGGCCACGGCCGGCGGCTGCGTGGGCGCGGCGGGCAATATCTTCGCCTTGTCGGCGCACCACTCCACGTGCCGCTCGAAGGCGCGCAGGCCGAACGAGCGGTTGCAGTGCGGACATCTTTGTAGCTCTGAGGTCGACTGCAACAATATTTTTACACATGCAATTAATTAATAACTACTGCAGATGCTGTTAGCAACATTTTTATAAGTCTCCTGGATGAATTTAAAGCAGGGAGCCAGTAGATCGAAGCGGCACTTGAATGCTCTTTTCATAACTAGTTGTGGTGACAAAGATCTACCTACGGGTTGAAAAAACTCTCCTGCTTATTGACCTCGGAAGTCGAACGAAATGGCTCGAAAAGATAAGTCAAATCAAAAAGAGGAGAAACGTTCAGTGAATCCCAGGTTCCGAGGTAGAAGCCTCCGATACAGCCGGAAACAACGCCATGATGATGATCACTGAGTTAGGAAACCTGTGAATTCACGTTGATTAGCCGCTGAATACCTAAATATGGCCTATGGGCCCTATCAGCCCTATGGCTCTGCCACGTTCTTATAAGCAAGGCACGGCTCTATTACCTCTATGAATCTATAGCTGTAGATAAGTTATCACCTATTTATATATAAATTTGTCTCCTTAAAGCATGTCTCTGCATCCATCATTATCATATTGCTAAATGAACATCTTCACAAATTTCTCTAAGGTACAAATTTCATTTCAAGATATGTAAGGTGTACCTACGTATTTGACTAGGAAGCGTTAATTATAGTTGCTCAGTGAAGTATAACACGGAGTGACGTTGAAGCAACAAAGCCATTCATTAACATCAGAGGTGAAAGAACACTGAATAATGCAAGGACTCATTTCCTTTTGTCAGCTACAGGTATCTTTTGTCTTTTACTCTGTTACAAATACGATTTCTTACTTTTGTTTAGAACTTCTGAAGACGACAGTTATTAAAACACAAATAAAAACACAAGACAGTACCTAATTACCTATATATCATGTCTTACATAATAGTAATCTGCGGTAGCCTAGTGGTATGGGTAATGGACTGCTGAGACGAGGTCTCGGGTTCGATCCCAGGTTTACCATGGCACACAAGAATGACTTTTCGATGCCTTTCGAAGTTATGTGTGTATTTATCGCAGGTTTATAAGTGCCCGATTAATGGCAATAGGCTCGCCACCTATTACATTGGGACCTAAACATAAACTGGCGGAATGTGGGTGCTAGCACCTCTGCCTACCCCTTCGGGGAATACAGGCGTGAGTTTATGTTTATGTTATGTTACATAATAGTTAAAAAAATAGTAGGTATTGTCTACTTAATTATAAATTAATGTTAAGGTAAACCAAATCTTACAAAGGATTTGGACTCCAGGTTCCAAATGTTTGGGTTGGATGCAACCGCAATTGGCGCTTTTTTTCAAGCGTAGGGTACGAGTCCAGTCTGCGGTATGTGAAGGAGGTCCATTGTAACTAGAAGCAGATTTCCACTCACCTTCGTTATAGCAGATCTAACGGATTGTGGCTTGGGTTTCGGTGTAGGCTTTGCTGTTGGCGGCGGACTTTTTTCTAAGAAAGGACTGTTTTCTGGAAGACCAAAGTTCTTTGGCAAGTATTGCTCCAAGTCTGTGCCTAGAATATAATTAAAAATATATTTGCTTCATTCTTTATTCCTCAATTTTGTTACACAAAATTAGTTAGGTATTGTAAGCAGCATGCGAGGCTAGAGATCTTTTCCCTGTAGAACGAGTGCTATTGAATTGAATTTACCAACTGTAGGAAGAAATCAAGATCTGTGGACTCGCACCGCTTGTCATGCACAACATGGTCACATTTAGGGTCCTTGTCTACTGCCCGGCTCATACTATAACCGTTCATCATTATTATTTAGGTACACAAGCAATAATTAAATATTTCAAATTAACTAATCTAAACATTTTTGTTTATGTCGTCCACAGGACGATCGTTTTGTCACGTCACGGACCAAAACCGTATCGTACCTACCTACTACTATTATTATTTATTATACTACAATACTTCGCCAGGCCGGGGGTCCGGTTTCTGCAGAGGACACTCCGAGCATGTCGAACGACGTTACTAAACCGTTGAATACAGGCTTTATCATATTTTGAGTACCGAAAATGCCAGACAAAATGAGCTAGGATCAAGAAGTCTAGAACGGCTAGAACCACCACAGATTACCTCTAGAACACTGTGACAATTAAACCGGGATGGTACGGTCATTGACCGTGTGACCGCGTTGTACTTGTAGGTATAGAGGTATGATATGGTTACTGCGCGGCGGAGCGGACATGATAACTTGAACCTAGTGGGCAAAGCAATATCTGGACGAGTTAGGTACATTGTGTCTGATACGGTCATAGTATGCGCCGAAAGAATAGCCAAAGACAAAAGACCTTCATAACATAAACGAAACATGCCATTCCCAATTCAGTAGAAAAATCTTATATAGTTAATTTCCCATTCTACAGTCTACAGTGAAATAAAATCTAAAGATTAATAGACACGCTACTAAAAACACGGTGCTCAAGTCACAAATGCACACTCACTCATTGCAAGTTAAAGAAAACCACACACTACCACAGCACACAAGTGTATGGACAGATACTCGATAATTAAAAACAAAGACCTATTGGTTACACTTCACTAATTAGTAGAACAAACACTTGCAATGTCACCAGGTGTTCAGTAACGAGGCGTGCCAGACAACTCGTGCATTTCTAAAGACTGCAATAGACACATGCGCCATAGTACTTCGGATAATGACGCTAAGATGGTTGTTTTACGAGGGCGTAAGTTGCTAAACGCATGGGCAACGTACACAAACAATATGCAAATATAGACCTCGGAGTCGAGTTAGGATGTCATATTGTCAACGCAATACGGGTAGGTACAAAGTGAATTTGCATAAATATTTCTAAGCTTCTCTTTTTGTTGGAGGACGTTGACGGTTAATCGTATCATCGTTAGTTCCAATGATAACATATTAACTTTAGATTATCACGTTTCTTTTTAATTTAAGTTAATAAAACAACAAATAAAAAATCAAGATTTTTTCTTGTAAATCTATAAAATATCATGATCTTGAGAGATCATAGTTCACCGTTTTTTATTTTGATTCAATACTCAAGCCATTCAAATAATAATTTGCCAACCAACCGAACAACCAAAAAACTTGTTTACGAGGAGATAAAACTTATTTGAATAATGAGAATTGATTTGGCTTTTTGGCTCTCAAAATGGTGAATGAAATAAAAATCTTTATCAGGCATTATCGATGTGGCATAACTCCATAGAATACATTATTCGTAGCCTCCATACGATAAACATGAAGCTAGTAAGAAGTTACCATAGTCTTAAGCTAAATACTTATTTATTCTGTGGCTAAACCGAACTAGTTTCGTTAAAAATAAAGCTATATTTGATTTACAAAAAAAAGATAAGTCAATATTATGTCAATATTATTGTTGTGGTTGCCTACTTATTGAAAACTAACCCCAGAGGGAGGTTCTAAATTCCAATGGTAAACCACATCTTCACTTTAAAGTAGTTAGTTTGAATGTATGTAATACTGTCAGCATTGGATAGGTGGATTTAGTATCAATAAAAAAAAACAAGAAAATAAACTGTTTTTGTATAATGTTATGAGAAGTCTGTCGGAGGATAATAAAAAATCCCCGACAGAGTTTATTGACGTAATTTGCATTAATCAGCTAGTAATTACCGCCTTATAATAACTCATGACTAGCTTGTAGTTAGATAACAACTTTTTTAAATACAAACTTACACAGATACCTACTTTTTTTCAATGATGATGATTTTGATCTTAATTGGGATTACTAGTTACCTATTATTATAATAATCAACAGACAAGAGAGATCGGATCAGAACAAAATATTTAAATAAATATAGCTTCTGAAATTAAAATTACAAAAGTAAATAATTAAATGAAGGAACACTATTAATAGAAGCCTATAGCTTATAGCACAACAAGCCTATAGCCTATAGGTACTAGCTTAATTTTATCGCAGAAGAACTCCCCTGTCTTTAAACATAAAATGCATCATTAATTCGTTACAAGCTTCATTATCTAACTAATCTAAGTATCGTGTTATATCTATAGATTCTTCGTCACTTCACCTTAGATAGAAGAACATAGATGTATTACAATTTCTAATGCACCAGGTAAGTAGGTGTGTGATTGTGTTAGTAAAACGATCACATACAATTGTCAGGAGGCCAGTTAATCATGAATGGCAACGAATATGCAAACCGTTCACCCACTCACCGGAATTAACACCGTTCGCCGCGATCAGTCCTTATTACCCACAAAAACAAAGGAAACATCAATATGAATAAAATAAAACATGCTAAAACTATCATATCAAAGCACCTCTCATAGAAATTCATAAAATGAATGTAGGGTTGTCACTGTCATTCCGTTTGTATCAGTCCTCCTTTTTAAATTAACGCAAATAATACAAACCTCAGGACAGTCTTGCTCACTCAGTATGCGGGTGTAATCGATAAATTTACAGTATTTCGCATTACCGTAAGACATATTTGGTTGGTACAAGTTGCATACAGAAACAGGATGTCAATGAACTATGCTGTGCCTCGTGAGTAAAGTTGGAAAACACCCCACCTGCGAGATCGAGGTTGCACGCGTGCTAGTACAGCCTCGAGGGTGACTTTCCTTTATATTTATTCATTTCACCATGGTAGCGGCGTTTGCCAACTGGTTCATCCGGCATTTGACGATACCTCAACATTTATTTTATGATCAATTTTCAATGAAATACAGGCTATGGGTAAATCTAGATACTGAAAATACTACCTATTACTTAAAAACAAAAAAAATCCTATGTATCCAAGACTGATTTTAATAAAAATGAGGCATGCAAGACCTACAAAAAATAAGTAGGTAAATAACAATTAAGGCATGAAACTAAAGAGTTAGTAAGTAAACCCACAACCTGAATTGAAATCTAAGTACTAATGAAATAATATACTGTGTTCTAAATTATTTCAGTTATTGAATGCCATTCACTAAACAATGACTTCAAACCATTATATTGTAAAAGTCATGAAACTCACGACAACCTTTCTACTAATTGCTACAAAATTGCGTTTTCGAACTTAAACGCACATTTCAAAAATTGTACAAGTTTCCTCATAGTTTTCTGAATATTGATTCCTATCGAACGAACGGCTAAAATGATCTAAGCGAGTTGTATGTCCTTTCAATGATTTTATTTATATTCGAAATCGTATCTATTCATGTATTCACTTCAAACAAGCTCAACTCCTATTTATCGTGCTTTCAGCTTTTCAAAAAGTTAGTGTCAAGTACAAACTTCATAAAGATTACCTTCTCGTCTCTGTCTCGATGAATCAAAAGATTTCCTCTTCTTGACTGCAGTTTTCTGACATATTTTGACGTGTTTAGCAAGCGACTGGGGTACAAAGGTACGTCCACAGACTTGACATGGCATCAACTGAATAGGCCCAGTCGGTTCTGGGGCTACCGGTGCCACAGGGTTTGTCGGTACCGGTGGTGACGGTGGTGGGCCGATCCGGCTCGGTGGCGGCGTCCTCAATATCGGCCGGAACGAATCACCGTTTAGATGGGCCGATACCGGCGACACCGCCCCCGCCGGCACCGGCGACGGTGTACGTGAAGACTTCGAAGAATGCTCCTGTTGTTGCCGTTTACCTGAAAAGAAATAGTAATTATTCCGATGAAAAATAAATCTTTGTTTTTAGTACCCATTCTTCATTTAAACATCTAGTGGTGTGGCAGACGCAACACAATTGCTGATCCATAATTTCTGGAAAATATAATTGACTTGTTTAGTTTAGGAGTTCTTATGGCCACCTTTTAACTCTATCTTCAGACCCTGAATATCAAGTAACATAACAGAGTTTGTTTGGACCAATGATATTACATACAAAAAAGAGGCAGATATGTTATTAGACTGCGCCTGGTGAAGACGCGAAAACGTCCCAATTGGGACGTATCGCATTTAGTATATGTCTGGCAAACGCCGAGTTGTCACGTATGTAAGCGCATAATAAAATTGCAATAAAAATGCTATCGTGTGTTTTAAAAAATGTACAAATTACAACACTAATGTCAATAAAACACGAGGGATCTTCTATCACATGTAAGTACATACAATATTACCGATTTCTTAGTGTATTTCATTAAAATTAGTTAAATAATATTTTTAAAATAATGGCGGCAAAGAAAAAAGACAGAAATACTTTTTGATATGAGCACGACAAGGACACAACAACACTGCTTGCATAGATTATCAGTACAGATGCGACATAGGGTAATTTTCAGTTTACTGCCTACTAATGTTATAATTGACCTGCTGTTCAGTTTTATTTGTTGTTTAAAATTGAGTAACAAAATTTTTGTTTTATTTATTTGTTGTCCTTTAAATAATTGTAATAACCTAAAGCTTTTTTCAAGGTTTCCGACTAATGAAGTTCGACTTCAAGAGTAGATTGCAATTGTTAGGGAACAACGAAATGAGTTTGACTGGACACCTTCAAAAAGCAGCAGAATTTGTAGCAATCACTTTGAAGCCACTGAGAGATATACTTCGAAATAAGGTCGAACATTGCTGAGGAAGAATATAATAATTGACAAATATACTACTGTTCGGCTTCATTCTGCTCATAAAAATAATCCCGATATAAAAAACTTTCTAAGAGGCAGAAAAGAAATAAATTAAATTCATTTGAAGGCGTTTAATTTTTTATTATAACGTCATTGCGTCACTATGGTTTTATTTTCGAGAAATTTCTTTATTATCTTTTTTAATTGTTATCATTTTCCGAAGTAAATAATGACGTTTTATTTTTTCATCGAATTTCATTTCTTGCCTACCAAAGAAATACCCCTTCTGTTCAACAAAATCATAATCTATGCTAAAAAGCCATACTAGAACGAACGAGACGATTGCAGTCCGAATCATTCCGAATTATAGCTATCTTTTTTACTCACGTGCTTATCCCATCTTTCATACTACTTTAACGCTAATTGTCAACTATTGTGCACTGACACATTGCTGGATCAGATTTGAGGAGTCAGTTACTATGAACGTAACATATCTTGTGTAAAATATCATTGGTTTGGACAAAACAAATGAGTCTAAATTCGATAGGTTTGTCTAATTTAATTTAGGAGTTGCTATGGCCACCTTTTTTTTTTTTCTTTTTTTTTATCGTGCGATAAATCCCCACGGATACCACCTCCACAGAGCCGGTGGAGGTGATTATGTCGGACTCGAACCGACTAAAACGCACGCCATCTTGGGTCCTTGGTTGCCGGAGGTGAGATTGCCAAAAGCATATCTCTCGCACCCCGACAGACCCAGGACCATCTCTTTCGAGATGGCCCCCTTCGGGTTGTGGGGACCAAAATGTCCCCATCTAGCCCCGGTTACGGGGAGGCGCACTTTGCGCCGCCGCCGCGGCCTGCTTCTGCTAGGGTGACAGGTGGCTCCACCAGTCACCCCCAGGCCAGCGCTCATGGAGGACGGAGGTCGTTCTGCGACCTCCGACGTCCGGTTCGCCTTCGCTCTGCACGGGCTTCCCGGGCCCGGAGTCTGGTCCGGACCCGACCGGCCGCCTCCTTCTCGAGCATTACTTGCTCGCAGAAGGAGGCGGCCGCATGCTATGGCCACCTGCATCCTCCACTGTCAGACCAGCTACGTGGTACCATATTAATGCATTGTCATCCTACACGTGTACGCAAAATTTCAAAAATTTTGAAGGATACCTATCTGCTTCAAAATCGAGTTGCAAAGTTCCAGCGCTTGTAAAAGCTCTGTCGATGTAGAAAAAGTACCATCCTTAAATTACGAGTCAGTTTTCATATTAAGTATGAATATTATTCCTATCACATCTAACCGCTAATCAAGTTAGATCACGTACCTACTTACTACCAATGTAAAATGTAAAAAAAAAAAACATAGCTTAGAAAAACTTTATAGCTGGCTGGGTTCGTGATTACTAGCAACTATTGGTAACTAGCAAATTTCAAGGTTTTTAAAGTACGTGAAGACGTTTCAAAAATGGGTAATAAAAATGCCTTCATTCATTGTTGTTCACGCAAGAGCAAAATATGTAAACATGACGTAAGCGACCACAACCTCTATATCGATCAGTAAAATTATTAGTAGCTTCGTCACGCGATATTCAGCCAGCTAAAAAATTATAGCTAACACTATTATCGTCTCACGTTAGACGAGAAAAAAACCTTTTTTGTGTAGATATCGTTTGCGAAAAATTCCGTCAATGAGCGTAGACAATTTATTTGGTATGTTGATAGATACTAAATCATATGCTATCTTTGATAGGATTTCTTGGGATCTAGATAACTGGCATTGGGAAAGAGAAGATCAGTAGGATATTTGAATGGCATTCACCAGTTTATGCACAGTACTGTAGCTCTCCAATAAATCTGAAGGTGTTAGGTATGTATGATAGATAATAAATTACAAACCTCTAAAAATTATGAAATAAGCTAGTCGTGGTCGTTGCTGTGGCGGATTTTTTGGAAATGCAATTAATAGAGATTGAAAGGCATTTCAGAATATTGGAAAGAAAAAGCGACCTTTCAATTTGAAGGGTTAAGTATTGTTCATTTTGGGAATAGGAGTAGGTACTTCATAATTCATTCATTCGAGAAGGTCGGGGTAGAACTGAGACCTGTTTTACGACTGAACAGTTTCTTGATCGAGCGCATCACGCTGACGCCAAAAATATAGAAATCATTTTTGCGAGTCTAAACTGCTAAATGTATTGGACCAAAAAAGTTGATATAAGAGGCATCCTGATTCCTGTTCTGTCGGGACTCGGAAACTACTATAAATAAATGGCTATAGAATCCGTTAAAAATTGTTTTTATTTCGAGACTATTAGGACCACCAAGTCAATATCACGAACTGTTACGTTCAAGTTCATTTGAACTGTTAATTAATTCTATATGATGTTTAACGCCCGCTTCCTTTCATAATCGTATTCACATACGATTAAAATTCCGGTTGGTGGGTATTAACATTATAAAATTCTCTGAAGGTCATATTAATACGTTTCTGTATATTGATAAATTCATACTACTAGCCGGCTTATATTTTTCCTTCTTTAGGTTTATTCTAAAATGAATAAGATAGGTTACTACTATCTAATTAATGCATTTTAGATGGAATTCCTGCAAGCGTGTGGAGTTTTGGAGAGACAACATTTTGGAAAATCGATTGGAATAGGTAATCGGTATTCGGGTAACGTCGCGTCGCGATGTGGCGACCAGCTAAAGTGCCTATCTATAAAAAGAGTAGCTTAAAACATTCTGAGTAATTTAGACATTACCTGCTCTAAAACTAAAATAAGTAATAGGCATCTCAATGTAAAGATGATGATAGTGTTCAGTAATTTATTGTAGGTACATAACCAGTAAATAATAAATAACTTCTAAAATGTTCACGTCACGGTTGTTAATTAAGAGGAACAGTAAGTACCGTAATTTATCTGCTGATCTTATAAATGTAAAGCCAATCAAACCAGCACAGAATGTGTTGACTAATATTATTGTCGGTACTTACCTTCTAATGCTATGATATTATGTTATAAGCATTTGATCCTATAATTTTGTAAAGTATTTACAAAATATTTACAAAACTATAAAGCTTAAAATAGTACTCATTTCTATCAAAAAGTTTGTCGCAGTGCGGTTCTACAAAAAGAAACTTTTCAAAGGAAGTGAAATATTAATTAGATCTAATAACGAAATCTATTAGATAAAAATGCGAAGTCTAAATAAATTAACGTTCTGGCCAAGGTTATATTAACAAAGAGAGCACTTAACATGCTATAAATTCTAAATACAGTCGATAAGACAAATTGTGCTTGGCCGTAGTTTGATCGGGTGGCTGAACTCGGAGCTGCACAGGCGCATCCCGTTCAAGTAGCACGCATGACTCGACTACTGATTGACTTTAGTCGGTCCCAGTAAAACAGTTCTGAAGTTTTAAAATAGGAACATCTTGATAGTTTAGGAGAAACCGGATGACTACGCCGCCACAACTTTTCTATCTTTGGCTTTAGTAACGGACGAATAGGCACTCAAAAAAGAACATACGTGTAAAAAAGTCATTATATTCTCAGAAGAAAAATAACAGAACTCTAGAAACAGGGTTATAGTAAAGTTCGGTCTACTCATTATGAAAATATTACTCTTTGGCGATAATAACAAATTAGAGACAACAAAAGAAGTAGATGAGATAAAACAAAACTATCTCGAATACAGATATTAGAATAGATGAAGTCGAGTTCAGACTGCGAACATCTAAAGACTTCAAAGAGTTCAAAAATACAGATTTATTCATTTTGAATTTACCTATCCTAAATCTATTAACATCCTTCTTGTGAAGGTCAAAACAGCAGAATCTCGAAATTGTCAATTAATATTCACAGTAGGTACATCGAGGACTAAAACAATATTAACCTTTCCCAGAAGATGTTTGCCGTTCCCAATATTAAAAAGCGTAAATCCTATATGCGGTACGCGGAACATCGTTCACTCGTGCCGTGAACACAAATTGATAAGTACAGGTTTTATTTAACATCGGGGCCACTAACAAGCGAACCGCTGTCTGCAAGCATCGGGCAAATGTACTACACAACATCAAAGGTTCTGTACAATTCGAGCGGAAAGCAACTGATGAACTTCGATAAGGAATGCGGTACTCCATATTCAAAACTGAAAGTAAAAGCTTTTAGAACAACAGACAACCGCACGGAAAACAGGAACAATGACTAATGTAAAACAAACTTCTAACATTTTGTAAGTTATCATAACAATGTTAAACATGACCTAAAATAGCTAGAGCGTTGTGTATAAAACGTTAGCGTAATGTTATCTCGCATATCTTGTACGGCAAATAAGTGATATAATTGATGCGAGCATAAACTTGAATAGGACTTGAATACCGCATAATATTATCATAGCAAAGCAAGATAACGAGCAAATAAAACATGGTCGATTTTATTATTAAGATGCTAACCACCCTTTATTTCTTCTGATTTAACATTTTAATGAGATATTAAAGTAAATTTGCTTCCAGGGAGCCACCCCAATTCCGTAACCTAAGGCAATATTATAGAAACTAAATAATATTTTGGATTCACTTCTAATATTAAACAGCAATTAGGACTCTAACATCGTCGATAAGGCCATTTATTGGAGGGTGTAGAACATGGCTAGTGAACGTGTTGAATGAGGGTAAGGGTGTTCGGTACTCGTCTGTGCTAGGTACTGAATCGGGAACACGGAACTCTAAGGTGTTGTTATAGGGGGGTCATCGTCTTAATAAAACTTAACGCTTACAATGTTTCAAGTTCATTGTGAAGCAGTGTACTCAAAATATATTTCCAGAAATAGATCATCGAAGCTACGTATCCCTTATTGGTAGATGAAAAAATATGAAGTAGGTACCTAATTGAAATTTTCACACAGATTTGTAATGCACCATCGAAATAAATTAAAAGGAACATAAACTTCAATACATATGCGATGCGAAAGTCCATTGGTATTCTATGTCCACAAAGCTGCTTGTACGATAGAAGATATTCGTTGCCTACATCGACAAAAAACATTGTCAAGCTATGTATTCTTGCTTGATAGACACCTAGATTTTAAACGGACAGGTTAAACAACATCGTCACCTTGGGAGATAATGGAGTGTAGATTATGGAATAAATTAAGTTACAAGATAATTGTAATCTGATGCATAGAGACACCCGAATTTTTTTTGTCGTATTTTATTAAGTTTTATCCTACCTTTCAGCAATTACAGTACCTACCATGTTAGATTTGTTGTTTGCGTGAAATAATTGCATTAAAAATATTACACAGTATTAATAAACTATTGAGAGTGCGCCAGTCAGGGGCGGATCCAGCTTTCCAGACAGGGGGGGGGGGGGGTCAAAACTCTAATTCATTTACAACATGTACCTACTTTAATTTAAAATAATAATAATGTATAAGTAAAGTTCTGTATAATATTTTGAAATGATCTTACTTATTTTTAAAAATACGTATTTATTAGTTAATTAGTTATATTTTGCTTACATGTGTGACCCGACTTCGCCCGGAATACATTCGTAAAGAGACTATAGGACTCTTTATAACAGCGCCATCTACCGAAGTTTAAGCTGAGCTAAGAATCATCTCTCACCTCTCAACTGAATTGTTACAAGATTTGGGCACAATTAAACACCATCAAACATGCGGCAGATATTAAGGTCTTTGTAATAAAAAAAACTGTCGCGGCCAATGCACATGACGCGGACGTGTCAATCACTAGCAAACATACATGAATTCAAAAATATTGAATGAGTCCTTCAAAAGAGACATAGTAAGGGTGAAGTCGGAGCACATCGGTAGAATTGGCGAGAAGCTCAAGCGTCTACCTTCGGGAACTCGTGCATTGTGGTCTCTTGCCAAAGCTATCGAAGGGAATTTCTGTAAGCCTTCCTTTCCACCTCTGCACATGGAAAATGATTCGTTGACCCACAACGCAAAGGAGAAAGCCGATTTTCTGGGCAAACTCTTCGCGTCTAACTCGACCTTGGATGACGAGGGATAGGAACCGCACACTATACCGCGGTGCGAGAGCTGTATGCTGTATGATATCCGGTTTCACCAATGCGCAGTGCCTTTAGCACTTACGTTCCTCGATATCCATAAGTCGAACGGGCCTGATGGAATCCCTCCCATAGTGTTAAAGATGTGCGCTCCAGAGTTGGCACCGGTCTTAACGTTTCTTTTCCGGCTCTCTTCTGGCGTAGTCCCGACATTATGAAATACAGCGCTGGTCCACCCGATCCCTAAAAAAGGCGACCGCTCAAATCCATCCAACTACAGACCAATAACCATTACCTCTCTTTTCTCGACGATAATGGAGTCAATTATCAACTGCCAGCTTATCAGCTACTTAGTGATCAGCAGTACGGTTTCCGTAGGGGTCCGTCAGCTTGTGATCTTCAAGTATACCTGACGAATCGTTGGGCACAGGTGATCAAGACCAAGGGAGAAGTCATGGCGGTAAGTTTGGACATAGCGAAGGCCTTTGATCGGGTCTGGCACAAATCGCTTTTATCAAAGCTTCCTTCTTATGGGCTTCCCGAGAATTTATGCGAATGGATTACTAGCTTTTTAACAGACAGAAGCATAAAAGTCGTACTCCAAGGTGAATGCTCTGACGCTATGTCTGGGAATGCTGGTGTCCGTCAAGGTTGTGTGCTATCGCCTACTCTGTTTCTCCTCCATGTCAATGACATGCTGCAAATTAGCAGCATTCATTGTTATACGGACGACGGTACGAGTGATGCCGGCCGCGCAAACATTTCTCGGGAAAACGTCAACGAGAGCCGTAACAAATTTGTGTCTGAAATTGAAATCTCTTTAGATAAAGTTTCAATTTGGGGTAGACTTAATTTGGTCACCGATTCAACCCCACAAAGACACAAGTTTGTGCGTTCACTGCTAAAAAACAGTCCTTGGTCGTATTCCCTCGTTTTGAGAGCACCCCCTTAACTGTCTCAACCGATATTGGAATACTTGATGTTGACATACCGAGCGAAGTCCAGTTTCGCGGTCATTTATAGGGTAAAGCTAAATTAGCCTCGAAGAAGCTTGGCGTGCTCAATAGATCGCGGCAGTATTTCACTCCAGCTCACAACCAACAACTTTATAAGGCGCAAGTACGGCCACATATGGAATACTGGTCTCATCTCTGGGCAGGAGCACATCAGTGCCAACTTCTCCCTCTAGACCGCATCCAACGGAGAGCGACTCGAATCGTCAACTGCCAGTGGACAGCTGGCGGTCCACAACTGTGCGTTTCTCGAGAAACTTTCGGCCTCGCACAACTAAACTGTGGAATGAACCGTCACCAGCGGTATTTCCGAACCAATACGATCTTTTAAAAGGAAGGCAACGCACTTGTGACTTCTCTGGTGTTGCGGGTGTGCATGGGCAGCGGTGATCGCTTACCATTAGGCGATCCATCTGCTCGTTTGCCTACCTATTCCATAAAAAAAATCTATCGCTTCCTTTTTGGGTTCCGTAGCCAAAAAGCAAAAAACGGAACCCTTATAGATTCGTCATGTCTGTCTCTGTCTGTCCGTCCGTATGTCACAGCCACTTTTCTCCGAAACTATAAGGCCTATTCTGTTGAAACTTGGTAAGTAGATGTATTCTGTAAACCGCATTAAAAATAGAAAAAAAAGCAATTAATTTTAGGGGCAATTAATTTCACTTAGAACTGAAAGTTAAAATATTTTTTTTCATCAAAGCATGTGGGGTATCTATAGACAGGTCTTCAAAAATGCTATTGCCCTCTAACTTCTAAAATAACGGAATGATAAATCTAAAGAAATATATTATGTACACTGCTATGCAAACTTCCAACGAAAATTGGTTAGAACGAGATCTAGAATTTTCGCCTTTCATTCAAATAACTCAAAAAAAGAACATTGTATGAACTTATAACAAGAACTTTTCTATTACGTAAGTTGCTGCTACGGAACCCTTCATGGGCGAGTCAGATTCGCACATGGCCGGTTTTTTTAAATATGAGTCTCCAATTTTAGAGATACGATTAATTTTCAATTTTATACTTATGCATACAAGGTGTATTTTTGAAATGGGGCAGTAAGGGCAGGTACCTTAATCGTTGTAGTTACAGCAAAATGTTCTTAGGAGACCTCCCCTAACTTTTTGAGATATTTTGTACTGCATTCACAGATTTTGGAAAAATCTTAGTCAACAAGAAAAATGCAAAATATCCAAAAAAAATTTGGTAGTAATTGATCCCATTTCTTGAAATATTTACTTATTCTTATTACATATTTTATTTTATTCAATTTATGCAAAACTTACCTATATGAGATTAAGAAAATAATCAGAAGACGATCTGCCCAGGGGGGGTCATGACCCCCATGACCCCCCCCCCCCTGGATCCGCGCCTGGCGCCAGTGCGCCTTTTATTTATTTTTTCAAATGTCTGAAACGCGAAAGTATAATCCTATTTGTCTAATACGAAATATTAAGATATTATAAAGACGCATTAGATAATGTCATAATTTTCTTTAGAGAAGAAAGCGTGTCTAGGTATATCTACACTGTGAACTTTAATTATAAGCCACAAATCGCGTGAAGAATGCAATAAAGCACGAAATTACTTCCTATTCGAACAAATATTGCGGTCGTAGCACTCCAAGATTATAACTTACATGCCAATCGAAGAGCAATTTTTTCACCATCTCCAGTTAGTTCGAAATTAAAATGTTACAACGTGATTATCTGGATTCGTTTCTCCGGACTATAAACCGTTGTGGTATGCGAAAAGAATTGATGATTAACAGTAGTTAGAAGAACAGACAAAGATTTTTGAAAGTCTGACATTCTGACCAAAACTTTATCAATTGCAAC
This sequence comes from Eilema sororculum, assembly GCA_914829495.1. NCBI lineage: Eukaryota > Metazoa > Arthropoda > Insecta > Lepidoptera > Erebidae > Eilema > Eilema sororculum. The sequence goes on from OU618548.1 coordinate 13,120,371, forward strand.
TACGCAGTATAACAAAGCACCTGTCAATATTGTTACGAAATTTTGTTGGTTTGATAACTTGCTATCTACGCTTTGTTGATCAATTTGTAATGGCGATTCACACGACTGGCTTGACATGGGAATGAAAGTATCGTACTTTCATGTAACAACATGAAAGAGTTGTAATATGCAAAGCTTTGGATGATAATGGACACTTTCATATGAAAGGTTATAGTGTAACCGTGAGAAATACCTAATATACCTAAGCAAAGAACTATAATGTAAAGATACATGTGCAAGATAACGTAACGCACGTAACATTTGAGTTTACTTGGTTCGTTCACACCTCTTACGTAAATAAAGGTCAAGTAAGTTAGGCGCTGGAATTCTGGCGTCAACCTTCTAAACTTGAATACTTATTGAGTTCGTAAAATTATTTATTATCCATTGTTAGATCCCTCCACATACCTAATAATATAAAAATATATACTTATTCATGGATTTAGGTCATAGGTTAGGTTGTAAGTTAAGCGTAAAGGTATTTTTTTTAATTCTTGGATTTGGATATTTAGATCTAGATCCTTATAATGCAGAGCCTCTACATGCAACGATTACTAACTAAAACTAAAATGTATAATTGTTATTCCCTTATGTGTACCTATATCTGACGTCGGTCAATGGCAATCGTGCACAAACAGACTATTAAAATAAACAAACGTCCGGTTGGTATATTATGTACAGGTACAGATTGTAAATATATACATAATTCATTTATTGAGGATTGAGAGTGGACTGACAACTGCGTGATTTCGATCTAGTATGTACGAGCAAGTTTATGTAATAAATTACAACGTATTTTATGAAGCTCAACTTAGTGCATAGTCCGGATACTACAAATAAGTAAGTAGGTACTGAATACACGACACAATATTAAGAAGGTACTGAAAAAAGGATTTTTATTCAATTATTGTTTTTAGGAACTGAATTGCTTCAAAAGATGATAGCAAAACTAAATTGTTACGATAAAGGAAGGTGGATGCTAAGCATACCTACCTAAGTACTTAAGTACATAGTCCTTACTTTGAAAATACTAGTGTAATGAAGAACTTTATACATGTAGGTACATACATGTATACATGAGCCGATCGCTGCTACTGCTGCCATGCCACAGTTCTTAGTATAACCTCCATTCCCATGTCTTGGACCTAAAATGTGCGGCGGCGCGCTTAATGCGGCGGCGCGCTTAAAAGCGCACCTCCCCATTCCGGGGGCGAGTCGGGGACACCGTTGTCCCCCCTCCCGAGGAGGGCCAGACCGTAAGGGATGGCCCTGGGTCAGCCGGGGTGCGAGGGATATGTCGATGACAACCTCACCTTCGGCCTGGCACCACGACCCACAGTCGGCGTGCGGTTTTAGTCGCTTCGAGTCCGACATAACCTCCCCTTCCGGCTCCGGCAGGGGGGGTATCCGAGGTGATAACCGCACGGAAAAACAAAAAAAAAACAAAAAAAAAAGGACCTAAAATGTGCTATAATAAAATATGCTATGCGCTAAGTACACGTTTCTTGGATGTATTTTGAAGATAGCACGGGGTACTGATGTGGTGGTCGATCTCAAATTCACCAAGTTATTACAAAACACTGCGTTTTAGGTATGTATATTTTGCGATTTAGGTTCAGGATATATGAATCGAGCTAAGTATATCGCAACGAAGGAGCCGTTCGGAGGAACGGAGGAGGAGAGGTATGCGAATAATTAATTTTGACACTGTTTACCTTTTGTTGTAATAAATATCTAATAGGTAAATAAGTGAAATAGTACCTATAGTTTATCACGAACCCCGAATGTGTAACAATGATGGCAGATTTTGGATGACTTAAAAGTTAGAAGACATAACTGATGTAGAATTAGCATAAAACACGTAGGTATATTATATAGTATGGACTGTAGTAGAGACATAAGTAAGACGCTCTCACGTGTTTTAGGTCTACGCATTCCTTAAACTTGATATAGTTGATAGTATATTAAATACAATTTTAATAAGCTTGTGTAACCCGTTATAGGACAACGTGATCAAGAATATAGATAAAATATATAGGTACGAACAATTTAAAATTTGCAAATTTATTATCAGAACTAGGTATTTCATAAACATTTAATGTAGATAGTACTACAAAGTAACTTTAAACTCTCGCGTTCCGTGATGTACAATAATAATAACGTGAATTAACGCGATCATAGTATCGGTACTTACGTACCTTTGATTTGCCTGACTGTTACTATTACTTATTTATTATTGCACTCGTAGATACTAATTGTAGATACTGACTGTTATTATTATTGCAGATACTAAGTACTCTAATACATACATACTTACTTTTGTTATTAAATGGAACATAGTGTCATCATCTGGACCAGAAATCTCCAAAGCGTGTTTAGTTATTAATGTTATTGTCGAGTTAAAATTATGATCTTTCTTAGCAATTAGTTGGTGCTTACTATTCCTATCAATTTAGATTTGCAAAAGTGCCGCCTGATCAACAAGTTCCCATTACCGGTAACAGATAGGAAAGTCAACGAGGAAGAAAACTAATCTAAAAATGATCCCATCAGTCAGTTTATCGACAGGTCACATGTGACGGCGTCATCCTGTCTATGTTACTCAAGGAGTAGGAAGGTATACGTTTTATATAATAAACTGATTGAAATCAAATAACATCTACGTTCACCTTTTCTGAAATGCGAATGAAAAGTGAACAAATAAATAGGTAATGATTTAAAAGTATCTACAATGTATGGGTCATTAAAAGTCAATGAAAGTATAAATGATATTTCTGGATACATTGGTTCGATAAACAAATAGAAATCTATTATATCTTCATGCTCACGCTACTGCTCAGATTCCGTATCGTAAGAAGCCAATGAAAACTAATACATATCGTGATCTCAAATATCTTGTCGGAATTATTCATATGCGGTGGTCGATTTCTCAATCGTATTTATTTACAGAGATATTATTATTTGGCTTTGTAACGATTACTATATGTAAAACAATCAAATTTACAATTAGGCAATGAATGGATTTGCTACGACCGAATATGTTGTATTAAGTAGCTATATTATTATATGTAAGTACAAGTACTTACTGGGTAAGATGCGGGTGTAGGTACTGTGCAAAAAAATAAGAATGCAATGAATGACGTAGGTATTTAAGTATTTATTATAAATAAGAAACTGACATTTGACCTGCTATGTCTAGGTATAGATATACCTATCAGCTGCACTAATTGTTATGAAGCACCCACTTATTATATGTATGTATGTACAAATGTCAAAGTCACACCACACAGTCACGATTTATCTATAGTTTCTGCCAAGTTTCCAAGTCTTATCAGCATAATAAAGAACGTGATCTCGTTTCGAGAACATATGTAATGGGAAACAGTGATACGACTAAGCTAGATAGTATCAAACAATTTGTCGAAGAAAATGAACCTACTGAAAATTTCTCACGGAAGCAAAGATAATGCAAGTCAAAACAATGTGCAACTGTGGGACCGTGTTTTCATAAATAAGTCGTCCAGATAATAACCTAGTAGGTGTCAAAAGTGGCACGTTTGATAAATTAAGTGTCGACAGTAAATTAATCAATATAACAGAAGGTAACAAAACGAAATACGTTGATTACTGTGAATACGATGAAGAACCATTAAAAAGCAATATTGTACGCATGCCATTGAATCATTAAACAAACAAGTCCATAATTGAAATACAAAAAGAAGACTTACTCTTTTTACGGCGAATCTTGAAACCGCAAAGCATTGTTTTTAACATTATTTAACTTATTTATAATCCACACGAACATGTAACGCAGAGGGAATTATCTTAAACACTGAACTCAAAACTCGCAGTTAGCATAACGTTTCACAGTAGCGACCACGTGCTTATCAGCATTGTATTCTGCCTAGACTAATAGGTACCTATGTATGTTATAGTTATAAGTTACTGGCCGTTCAAGGTTTCTTTGCAAAGTTTCAAGTGTTTCAACGGATGTGTCAAATGTAATTTATTTTTTTCTTCATCTGGCCATCTTCGGTCTGCATACTAATAAGAAACACTTCAGGATTGTTTTTGATATAGGTAAGAAATGAACATAGGTTAACTTATTAGCAATTTATAACTTTATAATATTGCCTGACTAATACATAGTAAAAATATTTATATCATCAAAGACGGTAAAGTAAACTGATTACATTGGTGTTATTAGTTAAGTACATAGTTGAGTGCATAGTTCTTTATTTTATTATAAGAGCGATGCCGATGGTTATAAACGCACTAAATCTTCGAGGGGTAAAGTTAAAAGAAGCGGTAAAAGCCGTTACTTACAGAATTATTAAATGGACGCGTATCTCACACCCTACCATTACCGGCTCCTTGAAGAAAATCGGTTCGTTTGTTGTTCAGAGCAGCTGTTCATCGCAAACAGGGTCACACCGCTTCGCAAAGAATGCAATAAAAAATGTGACAGTTGCTCCAGCTGCGTACTTGTTTAAGGGAATGGCGACTGACACTATTTTGAACAACTCTTACAGCAATCTGTACTACCAATGATACTATAAATACCAAGTACTCTGTATTGTATCGATCGAGATTGGGAGTGGGTAGGTTACCTACATTAATAAATACATTTTTTACTTATCTGAGTGCAAGAAATAATAGATTATTAATTATAATTAATATAATGTTAATTCATAGAAAAGAAAATCACAAGTTTATAGCAAAATTAGATAAAAATACATATAATTAGCCCAGTGGAATGAATATTGATACTTGATAATAGTATTTAATTGTGTTGCTGAGTCTGAGTAAGGTTATTGGCTAATGGCATATTGCCTTTAGACTTTGGATTTATAAATATAGGAACTGATTTAAAAAATAGACTAACCTTTCTTTGATCCAAATAAAGATTTAAGTTTCGATATAGTCCTCTTTTTCATTTTATTAGTTTTTAGTTCACACTTTTATGTACTACACTAATTTCGACACCAAATTTGTAGACATCGGTTTACAACCGACAGAAATACACTCGACACTACGTCCTCAAGTTTTTCAGGCAATCTCGACTTTTTGCTCCTTTTGCCGCTCTTATTTCCGTGCTACGAAAATAGTCCTAACGCAACACTTGCATCGCTGCGCAGACGCATCACTCTTATATTATGTATTACGCTTAACACGAAATATCACACTTGATTTAAGGGTTAAAAAGTAAATTGTGACATAGAAAAGTAAAACACTAACAAAATATGAATACCGTGACGTACATTTTTAGCTAGCTCACTAGTGTCCCTTTTTTGTTATCTACTAACCTCGCTTATCACTACTATCAATATGCAATCCCACGTCAAGTGATAAGTGTGAAAAAATTAATAAATTTACGCGCACGAGTTTACGGTAGGAAATTCATCAGAATACTGAACATAAATAAACATTTTGTAATTATGTTCGTAAACAAGTTTATGATATGTCGCGATAGGCGTTACAAATTTGAAGATCTACACGAGAACTGTGTTGCACAATTCTTTGACCGCTTGGGCGTAAGACACCAAGTAAGAAAATACGTTTCAGGCGGGAACCATCACGCCGACGCCTATTCTTGGTCGTGCTACGAACGCAACTAAACACGCAGCGGCGCACGCACAGCACACGAGAATAATTGAGAGCTTGACCGGTATACGTTATACTGGCACAAAAATTGTCAAACTTGAGTCCCCTTCCGCTTACAGAATCCCATTTCCGTCAGTATTCAATCAACCGGAGAAATGTATGGAACTCGTTAGCAATATTTAGAAATACGGGCGGCACTGTGGTGACAACACCGGAGACTGCACATCCGCTGACTCCTTTTAAAAACGAAATCTAACGAATGGCACTTTTGGGAAGAATCAATTCGAACTGGGATAATGGGCCAGTTCTGCGTATTAGTAAATCGCTAAAGGGTGCGAGAGATATAAGAATACCAAGGGTTGGTGTGAGGAAGCGAGACAAAATAGCAAAAAAAGGGAGAGGAATTTAAAGTCCGTAACCTATATGAAAAAAGCTATGACAACATTTTGTGAGAATGCAATTTTTTATTATATAATTTCAATGATATCATTATTATGTAGGTAAATTATGATTATGATACAATGCAACGTTTTTTAACCCAGATATCTAAGTAAATGACACAAATCTCTAAACTTTAACTGAAAAAATCGGATTCAAGGTGTTTTTGGAGGAGTATTTGAAACTACATTGATTCAGTTTGAAGCTCCGTCTATAATTACAACCACTTTGGAAGAGACGCCGTTAACGGAAACATAACGTATCCTCTTTGAAACGCCAACTAAATTAGTCCTGTTGAAAATTACTTCCTTCATTGCTGTGTATATGGACGAATTCATTTTAAGTGGGAGTACATAGGGGATGAGACGAACAAGAAACACCCAGTTTGTAAAAGAAAAAAATACGATTCTCTTATAAACATGGACTTGATTTTTGACGATGATATTAAAATGAAATTAGTAGTTACAGCAAATAAAGGAGTGAAGATTAAATAAATTTAATATTTCCACAACCAAGGAAATCGATAGTCGATTACTAATAATAAAGCTAAAAATACCTCCTGTATTTCTTGATTGAAGAACATACGTTTTAAAATGGCTTAATTTAAATTAATGCACTACAAGTCTACAAGGCTTTTGCATATGCACAATCTCGATTTCTCAAGAATTCACTCTATGCGCCTCGTTTATTCACTCCTTTTGCAAAACAAACAATGTCGTACCGTGAAATATGATTAGTCGCAATTGAATACTACATAGTTGTGAGTGTTGTGACACTGTTTGGGTTACTTCATCGAACACGTGGTGATAGCATTTGCGAAAGTGCTTCTCATTTGACCGTTTGCAACTGACATTCTTCATATTAGATAATACTCGTACAATAATCCACAAAATGTAATTATTTCAAAAAGAGAAATGCAAGAAGAGTTAAGCAAAATTGTAAGTATATTGACTGGATCTAAACTGATGCATGCGTATATAACAAGCTAAGTAAAGAATGATAATGGCTTGTTACTGTATCATGCTTGGTGGACCGTAGAATAGGTCGACAACGCTAGGCTTGACGAGAGATAAGGAGGGAGAGCGCTTAATAAATTTATTGGCGATTTCTGTGAACGTAATGCACGCAATGGCGCGCATCCAACCAGTCTCACACTTGGTTGCGTATCTCGACTCGACATAATATTTTAAGGAAGCATAACAAACTTAACAAAATAATTAGATACTAGAAGAAGAAAAAGATACATCAAACATGACGATGAATCGTAACTTTACAATACGTATATTATGGTCTACGTATACCTACTAATTAGCGACCATTCGTCTTCTTAATATGCCATTTGAAGAGTTCACTTCGAAATTTTAGTATAGATGTTATATCAGAGGTTATGAAATGAGTCAAGCGAATTCGATATGCAGTACAAGCCAACAGATGAATGGTGTTTGAGGACATAACGGTAACAGAATATCATTCAATTTGAATAGAATGCATCATGCGTGGGTTCGATTTATCGAAAATCAAATGCTGTCCAATACAAATTAAATGACTAGCATTACAAACTGTTTAAGAGAAATTACCACTATCATGAAGGTGTAGGTAAATCCCACTGGATCTCTTATCCATTATAAATTTGAAAGTTTGTGGGATTGGACGTTTGGTACTGTTTTATGCATATTTTATGAATCAAATTTGGCACAGATATGCTTGATATATAGATGTATATGTATTAGTCTAGAATAGGACAAATGTAACTTGTTATCCCGGGAATAGGTTCCTGTGGGTTGCGGAATTAGATTAGTACCTATATCACGCGGACCAAGTCAGGGGCATCAAACTCTTACGACGAATAATAGTATCTAGACATTATTATAGGAGACAGTTTATATGTACTTAGCCCATCATAAAGACTAATAAGAACAATGCCATTATGAACCAAAAAACAAGTTCGCGTATAAATACTCAAACCAGCTTATGTCGTGATTGTCATTTAATACTTAAACGTAACTCCCGTCACACTCAGACCAGCTTCCAGACAAAACAATGGAATAAAACCACAACTACCAAAATCAGGTTTTGGTATTATTACTGAATTTGTTATGTAACTCACTGCTAGTAGACAAAGATCATCAGGATGGTTGTCTGGGTTATATACTTATATTTATGAAGCTTTATTAATACAGTCGCCAAAAAAAATCGTTCATTGAGGATTCTGTACAAAATTGGATTGTGGGGCGTAAGCGTTGCTGTTGGAATGCTCTTGTCCCCATACAATATATCGTCATAGGTTGCGGTATTATGCGGTTCGTTTATCAACACCAATAAGTTTCTACCACCAGTACGTTATGCCTGTTGTGACTTGCGGTGTTGATGTTCATGCTAGTAAAAACACACACACTGAAAGTCATGCATGGAGCTATGGTGCGAGCTATGCGTGGCATTTCTTTGAAATATTACATTCGAAATGAGGTCATTCGAAAAAGAACTACACTTACCAGTTGGATTTTAAAATAAGCATCAGATTGCTTTGACAATGGATTGGCCACATCGCAAGTGCTTAAGTTGAAAATAGCGAAACAACAGCTATATAAATTAAAAGTGGACCGTTCGATCGTTGAGTAGCGTATGTAAATAAGTAGTTGACGTTTTTGGTATCGGACGAGCTACTTAATCTCACATCAATGTAGAATAATGGCAACAAGTCGCCAACGGAAGATTTAAAAAAAAAGTAAGAAAGCATCACCAGAAAATGTGTTTCTTTTTTTTATAAAAGGATACGTCAATTTGACTTCGCCTCGCCTGATGGTAAGCTAAAGGCAAAGTCTTGAAAAGAGGGTCACCGTCGTAAACATGTACCAAGTTAACAATGCTGGCACTCAGCTTGACAGCCTCATCAGATGCCTTTTCACGCCCTGGTTATAGGACCCGGGATTGTAGGAAGAAGGAGATACGTGAGCTGGCAGGGAGTTCCAATAGGCAGCTGGAATACATCACTTTAAACTAATAAAATAATTCTAGTGGACTACGTGGATCTAAAGCAGTTTACGAAACGTTGGTGTTAACAAACATCAGCTCTGTATAAAGCTCGTGTCGTGGCAAGTGGAATAGCACTTTACTCGGTCATGGTAATACCCACAGGCACCTATCAAAAATCAGTAAAAACACTTCTGTGACTTGACTGTGTGGGCGATATTGCTTATTTTTACATATTTAAGTAACTATAAGAAAGTAGTAGTATTGAGCCAATTGTATGATATTATATTTGTTTCTGGCAGGTATATCCATTTTGAAAATACTCTAGTCACGTGCCCCTTTTGGTGAATATCTTGACCCTATTTTCAGACCACAACAATATGAGGTACTGAGAACGGATAGTCTGATCAATATCTGAAGATTTTTGCAGTCGGTATAGAACTAAATAAGTAGATATATTATGTAGATTTAACCAAACTAACAATAAATCGAATCCAAAATTAGTTCACCTTTCTTTATTATTGTTCTGTACCTACCTAAATAAATAGAAAACTCCCACACTAAGAGAATAATCGTTGCCCAGTTTTGAGAGCCAGGGGCATAAAGGAACACCAGATCATACTCAGGACAACTATATTTTCTAGCACCCACAAATAAAATTATCCAACATGGTAATCGAATCCAGAGAACACGACAAGGAGCTTACAACTACGAAACCTGTAGACAGAGATCAGTAAAGAAAGCTATACAAACTTGACGAAGATAAATAGCGACATGTTTGGTTTACCATGCTTTCATGTATAATGACTCGCGTTCATGCGTCCATGCGAGTAATGGTTGGGACGTGACTTCCATTTTCGTAGTGACTTATCGATAATACTTGCATTGTCTCCTGCCATAAAAAGTCTATTAGAGCTGGCCTCGAGATACAGGTGACTGTCGAATGTTTAATGCAACTTTGAAATGTTTGAATATAGACATCAATTTGCAGACAGGCGGTCTACAGATATAGTCAATACATTTTTTTACGTTGCCATTGAAGTTTGTTTATATTTAGGTTTTTACGGCGTTTTCACTCCATATTAATGGCTTTATTGAATTCAGAATCGATGCTCGATTTAGTAAGAATTGCTAAAACAGTTTTAGTTGACATTTGTTCACCAGTTTACACGTCTGCCTGGACTGAACCCTTAAGGTAGGTAATTATGTTTTCAAAGACATTTCGACCAGATAGCACTGGTGTTGCAATTTTAACAAACCCCGTTATCAACTTACTAGACCCAAGAATTGAAGCACGTATCATATGCACTTAAGGATGCTAACTCGCTAAAACATCACCCAGTGATATGATAGACATTTTTAAGGACAACAAAGTAATGAGCAATGTCTGAGTATGCAACAACAAATGCAACTCGAAACGGATCAGTCTCATTGCCCTTTATAGTTCACAATGTTAACTAGTGAGTGAGCCAGTTTCACTGTAATGCCCTCATAACATGTGTGACTAAAGCTAGACGGAAGTGATGACTGCCGGTATTTGCGCAGGTCATGTCATCGCAGACAAACAAAACAAGCATACAAGGAACCGACTTAAAGCATCATTATCATCGTAGCTATTTCCAGTTACATCCAAAGTTATCACTTTGAAATCCGGGGTCAGGCCAGCTTATTGTTTTTGGTCGGGCCTATCCGGTAGTGACTGCCGGTTTGGCCTCCCAACACCGAGGGGAAGGCCTGCGAGAGAAGATCGTCCCTCAGTGACCAAGTAAGGGTATTCCCGTAAAAAAGGGAATTTTATTGTTAATACGATATCAGATGGACCTTTGAATTAAAATGCTTTATTTTGTCAAATCGAAGTTTAGATTTCAGGAATTTCCTTTCATTTAATTTACCAAGTTTGTTAGAGAGATTTGATTCTTATGATTGCCACGCCACTATCGATAGAAGGCATTAAATACAGGATGTAATTTTGTCAGGTTTTAGTCAGTTCAATTGCCGAGTGTCTCAGGCGAGTTTTCGAAAATCTATCAATCAAATCAAGTTTTATTTCTTTTAAAAAATAAAGGGATGTTTCCTTTGAGTAAAATCCTCTATCTTCGAGTACTTCCCCTCCAGGGGGCATGGAAATCTTCCACCCTGTATACAGCGGGTATATACCGGTTCGCAGATGAGGTTGGTTATCGGCCCCGAGGTCTTGGTGGGCCCTTTACCTTTGACGTGCCAATGCCGATGAAAGCTTTGTGAATCTAAAATTAAATCCCGCCTGGGCCTGGACCGACCACAAATAATTGTTCTTTCTAAATCGATTTGAATTAATAAATAAATAAATAAATAAAGAACTCTTTATTGTTCACCAATTCAATATACAACAAATGGATTTTGTTTAGGTACAGGTTATGTGGTAGACAATTGGCGGCCTTATCGCACTGAGGCAATCTCTTACAGGCAACCATAGGATGGAGAAGGATACATATGAAGAGATTTGGGGCAGTTGGTGTACATAGATATTAAATATTATAGTGTAGATGATTAGATAAATGTGATGAGTACCTAGAGAAAGATATATTACATAATAAAACATACATACATACATACTAATAATATTTCGGTAGAATTTGTTTATAATGAACAGTAAATAGGTAGTAGACTTAAATATTATTATTCACATACTATGGGACACAGTAGATATATAGTTTGGTAAGACAGAGAGGAAGGGTAAAATAAGTATAATGTTAAAATGAACACTATTCCTCCTGCAAATAGTGAGCCGTAACTAATTTTTTGAAAACTGGCAGTGATTGTGCACGTCTTATAGTGATAGGTAAGGCATTCCACAATCGGACCGCTTGAACGGTGAAAGATTTATCCATGAACATTGTGGAGTGTCTAGGCATTTTCAGTTTCAAATTCACTGACGATCTCAAGGTCCTTGAGTGAGTGTCGCAGAGAAAGTTGAAGCGTTCTTTTAAGTATATTGGAGTGAGAGGATGAAACAGAATGTTATAGAGAAGGGAAAGAATATGAACATTTCGGCGAAGGCGTATAGGTAACCACTTGAGTTTTGCACGATATTCGGAGATGTGGTCATATTTGCGAAGCCCAAATATGAACCGTATACTGAGGTTCTGGAGTCTCTCAAGTTTATTTAGTTGGTCTTCGGTGAGATTTGTATAGCTGGCATCAGCATAATCAAGGGTGGGAAGAAAAAGAGATTGCGCTAGCGCAGTTTTCGTGGTAATGGGCAGTAAACTTCGGAGCCTACGCAGGGACCCCGCTGTGGCAAACATTCTGCGGCTCACCTCCTGGAGCTGAGGGCCCCAAGAAAGACTACTATCCATGTAGATACCAAGATTTTTGACTTTGTCACTATACTGCACCTTGGTACCGTCACAGGTGATTAGGGGGAGGAGCGACCAGTCTGTTCTTGAGATAGCGTGTGTGCTGCCAATGACTATAGACTGAGTCTTATTTGGATTTAACCTCAGACCAAATGACTTACTCCAATCGCATATCTTTTCCATGTCTTTGTTAATAGTGTCGACGGCATCCGTCAGTTTATCCTGGGAAGCCCTTGTATAAATTTGCAGATCATCTGCGTATAGGTGGTAGGAAGAAGTGAGATGTATAGTGATTGAGTTTATGAAAACTGCGAAGAGTAAAGGAGATAGCACGCCACCCTGTGGTACACCAGCAGACGTTTGGCACCATGTGGAGACAGTGTCTTCGATGCGGATGCGCTGCCGGCGACCAAACAGGTAACTTTGAAACCAATCAATCACTGCTGGAGATATGCCAAGAGAGCGCATTATGCCGAGTAGAACGTCAAAATCAACGTTATTAAAGGCGTTGGTGAAATCTAACAGAGCTAAAACAGTTAACTCACCGTTTTCCATACCCGATCTGATGTCTTCCGTAATATGAACCAAGGTTGTCGTAGTACTATGGCCAGGACGAAACCCAGACTGGAAAGGATTTAGGAGTGAATTTTTAGATAGAAAACCACTTAGCTGAGAGTGAACTAGTCGTTCGAGCACTTTGGAGAGAAAGGATAGGATGGATATAGGTCGATATTCTGAAAAGGAGGAAGGGTTACTCTTCTTAGGGATAGGCGTAATTTGAGCATCTTTCCATGCACTTGGAAAGGTACTGCATGTGATCGAGAAGTTGAAGATGTGACAGATTATAGGGAGGATTTCGTCAATGATAGGTAGGATCATATTACGGCCGACACAGTCAGCTCCCACAGCGTTAGACGTAATCGACATTATACTCTTCCTAACATCACAGCTAGTGAATTGAGTAAAGAAGAATGGAGAGCAGTCGGGAGTGGCAAGGGAAGAAAGATAATTTATGGTTTTAATTTTGACAGCAGGGTCGAAAGCGGACGGAGCAGTAAAATGTTGATTGAGAGAATTTATATCTATGTTATTGGAAATTACGTTATGCCGAGACTTACCTACTCCCAGTGACCTTAAAAACTTCCAGACATGAGCTGGGTCCCCGTTTTCAATAGAGCTGTGGATATATTGGCGTTGAGCATTCCTACACACCTTTGTGCAGTGATTACGAATGGCTACATACTTGCAGCGATTCACTTCCGTAGGACGACTTCGGTATCTGGACTTGGCTGCAGCCTTTTTGGTAATTAATGATTTAATATCATTTGTCAGCCAAGGCGATGGCAGGTGTTTAACCTTAATTTTGCGCAGAGGTGCATGCAAGTCGTACAGATTGGTCAAGTTGGATGTGAGCAGTTCCACCTTTCGGTTCACGCAGTTGGAGTTCTGAAGTGTTCCCCAATCGATGGCTGCGGCATCCCTACGCAGGGCACAAAGGTCCATTTTACGAAAACTACGTAGCCAGAGAAATTTAGGTTTAGGCTTAGGTGGACGCAGTTTGTATGACAAATATAGCAAGTCGTGATACGAAAACTGGGTTGCAGGGCATTTCCCATGTTTTGCAACACGATCAGGAGAAGAAACAATAATTAAGTCGAGTAAAGTAGATTGACAGTGTGGATAATGGTGAGTAGCATCCGAGGGGAGAATTGTCAAATTTTTCGATTCGATGATGGAGTTCAAGGTGGAGGAACGAGAGTCGTTCTTTAGGAGACAGGTGTTAAAGTCACCCATGATTATGGCTTGACTGCACGAGGGAACTAGGTTTTCTAATATAAGCTCGAAGGAAGAAAAGTAGTTTATAAGAGAAGAGGGACAGTAGAAAACACCCAGTAGAATTTTTGAATGAAGGAGTTCAATTTCCAGAAAGAGATGCTCCCCAGAGTGGGGTGGCTGAGGGGAAATGCTGATAACAGTGAAGGGAATCTCAGTACGTAGATAGATGGCAACACCACCACCCTCACCAACTGCCCGGTCATTTCTGATCAGGTTGAAACCAGGTAAAGAAAATGAGGCAGTGGCGTGGTGTGGGTGCAGCCACGACTCCGAGATGAGAATTGCATGTATATTTGTACAGTCAAACGCTGCCAGCATATCCGGGAAATGAGCCGAAATGCTTTGTGCATTTATGTGGACAACGTTGAAATTCAAGGGAACGTCAGTGAATTGAGATTCAAGGATTTCTGCAAGTGACATTTGTGATGGTATACTACAAAAACTTGCATCACCACTGCTCAGAGAACAGTAGTCATCACTGTCACTACCACTATTTGTGAATGCCATGCATCTGATATATATAGTCTGTTAATAAGAACAGAAAATAAAATAATATAATACAGTATAAAATAAATAAATATTTGGCTAAAGCGTATATATACTATACCTCCATCTGCCGGTGGCATGTAGAAAACTACAACACAATGAGAGTAATTAATTAATAACAAAGTAAGTAGCGAAATATACATATTTTTGTAAAAGACACGTTGCAGAGATAACATAAAATATAACGCTTTCGGTCTAGGTAGGCATACTAACATCAACTATGATAATTTTTTTTTTTTTTTTCTTAACAAAAACTGTAGAGTACATCAGACGGTGCGCAGATCCCGACATGCTGTATGTAAATCAAATGAAGATCGTGAAATGTGCGAAGCTGGAACGCGCTGTCGACATCCACACATTGTCGTTTATTTCAACCATAGACTACACTACGTTTTCAACCTTTTCAACGGTTGACAATATTGACAATACGTCGTGAAATAGCTGTCAATGTCAGTGTCTGTCAAACTAATGAAAGAGTGTATCAATGTTGTTATTGTTTTCTGAATACGGGTATACAAGTTTATTATGCAGATTAGTGTAAAATACCTTCTTGCGTGAGACTTAATTGTCATATTATTGGAGTATTAATAGTAATAGGAGGTATTTTATGTAAACGTTGAATTTCACCCGGACCGAAAGTGTAGGAGTGACAATATTTGAACTAATAAGACCGTGACTTTAGTTGGAACAATGTAAATGGATGCAACCTCACTTTCTAGTCGTCACTGCTCGTCTAGGTTTTGAAGCGGCTGCTTTCGGGGCGGCGGCGAGGCTCGGCTCCGACGGTTGCGATGGGATATCCGGTATCTTATTTAATTCTGCGAGTGATGTCACACGATGCCTCACGTCGCCTGAACCGAGAACATAAACGTTACCGTCCTTGGTCCAGCTCCGAGAAATGCCAAAGCGTTCACGAGCCGCAACGAACACATCGTGTCTGGATTTTATCAGGAACTCCGACACCGTGATTCCAGAACCCTTGAGCTTTGTTTTATTATACCACAGTTTATCGCGTATGGCATGATCGCGCAGTTTGAAGAGTAGAGGTCTAGGCTTCTTTGAGGATGTTGCTCGACCCATTCTCTGGCAACGCTGTATGCAGTCTGCCGGAAAATCAGTCATACCGAATTCCCGCTTCACAATGCCCACCACTACCAGACTGGGGTCTTCCTCCTTGGATTCCTCAACACCATGAAGCAGAAGGATCTTTCGACGTCTCTGAATCTCAATTCCGTCAACAGTGTGAGTCAAGGCGTCCAACTGCTGCTGCAGCATTTTAAGTGCCTGTGTGACGAAGGCTCTGTAGTCCGTGAATTCAGCTGCTAGACTAGATACAGAAGTTGGCTCACTTGATGCTCTTAGTTTGGCTTCAAACTCCTCCATCTTCCTATGAATGCTGCTGCTCATTGTGTCCATCGTGGCTTGCATGGTATTCATGTTGGAGAGGTTCGTACTGTTCAGTGAAGTGTTGTGTATTTGAATGATGAGATAATGTGAAAAATATTATTGCACCCGGCAGGTAGACACTTTATCTACTAATTATTAGCATAAATTTGATTTAAAATACAGTATTTATAATTATTAATATAAAATTTAAATTGAGCCCAAAAAGAAACCAAGTGAAAATTAAGAAAACTTGTTCTGAATCCATACTTCCGTACTAATATTATAAATGCGAAAGTAACTCTGTTTGTCTGTCTGTCTGTCTGTCTGTATGTTACGCTTTCACGCCTCAACCACTGAACCGATTTTGAGGAAATTTGGTATAGGGGTAGATTAGACCATGAGAAAGGACATAGGCTATGTTTGGTCGCGATAACCGACATCCACGCGGGCGGAGCCGCGGGCAAAAGCTAGTTGGCTATATTTATTATTATTCATCTGGACATGAGGGAGAAAGGACTGACAGTAGCTGAGAATGCCAAAATTCAAAACCATGAGAAGGTAAAAAGATAGTCCCCTGTCTCCGATACCCATCTATCAACACTAGGTAATCAGTACGAGGTATACATCAACAATGTTATTGTTATTGCTACATTCTTTGGTTATGGGGGTAAATGAAACAGAAAATGTAGGTACTCGTAGCTATTTGAACAAAAGGGCGATTGCACTATACCCAGCAACCTATTTAAAACTTAACAAGTTACTGATTACGACGACTTTCGCTTACTAGTCTGTTGTAAAAACAGTTCAGAATTTATTTGAAAGGGGAATATATACTGCAGGGAATATCGGTCGGAAGAAAGCAATTCATGATTGATGACCTTAATTTCCTATCGATAGTCTACGATACTATCAATAGTTGAGTGCTTAGCTGTGTTTTAAGGAAATTGAAACCAATAATTATTTTGCATTTGGTTGCAATATATCTTACTTTCACAATTCCTGCTTCTTAATATAAGTAAATTATTAGTTAAGTTACTCCTCTATCCTATTGAAGTATAGTCGACAGAGGAGATACGTTCGGACTTTTTCATATAAAGTTATGATGATTGGTATGTAAAGGTGCAATAGTAGGTATCTCCTTTGTCCGACTGTACGTCGGAACCGGCCCAATAAGAGATTAAATTAAAGAAACCGTCTAATGAAAGAACGGAACCGAAAATAAAAACTTAAATAATTAATATGTAATTGTGGATATATAACAATATGAAATTATAGATATTATCAGCTGCGATGTCATTGTACTGTTTATTAGTGCAATGATGCGAGTTTTTCAATTGTCTGCATTGCCTCCACATCGCGAACTCAATAGACTCCGAATACAAATGATTGATTCCCATCTGCACACAGATGGCGAAATTGGTTCACGAATCATAACAATAAATATCAATAGCGGACAAGTACCTACCAGAGAGAGGCGCACACGTGTTTGATCTCAAGTACATACATACATACATACATAAAATCACGCCTGTTTCCCATAGGGGTAGGCAGAGATCACGGATCTCCATTTGCTACGATCCTGACATACTACTCTCGCTTCATTCACTCTCATTACATTCTTCATGCATGCTCGTCGGTTTAGGGTACTCCTGACCTGCCCCTTTTCTAAAACTTCCCCGATTTGGTCCAGGTATGTGCGCCTAGGTCTTCCCCTACCGACAGTACCCTCCACACTCGCCTCATACACCTGTTTCGTTAGTCTTCTTTCATTCATTCTCTCAACATGACCGAACCATCTTAACATTCCTTTCGCAATTCTCGTCACTGCATCTTCTATTACTCCACATCGCTCTCTTACCACGCTATTTCTCACTCTATCTCTCAAGGTCAATCCACACATACTTCGCAACGCACGCATTTCTACTGCATTCACTCTACTCTGATGCTTTTTCTGCCACACCCAACTTTCGCTACCATACATAAGAGTCGGCACTAACACTCCTCGATGTACAGCCCGTCGTGCCTTTTCGGACAGTTTCCGGCTGCTCATAAAGTTGTGCAGTGCCCCATTCACTCTATTTCCAGCTGTCACTCTCCTTTCAACATCTTCTTCATGCTTTCCATCTCTTGTAAACAATGTTCCCAAATATATGAACTCATTCACTTGTTCCACTCTTTCTCCATCTATACAAATCTTACACTCTGTCACGCATTCATCTCTTTCAAAAACCATAACTTTTGTCTTACTAACATTCACTTTCATTCCTTTTCTCTCAAAAGCTCCATGCATAGTTGTTACCATCTCCTGCAACTCATCTGCCGATGACGCAAGTAAAACCTGATCATCAGCATAGAGAAGACATTTGACGAGTAACTCATTCATTCTTAAACCACATTCTTTATCTTTCAATTCTTGCAAACAACTGTCCATGAATAAGTTAAACAGCCATGGTGACGCTACACATCCCTGTCTTACACCCTTTTGGATGCGAAACCAATCAGTGTATGACCCATGTATCCTCACGCAAGCACTGGAGTCCTCATAGAGAGACCTCAGAGCTCGAATAAGGCTGCTGCTCACCCCATACATAGACAGTACCGACCAAAGTTCATTCCTCATCACTTTATCATAGGCCTTTTCCAAATCCACGAATGCGCAATAGACCTTTTGACTCTTGGCCAAAAATTTTTCGGCTATGCTTCGCAAGGAAAAGACCTGATCCGTACATCCCATTCCCTTCCTAAAACCCGCTTGTGCATCCCATATTTTCTCATCGGTTTCTTTCATAACTCTCTCTATCAACACTTTCGCATACAGTTTGCCGACGATGCTGAGTAGGCTAATGCCCCTGTAGTTTTTGCAGTCCTGATGCGAGCCCTTTCCTTTGTAAAGTGGAACTATAACGGCCTTACACCAATCACTTGGTACACGACCGTTAACCCAACACATGTTGAATAGGCGGCACAACTGACTTGCTACGAGGCCATGTCCAGCCTTCAGCATCTCGACTGTCACCTTATCATATCCCGCTGCTTTTCCAGCTTTCATACTTCTTAATGCATTCACCACTTCATTCATACTAATACCACTTTCATCAGCATTGACATGGTCATCCATCACCGAGGTTAGTGCCTGTACACCATCCTCTCTTTCAAACAAGCTTTCAAAATAGTCCTGCCATCTTTTTAACACACATTCTCCACCTTTTACAATACTTCCATTCTGGTCTCTGATAGCGTTCAACTCGGAGCTCTGCGTTTTTCCTCTGGCTGAACGAATGGACTTCCAAAAGAACTTAATATTCGCTTGGAAATCCTCAGATAACCTTTCATCAAACACGTCTTTTTGTTCATCTTTCTTCTCAAGTATTCATTCATATTAAAGTCAAATTATATAGATTTTATTGCAGCAACTGATACGAATTTATAAATGGTGTACATTTTTGAGTCATGCTGCTAAAATAATGGTCAAGTAAGGATTTGTCTGTTTGAGAACAGGGTAACCTAGTACTCTATGACTATTCCAATAATATTTTGAGGACCAGTATAAGGTATTCAAAATATTTTCTAAAAATATTTTTCACAAAATTATCTATAAATATTATAGTGTCGTGATAGTTTAGCTGTACCGAGACTGATTGAGGTTCCAAGATATCGATCCTGGGACCTGATTCACAGCACCTGTCACACACACAATAGTCTGCATGGACTCCGAAGACGGGATCCCTTTTACTAGTGGCCGAAAACATATTTGAAATGTATTATATTATTATATTATTATATAATATATAATATTATTATATTTACCTATGCTTGCCCCTTCAGATTAATACGGTGTGAGTACCTATACATAAATATTTATTTCGCTTATGTTTGGTGTAAAGGCTGATGGTCACATTAAATCAATAGCCGGTGTGGGCGATACCTACCTGTGAAGCCTACACACAAAAATATTTGTGCATCACACGTCATAGATACAATTTAAGTATTCGTTCGCTTGTTGGTGACAATAAATATGATCATAAGCACAGACTAGACGTTATGAATCTAGATACATATTATAGCGTTGGTAACACTTTCACTTGAGATTGAGACTGATGGAATTCGTGCCATTGTAAATATTTAAGAAACTGTTATGACATGTTAAATGTTGAGTCATGATCAGTTAGCTAAACAATATGGGCGATAGAAATCTACAAAGCTTTCAATTTGACAGAAGTAAGAAATCAATTCAGGCTCAAAGGGGCATACGGCATGAAATAACAAAGTGAATTGAAAGCTATTTCGACGTTGTGTTGTAATGACAAAATAATATTTATTTAGAGAAATAAAGGCGTTAAAAATTTATTTTTGATGGGCGATAAAATGTATCGAAATTATAACCATGTCTAAAGCATTTATTTAGTGAGATAATAAGAAAAACTTAATATAACACCAAGTAATGGACTGTTAAATTGGTATCTGATAAGAATTAGAAAAAAATGACAACAGTTATGTTTATTATTTGACGCAATCATCCAAAATTATTTTATTGTAGCGTGAAATATAAACTTACTTCGATCGTGAGATTATCTATAGATCGGTTTCAAACTGACACAGACTGAGGTAAAACCAGGCAAAATGTTGAAACTTCATTGCGATGTTACAGATAACATTTTTCACAATGTAACATTGTTTCTTCTAATTAGAAAGTATATTATGTATAGAAGTATCAGTATACAGTTTACATACATTGGCTGAAATTAAACATATCTAACTTAAGATAATTGCGTTACGATAACAAATAGCTTTTAGCAAACAATCGCCACACAATTGCCAAAAAACAAATTGGTAGGAGGTGTAAAATAGTCCTACCAACTGGTGTGTTTGCACACAGAGCGTATAAGCTCCTATGACCAGCAGTTAGGTTGTTATGAAAAGAAAATACACAAGTGACCGCTTCTATGAATGAAAACGTAAGAGAATCGGCACTGACCTGAGTTCCACCTCGTGAGGATTCAGCTGTAGACAGGCGTGGTTCCTGGCACGTGCTGGTAGGTAGGTATGTTTTCGACCGGCCGGTGATTGTCTTGAATTTGTCGTTTTCTTCCGATACACTTCACTTATACTGACTTGAGAATGTGGCCAAAGGAACTTATAGAATTACACAGAAAGAAACGAGGAGTTGAATAACTCAAACTTCCGTTTGGTGCGGAGCGCGTGAGTCAAAGACATCTTTCGATGCTGGGTGCGGGTTACTGACTGATTAAAAAATGCGAGCGGGTAGATGATCTGCCGTGGTGCTTGAGAGTCTCGCTCGTAGAAACTTCGTTCTCAAAATATAGTTCGAACAGATCCATTCACAGCGCCATTCATTGGCCTCCTCCAACACTAAGTGGTCAACAAATGAGCGCCAATATTCAAACATTATTCGATACATAGAAGCGGTTTATTAAATTACAAAATTGAAATACAATTAAATTATGTGGGAAATAATCAAGAAAGTACATAAGCGCTCCACCATGCACCCGGCTTTGGAACGTCGCAAGACGTTACGAAACAAACAAGCGAACACTGGCTGATTAGAGCCCATAGTGAATTTGTATAACATAATAATACACATAGCGAAAATAACAACTTAGACTAACAATATTCTATCTAAAGTATGTTTAAAGTTTGAGTTAAAAATTAAAGTTTAAGATTCTACTTAGCGTTATAAGTTATTGCGTTGGGATAGGATACAATTTGGTTACAGCGCGTTTGTAAGTACCAGTACGCGTTTTATATATTATGATAGACATGAGGAGTCCAGGTCCAGTATGACAATTGACAACGTGAAAATACTGAATTATTAGATCAACAACGTGATCGCGTTTAGGGAGAAGGACAGGATGTAATCCTGATACAGAATGAGGTTCGATCTTAAATTTAAATCGTGCGAATTTTAAAACGTATGTAATGATACGTAGTAGTTTCTGCCAAGAAGAAACACGTTGTGCTAATGTACATAACAATGGCGACTCTGTGTATTTTGTTGTCACACTCAACACATTTGCCTTATGCTCAGGTAAGTCAGAACAGTTGGCGGGAGAGAATGACTTAATAGGCCATTCATCAGGGGGGCCGCGGATCCATGCTGGACCGTTCCACCACAAATCATAAGTCAAAAGTTACGAAGGGAGCATGCCGCGTGATAGACAATCACTCGGGTTAATGTCTCCGGCGACGTGATAAAAATGTTCAGCGTTCAAGTTTTCTTGACACTGAGCGACCCGGTTGCTAACAAAAATCGACCACCGATGTGGTGACGAGTGAACCCATGATAAGGCAATCGTGGAATCAGAAAAGGCGTAAATGTCAGTAACGGGAATGCGTAATGCATAAGAATCACGTACAGTTCTTATTAACTTTGACATAAGCAAGATAGCACATAACTCTAATCGAGCAAGCGTAGTAATCTTTGTCGGAGTGACCTTTGATTTCGCACAAAATGCGAGTTTGAATGCCAGATGGGTAGGTACAATGTGCATAAATAACACATCCCATGCCATTCAGGCTGGCATCACAAAATGCGACAAGACGTGATTCGCAATCAACTTCGGCACCTATATATCGCGGAATTTTTAATGTGTCAAGCAATTTTAATTCTTGAACGAGAGCGGAAAAGCGTGAGCGTATATGCTCTGGAGCAGGGTCATCCCAATCACTCTTACTAAGCCACAGTTCCTTAATTAACAACTTGGCGTAGAGTATCACAGGTGCCACCAACCCGAGCACGTCAAATAGTCGTGCAACTATAGGGAGTATATTTCTCTTAGTGCACTTCTCATCTACCAAGGTGGATGTGAAATAAAAATTATCTCCACACGGCTCCCACGAGAGACCTAAAACCTTTGCGACATGACTGCCAACATCAAACTCAAGCGATTTGCGGTGAGTATTTATGTCAGCGTTCATTGCGATAGGAAATAGCCTAAAATTTAATAATAATAAAAACAGGTCTGCCTGTAAATTGGGACCAATATGTAAAATATCATTGAGCGAAAGACAAGTGTGGGTTTTAGCGCTCGCGTCTAACACAATACGCGGCATCGGTTTGTCATGTCGAACTACTGCGTGATGTGGTATGTAATAACCATCCATAGACAAATTAGAGTCATCAACGAGACTAAGACAACCGTTATCCAAACAATCCCGAATAACCTTATTGTAATTTTCGCGTACGGTTGGTGATTGACGAAGTTTACGCTCGAGCGACAAAAACCGACGGTGAGCGACGCCGCGCGAGTTCCCTAGTTCAGAGGGATCCTTGCAGAACGGCAGCGCAACAGAATAACGACCTACGTCATCGCGAGTCACAGTAGATGTGAAAATATTCTCGCACTCGGTTTCTTCTGGAGACAATAGGCGTTTCACAGGAACTTCCTCAAGTTCCCAAAAATTTTGCACTAAATCATTTAGTGCTAGCGCAGAAAAGGATGCGGTTGTAGGCACAACAACTTTACGTGGGTAATCACCCATAAGTACATACCCAAACGCGGTTGATAGTACACAAGGGGCACTGGGACCACACTCGACTCTATTTCCTAAGTAGATATACGGGAAGAGCTGTGCACCTAATATTATATCAATGTTTCCTGGAATGTTCCAGCTTAAGTCAGCAAGCGGTAAATCGCGAAGATTTAACTCGCGATCACACTTAATTAATTGCGAGGGCAATTGATCCGTAAGGCTATTCATAACTAACGCATGTATAGTATACTTATGATCTGCATAAATACGAGATTCAATGTCCAAATACACATAGCCTATTATCGTGTGCGAAGTGGAGCCAACACCTTTGACAACAGAATTACTCATTGGTATTATTGGTAAATTTAATAAACGACAACAGGACAATGTTATTAAGTTATTCTGTGAGCCATTATCAATTAGACATCTGACTACAGATTTATTTCCAGTGCTACCTTTAGGGCGAGCATACACCTGAGCGGTTGCCAAGAGAATATCACCCTTATGGCTAGAGGCATACGAATGCACAGTGCTTGAAGCGAGCGGTGACTCAGGAATGGGACTAATATTGTCGCACTGGGGCGGCGAGAAAGGGACAGCACTCGTCGCATGCGAGTGCGAATTATTAACATTATCAAAATGCAATAATTTATGATGCTTTTTCTGACAGAAACAAACTGACGTACTTTTACATCGCGGGAGATTATGAAATGTGCTTAGACAATTCACGCAACCACGCTTAGATTTAATAAACTCATATCTAGCCTTTGCATTTTGCATATTTTTAAACTGAGCGCAGTTATACAGGTGTCGGTGGTCGCGGCCGCCACATAAACAACATGACGCATCAATTGCGGCGGGCGCATTCGACTTATTATTAATCGGCACACAGACAACAAACGACTTAGAATTACGCTGTACACGCCTATCATTAAACTGTGGCGTCCCAGCAGTGGACGACTTCGCATATGGCGAAGACCGCGGGTTTGACCGTTCAATCATCTTAGCATGATCTTGTACAAAGTCGATCAGCTGTTGCGTCGTGGGTATATCGACACCTCGAACAGAAAGTTCGAAGGCTTGGATGGTTAGCGTGTCCATTTTCCTCAAGGCACATTGTAGAAACATGAAGTCCATTAAATCATTTATACCTAACTCTTTAAGCGCGGCGATAGAGGAGGAATATATACCTATAAATGAATCAAGTGAGTTCACACTAGGTGAACAATTCTTTAAGTCTAATATATTATTAAGATAATATGAACCTAATGAGCGTTTATCTTGGTATTTCTTGACCAAGGCGTCCCACACTATACTGTAGGTCTCACTTGACGGAACAATACCGGCAGTGAACTTTAATGCGTCTTTGGTTAATTTTGAGAATAGGTATTGCACACGTTGCGAATCAGACAATTGGTTGTTTGAATGAATATTGGCCTTAAAGGACTGATAAAATGTATTCCAGTTTTCAGGGCGTCCGTCAAAACTCGGAATAACAAGCATTTCCAATTTCACTACAGACGCGCTTGAATTACTCGGCCCGTGTGATGCGACCTCCTTGACCTTGAGCGTAGATAATTTATTTCTAATGCGTTTTATTCTCGAATACAATTCATCGAATGAGTCAAGGCAAGAATAGTCGGGCTCCACAGGGGGTTCTAATGATAAATTTAAGCTATTTATTTGATCTACAATCGACTCGAACTTATCGCGAACGACATCGATGTTCTCGGTCTCAGACAGAAAATCTTCATTCGCTCGCGTCGTTATGTCAAAACACACAACTGATTTCGACGATTTATACCAACGATTAATGCGTGCAAACAATAATTCCTTTTTTTGATTCAACAGAATAAGCTTCGTCTCGAGATCTGACGACATGTTTGCAAATTAACGATAGGTAGGACCTACCTATTGAAATATAACAAGAAGATTATCTGTAAGGTACCTACTATAATATAATAGTAATTCAACACAAACAGTTTAGATATACCTACTTTTTTATTGAAAATTGTACTACGGCTTATTATATAATAGCGCAAGTAGCACAGCGGAGCGGGAATGTAAGTAACTACGTAACTAGATAGGTACTTACCTACAAAGTTACGCGTATGCGAATAGAATGATGATTATTTACCAATTAATACGTAAATCACCAACTATTATAAATATCTACCAATTATTACGTAGATTTAGCGTTTTAAATGCAGAATTTACCAAATAATTTACGTAAATCTGTTAGCGAAAGAAAGTAATGAAACTAAGATGGCGGAAAGAATTCACCAAAATTACGTGAATCTTTTAATTAAATGAATAGGAAAGAAATATTATTCACCAATAATTACGTGAATATGTTATTTACTGGCCTATCCGACTCGTAAGGACCATAAATTATGGTAGGACGTGTAAAATAGTCCTACCAACTGGTGTGTTTGCACACAGAGCGTATAAGCTCCTATGACCAGCAGTTAGGTTGTTATGAAAAGAAAATACACAAGTGACCGCTTCTATGAATGAAAACGTAAGAGAATCGGCACTGACCTGAGTTCCACCTCGTGAGGATTCAGCTGTAGACAGGCGTGGTTCCTGGCACGTGCTGGTAGGTAGGTATGTTTTCGACCGGCCGGTGATTGTCTTGAATTTGTCGTTTTCTTCCGATACACTTCACTTATACTGACTTGAGAATGTGGCCAATGGAACTTATAGAATTACACAGAAAGAAACGAGGAGTTGAATAACTCAAACTTCCGTTTGGTGCGGAGCGCGTGAGTCAAAGACATCTTTCGATGCTGGGTGCGGGTTACTGACTGATTAAAAAATGCGAGCGGGTAGATGATCTGCCGTGGTGCTTGAGAGTCTCGCTCGTAGAAACTTCGTTCTCAAAATATAGTTCGAACAGATCCATTCACAGCGCCATTCATTGGCCTCCTCCAACACTAAGTGGTCAACAAATGAGCGCCAATATTCAAACATTATTCGATACATAGAAGCGGTTTATTAAATTACAAAATTGAAATACAATTAAATTATGTGGGAAATAATCAAGAAAGTACATAAGCGCTCCACCACAAATGATTAAAAAATTAAAAAACCCGACTGCCACTGAAAAGACCAAAATAAGTTTGATAGCAGGCGGTACCCATTAATTTTCTTTCGGTTTATTATTAGCAAATGGGTACCGCCTGCTATCAAACTTATTTTGGTCTTTTCAGTGGCAGTCGGGTTTTTTTATTTTTTAATCATTTGTTTTATTTAATACTTTTTAGTTATGATATGACATGTATATGTTTTTGTGATTTCCTTCATATCGTTTATACTTGAAATAAAAACTTAAATCAATAAGTAAGAAAATTAGCGAGAATGATTGTTTTGTCAAAGATAAGATAAGATAAGATAAGAAAAATCTTTATTGTACACTCATAAATTTTAGTACATATACGGACAACATCATGAAAATGTACAAATGGCGGCCTTATCGCTACAAGCGATCTCTTACAGGCAACCAACTTAAAATAGTTATATATCCTAAACCATTATTTAAAATGAAAAATGATAAAAGGAACCTAAAGATGATTTTAAAATACCTTTTCAACGACACCCCACTTGACATAGTTGATCGGACTTTTTTTTCATTTTGACAATATGGCGTCTGGTTATCGCTGTGGTGAATTTTAATTACTGTAATTTTACTGTTGTCTTTAGTGACACTCGCAAGGTTAAGACAATATCTTGAATTTTCATTTTGACAATATGGCGTCTGGTTATCGCTGTGGTGAATTTTAATTACTGTAATGTTACTGTTGTCTTTAGTGACACTCGCAAGGTTAAGACGAATCGATTGACGTAAGAATTATCAAAATCAGCCTACGCATTTGGTCTCTAGAACGCCACATAGAAACAAACAAACATACATACATACATACATAGACTGATAAACACATTACCCTCCTTTGCGTCGCGCAGTCGGGTAAAAAAGATCCAGGTTAGTTGATATTTTTTGACTTAGCTGCCTACTGTTCCGCTACGGTGCTGGATACTGTGGTGCTGGGCTAAACAACCGTGTCATGGTGCACCCTGTGCAACGGAAATATTATTGCCGTTGCGCATAGATGCATTTCTATTTTCGGGATATCTTGGCGATACTGGTCATTAGCTGAGTGGCTGAGGGCACAGCGGAAAAAGATGAGAGGGCGGCAGATTTGCCATCTCTGTATTCTGTTGCTATTCTAGTCATGGACAGATTGGATGGTCAAACTGACTACAGACTGTTGGATTCCAATTACATTTACCACTTGAACATGAAGTCACCCTTGTTATATTACCTATGCAATAGTTTATCATCAGAATATAAGGTTTAACTCCATCTAAGAAGTAGACTGATGTACTGTAGTTACGCGAGAACATATTCAACGAATCGGTTAAATTTAGAAGTTTCCTGTTTTCAAAACTATAAATTTCCGAACGAATAATTACAAGTTTAAAAATATATAGATATAATATCCTTTCACGTAATCCGGAAAATAATTGAGCGTTGAAATGAAGACTGACGAAACCATTTTAAATAGCATTAGTTTCTCATAAGAATTTCTAATGTTATGAAATGGAACGTTACCTATAATTTGGATTTAGATAATAAGACAGGTTTTTACAAAGGACGATGACTCCGAAACACAGTTTGGCTCTGTTGATAATAATAGTGTCGAGTTATTTGCCAAATTTGTGAACAAGAATTAATTTGATTTACAAAACTTCTACAACGAATCGTGATGGTAGTTTTAATTTCATAACCGAGCCAAATGAAAAAAAGTTAACGAATATTTAATGGCACCTTAAAAAAATACTTCACTTCAAGTGAAGTATTTTTTTGATCCTTAGCGACTCGTAACTAAATATGAAATAGGAACTCCCTGCCAGCTCACGTGTATCCTTCTACCCACAGTCCCGGGTCTTTTAAGGTGGGCGTGTAAAGGCATCTGATGAGGCCGTCAAGCTGAGTGCCACCATTGTTAACATGGTACATGTTTATAATGGTGACCCTATTTACCTTCTGCTTACCATCAGGCGAGGTGGAATAATTTAATAGTGCAATAATCTCGATCTCATAGCTGGTATTTCGGACATTACCAAACATAGCCTATGTCCTTTCTCATGGTCTAATCTACCCCTATACCAAATTTCATCAAAATCGGTACAGTGGTTTAGGCGTGAAAACTAACATACAGACAGACAGAGTTACTTTTACATTTATAATATTAAGTATGGATATGGATGAAGCATTGAAGGCATTGGTTGAGTATTCTTTGAAGCATTTGTGCTTAGTTTTTTATGCATAAAAGTAAGGCAGCCATGGTCTAGTAGGTAGGTATTAAAACGCTTTTATACAGGTTGTACACGCGATGACGCGAACAACAATCACAATTTGCGAACTGCTATTACGAAAGCCATGATCTACAATAATACAATACATAACCATTACTTAAGTATTTAAAGGTCCTTTGTTTTATATCGAGATTGCAATCATTCTTTGTAGTTATGCTCTCTTTTATCTGATAAGCGATGTTAACCAGTCTTCAAACACACATGGTAAATTTATAAGTTAGTTATAACCATGGTTACTGAAAAGAAAAGCAATTAAAAATCGCGTGAACTTCTAACAGTATTATGAAAATAATAATGCTGCGGAAATGAGAAGTCTGAGAACTATGGATGGCTGGGATGGAGTTGACGGACCGAGTGGGGAACAGCGTGTTAAGGGAACGTTGTGGTATGGACTAAGATTAAAAAAGTGATGCTTCGATGGTTCGGACTTTCGGACACGTGGAAAAGATGGACGAAAGAAATGAAGCTAGGGTGAACGGGCTATCCGTTAGGGTTCGACCTAGACGTATGTGTATTTCAATAAAATCTGACGGCACAGAAGGGTCGGCAGCTGGCACAGGTGTGACTCTCTGTTGCACACGTCCTTAGACCACGATAACCACTTTGAATCAAGTGGGCCGTGTGCTTGTCTACCGCCTAAGTGGTATAAAAAAATCGAAGGCATTTTAAAGGAAGGACATGTTAATCCAAAACCGACGGGCGTGTATATGAAAACAATCATGAAATAAAGAATAGGGTGTCTCAATAAGAGTGCACTTTTTAATTTTAAAATTAAAGCAAGTATTTTATGACAGAGCTGTGATATTTTTATTGTATTTTAAAGAAGACATGTTCCGATTAAGTATGGAATAAAATATCCGGTATTTTCATGAAATTTTTCATGACTTTTGCACAGAGATGTGGCTATATCTCACCGATGACGCATTGGATTTTCGATTTGCGCTCAGGAATTATTTCGGGTTTATTCGCACAATCCCGAGATGGCACAAAACCCCATAGAAAAAAATTGCATGGCGTTAAATCGCACGATCTTGGTGGCCACCAAGTTGACATCAGAATTTCGTGAGATAATGTGTTCTGGAAATCGTTGCTGCAATAAATGGATTGTTTTGTAATGAGTTTTGTAATGAATTTTTACAATTGTAACGGGTTCTTCTTTCGAAAAGCGCTCCATTTTTAATAATCGGAATAAACTGAGGTGACAACTGTAAAATTTCAGAGTTACCACTTGCACGAAAAAATAAATATTCCAATTTTAAAAAGTGCACTCTTACTGGGACACCCCATAGAAGAAGCGAAAGATGTATGCCAGGATACCCAGGACGCTCCCGCTGCTAAGAACCATGAAAATCTATTAAATAAATCGCGTTTGAAGTAGGAGAGCCAATGTTTCGACTGATGGACCTGTGCAAGTAGTGCATAAGAGAATGGTTACATGCAGAGAAATAATAATAATTCCAAATCCGTTTCCCACATGGCTATAAAATAATTCAGTTAGCTAATTTTAGAAAAAAAACTACGTAGTTTGTTCCTCTGACATCGGAGTTACGTAATTTTTATTACTGTCAAATTGTTATATAAGTTAACTGTAATAAGATACTCGACAAAATAGAACAATGATTGACCGCAAGAATTTGAAATTTAATATTAATCAAGATACTGTAAGTCTAATCTATCTTCATTTATATCTGTATCAATTGAAAACTAGTCCAATCTGAAAGTATAAAGGCTTGCTTGTATAGGCAGAGACAATAAAATAAAATATCTGCATGAAGTTTAATTCCAGATGTACAGACCTACAATATGCGTAAGCCTGATCGGCCATGTACACATGACGTAATGTAGCCTATTGCGCGCTATGGCATATTTACTGTCTATAGAAACAAAGTGCCAATACTCTAGCCTTATATTTGTTTTGCCTGCCTTATACTGAATGTGAACAATGTACCTACCTAACTAGGTTTATTTTGCAATGTACAGCGTATCTACCTAAGTAGGTAATACAACTTAGTTATTTAGATTTACGCTAGCTATTCTTTCGTGCTATTTCCTATTGTTTTAATAGTATAAATAGATTGGTAAGAGTTAATTTTCCTTTGTGAACTAAACAATGAAATTAGGTGCATCCAAGCACCACCCACCAAGTGCATCAACCAATTGCTGAACAAGATTATTAGGCACTAGGCAGTGATAATAAAAAGGAGTCCATAACCATCTTCAGTAGGTTCTTCCTAGGTCGTGAAAATTACGAAATATTGGACGTGGTCTATAAATCTAGAATACTGACTGATATTGAGTCATAGCTCAAAATGATCAATGAAGTTAGTCCTACAGAATTCGTAGGCGACTTTTTTATAAAACAATACCATTGATATCGGTTTTAATTACGTCAAAACACGTGAACGTCAAGTATCGGCACTGAATAAAGATTCTCGCAACCTGCAAGGTGAACTTGATTGATGTACTTAAAACTTAAGGCTCGAGGTCCTTAGTTAAGAAGGTTCCTACCTATCTAATTAAAAAAGGAAAACGTTGAAGAATTTAAGGTCAATTACTAAAGCATCATCTACAAGATAATTTAATAATTTTTTTAAATATTATACGATACAATAGGTAGGTATACCTACCCTTTTTGGGCACATACCTACAGCGTGTTCTGCCGCATAAAGCAATAATTTATTAATTAACCATGGAATTATTAAAGAAAGACGATGTTAAATGCAATATAAATTACTGTAGTCTAACTAGATACAAAATAACTATTTATAAAAATATATAAGGAGGTATGTATTTGTATAGGTACAATACAACAGGTAAGCACCTACAGCGTGTTCTGTCGCATGAAGCAATAGTTAATTATGCAGTTCTTAGCTACGATTTATTATTTTCGCATACATATTTTGATATGTCATGAAACTAAACCTTATCTATAACCGTATATTTCAGAGTCCAACTAGAAGATTGACTGCCTTTATTGTACTGTATTCAGTATTATATTTCCTAAGACCTGAATAAAAAATTGGTCAAGAATAAAAACATCATAGGGTTTGTCGTGAGTTCCGCCGTTACGAATAATTGTTATAATAGATTATGCTATTAAATATATTTCTACATAAATTCTGCACGATAATATTGATAAATCCCAGGTTTTTCATTAGGTACGATAAGATCTTCATCAGGTCTTTTAATGCGAACCTGTTTTTGTATTTACATATTTTTAAATAATGGCGCTCAAGTCATGTTTTCTACAGCATGGTAAAAATGAAAGAAATATCAAATTATATTATCGAAATCTTACCTTCGAAAATCTCCATGTCGATCCCGGCCAAAAAAATGAAAAGTTTCTAAAATAAAACGTTTCTATGACGACGCATGACAGCAAAACAGTAAAACTCTATTTGGATTCCTATTGGGTGTGTGTCAAAATTCAATGTCAACTTAAACCATAGACTTCCGAAGTTCCTAGAAAGCTTTTCTTTGAGCACTAACTTCTAGGGTATTTGGTATAAACGAAAGATAGTTTTTGAATATCATAATATTATCAAATTGAAACAATGTGATTGTAAAATTAGTTTGAGTTATACTTCTCTTACTGCGGTAAGCAAGTACTCTAATATTATTTCACTTCAAGTCTAACGTCATGCATCAATTAAACGTATTTCCTCCTAGGAATGGATGGTTTATTATATTATGTTGAAAGTTTGAATATATAATATGAAAATAAATTAAAATGAAATTGATTTTAGACAAAACAGCCTAGTTGACTGCTGTTTAAATTGTAACATTAATTATTAGCAAATTAGGCATTTAGCCAAATAACCAAACGTTCCCAACACGGTAATTAAACGTAATAAAACGTCACTACTAAAAAACTTGAAACGTTGACGTGCGTATGGTCATCGGTACTTTATTTCTTAGGAATATACGTGTTTCTTCGTTTCGTAGTAGGAATTTTGTTTTTTATTAGTTCTTACCAGTTTCTGGAATAAATATTCAGAATGGGTCTCACGATATCTAGTGTGTTTACAAAACTTTTCGGCAAGAAACAAATGCGTATCCTTATGGGTAAGTGACATGACAGCTCATCGGTCGAACCTAGCATAGAACTTAAGATTTTCGTCATCATCACTGTTTTCATATCTAGTATGTTTGTCAATACTTACTATTAGTTTTATTGTTCCAGTCGGGCTCGACGCTGCGGGGAAAACCACCATACTGTATAAATTGAAGTTGGGAGAGATCGTAACAACTATACCGACAATCGGTTTTAACGTGGAAACAGTTGAGTACAAAAATATTAGTTTCACTGTATGGGATGTCGGTGGTCAAGATAAAATCAGACCGCTATGGCGTCATTACTACCAGAACACACAGGGACTGATTTTCGTAGTAGATTCAAGTGACACAAAAAGAATAGCAGAAGCAGAAAATGAACTGGCTAATATGGTGAGCACAATTTGATTACCTACTTACTTATTGTTCTTAATATTAATGCCATATAATTATTTCTGTCTACTATTTGCTTCAAAGTTTTGTAAAAGTATAGAATATCAAAGTTACAATTTGGTTTATCAAATACTACATTGTTATAATTACTATAGTAGATGCCTACAAAATTATCATAACTACATACAAATCATTTTTGCATTATCAAGATTACTCTTATCTAGTTTGGATGACCTCATTGTCTTGGAAGTTTAAATCACAGTGCCCATTCATACTATATAGTAAAGCTGTTTTGTGCACCAAGAACTCAACTCAATGCAACAGGTTTTTCAACAACAGCGTGTTGTTCAGAAATGTTTCAGAAGAACAGAACATACTATTACATCCTGCAATAGAACATGAATATAAACCACAGTGTTGTGACACAATGGGCTAATCACAGAATATTCAATACAATCTTCGAAGTTTTGAGTCCAAGAGTATTATTAGATCCCTCTGACAAAGTATTTGAATATTTAGCTAACAGCCGTTTTTACTATTCTCACATATTGTTCTAGTTAAAAGAAGATGAACTGAGAGATGCTGTAATCTTAGTATTTGCCAACAAACAAGACATGCCAAATGCAATGACTGCTGCTGAACTAACAAATGCCCTCAATCTAAACAATCTAAGAAATCGCCGTGTAAGTATATATTATTATAATGCATAAAAATCTTAATTGGGTATTGTTCTTGTACCTGTTTATTTTTATGATGTGACATAAAAAATAAACAGGTATAGATATAGCCATGAGACATAGAGATGCTGTGGTTTTCCCACACAACTGCAATATTGGGTTATTCAAGAAGGGTATTAGAATGGTTCTTCAGGGTCAGTAGCATGAGTGTAATGGTGTTATCAGTAACTACTTTCCATCATGTAGGCTGTGTGCTTGTCTGCCACCTAAG
This sequence comes from Eilema sororculum, assembly GCA_914829495.1. Classification (NCBI taxonomy): domain Eukaryota; kingdom Metazoa; phylum Arthropoda; class Insecta; order Lepidoptera; family Erebidae; genus Eilema; species Eilema sororculum. Next base: position 13,154,792 of record OU618548.1, read on the forward strand.
TGGTAAAAAAAGACATGGTTTTGTTAGGAAAGAGATAAGTTGACTCCAAAATTGATTGATTGATTGAAGCGATAATGTTATCAAACCTTTTTGCTTACCATATGGAGTTTTCACATTTTAGAACATATCTATTGGTTCCCCTACAAAACATTTTTGCCACTACTTTTATACTAGTAACATAGAAACAAGTGCACATCCTGCTTCATGGTAAGAGTTAACTAGGTGCAGGGTACTGGTATGTATAAGAAATTGCTACACCACACCAATGAGTTCTCCCGTCCACCAGTGACTGCACTATGCAGGTACACAACACAAGTGTGCCTTTTGGTTTATCTGCGGGTATCATGCAATTCCCTCACTAGTAGTGACAGCAAATATATGAATAAAATTTTATACTTTTTTACAGTGGTACATCCAGGCTACATGTGCAACCCAGGGACAGGGACTCTATGAAGGTTTAGACTGGCTTTCCAATGAGCTGGCAAAGAAGTGAGATATATAGCTAACAGTCACTGGGAACAAGTACTAAAACATTCCCACCATGAGTGACAACTTTCGACCTGTGAATGTTGTTCAATCTAAAGAACCCAAAAGACTATGAGAAATTTTATGTAATATTTATATTATGATAATGTCTTTTAACTATTTAAGCTGAAGGCTCTTTTCACAATGTTTTGCTGAAGCATCAGGTATTTAGAATTTAGCTAGCCATTTAAAGGATATTGTGAAAAAGCCCCAATCGTTATTTAATATTATATTTTTCTTTTCAAATATGTTTACTTTAGTCCTGAGGGACATTTCACAATCATATTATTAGTGTCCAGCCATGTGAAAATATTTTTGAGAACATGTAGAACATATTCTCTCAATTTTGGTATGTCCAAATTTACTATTAGATTAGGAAATTTAGGAACAGGTAGCATTTATAACGTTCTAGCAGGCTTAATGAACTAGCAGGCAGTTTAGTAATTTGTATAGAATCCGTTTGATATTTGTTTTATTTCCTCCACTTTGTAGTTTTCATGCATCACATTGCATGTATAAATTATGCATGCAATGCAGCTGACAATAAATATATCTATAACATTGTTAAGTTCAGCAGAGTATAACGTAAATTATTCCTTTCATTAACTAGATTTATTATTATTAAAATCATTTAGTGATTAAGTTTATAGTTATTACAAGTTTTATATTTGTGATTTGTGTGCACTGATAATACACTGAAATAAAAAGCAACAATATATTTATGTGATCCGTTCTTGATAAACAGTATGTAAATAATGTAAGATGTATCGGCCAAAAATATTTTAATGTCCTGTGTCATGTCATGTGGTATGCTTTAATGTAAATCATTTATATGCTTGGCAATTTTGTTGAAGTATATTGCAATAGTGGCAAATAAAGTTAGGTGTAAATAAATGGAGTTTTTCTATTACTGTCATCCCTGCTATTTTAGTTATACCAATCACACTTTAATACTTTAGACCTAAAGAATAAATGGACCATTTGATACAATGGACAGTCACAAGGTGGATGGTTAGGAATATTTATTCCTAACTGACCAACCAGGTGGACATCAGGTGGTTGGTTGGGAACGGGGGGATACTTTAGACATTCTGATTTATGGACTTTTTGATACTTTAGAGTTAGACCTTAATTTATGAACCTAACGTATCCGTTATATCCGTTGTATCCGTATCGTATCGTATAGATATAGCTCGTGCGCATTAACATGGCACCTGCCTCGAAAACACCTTCCTACCGCTTCCCAACGCGCGACCCCGCTCTCGCCGTGCGAGGCTAGTAGCGTCAGCATACACCCCTCCCGCTCCCCCGCGCAAAGCCCCGAGCCAGGTGCCATGTTAACTCGCACGAGTATCCGTATAGAAATTATCATTACTAAAATAGGCATCACGAGTCTTATTCAGTTAAACAAAATAGTTTTGTGTTCCTAGTTTTAGCAAAGTATGGAATTTCATCTAAGTGTAAGCAATTGAAAGATAAACATAACACTTTAGTTTTTATTAGAACATTTTAAAACTAATAAATCCTTATCAGTTGGTAACATTCAAAAGATAAAAATACACCGTGTAAATGATTTCCCTCGTTCGCGATAACAGTTACTCATGACTCCAAATTGCTTTCCGTTTTTCAACAAAACTCTTTATGCCTTCTTGGCCATCATTGGCGTTCACATTCTTAACCATAATTTCTTCTCCTAACTTGTAAGCGTCTAATATGCTCAAATCTATTTGTTTGTAAAAGAATTCTTTGCCTAGTGCAATAACACTGCGACTTTTCAGTTTTATTTTGTCAACTATTTTATTGACTTCATTGTCCAGCTCCTCTGATGATGTTACTTTAGTCACAAGCCCGCTCTCGTAGGCCTGCTGCGCTGACAACGGCTCACCTGAAACGATATAGGACTAAAAAGCCTTGTTTATGAGAATCTAGGATTGCTATCAAATGATAGTGAAGGTTCAAGCTCTCTAAACTCGTATCTAAAGATGGTAATTCGGGTTTATTTTGCTCATAAGTTTTGAAAAAGCTGCTCTGTTGATAGGTACTGTATTTCAGACGATTTTCATACATCACTTATAAGAGCTATTTCTGTACAGGTCGCTTTTTTTAATCATCTAAAACATCTAACAAATATCACCGGGATATTCGCCTTACTGAAGATTCAATTTCGGTAGCGATTCAACTAGAACCACACCGCGCAAAGTCGTTATGTTTGCCAGGGCCTGTGGCGCAGCTCCGCAGGAACCACGGTAGATCTCGCCTCCGAACGCCCGCCTAACACCAGGGCCGAACGTAGTAAACGAAGCAGTAGCATTTCATAAGATCTCGTTTCGTTCTATGGTTTGAGCACCGATAACCGTTGTGTCAGTCATTGTGTTGCTACTGCCTCGGAACACCGGTGTGTGGAACACGATATATGATACGATATAAGATAACTTCCCACAATAGGTGCCTTAGGCAATGAGAATTCTTCATCACAAGGGTGACTCCCTTAGTATTGCACAGGTCCATGAGCCACAGACCACGTTCCATCAGGTAGGAAGTGTGCTTCCACGTAAGTGGTAGGAAAAAAGAAGGGATATCGCCTCAATCAACCAATGCAATCCTGCAGAGAATTGACCTTCAAGAGGTAGGTACAGTCAGCATCAGAAAAATGTTGACGAGTAGAGTACTCAAAATAATCTTAAAACCAAAATTTCAATATTATATTGATAATTAGAGTACTCAAAAAGTTGTAAGCATCCAGAGTAGTCAAACTATCTTAACAACCGGTCTTCCAGAAACAAGTAAGTAAGCAGAGTGTTCATTTTCATATACACAATCACGCTACTCAATGGTATCTAGTCAAACAAAGTGTTCATAATATCTGGACAATGTCATTTAATCGCATTTTGCATCCCTTTTTTACTTATGTAGCCATCCTTTACACTGATGATGGGATGATATGAGATAGGTGTATAAGTTAGAACAGGATAGAAAATTTGTCAAATTAATGACAATTTCTTTTGTATTTTGTATAGTTGCCAGTTGTAAGCCATAAACTATCCCCTTGCATTGGTGGGAAAAGAGTATGAATACGTAAGAAATAAATACTCGTATGATCAATGATATTTTATACAAGATATGTTACGTTCATAGTAACTGACTTCTCAAATCTGATCCAGCAGTCTGTCAGTGCACAATAGTTGACAATTAGCGTTAAAGTAGTACGAAAGATGGGATAAGCACGTGAGTAAAAAAGAAAGCTATAATTCGGAATGATTCGGACGATTGCGTTTCGAAGCATAGATTATGATTTTGTTGAACAGAAGGGGTATTTCGTTGGTAGGCAAGAAATGAAATTCGATGAAAAAATAATGCGTCATTATTTATTTCGGAAAATGATAATAATTCAAAAAGATAATTAGGAAACTTCTCGAAAATAAAACCATAGTGCCGTACTGACGTTATAATCAAAAATTAAACTCCTTCAAATAAATTTAATTTATTTCTTTTCGGCCTCTTAGAAAGTTTTTTATTTTGGGATTATTTTTATGAACAGAATGAAGCCGAACAGTGGTATATTTGTCAGTTATTTATATTCTTCCTGAGCAATGTTCCTTTTTTCGAAGTATATCTCTCAGTGGCTTCAAAATTATTGCTATAAATTCTGCTGCTTTTTGAAGGTGTCCAGTCAAACTCATTTCGTTGTTCTTTAACAATTGCAATCCACTCTTGAAGTCGAACTTCATTAGTCGGAAGCCTTGAAAAAAAAATTAGGTTATTACAATTATTTAAAGGACAACAAATAAATAAAACAAAAATTATGTTACTGAATTTTGAATAACAAATAAAACTGAACAGCAGGTCAAAATTATTACTCTATTAGGCAGTAAACTGAAAATTACCCTATGTCGCATCTGTACTGATAATCTATGCAAGCAGTGTTGTTGTGTCCTTGTCGTGCTCATATCAAAGAGTATTTCTGTCCTTTTTCTTTGCCGCCATTATTTTAAAAATATTATTAAACTAATTTTAATGAAATACACTTAAAAATCGGTAATATTGTATGTACTTACATGTGATAGAAGTTCCTTCGTGTTTTATTGATTTTAGTGTCGTAATTTGTACATTTTTAAATATACACGGTGGCATTTTTATTGCCATTTTATTATGCGCTTACATACGTGACAACTCGGCGTTTGCCAGACATATACTAAATGCGATACGTCCCAATTGGGACGTTTTCGCGTCTTCACCAGGCGCAGTCTAATAACATATCTGCCTCTTTTTTGTATGTAATATCATTGCGTATGATGTGTAAATTACTTTAAACCTACATAAGTAGATATAAGTCCACGCGGACTAAGTCGCAGGCACAGCTAGTATTAATATAAATCATAGTATGGAATAGGGTTCCGTATTTCTAATTTTTTCTGTCGATGGAATAATTATTAAAAATAAAAAACACGACTGCTCCTGAAAAGACCGAAATAAGTGATAGCAGGCGGAACCTTTATCATTGGATTTATGAATTACAAATGGGTACCTCCGCCTGCTTTTTTGGTCTTTTTTATGTATTTTTTTTGTATTCTATACATTATTTAATTTAAAAAATAACAAAATCCATTAGATATAGCGCCAAAAATTCACGGTTTAGTATCGATTTATATTTCATACACTCTTATATACCTTTATTTGTGACCACTTTCATCGAAATCTTTTCAGCTTTGGTCTCTTTTCGGGTAAAAAGTAAAAATAAAATAGGTTTAACTTTAATAACTATTTCAGAGAGAAAGAAGGTGAAAATTGCGGATTTTGACGTATAAAAAAAACTTCTATTATGAATTATAATCTATTATAAAAAAACACTCTATTATGATATGTTTGTACAATAGTTTCGTATCTAACTGTACCTATTTTCAAAGAGTAGACATTTTGCGTCTATGTCATGTCGATGTAGTCATAATGCGTATTAGAGAATACGAGAAGTGGATTTTTGAGTACATAGGTGTATCTTGCGTTGCAGGACCCTTTATTTTTTACGTAAGTATTCATACTCTTTTCTCACCAATTCAAGTGGATAGTTTATGGCTTAAGCAACTGGCAACTATAAAAAATACAAAAGAAATTGTCATTAATTTGACAGATTTTCTATCCTTTTCTAACTTATACATCTATCTCACATTATGCCATCATCATGTGTAAAGGATGGCTACATAAGTAAAAAAGGGATGCAAAATGCGATTAAATGACATTGTCCAGATATTTTGAACACTTTGTTTCATTAGATACCATTGAGTAGCGTGATTGTGTATATGAAAATGAACACTCTGCTTACTAACATGTTTCTGGAAGATCGATTGTTAAGATAGTTTGACTACTCTGGATGCTTACAACTTTTTGAGTACTCTAATTATCAATATAATATTGAAATTTTGGTTTTAAGATTATTTTGAGTACTCTACTCGTCAACATTTTTCTGATGCTGACTGTACCTACTTACTCCTCAAAAAAATTATAAACAAACCTGTAAAAAGCATGTATGTTGCTCTAGATTTGGGAACACACCTTGCAACAGCTATTCCTGGCGTCGAACAAAATATTCCAAAGTTAGCCCTGTAAGCATATCAATTGTTTATACCTACATAGTAGTCTAGTTAGTGATATTTAATTAATATGTCATTTACCCAGGTGTCGAGAATTTACTAGTGTCTGAACATATGATCATATCACAAGTAGCAACCAACTGGCACCCTGCTGCTGTTGCGAAGCCATTCACCTGCCAAAATATTTACATAAGATAACAGGGTACCTACCTAGTAGCATAGCCTAGTACCTACCTCATAAATATCAGTAGATAAGTATATACTTAATGAAGTTTTTCATTTTAATTAAACAACTTCATATCCTTCGATGTTTAAATAGGTATAGCAGATTACACAATGATTTCATAATTATTGCATTTTGTAAGATAACGATTCAGACTTGCATAAATAAACTATAATGTAGTAAATAGTAATGTTTTAAAATAAAATATTTACAGCTGGTTTACCTTGGCGATAACAGGCACGGGGCTTTGAATAATAGATTTCATTAGTTCACTTGCTTTATTGAATATCAGTTTATGTTGGTCTACACCAGTATTAGATTGCTAAAACATTAATATGTTATTATGTGTAATGAACTAATGACATAAATAGGTATATCTTTATGGAGACAAAGTACTATTATTACTTATTATGAAATACAGGTGACTAAAAAGATAAAGGAGGTAGTTATGACATTGGCCTTGCAAAATAGTCGCTCAAAATCAGGCTGATTAGCCTACCTCACCACAAGCAAGACCAATAGGACATGCACTGAGCAGTGAGTACTAGTCAGACTCAGAACGTTTTTGTTTTTTTGTATTGAGAAAACATAATATTTATCTACTAACATATTTTTATTATAAGAACATTAGCTGTATACAATATGGAAACATGGTCATGATGTTTTATTTTTAGTCACCTGTTTAAGGTTAAAATATGTAATTGTATAGTCAGATCACCAGATAAGTAACCATTTACAGGGTACTGTAAAATAACTGAAAACTATCAATTATAACATACAAACATCAAAACTTATAAAAGTTACATTACAAAATATCAATATTGTATCAAATTTTAGTTCAGTAGGAAGTTCCAATATTAGCATAGACAATCAACCAAAATTCTTTGGTTTCTGCCAAATGAACTATCATTCTCTAAATTTTATTATATACTTAATCAATATCTTTAATCATTGCCACTTATTATTTGGACACAAAGACAAGTATTCTGACTTGCAGTTAGTTAATCATCAGTGTTATTCCCGGTTGCATCCAAAGCTTGTAAGTACCTTGGAGCCCGAGGGTCAACAGTCCTGCTCATTGTATTAATTTGGCATAATATCTTGGCTTCTGCCAGAACAGGCTTCTTACCCTGAGAAGAAAACCTGGCCCCTGGGTTTGTTAATCAAAAGGGGAGGTTGCTTGGACTGTGAAATTTTCATTAAATCAATATCCCTATCAATAAAATTGATCACATCTTATCAGTGACTTTGTGTGTACTTAATGCTAAGATGACATCATAGAGGACATAATGAACAATATAGGAAAGGAATTAACATTATAACTTACTAATTCCTTCAGATTGTGGCCTGCAGAGAATACATTGCCTTTAGCAGATAAAACTATGGCCCTCAACGACTTATCATCCTTGTTAGCATTTATAGCTTCAATAAGGTGGCTCATCATATCCAGTGATAGTGAGTTCCTACACACAAATTGGCTCTTTAATTTAATCATACATATATTATATTTAAGTAATTTTCACAATTAATGACTAGAAAAAAGTTTATTCAAAAGGGCTAACTACAAACTTTGTTTTATCATGGCATAGAGTGATTTCACGCGTTCCATTACTTTCATTAGTGATTAAATACTGGCTATGAATATGCCTGCTTATCATTGAAAGAGGTCTTATACATTTTTTCTGGAAAAAAGGAGAGACAAAACTGTAGCATTGATAGTTTCAAATTGATATAGAAATCATTTACAAACTTGGTACAAGTCACTGTTGACCTTAAAATTAATATTATTTTTCACCTGTGAAAAGATTAACATTTTAAGAGTTGTAATAAAGTTTGATTTTTCAAGAAATTAAAATGTGTAAACTAGAGGTTAACCAAAACAGTAGATGTAGATAAACAACTTTTCTTTCAACTGTCATTAATGTCATTTGTCATTGGACTGTCAAATTTGTGCTGCCAGATTAAAAATTATACCTAAAGGTAAGCGATATTTGTAGATTCATTTAAACATATTCCTCATCTTCAAAACCTGTTGAATCCATCTCAGAGTTATCCGATTCCGAAGGATCGTCGTCATCGGGGTATTCGGCTTGCTCCTCCTCGGCAGTGATCAACTGTATCACGGCACTATAACAAATTATTCATTAATGCATTTAATTTCATATTAAAAGTGTAGTAATAGCAAAATAATATCTATAATAATTTTAAATTTTGATTAGTATATGAGTTTAAAAAAATCAAATTACTAGGTGACATTGATCAAGCTGTAGCTGAGCTGGCCTTCTACGGACCTTGACCATGAACTAAGCGTGGATGGCCTCAATAGTAAGGCCACAACAAGGTTATATGACATCATTACTGACCTTCTAGTTATTCGCAAAGATTACATATAAAATGTTATCATAATCTATATTGTGTTACATACTCACTTTAAAACTTTTTCTTCAAATGGGTTATGTATTGTCGCATGTGTATTTGATGCGCCGATTTTGGATGCTAAAACTTGGTCTAATAATCCTCTCAATTGTATGAGGAGCTCCGTGGTGTGGATTTTAGAACATACTTTTGCCGTTGTTATTGATATATAGCATTCATCTGGTTGAGCGCCTAAAACCAAAATAATAAGAAAAATATATTTCACATTCAGATTATTTTTTATAATTAATTGATGTTAAAAAACTTCACTAACTGTATAAATACATAAAAATATTTATTCCCATTTATCGCAGCTACGACAAGCCAGCACGACAAATCGTATGTCAGAGATCATACAGAGATCGTATTATTTGAGTGTTCATCCGAATATAAATTCCTCGCGATATTCTTACATTAGAGGAATTACCTATATAATTTGCAAAAATGTATAATTACCTTCTGTCACAGATAATTCACCAAAGAACAGCAATGGTAAAGTCTGTACCAGTGTGACTTCAAGTAAATATAGCTTTGTGGAGTGTTGTTGACGCCAATACACGATCCAATTGGCTCCCGGGTTCGAGCATATGGGCATTAACTGAACACCCCTCCTTGGCCGTTTGTCAGCTATCACGCTGCTAGGGTGAATGTATACTAAACCATTCTCAGTTCTTGCTTTCACTCTCGGTGGCTTTCTGGGGTTATTGGTATTTAAACATGTCCATCTAAAATGTACACATTAAATTTATATGGCTACCTGGATAAGCAAGTTTACATTTCAATTTCTGTTCTTGTTAAGTATATTTATTTTTATCCTTATATTTGTCGAGATGTATCGTGGGACACAGTTTCTACTTGTTTTAATTAATTAATTTGTATTTGAATGATTTTTTATAGCATTTATTATACTAACTTTAAAGTTCGAAAAATTTTATTTTTTATACTGTTCTTTTAACTGTATTTAATTTGTACTTTTTTAAATATATCAAAAAGGGGAAAAAATTGCATTATTAAGACTAATTAATGATGAAGTACCTACATATTATTTATTTTGTATACAGAAATGTATTATACAATCCAATTTCACCAGCTGTTTTGGGTTTCAACAGTGGCGAAGAAATTTTTAAAAGGCAAGCCAGTGGAAATTTTGTTGTGTTTATGTAAACATTTCTAGCATGGTTTCCCTTTGTAGAACAAGCCGGCAGGAATCGTGTTATAGGGACCCCACGTCACTGGATTTCAATGGTTTCAATTATAGCCCGCGTGGATGTCCGTTATCGCGACCAAACATAGTCTATGTCCTTTCTTTAGGTCTAATCAACCCTTATACCAAATGTCATCAAAATCGGTTCAGTGGTTTAGGCGTGGAAGCTTAACATATAGACATACAGATATACAGACAGACATACAGAGTTACTTTCGCATTTATAATATTAGTATAGATTTAGTTTCTAATTTAAAATTAAAACGAAAGGGTCAATTTATGTTTTATGAAAATAAATTCAAACCACCAACCATTGATCCCTTCCCCGTATGCGGCCGATCAAACCCGTCTGCGGTTGACCGGCCGAAGATGGGAGATATTCAGGAGGATGTGCGCAAATTCATGCTTCTTTATCTCCAAACAGAAATGAGCATTAGTTTGTACAGAGAGTGAACCTAAATTGCATAATAAAATTGTTCTTACTTAGCAGTTGCTACATTTGGGTACAGCGCTGCTGCGACTATGGCTTTGAAGAGAGTTAAGTTATCCGTGTTACGATTTTCCCACGGAGATGTTATATCTCCAGAGGGTAAAAAGCCCATTTGTTTCAAGTTATCTCCAAGCTGTCTCTTCATATCGGACAGTAGTTCCAGAGTATTGTTAGACAAGAAGTTATTGTATGCGTAATGGCGTTTTTCGTAATTGGCTTTATTCTCCCAGCCTATAATTGCTTCTGATATTGCTATGTGGTCACTGCCTCCGCCTAGTGAAAAGACCCTTTTGGCTGCATCTACTTCAGCTTCTTTTCCTAAAACGTTGGGTTTAGTAAATATTTCGTGTCGAGTGAAATATGACGCATTCTAACTTCAGGCACAGATTACACAATACTTAATGCCACGAAGCATTATCCGATCTGCTTGTGTCATACAAAATAGAAAAGTGGCACTTCCGGAGTACCGACAGAAGTTGATACTTGAAAAATGCCAGCATAAAAAATTTGATAAAACTGTCATCTACAGGATACTTCGCTTTATAAACTAGTAGTTCTCAAACCCTGATCTAGAAGATTCTATAAAGTTTTTGCGCCACCTTGTACAGAGGTTTGACAACTACAGAGGTGTCAGAAACGGTAACAGTGTCGTGAATTCAATGGTTTTGTCTATATTAAAATTCCCAACGCACTAAAAGAAATGATCAAGGCACAACGCGAAAACAAAAGTTTTCAGTTCAATAAGCATTATTATCAAGAGTGGCTGGGATATTCAAACTGATTGATTTTGGTGGAGGGAGATCACATCAAAATCGCAGCATAGTCGAACGCCGCGGAAATCCACCATTTTTTTTAAGAGCAAAGATGACACAACACCTAGATGCATAATAAATAAGTAATGTTATAATCTTACCAATTACAAGCTGGAAGGGATCCTTAAATCCCCATACCGCGGCTACACTAGCAGCGCGATTGAGACAACCAAACAGCGACCCCAGTAGTAACAATTTACCAGCTGCAGGGTGTACAGGTAATCGCGCCAAATGCCAACCGAGTGGATTTAGTTTTTCCATGTAGTTTAGAGCACCACATCTAATTAAACACAAGACTTTTTTTTTTATTGGCGTGGTCATTCATTTGCACTATTAACACAAGAATTTCGTAGTCATTCTTATATTAATAAAAGACTATTTATGACAATTCTGGTACGAAACCATTATTATACCATACCATACCATATATACCATTATTTAAGAAAGGATCCAAGTCAGAACTTGGAAACTATCGCCCCATTTCTATTTTGCCAGTTCTGAGTAAGGTGTTAGAGAGTGATGCTCAATCAGATGCAACTGTACTTCAAGACCAACAATCTTTTCCACAGCCAACAATATGGCTTTACTGGCGGGAAATCTACCACCGATGCGGGAGTGGCCCTAGTTAGCCTAATTTACGACGCCTGGGAGGGATCGCAGGATGCCATTGGGGTATTCTGTGATCTTTCCAAAGCATTTGATTGTGTTGACCATCAAACACTCTTGCTCAAGCTACGTCGATATGGTTTTGATAAGAAATCAATAGCACTATTAGAGTCGTACTTAACGGATAGGCTTCAGACTGTTACTGTGAATAACGTAAAGTCAAATGGGTCAAATGTCAAAATAGGTGTACCCCAAGGATCAATCCTAGGACCCTTTCTGTTCCTGGTATATGTCAATGACTTGCCTTATATGGTCGAGGCACAAGCTGGCATAGTACTGTTTGCAGATGATACATCGTTAATATTCAAAGCAAATAGGTATAGTACAGATGCAAATAATGTTAATAATATTCTGAATGCCATGTCAAATTGGTTTTCTGCAAACAACCTATTGTTGAATGCAGAAAAGACCAAATGTATGAAGTTTACACTACCCAATGTGAGGCAAATAGACGTTGATGTTGTGCTGGGGGGGAAGGGGTTTTATTATTGTATTGTGGTATTATTGTAATTCCTTTCTAGGAATTACAATAGATTCTAAATTACAATGGGGTGACCATATCACTATTCTGGCCAATAAACTTAGCTCTGCTGCTTATGCTGTGAGACGGATTAGGCAGTTGACTGATGTAGCTACTGCTAGGCTCGTATACTTTAGTTACTTCCATAGCTTGATGTCCTATGGAATACTACTTTGGGGAAATGGAGCAGATTTAGAAACTATATTTATATTGCAAAAGAGGGCAGTTCGTGCCATTTATTGCTTAGGCAAGAGAGACTCCCTCAGGGAAAGATTTAAGGATATTGACATTTTAACTATAGCTTCCCAATATGTATTTGAAAACATAATGTATGTCAGGAAAAATATATCTCATTACACAAAAGTAAGTGACATTACAGACAGAAATCTGCGTAACAAACATAGACTTCTACTTCCATGTTATCGGCTTAGCAGGGTTAGTGATTCTTTTAAGGGGGATGGTATACGTTTTTATAACAAACTGCCAGAATCGATCCTTGGTATGCCTGACGATAAATTCAAAACCTTTGTAAAAACCACCTTATCCAAAAAGGCATACTATAGGATAGATGATTACTTGAAAGATAAAAATGTCTGGCTTGAGCATGGTGCAGGCCCCTCGTAAATTGTAATAATTACAGCATGGTACTGTATTAGTTACGTGACTTATTTGTTACATTATGTAACTTTGTTTTAATTCTTAATTATAAAGAGTTTTATATACATGTTGACATTTAGCTTTAAGAAAATAAATATGTAAATTGACGTCCAAAAAATGCCGCAGTGGAGTTTGTTGCGCCGTTTCTTCTCCACCAGCGCCTTGGAAGCGGTGGTAAACTTAGATTAAGTAGAATTAAATTGACGTCAATAAGAAACAATTTTATTGTTCTATATTGAAAAATAAATGACTATGACTATGACTAAATACCACAAACAATAAAGCAAAATGAGCAATAACTCAGCACCTTTGCGGCGTCTCTGATTCATTATGAAACAAATATGAGTACCATGACTGCTCACAAAAAAAATATCTACAGGACAATTAATTTTCGTGGACAACTACGTCGGGGACAGTTAAAATTGCAGATTTTTGGAAAAATGTAAGCACATTAAATCAGCTGTTAGAAGTCTTACCTTATAAAACATAATTGACTTGAAACCATTAGCTAAGTTAATAATAATAAAAATTAATCTTAGAGACTACAATAGCAATTCACTTAATTATTACTTACTGTTGTAAATGCTTGACGGCTGCTTTTATGGTGGTGTCGGCAGGTGGCGATGGTAACATATTTAACGCTTCAGCTGCTTTGCCTAATCGCAAACGCTTTATAGTCAACACGGGCTCCAGCAACGAATCCCTTTGGATTTCAGGAAGAATGCGTTCTTCAAGCAAATGTGCTCGCCCAGTCGATAAAAGATGGAAGCAGACGCCTGGCTGACAACGACCGGCACGACCACGTCTGAAAAGAAATTGTTCATGTATGAACTGCAGGGAAAACCATTTGTCCATTTAAGTTATGAAAGCAATATTTAAGTTTCTCTAAGCAAACGTTAATTTTCCTTTTAACTATGATAAAACTTATTTTTTTTTAGATTTACATCTTCGGACATTCGCATTAGTAGTATAACACTCATCGGGATATTTACCATGTTGTATGTTTGTTTTGAATAACCAATATTTCGGCGCTGTTTCAAGCGCCATGATCACGGTGCACCGAGTATGTACTGAGTACACTACTATACAACACACACTAATATAATATAAAAAAACTTAGTAAAACGCACTTAACATGGATAGATTGCCAAATATAAATTCACATGTCTCACCTTTGCATCAAGTTAGCTTGAGCTACCCACTCCGTCCCCAACGTTGCAACATTCGTCTCTATATTTAACCCACTGTATTTCATCCTACCACAATCAATAACATAGACAATATCATCAACAGTTATAGAAGTTTCTGCTATATTAGTAGCAACAATTATCTTTCTCACATGGGGCGGCGGTCTTTCAAATATTTTGTGCTGCTCTAGTGATGGTAGTTTCGAATGTAGAGGGTAAATATAAAAATGTGAACTTGGGAAACTTCTGGAATTTTGCATGGCTCCTAACAGTTTACTAATGTCGACTATGCCAGGCAGAAATATGAGAACAGCCCCTGGTGGTCCATTACAAATGTATAACAGAAGCTCAAGCAACAAATCCATATTCAATACTTCAATTCTATGATCTTGTAGTGTTAAGTAGACATTGCGACTTATTTGATTCTTGACAGATTCCAACCATGGTGCTAAAACAAGATATGACATTTTACAATAATTATATTGGAGGTGGAGCCAAATGTCCGTACAACTTTTAGCCACAGCCCATATGAATTACTGATCCCATTACTCCACCCCACAGCAACCTATTCCCGGTATAAAAAATAATAGGTTAAGTTCGGAACAAATTTCCAAGTTTTTAACCTAACCCGCGAGTTCAAGTTTTCGGGTCAGGTTCGGAATAATCTAGATTGTTATAAAATTAAAAAATCTCTGACATAATAAGAATAAGTAAAGTAATGATATAAAATGTGATCTTTTTTTATTATTTTCCTTTATTCGTGTAAATAACATATGAATAGAATCATTTTTATTAAAAAATATCTATTAAATATATAAATATTAAAATGTGATCAACATAATATAGGAGCTGCAATAGGTAATTTACGTATGTTACGTATGTTGTATTTAAATATGTTGTAAAGAATAGAGATAACTCACCGATTTCGGCACGATACTGTATTTCTTTCTCCATTTCATTTGCTGCAGCTTTTTTCTTTTTATGTCTTTGATTATGTCGTGATCTGCCGCTATCCACAAAAGGTAGCTTAAACTGAGTCATTTCTAAAATCTCTTCTAAGTAAACATCTTTAACTGGATATGCCAATCCTTCTATGTGGAGCATAGGACAATTGTCAAAGTACTGTGATAGAGTCTCGGCATCGATAGTAGCGCTCATCAATATCACCTTTAATTCCTTTCGCTTTGGAAGAACCTAAAAACAAAGTTGTAACAAAACAAGTGATGAATTGGAACTTTTGTTACAGAGATAAGGAATTTATAATTTAATTGACTCAGCGAAGCTCGTACCGCCAATTTTTTTCCGCCCGCGTGGTGTCCAATCCTCTACTATATTAAGCATGTATTATACGTATAAACCTTCTTCTTGCATTACGCTATCAATTAAAAGAAACCGCATCAAAATCTGTAGCGTAGTTTGAAGATATAAGCATACATAGGGACAGAAAAAGTGACTTTACTATACTGTACTACTACTATGTAATGAAGCGTATTTAAAAATACTCGTCGGTTGCAGGTAGTTTAACCGAGGTTTTTTTTTCAATTGATGTACTGTTATTCTTGTCACTTCATCATTTCACTATCACTATCACTACATAGTATAAAGCAAAGTCGCTTTGCGCGTCTGTCCGTCCCTATGTTTCCCTAGATTTATATATATAATACATGCTTAATATAGTAGAGGGTGCAGCGGCAACGGGATCTGGCGTCACGCAGGCAAAAGCAAAGTACAAAAAGCAAGATTATGCCTAAGATCACAGTATGGAAAGATCTGATCTCTGTCTACCTCCTATTTTGTTCGGAAATCTCCTCGGAAACCAATCCCTCCCCTCCCCACCGCCCACCGAACGTAAGGGCGGTTGTGCCCGGCGTGTCCTGCGCTTTGTCACCCAAGACACTCCTTCCACTTCACCTTGATGTCTTAGGGGAGCTAGGAGATGCACCGCCTCGAACGATATCCTGCAATACCACTAATGGGTCTGTCTCTATGTCTACCCTAATGGGAAAAAGGCGTGACTGTATACAGGTAACATACCTTTTTTAACATGGACATCGCCAGGTCAATTTGACAGGTTCTCTCGTGTACTTCATCAAGTATCACATGAGTGTAGTTCGACAAAGCCTGGTCTACTTCCAAAGTAGCCAGTAGTATCCCTGTTGTCATAAACATAATACTGCCACGTGCCCTAGCATCAACCCTGAAATGGAAAAGAAAATGGGATTTATAATATAGCAGCAATATTTTCAAATTTACCTACAGTTCCTGGTATTGGATTTGGCACATCCAATCAAACCGTTTATTCCGAACCTGACCCGAAAACATGACCCGGTCGCGGGTTAGGTTAGAAACTTGGAAATTTGTTCTGAACGTAACCCTCTTCCTAACCTGACCCGAATTGCGCACATTTCTGTTACTTATAATAGCCGAAGTGCGGTAATTCCAACTTCTGTAGGTTAGGTTAGGTTAGAACTGTGACCACAACACACGAGCCGGGCGAGCGAAGCGAAGTTTCTAACCTAACCCGCGACCGGGTCAGGTTTTCGGGTCAGGTTCGGAATAATCAAATCAAACCTATTCCATAGTTTAATTTTGGTCAAAATAAACAATACCTTTGTAGTTGTATAGGGAATATGCATGTTATTTTTTATTTTTAAATTACTATTTACACCATTATATAAATACTACAAGAGGAACAGTGCCTAACAAAACATCATTTGGTTTTTTAAGTGTTAAATAGTAGGCTGATATCAGCTTTTCAAACGACCGCCATATTGGCGCGCCTATTGTCAATGTCCAACATATTATGTCCAAAAAACTAAAGTACTAGAACCAACTAAATGATGTGGAGAGCTGCAAGTATTTTGGGTTGTAATCTATTAATGTTATGTGTTTTACTTCAATTATATAATGCAATTGGACAATTTTTAACAACAATACCTAGACCTAGACGACACGAGTCGACATTTTGTCATAAATACGAGTACTATGTACTATGACGAACTTGGATGAAGAATTAATGGATGCGCTCCGCAAATAATAATACCACGTATGAACGAGACACAACATACAAAAACTGTAAGGAATGAAAAGGACAAGAACTATATTCTATGTCCTTGTCAGAGTTTGTTTTTTTTGTTGTTCACCAGTTGAGGTGGTGAACACCAAGTCTGTTGAGAGCGTGAATTGTTGTGAGGATTCTGCATAATTGAGAGTAATCTAAGTGGTGAAAATAAGACATAACATAACATAAACTCACGCCCGTATTCCCCGAAGGGGTAGGCAGAGGTGCTAGCACCCACGTTTCGCCAGTTTATGTTTATATGTATGTAATAGGTGGCGAGCCTATTGCCATTAACCGGGCACTTATAAACCTGCGATAAATACACACATAACTTCGAAAAGCATCGAAAAGTCATTGGTGTGTGCCATAGTAAATCTGGGATCGAACCCGAGGCCTCGTCTCAGCAGTCCATTACCCATACCATTAGGCTGATAAAATGATAAATTAATTATTGCTTTTATCTGACATATTGAACATGGTGGCATGTAGAATATTAGGCTGCAAAAGCCGTAGTGAGCGGAAATTACAAGACATAACCTATCATACGTAAGTACGATTTTTAGATAAAATGTCCCTTTCTTTGTAAAGATATTAACAGATTATGAGCCTTAGCATATTAACAAGTTCTTTAAAGTATTAATAATGGCTCAAAATATTGATTTATTATTACGATAATAAGTGTATTAACCAACCAAATAAAGTGGTAAGTTAAAATTATCGAACTCGAAACAAAAGTCAGACTTGTCCACCATTTTTATCTACTTTTTAATTTGTCCAGGTTATAGATTTTTTAGGGATACCAGTTGAGGTACTGGTAAATTACCCATAATGAGGCGATATTTCTTTTTTTTTTATACATTTATTTTATTATACATTTCATCAAGTTATTTTAAAACTATATATATTATTATTATACTATATAGTTATTTACTTTTTATTTTTTTTAATTTTTATTTAACATAATACAGTTGTCAGTATTATTTATGCCTAAATTGTTTTGTATTTGAGTTTTTTAAAGGATATAATGCCAGAAAACATTAATTCATATACCTAACGGATCTAATAAAAGTTGTGGGGTAAAATTTGGCAGGGACTAACAACACTGGTATCATAAGTACTACTCGTACGAGTTAACATGGCACCTGGCTCGGGGCTTTGCGCGGGGGAGCGGGAGGGGTGTATGCTGACGCTACTAGGCTCGCATGGCGAGAGCGGGGTCGCGCGCGGGGAAGCGGTAGGAGGATGTTTTCGAGGCAGGTGGCATGTTAATGCGCACGAGCTATACTATGTGTTTGTCCCTTTCGGGTGTACGCGCTTGACTGATCCAGTTAATTCTTCATCTTAGATGACGAAAGAGTTCCTTCCAAGTCGAAACGCTATTGGTCGGAATACTCGGAACTAGCGACCAATAGCGTTACGTTTTAACTCATATGAATTGCCTTCCCAATTTACGCACTCTTCTTTTTTATTTTGATAATCAAATCGTTGACCAAGTGGACCAAATGCGACGAAACGATCGTAATTAAATCCGAAAAATTTAATATGTTTGTTACTAAAAGAAAAGACAATGGGGTGATGTATTAATCGTAGACATATTCCCTGTTGTTATAAAATAACTAGTTCTTATTATACTATTTTTTTATACCACTTAGGTGACAGGCAAGCAAGCAGCCCACCTGATGCAAAGTACTGTGTCCTATGGATGTGTTAAACTTACTTTTCTAATCTAACTGCATATCCTACAGAATCACCCATACGCTCTGATCTCTCTTGAGCAACTCTCATAGCCAAGGAAGAAGCTGCTATACGCCTTGGTTGAGTGACTAAAATATTCACATAACCACCCTTGTTATTATTGATAGCCTCATCTAAAATTAATTGTGGCACCTGAAAAAAGTTATAACATTTTCTTATAACTTACATTAAAAAAAATGCTGGTAAAGGGGCATTATTATTTTATAACATACCTCTGCCTATCTTCTCCGAGAAAAAAATATGAATGGAAAGTTATTACTCAAAAGCTACTATGTATACTTCTATAGAGTTATTGAGCTATTCTTAGTACAATAGAAGAGTATAAGAAAGACATGTAGCAGTAGTATATAGGTATTGTAATCTCTTTCTTTAGTGTACACCAAGAACAAATAAGTTTGATATGAAAAAGATACCTATAATGTGGCAAAAGAAAACCTTATTGGTCACCATTGAATCAAGAAAGAAGAGTTGGCATGTTCCTTATTCACGCAGTGAATTTTTACTTACCTGTGTAGATTTTCCACATCCAGTTTCACCGCTAATCACTATAACTTGATTATTATTAATGACCTTTAATACTTCAGTTGATTTTTTATAAGTGGGTAGTGTTTCACGAAACTGTTTAAACTTCTTGTAATCAGTCCTGTTAATCATTCTGTTATAACCCTCTTTCAGTTTTACGCAAAAGTTATCAACTTCAAGACATTTTTTTGTTAGACTTAGTCCTTTAGCAAGACATTCATTAAGTTTTTCTTCAAATGTTCCAGTGATTATATCTTCATAGCCATATTTGAAATCACCGGCACCTCTTAATGAAAATATTCTTTCATTAGATGATGATGATTCCTCTTTTATTTTTATATTACCCTGTGGTTCAGTTTTGACATTTTCAATTGTCTTTGTGATTGCTGTAACAGCTTCACTACATGCTATTTCACTGTTTTCTATATTTTCAGCCTTTATTTTTACATCATTAGTGTTGTAACTCTTAGAACAACTTGACGTACTTGGGCTGTTGAGATCTTCATTGAATGAGGAACTCATTTCATCATTATTGGTAGTAAACCCAGTATCGGAAGAAAAGTCACATTCTTCTGGTTTTATGTCACTCTTAACTAAATTCAAACCTGTAAACTCTGGAATTAAAATGTTGGATTCCTTGGCCAAGTCTTTAATTGATTCAATATCATTTTCTATAACTGTGATTACTGCAGGTGGAATAGTTAGGTTTACCTGAAAAAATTTATAGCAATTAATTATGATGCGGAGAAGTTATCAAATCATAAAGGGCTTACAGCACGAAGACCTGCTCCCCCCGAAACTATTTACTGCAGTTCTCGAGGAAATCTTCAGACAACTCGAATTGGATGATTATGGCTTGAGAATTAACAGAGTACCTAACAAACTTGATATTCACAGATGACATAATTATGTTCGCCAAATCCGCACAAGAACCCCAAAACAGGCTAACTGATCTTGACACACATAGCAGAGAAGTGGGCCTAAATATGAATACATCTTAAACTAAAGCAATGACAAATAGACACAATAATAGTAAATAGCATTCCTATTGAATATGTAGTAGAAGAGTACACATATTTGGGGCAAATAATAAAGAAAGAAAGAAAGAAAAATATTTTATTTAAGTTCCACACAGTGGGCATCTTACTAAGTACAAATAGGTCATAATCAGGGTAAACAATATGTCAAGAAGGGAATAGAGACACGAATAGGCCATGCGTGGAAGAGATATTGGGCACACAGGGAAGTAATGAAAGACAGAGCAATAAACACCTCGGATACAGGGAAGCTGTTTGAAACTTGCGTACTCCCTATCTAACGAGACTAGACAAAATCAACCACTTCAAAATTCGGAAAGCTACAAAGAAGCAAGATGCTCAAAATTAGAACACTAAAGTGGAAATGGGCTGGCCATGTAAATAGGCAGATGAGAAGTGTAATAAAAAAGTAACAGCGTGATACCCCAGAGAGGGAAAGAGGAAGCAAGGAAAACCATTTAGGTGATGGCTAGATGAATTTGTCATAACAGCCAGAAAACCTGGACCAGAGTGGCTTAGAACAGAGACAACTGGATATTATTGGGGGAGGCCTTTGCCAAAGGGCATACAGAGTTGATTACACATAATATTTCAATTCAAATAACATAACAACTCTAGAAGACCCAAAGTCAACAAAATTGTAACTATTCTGAAAAAAACATAAAACATAACATAACATAAACTCATGCCTATATTCCCCGAAGGGGTAGGCAGAGGTGCTAGCACCCACATTTCGCCAGTTTATGTTTAGGTCCAATGTAATAGGTGGCGAGCCTATTGCTATTAACCGGGCACTTATAAACCTGCGATAAAATACACATAACTTCGAAAAGCATCGAAAAGTTATAATTGGTGTGTGCCATGGTAAACCTGGGATCGAACCCGAAGCCTCATCTCAGCAGTCCATTACTCATACCACTAGGCTACCGCAGATTCTGAAAAAGGCTATAATAATAACAAGCCACCAGAGGAGCTGTACGACCTATTAGGCAGTTGATTTCTGTTGGCTGCTCATTTCTTGCATGGTAAATGACAAACTACCGACCCTTTGCCACTGCAAACTGGTACAACTCTTGATAAACAGGCTATGGCATGGACTTATGTCTAATGCTTCTTCCAGCAATGTGGGATAAGTTTCAGAGTTGATTTCAGTAGTTTAGGTACAGAACAATTGAATATATGTATCGGTTCTTGGGTATTGTTTGGGAGTAATCTATATAGGTACTATTACTCTATTTTTTTATTTCTTTTATTATTAATAAGGATAACTTACTATATAATCTCTGTGAATTTTCGGCTTAAGCTTCTGTTGGTCTCTGAAGTAAAGACCAATTTCTCTACCACGCAAACGTTTTGGTATCTTCGGCGGCTTAGGACCTGGTTTAGTCCAGCTAAAATTATCCCGGTTCCGATTGTGTTGTGACATCTTGTTTGCTTATTTAGCAACAAGTTTTTGCCTGGAAATAAAATAAAATTATTATGTATATTGTGCAGCTGCTGTAACCGGTGTCCGATGACGATTTCGTGCAATGCAATTGATTTATAATAGGAATATAAACTTTTACATTTTATAAGTAATCAAGGTTTATGGGTTGAGTTTTGTGTACTAATATATATAAAAACAAATCATGAAAATATACAAAAGCCGAAAAATATTTCTGTTCTAGTTTATGTACCTTGGGTCGATTTTTTTATCGATTATTTTATTTATATAGTAGAGTCGCGCCTGCCTGTCACCTGTCACCAAGGAACTTATGTCACAATAAAATAAATAAATATCGATAAAACCCGTCAAGAAAGTCATGAAAATTGAGGGTGGCGCTGCTGCGCTTAATCTGGTATCCCTGTCATACTATAACTAAACAGACTTGATCTGTTGCTTTTTATGGTATGATTTCTATCGATAGTATATAGGTAAATAAAAGTGAAAAAAGAATTACGGCAACTATTTCATTCACTTTTATTTAGGCACTTTTTTTTTTTTTTTTTTTTTTTTTTTTTCCGTGCGGAAATCCCCTCGGATACCCCCCCTGCCGGAGCCGGAAGGGGAGGTTATGTCGGACTCGAACCGACTAAAACCGCACGCCGACTGTGGGTCTTGGTGCTAGGCCGGAGGTGAGGTTGTTAATTTAATTTTGTTAATTTTTGTTTATTTAGGCACTAATGGCGCACAATTTATAGATAAATCAACAAACTTCACGCTAGAAAATTATATATAATTACAGAATAGTGATTAAGTCTGAAAGTCAATACAAGGAGAAGTATTAATTCCTCAAGTATTCATTCCATGCGTTATTTTTTGATATCACTCAGGCAGACAAGCACACGGGCCACCTGATGGATTATTAATTACATGTGTAAAAACAAACTTGAAGCCTAATAAAACTTACAGCGTAACGATTTAGAAGCATAGATATATTAGATATTATGTTAAATTTGGTGCGCGTCATCCGAAGCCTCCATTCGGTGCAACCTGTACAACGCTAACGGCAATGCTTCACTCTCACGCACATGGGAGACGCTACCACTTACTGCAATTAACGGCCCCGACGGGGGCAGCTCTATAGAGAGCTCGGAGACTCGCACGGGTCCCTGTGACTAGCAGCGGGTATGGAGGTTAGATGAGAACACCCAAGAGGGCCATCTTAAAACCGTATATGGCTCAAAGTTAATTGGGGTGTGAGGGAAATGTCGTTAACCTTACACCCCGATAAATGAGTATAAGGTCTCATGAACGTGGACACGGCGTGTCGGCTGTTTTTAGGATATGCCTCGGGACACGTATCTTGAATCTAAGCTGCGAGATAAACGAGACCCTGGCGCGCGCAGATTGTTTTGTAATAATCTATGCTTGGTGACATTGAGCTCGTCCACCACCGCTCTGGTCACATAGAATCGCTTACTCAGTGGTACACTTTAACTTTATTAGACCCACGGTACCACCAGGAGTATGGCCAAGGGTATCGTGGGTGTGAAATTTGTTTTGACCATATTTTAAGTCCAAGATACATGTCCCGAGCAATACCTTACCCAAAGCACACTTGCCTTTCTCATGAACCGTGATAGCTAGACAGTCGATTTTTTACAGACGTTGTAAAGTATTAAACAATGAAAACAAAAGATGTACAGTACGTATTATAATATAATTATAATCTTTTAAAACAAACTTATTGGTATGAGTATTGAACACCCAAAATGCTGCTTGAAACTCCTGCGTAATTTATCCTGGATAGTTTCTGACTCACTGGATATCATCAGTTCATCATATACTGAAATGATATGTCTTGAAATGAGCTTTTGAAATTCTGAAACAAATAAAAACGTACGGTACTGGATAAATACAGCTGTATATACCGTGTAATTTTTTATTAGTCCTAAGGGCCTCAGTGGTTAATACAAAATGGATCAAGACTGTTCAAAAACGTCAAAGAATAATTGTACTACGATTTCTTATAATCGTAGGTTAATGACACAACCACGACAAATGTAAACAATGTTTTGAAAAATAAAATGTTCACTTAATACACATAATTTTTAATAGATTACACTACCCATACCGTGTTTAACATTAAAATATATGTACGTACCGGCTAATTTAACTGTTTGGCCATAAATATCCTCTAAATCAGAAAGCAGCTTGCCGGCTTGAAATCCCGCCGTATATCATATTATATCCCTGAAATACTTTGAACACGACATTTCTCTCACAACTAGTACCCACATTGCAATTCATTTTTTAACTTTATATTGTTACTAGACGTAAATAAATTAAATGAACGCAAAAGATATACGACAACAAAACAAGGAATGACAGCTGAAAACCCAGTTTGACAGTTATTGAGTATTGCAAATACAATGAAAAATATTAGTTCCTCCAACATTAATTTCACGACTTTCTTGACGCACTATATGTCTATGAATAAAGGTCGCATCATATATCTTACCGATTCTTTTCTTTTCAGTCGATTGTTCTGAAACAAATTATAATTGGTGAATTTGAGATCATCCACCGTAGTAACACCCCGTGCTATCTTCAAAATACATTCAAGAAACGTGTACCTACTGCGTGTATAGAGCACATTTTAGGTCCAAGTTATGTAGTTCAACCCGTGGTTCAACCTGTTATGTATGTAGTATATTTTTATGCATGAATGTCTATTTGCATTATTTTTCTGTGTATTTTATGCCTCGGAGCCCCTTAGCCATACGAACATGTATGGCAGTAGCTATAGGTACCTACTTGAATTGGAGCCCTCAAAAGTCCAAGTAGTCTAACTACAATCACAATAGTACTTCAATATCACCAATTGGTTGGGGAGGTCCAATGGCGGTTCCTTCACGGACAGTATCGAAGTGCAGCCGCATCACAGCAAGACTGGAAAGCCGACCCCAACTAAGTGGGAAAAAGGCTCAGAGAATGATGATTCGTGAATCTATTGATAGTAGGTAGGTATATATCTATAGAAATTAAGATATACACTGTAGTGAGATCGATATTACCGAAAATTTCAAGTAATGTTGACTTTATGAAACAAGATACAATCATCTGAGTACTTAATTAAGTTAAGATGAATTGTACGCACGTTCCCTTCTCGCCAAGGTACCTTTGGCAAAGAAGATAAGTATACACATTGTTATTAGGGGTGCGTCCTCGTGCTCCTACTAAATAGTCCTACTGGTAGGAGCACCAGGACACCCATGTCCTGGTGCTCGTCGTAGTATTTTTTTCCTAGGATCGATATTTTTTTATTTATAGCCCAAAAGGTGGTGAATCTTTTTGACATAGGAAAAATTCCTAGTAGTAATTTTCAATCAGAATTCGCTGGGGGATCTCACTGGTAGATGATCTGGGCCTCGATTCTGCTAAAGCCAAACAACACAATGGTGCCACCGCTACTGCAAAAAACGGCATTAAATAATAGACTTTAAAGCGATGGGGTCCAGAAGTCCAAAATTCAATGACTTTTTGCAGAGTAATCGAAGAAGTATAATGAAACTGTTTTCATTTTATTTTGAACTTTTTAGCAGTAGGTACAGGGTATCTGGTGGCAAATTTACATTAAAAAAAACGAATATCTCAAAAAGTTATAAGCGGAGCGGAGAGAGAGTAGTGTCTTTCGAATCACTGATCGTGCGGATTTCCCAGTCACGATGTCGTAGTGGACGGGTGACCATCGCGCGTATGCTATCGATGCATTTTCCAAAAGCAACGATTCCTACGTACTCGCTCGTCGACAATTTTGTTCACACTTCAAAATTCGACGGAAGTCGGAGTCCCGTGGCCTATTTAATAGATTATTTATTTTGTGGGGCTACATCATAGAGAGAGTACGCCAGCAATCCGTGAACTATTGTGGAACTGAAAGACAACATTCGGCAAGAATCAATTTAACCGAGCTTACTGCAGCGTGTGGTGCGGAATCTATCTATCTATCTATCTACGATGCTCCGTTTTGCACAGTGTGCAATATGATGGAAGACATTTGGATGACATCATCTTTAACAAAAAATCCGCAATTATGTACTTTACATTTAAATACTTGTATTAAAACTATATGTCAAACAGTGCCTTTTTTATTTAATTTTGAAAACATAAATCTGCCACCACCATCACCCCGTATAGAAATAAAGTCTAAAATTTAATGTCATTTTTTGCAGTGACTGCGACACCACAGTGATTTAGCTTTAATAGAATGGAAGGCCTGGAAGGTTCTGGTGGTAAACCATACTTTGGTTTAGACGAGGATTAGAATATAGACGGATAAAAATAGAAGGGAAATTCGAATTACATCGGGCGTGTCTCCTTAGCCAAGTTGGTCAAGGCATTCCCCTGTAAGGGAAAGATCGCGGGTTCGAGTCCCGCCCGAGAAGATTCATTTTTCCTATGTATTCGATAGAGGAGATTTGTTTTCTTTTTCGTTATAAAAATAATACACATTTTAGAGCTTAAATTTTTGTTATCCTCTTGGTCGTTTTTGCATATTATTTTACACAGTCCATGAGTTGAATTTCATAGAGAAACCGAGTCGAGTTTCATATTACTGCACTGTCATATTTCACTACTCCTTGTTTATATTATTGCTTTCCTTTGAAGAGCAATAGGTACAGTCCCGCTTTTCCTTTTAATTAAAACGGGAATAATTTCTTCTGTATTCATTTAAATTTTTAATATAATTTATTTGCACGGACAAAAAGTGACAAAATATGCTGTCATTCCCAAGTAATAAGTATGGCTAAATGCCTAATCAATAAACAGATGAAGATTTCAAAGTGACACTTGTAGATATCTGCATTCGTCTGTACTTGAATCAGAGTATGTGTATGAGTACTTCTATTTTTGTAATGTCTTGGTGCTCCTACTGGACGCTTCACGGTTGCCTTTGTAGTAGGAGCACCAGGACATAGGTGTCCCGGTGCTCCTACCAGTAGGACTATTTAGTAGGAGCACGAGGACGCACCCGTTATTAGGAGTTGTATATAATATAATAGTTTGTATTGAATGGAATTTTTGGCTTAATGGCGTTCGGTTGGGATGATGGGCCATTAGAGATAATATTTCCGTGGGCAACCTTATCAAATGACTTACGCAGAGGAACTTTCGAGCGTGGTTTTAAGACAACCGTCTTTCGATATGCTTGTGTGAGGTTACAGTCTTTTTGAGAGATAGTGCTAACTTGAACCGGCAGCTGCTTGGCTGATGCTACAGCAGAGTATGTGCGTGGAATGTTTGGAAATTCCTTAGAGGCTTCCTGATAAGATTCGGCCCATCTCAGCCATGCGAAGTTTGATGAACTTCTGCCTGCCCTGCTCAGGATAGTTCTTGTTAGTGGAGAAATGATTACCTGAACAGAATAGACAGGTTGATTCCTCCTCGGGTACGTGACATTCTTCGCCGAAGTGAGGTTGAGCACATCTGAAGCACCTGGGTTTAGAGCGGCATTGGACTTTGATGTGGCCGAATCTACAGCACCCCAAGCATTGGATAGTGGGGAACTGATATAACTTTTGAAGGAATTTTTATAGCATTAAGTATGCTAACTATACAAATCGAATACATAGGGAAAAAGAATCTTCTCGGGCGGGACTTGAACCCGCAGTCTTTCCCTTACAGGGGCAATGCCTGACCAATTCGGCTACCGAGACACGCCCGATATGATTCAAATTTCCCACCTTATACGTCTTTGAGGCGACGTAGCGTCATCTACCGATTTTCTTACGAACTATCGGAATCAATGAACACACACATTTCGAACTGATATAACTCCACTGACAGAGAGGTGTGGAAAGCGTATATGTTTATAGGGAGGACTTGCCCCTGGAAAGTTATTACGACCGTTTGCGTAGGCACCCATTTAACCTTACCATCATCAAATGTCTTTCTATTAAATCTACGAGCCTTCAGGATCATCCCTGCGCCTTCCGGAAATTCAATGGACTCCACAAATTCATCCATTGACAAGTCCAGAGGTATCCGCCGGACTACACTCATCCTAGAAATGTTGTATGCAGGTATTGTTGCTGTATAACCATTTTCAGACAGGATTGGGCTATTAATGAAGTGGTTACCACTTACTGCCGACTTGAATGTAATAGATATTTTATTCCTGCCTATCTTTTTAACGGCATCCCGACATAATCCCAGAATGTTATTTTTGGCCAAGAACTGGCCGAATTTTAATGGGTTCAATGTTGTACCAGCTGAATAGTCGTTTTCGGGCTTGGTAACTGTTATAATAAAAGGGCCTTTGTCCTCTTCGCGGTATTCATTTATTCCCACGATTAATAATGGGTGTCGGTATATATGTTGCACTGATGCTGAGGCCAGAGCAGGATCCGAGATTTTTATTTTGCAGAGGTGGTTTGAAGATAATTGGTCCGGGGGGAAACGACTTTTAACCGTGGGCTGGGAGGAGGATAATGACTCCGGAGGATCAGGAGGAAACGGAGCAGTTTCCATCTTCATCACATTAAGTTGGGTGGGAACTTACCACAGTATGACGCACACAAATACAATATCCAGTTAGTTGTAAGTATTGTAAATAGATTACCACTGCTTAAGAAATTATTTTAACACTGAGATCACTTGTTTTCATCAAGAAACTCTCTGACGTTTATAACCTACCACAAACGGGCAAAAAGTCGAAAATAAAAAAATCCATATAATAGTTTAGTGTATTCTAATTTAATACCAATCATAGGTAATAGCAACAATCGATACATTAACTTATCGAAAATTAGACACCACTATAGGTGCTAAAAATAGATAGACATAGTAAATATAAAGACTTGAAGCTACTACGAAATTCATTCATAAAATCATATGAGGAAAACGGTAATTCTTCATCTTGCGTTCGCACGTAGTGAGGATGTAGTAGCACCTGATTGGTCAAATAAAATTGCTAGTGATGCGGTGATAGAATTTTAACTATCGATATTTTCCCAAATATTTAAAGAACGAAGGCCACTTTCCATTCATAGTGAATGACTTTTGATGTGCCATTGACTTTTTATTATTCTATCGCATAATAGTACTGGTATTACTAAAACTAAAACATTTTTTACATCTATAAAACTACAAAATCAATATGATATAACTAGTTGAACAAGAAATTACTTCCATTTTTAAATTAAACGTATGATTTTATACAAATCTCCTTGATTTTGATTTAATTCCGAAACCCTCGCGCGACCTTTGTACGGTACAGTAAGAACATAGGACTGAAATGGCGGATTACATAACTTTTCATTCGGGTACTAGGCAAGTCGAGCACTTCTATTTTGAAGTAAATATCTTTTATAACAAAGGTAGTACAAATGTATATATATATGCTGGGTGTAAGGGGAACGCTCCCGAAGCCGAAAACCCCTAGTAGTACTCCAGGTACATAACACATTGGCATAAAAATAAAATCGATATGGCCAAAAAAAAATTTTTTTCGAATATTTTTGAATTCTTTTTATTTTTTATTTTGCATTATTTACTCTCCATCTTGTTAGTAAAGCTAAATAAAACGGTAATTTTATATAAAAACACCACTAGAAAAGAGCACGCGCTTGGCGCTAGTTGTTTTTTCTTTGTAGTGATGTTCTTTTTATGAAATTACCGTTTCATTTAGCTTCACTAACACGATGGAGAGTAAATAATGCAAAATAAAAAAACAAATGTGTTATGTACCTGAAGTACTACTATATATATATATATATATATATATATATATCGTTACTCCAAGACTGTAAAGAACTTTGTAGATTTTACGTTCTTCTGGGCGAATTATTCGAAACTCCGGTTATCACAAGGAAAGTCTGACAGAAAGCCCTAAGCACACTGCAACCTGAGAATACTAATAATCGGCATCCACTTAGGCTAACCACTTAATTTTTTCTTTCAAATGTATAAATTTTTAGTCTGTGCTCTTTTTATATCGATAAGTAGTTATCGACAGTTTACTGGATTCCCTACTAGGCCTTCATACTGCGTTCAGTTCATTCATAAAATCCAAGTTTAGGTAGGCAGTTTTTTTTCGTAGGTATGGCAGCTCTTGATACTCTAAGTAAAAATATGACATTTCAGAACGTCAAAAAATCTAACAAATTAAAAAGCGTTCCACTTCCATCCGTTTCATACTTTCATGCATGCATGAATCAGAAATAGGGACTTTACAAAAACGTCAAGTTATTGAGAATCCTTGTCTAAAACATCTGATTAAATAGAGATGAAAGTAGTAAACTTTATGATGTTATGCTACAACCTGCAAAGTGCAAGTGTCACTGGAAATATTCCATTACAAAAATTACTACACAACACAACCAGTTTCAGTTCAACAGCATAGTAAATACGGTTATTTCATGGTAATTTCAGTAGTGTGAAAGTAATTTAGAAATTAAAAAATGTTACATAAAAGTGTAAGTTAAATTTTCCATTGATATCTATTGGAGTTATTTGGTTAAACTTATAAATTGTTGGAGCTTTGACTCACAGTAAAGTTTCAACCTGATAAAAGTTTTATTAATTTCAGGATTATTGGTCTCTAATATGCAGAGGTCGGAAGAAAAAGGTTGTTACTCTAACAATTATATTGATAATCCTAGTGAATGCGTTATTTTATGTTAGCTTGCAGCTTTACGATACTATTAAAAAGAAACATAAGGCACCTTGGTATAACAGGTGAGTATACTTTAACATTCAGAAATAGACAGTAGATAGTTAATAAAGCTGAGGTGCAGATGCCAGTAGTAACTTCGGTAATATTCAATTGAAAATAAAAGGTAATAATCAGTGACAATTAATATACATTCTTGGTATCTAATATTCAAGTGTTCCTTTTTGAAACTTTAGTTATTCCTTTTTGAAACTTACTCCAGAATATACCGACATTTGATATACCTTCCATGACCACATTTATTTAGATGCTAGATCACAGTATTCATTGCTAAGTTTAGTATCAATGGACCTCGTTCACTATCAAGGTACTTGTTGCTTTGTCTCAATGCAAACAGCTCTATTGTACCAGTCATGAGGAGTGAGGTGTTTTATTTTTCTTATTGTTTTAAATAATTTTTCTGTGGGTCACAGTGGGAGAAAATATAAATAACTACTACCCCAGAGGAAATACTAAATTTACTTTAATGTATTGTAAAATATACAGTACAGTCTTTTTACATTTTTAATAATTTTTCAGTTTACAATTTGGTAAAGACTCATATGTGGATGATAGTGGAATGAGAGTCATAGTTGGTCATTATATTGGACCTAGCAAAGGAAATTTATCTGAAGGTATGTTTTACATTTTGTTGTGTATTATTCTTTAGAAAGTAGGTTTTATGCTTAATTTTCATTGAATGTGTGGTTGATTCATTTCATTTAATCACCTTATGGGTGCTCTTGTTTTAAATTGTTACATATGGCAAGACAGACAAAATAAGATTAAATTTACCAATAAGGTAGGAAATAAGCATGTTTTCCACCTAATTGTCAACTATTATCAAAGACTAAAACTCAGTACATAATCCACTAAGCCATATCTATATCCCTGTTTTATCTATTGCTAGCTATTCACCCAGGTCCATACTACACTTAGAAAAAAAAAATTCTGTTGTCTTTGCAGATGTGATACACAGCAACAATTATGCTCCTGTATCAGGTGCTGGTGAATATGGCTATCCTGTCATGTTGTCACAAAGAGAGCTGATTACAGCAAAGGAATTATACTCATTGCATTCCTATAACATACTTGTTAGTGATAAAATCTCAATTAATAGAAGTCTTCCAGATATGCGTAGTGACAGGTACACTTTTTTACAATAATTTATTGCTAAAGCTTAGAATCCAACAAAAACAATATGATTACTGATCATGATCACTCATTGTAATTGTCAAACAGATTGCGACGTGAATAAAACTTTGAAAGGTGAAAATAACATTTGGCACCTTATTATCATTTAACCACAACACTCATGACTCACGACAATGTCTGGGACACCAAAGTTCATGGCAACGCTTGAATCAAAATATTACTAGGTATATCAAAGATATAAGGCTAACAATAGAATTTATTTTCAACTTTTTGCATGGATTTCTGTTGGGGGTTTTTAAATTTTAAATGCAAAAAGCATTCTAATGTTACACTGATTTTATTTTAATCATTGATATTGTATATCGTTACTAAAATATTTATAGTCAGAGAAAAAACTGCATTCACAAACATGAAAGAAGTTAGTAAAAAAATTTAATTTAGGTACTCTAGGAGCTCTTTAATAAATTACATAAAATTCTTTATATTTCAGTTGTAAATCTATCCAATACAACCTGGAAAATCTTCCAACTTCGACGATTATCATAGTCTTTTATAATGAAGCATGGTCTACACTCATGAGGACAGTCATGTCTGTTTTGGTGAGATCTCCTGAAATGCTGCTAAAGCAGGTGTGGAATGGAATACATTATTATTTATTTGCTCTGCTTATTTTTATTTTTTTTTTTCGTGCGGAATTCCCCTCGGATTCCTCCCCCGCTGGAGCCGGAAGGGGAGGTTATGTCGGACTCGAACCGTCGTGGTACTAGGCCGGAGGTGAGGTTGTCATCGACATATCCCTCGCACCTCGGCTGACCCAGGGCCATCCCTTACGGTCTAGCCCCCCTCGGGAGGGGGTACAACGGTGTCCCCGACTCGCCCCCGGAATGGGGGCTCATGGGGGAATTTATTTGCTCTGCAGTGCACATTTTTGATTGCAATTATTTTAGCATCAGATGCAATTAATATTCGCGTAGCGTTACGTTACAGCGTTACACATGCAACTTAGCATTATAGGTGATGAACGAAATTCTGTGGAACATTATTTGCCGGACGCGTCTGATGGCGGTGTAGGCGTATTAGTATATTATGCAATGGAGGCCTGCATCAAACCAGATACTACTATATAAATTCAAAGCACAATGATCTTTCAATGTTTTGTACCCACTTCACGGTCACTGCACAGGAGGCTGAAAATGTTCGAAATGGGCTTGATGTGTTGCTGTGAGTGCTAATCGTAAAACGATCTGTTGAAACTGCTACAACAAATTATTCTATTGACACAATTAGCATATTATGCATTGTGTTGTCGCCAGGTCGCCACTTAATTAGTAGGTACTGGATGACAATTAGCTATGGTGTGTGTGACCAATAGTTTTGGATTCTGATAGCAAAGATTGCCATTAGAATCCAAAACATTCATTTTTATCTTATATTCCACTATATTTTTTATGAGCGGATGAACTAAAGACCGTTTCAAATAGTTACTTATTTAATTCGAGCTATTAACTCAAGCCAACTTTCATGCTCTGATTACGTTACGCACATTCTGTAGTGTAAGTTTACTTCGTGTGTGGTTCGCGTAATAATGAGATATGTACAATTTTAGATAATTTTGGTAGATGATGGCAGTAACAGGAGATATCTGGGGAAAGAGTTGGATGATGCTGTCGCTAAACTAGACAAAGTGGAATTATTGAGGAATCCTAACAGGACGGGGCTAGTTGGAGCGAGATTGCTGGGCGCTAGGCATGCGGTTGGTGATGTTTTGGTGTTCCTCGATGCACACTGTGAGGTGAGTGATTAGCATATTTATTAGTAGGAGAAAATAACAGTTTATAAATTAATATGCCGTCAAAAAGTGGCACACTGTCTTGGGCTACTTAAAACTTAAGCTACTATAGTGAGACTGCTTGCATCTGAGTGCCATAAATAGCCGGAAGTCTTTGTGGCACTACCTAACAACAGATAATTTTTTAGTTTTACTATAGCGCTAAAAACTCACGCAGCGGTTTTATCCGCGTCCGCCGCGATTGCGAGCGATTTTCCGATTGTCTCCGCCGCGGCTCGGGGCCTGCGCGGCGCGTCCGCGGAGAAAATCAGAGAATTTATTATATTAGGTCCTTACATATGAAATTGGCGTTTTTCGTACTGGCCACTTTAATCACGATTTTCTCCTCTTTGGTAAGGAATTCCAAATTCAAATTTGTACAGCTATTTACTCATGTATTTGTGCTTCGATGATCGTCATTCATTTGTTTTTTTCTTCTGTTTTTTTCTGTTTGCGTCACTCATTTTACAAAATGGAAAACTTAAAATATCGCATTATTTACGAATACGAGTTCCGCCGTGGCACTAGTGCTGCGGAAACGACTCGAAGGGTGAATGATGTTTATGGCGGTCATGTTACAAAAGAAAACACAGTTCGTTTTTGGTTCCAACGTTTTTGTTTTTGGAAATTTCGACCTGCAGAACAAACCCCGTGGACGGCCTGAGACCCAAGTTGATAATGAAGTATTGAAGGCTATTGTGGAAGTGGATCCATCGCAAACCACGTCCGAGTTTGCTGCAGGCTGCGGTGTTACTGATAAAACTGTTTTAATTCACTTGAAGCAAATTGGGAAGATTAAAAAGCTTGAAAGGTGGGTACCTCACGAATTGACTGAAGCAAACCGGCAAACGCGCGTCGACTGCTGCGTTACATTACTGAACCGGCACAATAATGAAGGTATTTTAAACCGAATCATTACCTGTGATGAAAAATGGATTCTTTACGATAATCGGAAGCGCTCAGCGCAATGGTTGGATCCTGGCCAGCCAGCCAAATCCTGCCCCAAGCGAAAATTAACCCCAAAAAAGTTACTTGTGAGCGTTTGGTGGACTAGTGCCTGTATTGTTCATTACAGTTTTCTCAAATCTGGCCAGACTATTACGGCTGATGTCTATTGTCAGCAATTGCAAACAATGATGGAAAAGCTAGCGGCTAAACAACCTAGGTTGGTCAATCGCTTCACGCCACTGCTGCTTCACGACAACGATAGACCAGACACCGCACAACAGACGGCTACCAAATTAGAAGAGCGTCTAAGACATCCTCCGTACTCCCCGGACCTTGCTCCAACAGATTACCATTTTTTTCGAAATTTGGACAACTTCTTGCAAGGGAAAAAATTCTACTCTGATGGGGCAGTCCAAATCGCCTTCACAGATTTTATTGATTCCTGTCCGACTGATTTTTTTAGTAAAGGGATCAATGAACTACCTATGAGATGGCAAAAGTGCATAGAAAACAATGGTTCATACTTTGATTAATTAAATATATTATATTTAAAAATATTCGACTTTTTGTTCCTCCCATACAAAACGCCAATTTCATATGTAAGGACCTAATATATTGTTTTGAATTTAATTTTTATTTCATAAAAAATATTAGTAACCAAAATTACTAATATTCCCGCTAACCCCTCCAACTTAGCTAAATTGCTTGTGCTAGGAGTGGGTTCACGTCGGTAGTGTAATGGCCAGGATCGAACCCGGGACCTCTCGATCGTAAGGCCGACTCCTTAACCACTAAGCTACCGACGCTTCAGAATCACCCGCAACCGCGGCAGACACGGGTGAAAACCGCTCCGTGAGTTCTTAGCCTAAGAGTTACTATACTACTAGCCTCATAACGGCGGAACTATATTATAGAAATAGATTGCTACCATAAATTGAGAGCATTTATTCATGTTTTTTTTTTTTTTTTACACTGGACACGTCAATTTGACTTCACCTCGCCTGATGTTAAGCTAAAGGCAAAGTCTCGGAAAGAGGGTCACCATCGTAAACATTTACCATGTTAACAGTGGTGGCACTCAGCTTGACGGCCTCATTAGATGCCTTTTCACGCAGACCTGGAATTCCCTGCCAGCCCACGTGTTTCCCTCTTCCTACAGTCCCGGGTCGTTTACCGCTTAAATTCCATTCCTATGCCTATGCCGCACCACTAAGAGTGGTGCGGCATAGGAATGAATCACTGAAACGCTATGTGACTGTATTGTGTATATATGTATTTACAGGTGACACAAGGATGGCTCGAACCTTTGCTACAAAGAGCAGGAGACGATGACGTATTCATTTGTCCACACATAGATATTATATCTGAAAATACTTTGTCATACACCAAAAGTATTGATGCCCACTGGGGAGCATTCAGTTGGCGGTTGCAATTTCGATGGCTAATGCCTAGCAGTGATGTACTCCAACAGAAATTGGACAACCCTTCCAAACCATATCCAACACCCGCGATGGCTGGCGGTCTTTTTGCTGTAAGACGAAGCCTTTTTTGGCGGCTTGGCGGCTACGATGAAGGTATGAAAATATGGGGCGCCGAAAATTTAGAACTTTCTTGGAGAGCTTGGCAATGCGGCGCTAGAGTTGAGATTACGCCATGTTCTAGAGTAGGCCATATATTCAGAAAAAATAGTCCTTACGCATATCCAGGCAGTGTGTCTCAAGTTGTGTCCATAAACCTAATCCGAGCAGCTACCGTGTGGATGGATGAATGGGCTGACTTTTTTATCAAGTTTAATCCTTGGATGAGCGAAATACGTGACAAGCAGGAAGTCGCAGACAGGGTGGAATTGAGAAAAAACTTGAAATGTAAGAGTTTTAAATGGTATTTGGATAATGTATGGCCGCAGCATTTTTTCCCGACTGATAGTAGATGGTTTGGCAGGATTAAAAGTAAAGCAGGTGGCTGTATTGGGACTGCGCCTACAACGTCGGCTCTGGTTGGTCGCGTGGCTACTAGTGTAACGTGCGGTAACGATATGGATTTATTTAGTTTAGTAGTTTATACTCCTGAAGGAAAGATAATGGCCGATGAAGGGCTATGCTTACAACAGGGAGTCGGACGCGCTTTGTGGACTAGCTGTAAGAACAACACAAACCAATTATGGACACAAAAAGGCCCTAGGTTGATTACTGAGAATGGTCTGTGCCTGACTGTACTACGAGACAAAAAAGCTGAGAAGGGAACCGACGAACCTCTGACAGCTACAAAGTGTGCTGAAACAGATTTACAAATCTGGTATTTTAACCGAGTGCCTTGGCGTTAAATGTGATACAAGTTGCTAGTACAAATTATATGAAAACTCAGCTAAACTGAAAAGTAAGTAGTAACTAAGTATTGTTTAGTAAAAAAAATTGTAATGATGATTTGATTTTTCAAAATCTTTTCATTGCCTTATTCATAAATGAAGAATGGTAATATCTAGTAAGTTGAATATCTTGCCCGTTTTTTAAATAATGTTTATCGTATTTTAAATAAGTTAAGAGAGAAAGAGACAAAACATTCCATGGCTTAAAATGCTGCTACGAGTATAATAATTTATGAATAAGGCAGATAAAAGTTACTCGTAAAGGAGATTAAAGTACTTAAGTCAGTGGGGTCTGATTCAGAATCTGCTCTTCAAATTATAATAGGAATTAACAATTTAGTAATATTTAGCACCTGTGATGTTTAATGATATATTTGCAATGGACTATTTAAATTTAGGTATAAGTTCAAAAGTTGTGATTTTTATTAATATCAAATAGGATTTTATATTCAACCACTTAACAGTGCAAGTAATGGTTGTGGATTCTTATTGAGAAAGGTACAGTCAGCGTCAGAAAGATCTTGACTACCAAATCTCAAAATGATCTTAAAACCAATCTGGTCAGATCAATCAGTTAACTGGAATAGGGTAAAAAAAATTAGGACCATTTTAAGTACTTTGTTCGTCAAGACACAGAATAGATAATTGTCAAGATCGATCTGGCTGTACTAACTACCCTGAAACCCACACAAAACAAAACATGATGGTCTACGTTTTTTTCAATCCGCTTAGCGTACTTAATTAGTCTAATGTTATGAGCTCGCTATAATTCGTCTGAATATAAACCAGTGCAAAGCAAAAGCAGCTCTATAACTTAACAATAAGATGCATTACTCGTAGTAAATAATTGGCAAATGTTATCTGAAATTAAGTTGCCGTGATTGCGTGTTTTACTGCCTTTTGGCATTTTACAATAATTAAAAACCTCGTTTTACATTTATGACTATTCACGGCCGGTTGATTTTGGAGCCACCAAACGTTTTAAATCGAATGAATGGGCGCCAAAAATGTATCCCATTCGAGATTATTTGAATTTTCTTTCATATACTTACGTATTTTTGTTGAATTGAATTTTTTATATATTACTTTTTACTGACTGTATCAAGGGTTGTGTAAGAGTTACATCATAGCATTTAATCTTTATTAATTGTTTTTGTAGTTTTTTAAATTGGCTTTAAACCGTCATTGAAATGATTTAATTTTATCATTATATTAGTGACTCGTGATTACATGGAACATTAAACATAAAACATTAAAACAATAATATAAATTAAAAATCAAAATTAATATAACTCACATCAGCTTGATTTTCGATTGCAGTGTTTCCTACTAAAAGATGGCGTGATTATGGTGCTGGTGGAGGCACAGAGTTTCCATTTATAATATCATTAAACTTACAATAAAAAAAACATAAAATATCGCGCCATTTCACGCAATGGCTCAATCGTGAATATCCGTCCACCTTTAGCATTAAAACTATTAGCGTAAAATAAATATGCTGTAGTAATCGATCTCATAAAATGCCGACAGAATAGCTTGCAAAATGACCCATTGATGATGAATACAGGTACAACATAATTATTGTGTGTTTCTAAGCTAAATCTCAGTTTATTGCTTCGCGCGATATTCCTATCAACAATCTCATATTTATGATACTCATACCACTTAGTCATACCAATCTAATATTCCACTTAACTCATAATTTTATCTTAACTCATAACTCATAATACGGTTTAAATCATTATATAAATAAGATTAAGAAATACATAATGATTGTAAACAGTAAAATTAAGTGCATAGTAATGTAATGTTAGAATATTTCTTATTTTTAACATGTATTAGGTACGAATAACCAAACATATGTCAAAGGATTCTGTTTATCTGTTTTATAAATATAATATTTTATATAATATATTACCTGATCTGATTGGTTGGTTGTTGGGTACGTACACCTTAAAACTTTATAAGTCATCACAATGACATTTAAAATTAGTTCTCGTATTATTTTATTTTATATTTCGTTGTTTAACACGTGAGAACAATAAACATAAGTATTATATCTGCTGTTCTATATAATTATAGGTAAGGTAAATTTTTCACTAACTGCAAGAAATGGTAAAACAGTAAAAATATTATTAGCAAAATACTGTTTTACATTTTTTTTTTACAAAATTTTGCGCATTTTTATAATATGTATTTGTTTTTGTTATAGGAAAATTTTATAAATTGTTTATATCTGTATTTATTTCGTAATATTTTTGTGTTTACTAGAGAATATTATTGCATTTATAATTAAAATTTACATTTTGGAGCCCCATCTCTTCTAGTCTTTATAGATTTCTGAACGTATTTAGACAGACTAATTTATAGCATTCCAGTGATATAGTTTAAGTTTATTTATCATATTGTATAATTTAGTTACCTGAGAATTAGGCGCATCACTGCCATTTGAATTATACAATACATCCATATCACAAAGTCCAACATGTGTATTATGTTGTGAATGTACAACAGTTCTGTATTTATATATTATACTTTACGGGTTTTATTGATCTGCTATTATATTTAGCACATAAAAATTAATGACAATGATGTATTTTTTTGTATTTACCTGACCACTAGAAGCGTGAACCCACAACTAAAACAAAATTTTTAATAAGCGTACTGGGTTCACAGTACAGCCCATAGACAAGTGGCACAATCGTTAGTAGAATAAAATAAAACAATAAATGTTTCTTATTTATTTATACCACTTAGGTGGCAGATAAACATATGGCCCACCTGATGGAAAGTGGTTTCAGTGGCCTATGGACGTATGCAACAAAATGTACGGCAATGATATTTATTTTGACGTTTATGACGCTCGTAAACGTACGTCAATCTTAAACATTGACTATATACTCTATTTTATTCTACTAACGAATTGTCACTTGTGTAGAGAGGCAGGCGGCCTCTAGACAATTGGCAAACCTAACAATGCCAGCATCGATTGTATAGCCAGCACGCTAATGCCGAAATATCAGAAATTAATTATTATGACTGGGTATTAATATTATTAATACAATGTAATTTTACTATTTATAAGGAATGTAAGATTTGTCATTTATGACAAGATATAAGCTACAGAGATAGACAATCCACATAATATAAATTCTAGAGGAAATTGTGTACCACAATGCTGTGAAGGTGTTCCACATACTTCGCAATACGATTAGCTACCAAATGATATATTTTTTTAACTAATGACGTTACTGTTTTATGTAACATGAGAGTATCGACACTAATGTCGCCAAAGTTCCTCTTTTTTTTATCGTGCGCAAAATTCCCACGGATACCACCCCCACGGAGCCGGTGGAGGCGGTTATGTCGGACTCGATCCGACTAAAACGCACGCCGTCTTGGGTTCTTGGTTGCCGGAGGTGAGATTGCCGAAAGCATATCTCTCGCATGCCAAAGTTCCTCTGGATTTTATAATATGGGTGGTCTTAATCATGTTTTTTTTGTGTACTTGTTAAATTATTTATTAACAGTGTTACTAATAAAAAATACAAAATACACAGGTTATATATAATGGTTAAAACAAAATTTTATTTTATAGACATTTTGACAACAGCTGTATATACTCCGTGGATTTTTTTATTACCACTAAAGTGGCAGATAAACATGGCTCACCTGATGGAAAGCGGTTACCGTGGTCTATGGACGTGTACACTGGGAGTCATACTCCTGGTGCTGACCCAGTAAAAATGTACTAAATTTTTATTAGTAAGGGGCTAAAATACATAAGCTAACAAGAACCATATAAAAGTTCAAGTTATATTATTTCAATATGGTGCTTTAAATTTGTAGCGTCTACTGCTGCTACTGAAAATTTATATAAAATGTGAATTAAAATTTGTATGTTGTAATAATGAAAATATCTGATAGTTTTAGATCGGTCAAAATCAGGATACTAAAGCAAAACCACTAATAATAAAACTCAGCTACTGCAAAAATAACATTAAATTTTAGACTTTATTTCTAGAAACTAAAAATATAATGTAAAAAGTTTCATTACACGCTATCGTTCACTTTGCAAAAAGCCATGTAGTTTTGAACTTTAACGGCATTGCTTTAAAGTCTAAAATTTAATACTACTTTTTGCAAGGATTGCGGTAAGACAGTGGTTTTGTTTAGTAGAATCGAGGCCCTGGATGTTGGCTTCTTCCGCTCTAAGTTTATTGCAGTGAAGCAAAGTTTAACAATGAAAATCAAGGTATGATTTCTATGAAAATATATTATGTATAAAAATTAACCTAAGATATTAAAACACATCAGTTTATAAATTATCGTTTGATTTTCTTCACCTAAGAATGAAATAGAGAAGTGCTAATAATAACGTGACTTGCAAAGGTACTGTGTGTAGTCTTGACACGGAGTTGCAGTTATCTCCGTAGCATATATGGCAGCGCGCGTCACTGTGGCCACGTGCTCTCTCTAAAGCAACCAGTCCCAAACAGACCGAATCCACTTGCATGCGTGGAATGCAGCCTCGGAGAATATCAACTGTGTTGCCAACTGAAAATAATAAAATGAAGTTGACATGGATGGATGAATTCTTGTTAGCCAAAGCGGCTTCACCATGTTTGTTAGGGAGATTTAATCCTTATGATTGAGATGGCATAAAAATACACAAAAAAAATTTTTTTTTTCAAATTTTATTTGGTAATAGATTGCTGGGTGTGGCAAGCGAGTTGGAAAATCTTGAATGTGGTATTATATATTTGAAAAAATAAGGGTATGTTTCCTTTAAATCAAATTCTCTACTTTCCCTCCAGTATCTTCCACCCTCTACTCCTAGGACTGCGGGCTTCAAAATGCAAGCTTTGGATGCAACTGGGTAAGTGCTGGGATTATGATTCAAAGCCATCTAACTGCCGGAGCCGGAAGGGGGGGGGGGGCTATGGCGGACTCGAACCGACTAATACGGCACGCCGACTGTGGGTCGTGGTACTAGGCCGGAGGTGAGGTTGTCATCGACAAATCATCGCACCCCGGCTGACCCAGGGATTACTAATTATACCAACTTACAGGATTTGTCATCTGGCGTAGCGACCATCTTCAAACAACGGTATTCTATAGGGATCTTGGAATCTGTCCAGGGTGGGGGGTGCCCATAGTTGTGAACCCATTGAGCGGATACCCAATTGCCTGGGTGACATTCCCCTGGTGTGCCAGGCGCATAAGTCTGTTCAGGTTGACAGCCAAGACACCGTTGATAGAAACAACTTTCGGTAATAACTGTAAAATAGAAAAATTACATGTACCTTAGGAAGATATCCTTATTTATTGATCGCTACATCAGCAGGAGGGTATTGTACAATGTACAGTCACCATCAGAAAGATGTTGTTAAAAAATGATCTTAATTCCTTGGATTTCCCCTTTTCTGTTGACCGATTGTTGAGATATTTGTACACACCTTTAGTTCGGACATTATTACAATTTAAATCTATACCTAAAACAGTTTGATTTACTCTATAAACCTTAGTTTTGAGATCATTTTGAAACTTTGTGGTCAAGATATTTCTGACGCTTACAGTCAGGGGCGGATCCAGCTTTCCAGCCAGGGGGGGGTCATAGTCGAGGTCAAAACTCGAACTCATTTAGGTACAATATGTACCTACTTAATTTTTAAAAAATAATAATAAATAGCTAAAATTCTATAATTAATATTCTGAAACGATACTTTTATAAAAAAATAACGTATTTATTAGTTATATGTACAAGCAACATGTGGCCTGGGACCCGACTTCGCCTGGAATACATTCGTAAAGGGCCTATAGGACTCTTTATAACAGCGCCATCTACCGACGCTGAACCTGAGCTAAGAACCATATCTCACCTCTCAACTAGGTTATTTCAAGATTTGGGCACAATAAACACCATCAAACATGCGGCAAATTTTAAGGTCTGTCTAATAAAAAAACTACTATATTAGCCATTACGTCCCTTTTCTCGAAGATAATGGAGTCCATTATCACCTGCCAGCTCCTTCGGTATTTTGAGGGCTATTAGCTGCTCAGTGACCAGCAGTACGGTTTCCGTAGGGGTCGGTAAGCTGACAAATCATTGGGCACAGGCGATCGAGATCAAGGGAGAAGCCATGGCGGTTAGTTTTGACATAGCGAAGGCCTTTGATCGGGTCTGGCACAAAGCACTTTTATCAAAGCTTCCTTCCTACGGGCTATGGGCTTCCCCAGAAGTTGTGCGAATGGATTGCTAGCTTTTTAACAGACAGAAGCATACAAGTCGTAGTCGACGGTGAATGCTCTGGCTCTATATCTGTTAATGATGGTGTTCCTTCAAGGTTGTATGCTATCGCCTACTCTGTTTCTCCAGCATGTCAATGACATGCTGCAAATTAGCAGCATTCATTGTTATTCGGATGACAGTACGAGCAATGCCCTGTATACGAGCTTGCTCTGCACGAGTTGGGGGGCCAAAGTTTCCGTCCTTCGACCATCAGCAATAGCTCTCATGTACTCTGTGGCATTATACTGCGCGCCAGCGTGGTACTGAAGTGTTCAAACCCACAAAATTGACAACCAATTACATGAAGCCATGCGCACCATAACAGAGATAATTAAATCTTCCCACTACCATGGCTTCCTTTTCTTGCGCAATCCCGCCTCCAGAACTACGAAGTTATCAAGCTACGGTCAACGATTAGATAAAATGCTGGCAGGTGACCAACGGAGAGCCGATGGCAACACAAAGGACAATTGACAACCTGCTGCGCGACCGCCTGATCTCAGGGTCCCTAATCTGGTTCGATAGGGTCCTTGGAGAGCAGTGGCGGGCGTCGTGGGAGGCTTTTGAGCACTATCACTGGTATCACCTGGTACCTGACCCCACCACTAAGCCGCCCGGTTTTGATAGTTGTCGCAAGGTGTGGTCAAGAGTCAACCGGTTCAGAACTGGACACGTGAGATGCATGGTCATTTAGAGGGTAAAACTAAATTAGCCTCTAAGACGCTTGGCGTGCTCAATAGATCGAGACAGTATTTCACTCCGGATCACCACCAACAACTTTATAAGGCGCAAGTATGGCTACATATGGAATATTGGTCTCATCTCTGGGCAGGAGCACCTCAGTGCCAACTTCTACCTCTGGACCGCATTCAACGGAGAGCGACTCGAATCGTCAGCTGCCAGGATTTTTCAAATCGGCTAGACTCTTTGGCACTGCGTAGAGATGTGGCTTCACTCTGCATCTTCTATCGCCGATACTATGGGAGGTGCTCGAGGAATTGTTCGGATTGATCCCCGCCACCTCTTCCCACCATCGTTCCACGCGACAGCAGTTCCACACTCACCATCTGGACGGTTGGCAGTCCACATCTGTGCGTTTCTCGAGAAACTTTCTGACTCGCACAACTAAACTGTGGAGTGAACTGTCGCCAACGGTATTTCCGAACCAATACGACCCTCAAACCTTCAAGAAAAGAGCGCGCTCTCTTTTGAAAGGAAGGTAACGCAGTTGTGACTCTTCTGGAGTTGCGAGTGTCCATGGGCGGGGGTGATCACTTACCATCAGGCGATCCATCTGCTCGTTTGCCTCCCTACTCCATAATGAGGAGCAATGCAATGATCGGCTCGAAGGCCGGCCGGCCGGGGCCGCCGGGGACCGGGGTTGGTCGTTCGGGTGCGTTTCGCGGGTAGGTATTTCGTTCATTTTTTGAACAGAGTGAGCGGCCAATTCGCGCGAGTGGCGCGGGCTGGATATGTGGGGAGTGAGATAGTCATAAGTAGGTAGGTATATGCATGACTTAACTATATGGGATTAAGAAAATAATCAGAAGACGATCTGCCCAGGGGGGGGGTCATGACCCCCATGACCCCCCCCC
The DNA here is from genome assembly GCA_914829495.1 of Eilema sororculum. Classification (NCBI taxonomy): domain Eukaryota; kingdom Metazoa; phylum Arthropoda; class Insecta; order Lepidoptera; family Erebidae; genus Eilema; species Eilema sororculum. The sequence continues at coordinate 13,199,773 of OU618548.1, forward strand.
TGGATCCGCGCCTGATTTAACCACAACACTCATGACTCACGACAATGTCTGGGACACCAAAGTTCATGGCAACGCTTGAATCAAAATATTACTAGGTATATCAAAGATATAAGGCTAACAATAGAATTTATTTTCAACTTTTTGCATGGATTTCTGTTGGGGGTTTTTAAATTTTAAATGCAAAAAGCATTCTAATGTTACACTGATTTTATTTTAATCATTGATATTGTATATCGTTACTAAAATATTTATAGTCAGAGAAAAAACTGCATTCACAAACATGAAAGAAGTTAGTAAAAAAATTTAATTTAGGTACTCTAGGAGCTCTTTAATAAATTACATAAAATTCTTTATATTTCAGTTGTAAATCTATCCAATACAACCTGGAAAATCTTCCAACTTCGACGATTATCATAGTCTTTTATAATGAAGCATGGTCTACACTCATGAGGACAGTCATGTCTGTTTTGGTGAGATCTCCTGAAATGCTGCTAAAGCAGGTGTGGAATGGAATACATTATTATTTATTTGCTCTGCTTATTTTTTTTTTTTTTTTTTCGTGCGGAATTCCCCTCCGATTCCTCCCCCGCTGGAGCCGGAAGGGGAGGTTATGTCGGACTCGAACCGTCGTGGTACTAGGCCGGAGGTGAGGTTGTCATCGACATATCCCTCGCACCTCGGCTGACCCAGGGCCATCCCTTACGGTCTAGCCCCCCTCGGGAGGGGGTACAACGGTGTCCCCGACTCGCCCCCGGATTGGGGGCTCATGGGGGAATTTATTTGCTCTGCAGTGCACATTTTTGATTGCAATTATTTTAGCATCAGATGCAATTAATATTCGCGTAGCGTTACGTTACAGCGTTACACATGCAACTTAGCATTATAGGTGATGAACGAAATTCTGTGGAACATTATTTGCCGGACGCGTCTGATGGCGGTGTAGGCGTATTAGTATATTATGCAATGGAAGCCTGCATCAAACCAGATACTACAATATAAATTCAAAGCACAATGATCTTTCAATGTTTTGTACCCACTTCACGGTCACTGCACAGGAGGCTGAAAATGTTCGAAATGGGTTTGATGTGTTGCTGTGAGTGCTAATCGTAAAACGATCTGTTGAAACTGCTACAACAAATTATTCTATTGACACAATTAGCATATTATGCATTGTGTTGTCGCCAGGTCGCCACTTAATTAGTAGGTACTGGGTGACAATTAGCTATGGTGTGTGTGACCAATAGTTTTGGATTCTGATAGCAAAGATTGCCATTAGAATCCAAAACATTCATTTTTATCTTATATTCCACTGTATTTTTTATGAGCGGATGAACTAAAGACCGTTTCAAATAGTTACTTATTTAATTCGAGCTATTAACTCAAGCCAACTTTCATGCTCTGATTACGTTACGCACATTCTGTAGTGTAAGTTTACTTCGTGTGTGGTTCGTGTAATAATGAGATATGTACAATTTTAGATAATTTTGGTAGATGATGGCAGTAACAGGAGATATCTGGGGAAAGAGTTGGATGATGCTGTCGCTAAACTAGATAAAGTGGAATTATTGAGGAATCCTAACAGGACGGGGCTAGTTGGAGCGAGATTGCTGGGCGCTAGGCATGCGGTTGGTGATGTTTTGGTGTTCCTCGATGCACACTGTGAGGTGAGTGATCAGCATATTTATTGGGTGCGCATTGTCTTACATAACTTTTCACCTCCTATCATCGGAGGTCCGAAACTGTTATGAGTTCCGATGATAGTAATAAAAATGTATGAATAAAAAAAGTATGAAAATAAAATTATGAAAAGTGATGATTATGAACACAAATCGGTAGTAAGAAAAAGAATAGGATTAAAAAATTTATGCGAGCCAATATGGACCCATATTAATATTAGTAGGAAAAAATAAGAGTTTATAAATTAATATGCCCTCAAAAAATGGCACTCTGTCTTGGGCTACTTAATTGGCACTCGATTGTCAAATTAGGCTACTATATTGCGACGCGGGTGAAAACCGCTCCTTGAGTACTTAGCCTAAGAGTTACTATACTACTAGCCTCATAACGGCGGAACTATAGTATAGAAATAGATTGCTACCATAAACTGAGAGCATTTATTCATGTGACTGTATTGTGTGTATGTATTTACAGGTGACACAAGGATGGCTCGAACCTTTGCTACAAAGAGCAGGAGACGATGACGTATTCATTTGTCCACACATAGATATTATATCTGAAAATACCTTGTCATACACCAAAAGTATTGATGCCCACTGGGGAGCATTCAGTTGGCGGTTGCAATTTCGATGGCTAATGCCTAGCAGTGATGTACTCCAACAGAAATTGGACAACCCTTCCAAACCATATCCAACACCCGCGATGGCTGGCGGTCTTTTTGCTGTAAGACGAAGCCTTTTTTGGCGGCTTGGCGGCTACGATGAAGGTATGAAAATATGGGGCGCCGAAAATTTAGAACTTTCTTGGAGAGCTTGGCAATGCGGCGCTAGAGTTGAGATTACGCCATGTTCTAGAGTAGGCCATATATTCAGAAAAAATAGTCCTTACGCATATCCAGGCAGTGTGTCTCAAGTTGTGTCCATAAACCTAATTCGAGCAGCTACCGTGTGGATGGATGAATGGGCTGACTTTTTTATCAAGTTTAATCCTTGGATGAGCGAAATACGTGACAAGCAGGAAGTTGCAGATAGAGTGGAATTGAGAAAAAACTTGAAATGTAAGAGTTTTAAATGGTATTTGGATAATGTATGGCCGCAGCATTTTTTCCCGACTGATAGTAGATGGTTTGGCAGGATTAAAAGTAAAGCAGGTGGCTGTATTGGGACTGCGCCTACAACGTCGGCTCTGGTTGGTCGCGTGGCTACTAGTATAACGTGCGGTAACGATATGGATTTATTTAGTTTAGTAGTTTATACTCCTGAAGGAAAGATAATGGCCGATGAAGGGTTATGCTTACAACAGGGAGTCGGCCGCGCTTTGTGGACTAGCTGTAAGAACAACACAAACCAATTATGGACACAAAAAGGCCCTAGGTTGATTACTGAGAATGGTCTGTGCCTGACTGTACTACGAGACAAAAAAGCTGAGAAGGGAACCGACGAACCTCTGACAGCTACAAAGTGTGCTGAAACAGATTTACAAATCTGGTATTTTAACCGAGTGCCTTGGCGTTAAATGTGATACAAGTTGCTAGTACAAATTATATGAAAACTCAGCTAAACTGAAAAGTAAGTAGTAACTAAGTATTGTTTAGTAAAAAAAATTGTAATGATGATTTGATTTTTCAAAATCTTTTCATTGCCTTATTCATAAATGAAGAATGGTAATATCTAGTAAGTTGAATATCTTGCCCGTTTTTTAAATAATGTTTATCGTATTTTAAATAAGTTAAGAGAGAAAGAGACAAAACATTTCATGGCTTAAAATGCTGCTATAATAATTTATGAATAAGGCAGATAAAAGTTACTCGTAAAGGAGATAAAAGTACTTAAGTCAGTGGGGTCTGATTCAGAATCTGCTCTTCAAATTATAATAGGAATTAACAATTTAGTAATATTTAGCACCTGTGATGTTTAATGATATATTTGCAATGGACTATTTAAATTTAGGTATAAGTTCAAAAGTTGTGATTTTTATTAATATCAAATAGGATTTTATATTCAACCACTTAACAGTGCAAGTAATGGTTGTGGATTCTTATTGAGAAAGGTACAGTCAGCGTCAGAAAGATCTTGACTACCAAGTCTCAAAATGATCTTAAAACCAATCTGGTCAGATCAATCAGTTAACTGGAATAGGGTAAAAAAATTTAGGATCATTTTAAGTACTTTGTTCGTCAAGACACAGAATAGATAATTGTCAAGATCGATCTGGCTGTACTAACTATCCTGAAACCCACACTAAACAAAACATGATGGTCTACGTATTTTTCAATCCGCTTAGCGTACTTAATTAGTCTAATGTTATGAGCTCGCTATAATTCGTCTGAATATAAACCAGTGCAAAGCAAAAGCAGCTCTATAACTTAACAATAAGATGCATTACTCGTACTAAATAATTGGCAAATGTTATCTGAAATTAAGTTGCCGTGATTGCGTGTTTTACTGCCTTTTGGCATTTTACAATAATTAAAAACCTCGTTTTACATTTATGACTATTCACGGCCGGTTGATTTTGGAGCCACCAAACGTTTTAAATCGAATGAATGGGCGCCAAAAATGTATCCCATTCGAGATTATTTGAATTTTCTTTCATATACTTACGTATTTTTGTTGAATTGATTTTTTTATATATGACTTTTTACTGACTGTATCAAGGGTTGTGTAAGAGTTACATCATAGCATTTAAACTTTATTAATTGTTTTTGTAGTTTTTTAAATTGGCTTTAAACAGTCATTGAAATGATTTAATTTTATCATTATATTAGTGACTCGTGATTACATGGAACATTAAACATAAAACATTAAAACAATAATATAAATTAAAAATCAAAATTAATATAACTCACATCAGCTTGATTTTCGATCGCAGTGTTTCCTACTAAAAGATGGCGTGATTATGGTGCTGGTGGAAGCACAGAGTTTCCATTTATAATATCATTAAACTTACAAGAAAAAAAACATAAAATATCGCGCCATTTCACGCAATGGCTCAATCGTGAATATCCGTCCACCTTTAGCATTAAAACTATTAGCGTAAAATAAATATGCTGTAGTAATCGATCTCATAAAATGCCGACAGAATAGCTTGCAAAATGACCTATTGATGATGAATACAGGTACAACATAATTATTGTGTGTTTCTAAGCTAAATCTCAGTTTATTGCTTCGCGCGATATTCCTATCAACAATCTCATATTTATGATACTCATACCACTTAGTCATACCAATCTAATATTCCACTTAACTCATAATTTTATCTTAACTCATAACTCATAATACGGTTTAAATCATTATGTAAATAAGATTAAGAAAAATAATTGCATAGTAATGTAATGTTAGAATATTTCTTATTGTTAATATGTATTATGTACGAATAACCAAACATATGTCAAAGGATTCTGTTTATCTGTTTTATAAATATAATATTTTGTAGTTTGCCTGCTTAATATGACATGTAATATTGTGCATGTAATCTGATTGGTTGGTTGTTGGTTACGTACACCTTAAAACTTTATAAGTCATCACAATGACATTTAAAATTAGTTCTCGTATTATTTTATTTTATATTTCGTTGTTTAACACGTGAGAACAATAAACATAAGTATTATATCTGCTGTTCTATATACGGGCATTATAGGTAAGGTAATTTTTTCACTAACTGCAAAAAAAGGTAAAACAGTAAAAATATTATTAGCAAAATACTGTTTTACATTTTTTTTTACAAAATTTTGCGCATTTTTATAATATGTATTTGTTTTTGTTATAGGAAAATTTTATAAATTGTTTATATCTGTATTTATTTCGTAATATTTTTGTGTTTACTAGAGAAAATTATTGCATTTATAATTAAAATTTACATTTTGGAGCCCCATCTCTTCTAGTCTTTATAGATTTCTGAACGTATTTAGACAGACTAATTTATAGCATTCCAGTGATATAGTTTAAGTTTATTTATCATATTGTATAATTTAGTTACCTGAGAATTAGGCGCATCACTGCCATTTGAATCATACAATACATCCATATCACAAAGTCCAACATGTGTATTATGTTGTGAATGTACAACAGTTCTGTATTTATATATTATACTTTACGGGTTTTATTGATCTGCTATTATATTTAGCACATAAAAATTAATGTCAGTAATATATTTTTTGTATTTACCTGACCACTAGAAGCGTGAACCCATAACTAAAACAAAATTTTTAATAAGCGTACTGGGTTCACAGTACATCCCCTAGACAAGTGGCACGATCGTTAGTAGAATAGAATAAAACAATACATGTTTTTATTTATTTATACCACTTAGGTGGCAGATAAGCACACGGCCCACCTGATGGAAAGTGGTTTCCGTGGCCTATAGACGTATGCAACAAAATGTACGGCAATGATATTTATTTTGACGTTTATGACGCTCGTAAACGTATGTCAATCTTAAACATTGACTACTCTATTTTATTCTACTAACGAATTGCCACTTGTCTAGAGGGGCAGGTGGCCTCTAGACAATTGGCAAACTTAACAATGCCAGGATTGATTGTATAACCAGCACGCTACTGCCGAAATATCAGAAATTAATTATTATGACTGGGTATTAATATTATTAATACAATGTGATTTTACTATTTTTATGGAATGTAAGATTTGTCATTTATGACAAGAAATAAGCTGCAGAGATAGACAATCCACATAATATAAATTCTAGAGGAAATTGTGTACCACAATGCTGTGAAGGTGTTCCACATACTTCGCAATACGATTAGCTACCAAATGATATATTTTTTTAAGTAATGACGTTACTGTTTTATGTAACATGAGAGTATCTACACTAATGTCGCCAAAGTTCCTCTTTTTTTATCGTGCGCAAAATTCCCACGGATACCACCCCCACGGAGCCGGTGGAGGCGGTTATGTCGGACTCGAACCGACTAAAACGCACGCCGTCTTGGGTCCTTGCTTGCCGGAGGTGAGATTGCCGAAAGCATATCTCTCGCATGCCAAAGTTCCTCTGGATTTTATAATATGGGTGGTCTTAATCATGTTTTTTTTGTGTACTTGTTAAATTATTTATTAACAGTGTTACTAATAAAAAATACAAAATACACAGTTTATATATAATGGTTATAACAACATTTTATTTTATAGACATTTTGACAACAGCTGTATATACTCCGTGGATTTTTTTATTACCACTAAAGTGGCAGATAAACATGGCTCACCTGATGGAAAGTGGTTACCGTGGTCTATGGACGTGTGCAACACGAGGAGTCATACTCCTGGTGCTGACCCAGTAAAAATGTACAAAATTTTTATTAGTAAGGGCCTAAAATACATAAGCTAACAAGAACCATATAAAAGTTCGAGTTATATTATTTCAATATGGTGCTTTAAACTTGTAGCGTCTACTGCTGCTACTGAAAATTGATATAAAATGTGAATTAAAATTTGTATGTTGTAAAAATGAAAATATCTGATAGTTTTAGATCGGTCAAAATCAGGATGGAGAAGTTAACATCAACTTCCATTTTGGCACTCGATTGTACTAAAGCAAAACAACTTATAATAAAACAGCCACTGCAAAAAATAACTCTAAATTTTAGACTTTATTTCTATAAAGTAAAAATGAAATGTAATAAGTTTCATTACACGTTGTCATTCACTTTACAAAAAGCCATGTAGTTTTGAACTTTAACGGCATTTCTTTAAAGTCTAAAATTTAATACTACTTTTTTGCAAGGATTGTGGTAATACAGTGGTTTTGCTTAGTAGAATCGAGGCTTCTTTATTAGGAACTTTATTGCAGCTGAGTAAAGTTTAACAATGAAAATCAAGGTATGATTTCTATGAAAATATATTATGTATAAAAATTAATCTAAGATATTAAAACACATCAGTTTATAAGTTATCGTTTGATTTTCTTCACCTAAGAATGAAATAGAGAAGTGCTAGTAATAACGTGACTTGCAAAGGTACTGTGTGTAGTCTTGACACGGAGTTGCAGTTATCTCCGTAGCATATATGGCAGCGTGCGTCACTGTGGCCACGTGCTCTCTCTAAAGCAACCAGCCCCAAACAGACCGAATCCACTTGCATGCGTGGAATGCAGCCTCGGAGAATATCAACTGTGTTGCCAACTGAAAATAATAGGATGCAAAAGTTTACATGGATGGATGAATTCTTGTTAGCCAAAGCGGCTTCACCATGTTTGTTAGGGAGATTTAATCCTTATGATTGAGATGGCATAAAAATACACAAAATGTTTTTTCCAAATTTTAGTTGGTAATAGATTGCCGGGTGTGACAAGCGAGTTAGAAAATCTTAAATGTGGTATTGTATTTAAAAAAAAATAAGGGTATGTTTCCTTTAAATCAAATTCTCTACTTTCCCTCCAGTATCTTCCAGCCTCTACTCCTAGGACTGTGGGCTTCAAAATGCAAGCTTTGGATGCAACTGGGTAAGTGCTGGGATTATGATTAAAACCCATCTAACTTACTAATTATAGCTTTTTTTTTCATGCGGAAGTCCCCTCGGGTACCCCCCCTGTCGGAGCCGGATGGGGAGGTTATGGCGGACTCAAACCGACTAAAACCGCACGCTGACTGTGGGTCGTGTCGTGGTGCTAGGCCGGAGGTGAGGTTGTCATCGACATATCTCTCGCACCCCGGCTGACCCAGGGATTACTAATTATAGCAACTTACAGGATTTGTCATCTGGCGTAGCGACCATCTTCAAACAACGGTATTCTATAGGGATCTTGGAATCTGTCCACGGTGGGGGGTGCCCATAGTTGTGAACCCATTGAGCGGATACCCAATTGCCTGGATGACATTCCCCTGGTGTGCCAGACGCATAAGTCTGTTCAGGTTGACAGCCAAGACACCGTTGATAGAAACAACTTTCGGTAATAACTGTAAAATAGAAAAATTACATGTACCTTAGGAAGATATCCTTTTTTTTTTTTTTTGACCGTGGGGGAAATCCTTCATGGATGTTATGCCGGACTCCTACCGACTAAAACCTCCACGGTATCGCCCAGCAGCCTATAGTTGGGAGCCCCGGGTAAGCCCTCGGAAGGATGTTCCAGGGCTCCCAACAGACCCACGGCTTTAATGCGGCCTCGTCTAGGGGGTGGTTCGGGTGCTATCCCGCGTCTATGGGGGGTTTTCGGGTATCATCCCGCTTAATAGGAGGGGGGAGGCGTGCGTGAGTCCGTCACGTCACGCTGCCGTCAAGGAAGATATCCTTATTTATTGATCGCTACATCAGCAGGAGGGTATTGTACAATGTACAGTCACCATCAGAAAGATGTTGTTAAACAAAGTGCTAAAAATGATCTTAATTCCTTGGTTTTCCCCCTTTTCTGTTGACCGATTGTTGAGATATTTGTACACACCTTTAATTCGGACATTATTACAATTTAAATCTATACCTAAAACAGTTTGATTTACTCTATAAACCTTAGTTTTGAGATCATTTTGAAACTTTGTGGTCAAGATATTTCCGACGCTGACAGTACTAAATCAGTTAAATAATCCTTGCCTGTTTTTGGGGTGTCACTACGATATTCTGGGCCAAGGCCAATCTTACCTACAAGTGGATCGAGACACCAGCTAATTGACGGACGATACTCCGACGCAGAGGTTCCTCTTGGGGTTGAGAGGTCAGCGATAGCGTACCGTACAATGTCTTTTACGTGAAGAACGGTGAATTTTCACATATAATAGACGCCAGAACTATGGAAATTATATCATCGACTTGTGAGTTACATAAAGCGCCTACAAGGAAGTACATAGCAACATGCTTAGATCTGACTGATAGGTATTTCATAGAATTGACATACGAAGCTCTGGCACAGGCTTTGCTCTCGGACTGGAGGGGCCAAATGAACGTATTCACTGCTTTGAAAGCCATATAAGCCAAATCCGGAGAAGGAATAAACGGATCCTGGTCTCCCAGGTGAAAGCCTCGTTGAAGGAGCAGAGCTAAGGCTAAGGCCCTACTTGTGCGTTGCGCTACGTTGCATTTCATTCTTAGAAAGGAATTTCTCTCATTGCTATAATTTTATTTGATTAAAAATTTCCAAGAATGAACCTGATCGACGCAACGCAAGTGGAGCACCACCCTTTTTTAAAATTTTTTTATAAAAGAATATTAGAACCGAAGTTACTAATATTCCCACTAACCGCTCCAACTAAGCAAAATTGCTTGTGTTAGGAGTGGGTTCACGTCGGTAGTGTAATGGCCAGGATTCGAATCCTAGACCTCTCGATCGTAAGGCCGACTCCTTAACCACTAAGCTACCGACGCTTTTAAACTTAAACCCTAAGATAACGATGTCAGCAGTGTAACGCGTGAAGTTCTGAACATTATAAACTATGAGATGTCTGCAGTGTCCTGAGATATGTCAGATAGCGATACGGTCAGTTCTGTGTATAGTTTACGTTACTTTTAACGAGCCGTAATCATATGTCATTTTAACACGTTTCACAGCATTTTGCTGGCCATCAGATCAGATCGTCGTCGCGTCCGTCTGTCGAGTCACGTTTTAACGTTTCACTCGACTTGTAGTAGGTATGCCTATATGCTGCGTAGGTAATTATTGAAAGCGAAGGAGAGAACCACAATAATTTGTAATGTATAATAAAATATAAAGAGATTTTCTAGGACATACCTATTGCACAGCACCAAAAAAAATACTTAGCTAAGTAGGTAGGTGTAACAGAAACATTCAGAACCACAAATAAGTAGTATTCCCCTTCTATATTGGGAGCGACTGCCGTCTGACTTGTTATTAGTGGTCAACCACTGACAGGGTTGATCAAGTCCCTATAGTTATCCGTCTGGACCTCATGGATACCCAATAATAGGTTAAGTACCTATAGGTATCATAAGTACCTTATAACCTTACTAAATAAAGCCTTTAAGATTGCACATTTATTCCAGTCTCTTCTGTTAAATTAACGATATATAAAATAAATGCTACAAAATTTTCATTCAGATATTTCGTTGGCTGAACAGTCTCCGTGGCGTAGCGGTAATGAACGCGGCCGCTACGCAGGAGGCGCGGGTTTGATCCCCGCTCAATGCAAATATTTGTATACATGAAATCTGAATATGGGTATTTGCATTGGTCTGCTCGTGCCTCGGAGAGTACGTTAAGCCGTCGCGTGTCGGTCCCGGTGGCCATACAAACATCTATGGCAGTCGTTACGGGTAGTTGGACACCTCAAAAGTCCAACAACTGGTCTAGCTGCAATGCTTCGATATCGCCTTTGTGTTATGGAGGTCAGATGGCAATCGGTTCACAGAAAATATCGAAGTTTAGCCAAATCAGCAGTTAGACTGGTAAAGCTGAAAGCTTCGGAAGCGACTGGGATTAACGCGAAGATGAAGAAGAACGATATTTCGATGGCTGTCTCCACTCCATGCGCAGGGCTATCGATTGAGTGAAGTGATCAATAAAGGCGAAAACTATTCGGCCAGCAGTGTGAGGTGTGGTCGCCCTTTTATTTTCCAACATAAAATATGTTATCGTGTCAGTAGTTCAATACCACAGTCGGCAAAGGAAATACGATTGCGCTTTATCCTATAAAGTTGTATGTTGTAAAGGTGCAAAAGGTGCCGTATCTCTTTTTCTGACTGTACCTACTTTGAATAACTATATGTATCTGTACAAAAGTTTCTTGTATATTATTTTTAAAACAAGATAGAGCGACGGTGCGTGAAAAAATCGCACCGAAGATAGCTGTGTCATTGTATGCCGCCGAGAAAGTGGTTGATAGGCGGCTGACATAATTGTGCATAACTAGTTGCGTACAGCCAAGCTCTGGGCGCTATTGTAACTCTATATCTGATGCTTTTAGCACCTTAAATTGCCAGAACGTATTTTATGCAACACTGTTCACAAAAAATGTAAGTGTCTACTTCCTCGCTACGTATATTGGTTACCACAGGCCTTTATAGCTATTGATTTATCGAATTACAAGCTTCTATGTATCTACTATTTCTTTAAACTTTTTTCATACTTTCGTTTAACGTCGAACTGTCAAACTAACTCTACTTATATCTAACAAAAAAGGACGATTAACCGCGTTCGCCATTTGCGATATCGCTCACTATCTCAGTCACAACACTGACCTAAATTCATAACTAGTGTCATAAGTGCTCATCAACATGAAATCCTCGGCCTACGCACATTTTGTCGTAACAAAACATTTGGTGCTAGACACTCTTTGACAATGTAAATACATTGTCAACAGTTGAATAAATAAATATTTATCTAGAGGCAAGATGAGTCGGTAAACCATTGTGTCACAGTAGTAGGTGCGCGGGCGTACGGCCAGCTCATTCATACAAAACGAATTCAAATCTATGTGGCATAACACTTAGTTTTTCTTCAATAGAATTGGATGTCATCGTTGTAGACAATAGATTTACAAACTTACAAACATCATAACCTTTTATTGGAAGTACGACTCTAGATATCGCTCAGTAGGTACTTACCTACATGTATTTAGATAGTAATTTATAAAGGTGTGCTTACCGCTTAGATGAATTGGCTTACCGTATGGTATTAATCCAGCAAAACTAATTAATAACACTATCATTTCGGTTCACTGTAGTGTTGCACTTAAAAAACTGTGTAGTTAAAAGTGTGTAGTTTTAATTAGTAAAGCACTAAAACGTCCGTCCTCACCGCAGTTTTTATCGCAATAATCTCACACAGAATCGGTATTATCTTTTACCGTGTGCTGTTATCATTGTGTTGTAATTTATTTTGCCTTTTTGAGTGGAAAACAAAGGTTTATATTACTTATTATCAACATTTTTCTTTTCTTATTTATAGTAAAACCACGCCTATCTGTGCCGAAAATACTTCGTATCTGCATTCATCGTATACAAGAAGTCCATTGCGGATATATTTAAATGTTTAGGTAGGTACGAGTAGAAATTGACCGCTCGCAATAGCACTCTACCTATCTAGTAAAATTCTTGGCACAGGTTGATGATAATAAACATTACGAAATCCGATGTTCAATAACAGTGTAATTACGATTTAAAAACAGACAAGCCCCTTAGATGTATTGGTACCAGTATAACCATTCATAACATTCGTTTGACGTCAAAGGAAGGTGCACAGCACAGAGGTCTGGCTAAAACAGAATGATTTTGTAGAGTGCGAGCGTTCGCGTGCGCGTAAATAAATTTATTAACCACGAGGTTAATGCATATAAATGTGAGTTCATTTCCTTGTTAGTTTGACCATCCCAAGAAACCTACTAAACAGGTTATGATGAACTTATTTTTCTTCAAAAGCATATGATTGTACTTAAAAACTGGTACATATATATTTCATTATTATTATTTATGTTGATCACGGAAGCTATTACAATTTTCCATACATGTTGTGATTAAGACATATAAAATTGTTATTTCTTCAGCTTCCGTACAAGCAGTCGATGCCGCGGGCAATAGTTAGTCTTTATAATAATGTATAAACGTTGCCGCGTCGGTGCGTACGTTAGTTATCGTGTAGTTTATTTATTCCAACTACGTGTGTGTAGAAATATCATCGTCGTCATCATTTCTATTTTTTTGAAACTAGGTTCCATGCTCTATCGCCTCTAGCATCATCAATCAATCAATAATTAGCCTAATGCAGTCCATTACTGGAAATAGACCTCTCCCAATGTCCGCCATGGCTTCCGGTCCTCAACTTTCCGCATCCAGTCTGTGCCAGCCACCCTTTTCGTCGTCAGTGCGTCTGGCTATGGGGCGTCCTTCCATTTTCTTATTCGCGGTCTCCACTCTAGGACTCGTTTGCTCCAATGACCATCGGTCTTCCGACAGATGTGGTCAGCCAACTATACTTCACTAAGTATTTATCAATGTTTTTATACTTAGATAAGGAACTCCTCCAAACCTGATCGATTGACAAACAAAGGATTTTCCAATTTGCTGCAGTTTCGTAAGTTACATTCCTTTTATTTATTCGTATGCCTACTCGTAAATAGTGAATCCCGCATGACGGTATGACGCATTATTATTTTATTGTTACGCCAATGCACGTGAGTCATGTTTAAGAAGTAAATATTATATTTTTAGACGTGACTGATAAGTGATAAGCCGATAATTATTACTGAGCATAACTGCAGTGATAACTTGATAACATAATCAAATAACTATCTATAATTAAATTCTATTATTTAAGAATGGGTTTGTTGGTATTGGGGTTGGGGCTAGGTTTAGTGTATCTCAAGCTCAAATCAACCTTACCTGGAACTTGGATGCCGGTAAGTAGGTACACAGGTTAAGTAAAAACAAAGTTAAATCATATTCTAAAACTCTTGAACATATTTTTCATGTTATACTTACCTCCACGTTCATCCTAGGCGCCGCATCGTCAACCGCCACCGTCGTCATTGTATAAAAAATAAACGCAGCAACTATATTATCTTTTTAAAGCTAGAGTATTTAGTATAATGTAAATCACAGTCTAGCTTCTATTAATTTTGCAATTAATCTATTGATCTTTAGATACAAGATTAATTAGTCACAGAAAATGGATTGGTATAAAAACGCCTTCGTTACAAAAAAAACCTCCAAAAATGCTAAAAAAAATTACAAAACTGTATAAAATAATCAGGTTTAAGAAGTAATTGGCTCTTGTTTCAACATCTATACAATAATAGAAATTAGATTAATGATCATCGGCCCGCGTGAGATGAGTAGGCGATGATTTACTACCAATTAACTGACACTCCTTGAAGAAATAAGCGAATTGAAATTAAAGACGACATTTTGTGATAACCATAGACTTAGAGGTATTTTCAAACCAACTTATTTGTTAAGAATAACAGTAAGGATTTGTCATAGATAAAGTTGTCTGATTTTCTATAGTACTTATTATATCACCATTTATTTGTCAGTATCAGATCGATCTTGACTTGACTACTTTTATCTTGAGTAGGTACCTACTCAAAATTATCCAAATACCTTGGTATTCCCCCTTCTTGTTGACTAATTGTTTGATATTTGATCCAAAATTATTTGATTTAAACCATTAAAACAGTTTGACTTGCTCTTAATACCTTCGTATTTTAGCATTTTGAGACTTTGGCAGTAAAGATCTACACCTAGATTCCAGTGCATCGATGATGTGCGTGTCGATCCTAGTCTTATGCATTGATCTATAACCTGACTTATCATGCAACAATGTTGTCATCGATCCTAAATACGATATCTTAACAGCTGCTCGTTATTGTTCTCGATTTGAACCCAAAGACCATTTACAGAAACTCCTGTCACAAAATATACAATAGTACTGACGCTCCTATTATGGTTTTAACGTGTTTCAAGTGTGTTTTTCCCAACATCAAGATCAGAAGAACTCAAAATGTTTGCATGAAAAGTGTAAAGATTGTAGAGGAAGCTCATACGGTATAAGGATAAAAGATGACACATGGACGGCTGTTTTTCAGCCCCCATAAGGCGAAAGGTGTTTTTATATAGTAAAGACTGTTTATAATAAAAAGTTCTGTCAAAAATTTCAGGATGTGATTGAAAATCGACTGTTTTCGAATAAAACAAAACACAATTTGGTGATTCGCGATCAATAAAGGATCCTGTTACTTCTTTTCTTAACTAAGATCTAACTTAACAGAACTAGCCGTAAAGAAGGCACCGATGTTATTGGTACAAAAATCATCTTTATCTACATAGGAATAAAAGTTAGTTTGTGTATTTTTAGTTGCTCGTGCGAAATAGTGGCCTAGATCACGGCTTGAGCTGGAACAGGGACGTGACATCTTGTGTACCGTCATGTCGGCATGTGCGGTCCGTGCCTACGATAGATAACATAAATTTATATCCCGAAGTAAACCTACTCATGATGAGCAAGATTACAAATTTAGAGTACATCTGGGGCTGTCGCATCTTGTATGGTTTCATCATTCAAATCGTCGACTTATGAGTAGCAGGGATTCTTTTTACATAAGGATGTGTCGTTATGTTAGTTCCTTATTGCAAAAGATCGTGCACTTTGTCAAAATTTGTATTCATCCTGGCACTGAAATTCCGTTTCGTAAGATATAAAAATATTATTCAACTCGTGGCGTGGGCAGCCTTTAAATTGATAAGCATTTCTGTCGCCTAGCTATCCAAAATAATCTTACAGATAGGTATCGTTTGCTTTTAAACATCACAAAGGAGGATATCTCAAAGGTGATTCTAGAAAGTCGTACCTTATAAAAAAGAGATTAATATCAAGCATTACCAACATTATCACACGTTGACACTTTGTATCTTGCGAATTGATTTTTTATAGCGCCATTACGGATAATAATTATAATAGTACCTCTGTAAAGATTAAATTATTTTGTAGCGCAGAGTGACACAAGCTGGAGTCTATTATCTAAGATGTTTTTATTATTTCATGGTGGTTATTGGGTAATCCGCGTGTTGTTCTTATCACCAGCGCTGAGGAAACGTGAAGGGAAGCCTGCACTCCAGCATGAGATGGCTTGTTTTTGTCCAGTGGATAACACCTAGGTATCACCTACTTCTTGTACTTCGCTGAAGTACACTTGGAAATAAAAACACAGTCTGTGACCACTACTCTATATGCAAGTATGCACGTTAACATACATTTCAAAGTAAGATCAACTACCAAAAAAGAAACCAAAGATCTCCATTCAACTATTAATGGCAATAATTTTAAGTTTACGATTTACTCTACCATATAAATGTAGACACTTGTACCTACATCTAATCAAAGCTCCCGAGATGTGTATCAAACCGTACAATCCCCTGTACGCAGGTATCTTATCAATTTATGATCTCCAACTTCAAAGCGTTTTTGATCGTTATAATTTAAAAACGAGCTGGACCGCTCCTTTCACTCAAGGGGACCAATTAATTCTTGACTGATACATTAGGCGTTCAATAAATTTCTCGAAAAATGCCGCGGCCGCCTGATAACAGGAACGAGTTCGGGACCTCTTCTTTAGATTAAAAAGGTTTTATTTATCTTGGACAATTTGTTAGTGCCACTCTTCATGCCTTCCGGTAGCTGTGTAATTGAATCTTCTGGTTTTCGAAGATTTATAACCGTCATTTGATTGAGCTACCGTCCTTTGATTAGCGCCCGTTTGCCTTATTCTTCGCCGACTTAATTCGTGTATTTTATTTTATTGCTTTTTGAATTACATTTAAATACTTTTATGTATGAGTCTTAGTATATTGAAACAATTTTCTCATGGGCGCATTACGTCTTAAATACTTTATGTAAGCTCATATAACTTCAACTTGCAAAACAAGTTTTGCTTTTAGTTTTCCTACATTGTAAAAGTTTTTCTTGCATATAATTACACGCTTCATTGGATGGTTAGGCAACATATTTTAATACGCACTAAACGCCAAAAACCGTAACGAAAATTTATTGAATTTTGTTTTTGAAATTCCAAACACGAACACCAACCATTGTTGCTTTAGACAGCTTATGTAAACAGTTTTTGTCTTTACCTTTTATAGTTGTTAAAGTGGTGTGTAAGTTGTATATATCTTTAGAACAATGTTGCGGCATCTCTTTGTATCCACCGAAAATGCGAGGGTAGTTGCAAATATAGAAAGTAGATGTGCATGGCGCAGTGTGGTGTCTATATTGGATGAAATTATACAAAGATTAGGGGAGGTGACGATGGAATGCGAAATGTCCGCCGGCGACACAGTGACCTGTTGATACGATCGGCAGAAGGACGAGGCTCGACGCGATCGCGTGAGATACTCCGGCGCACGTCCGCGCTGCCCTCACGATCCTGGGCCGTTATTTAAAATTTATCTTTTCTTTTGCCTTCTACTCTTTCAAAATATCCACTGTGTTTTTTCTAACGTACAAAACAATCTGATAGAAATGTGTTTGCTTTAGTTTTGTTTATCATTATATTTATTACATTCGTAGTGTAATTTGTGACCTAAGGAAACTAGGTTCACTATACGTATTTATCTACTTTGTACTTTTTTATTGAAGTTTATTTTTTTACCTTTTTACAGTAATGAAGGTGCTTGCTGTATCATAAGGCAGTTCTAAACACTAGAGTACGCGATGTACTGTCACCTGTCACCAACTAACCCTATGCAAATCTTCGTATGCCTTCTAATTTTTCATTAACAATTTATTTCTGCGTTCCTATTCCTAATGACAATTCTACCGCAAATTATTAAGGTGAAGACAATGCCTTTATAGACTTCTGAGTTTCAGTTGCTAATTGAATCAAATTAGGTAGGGATATTAAAATTTATTCCAAACAGGATACAATTTACAATAGCAAATGCTTATTATTTGATATGTATAACAGGGTTACCAAGGAAAGTACATACACCTATAAATTTAAAAACAGAATGCCCCTGTTGTACAACAAAGTGACCGGCCACTTACTTCACCATAGCCAAGTCATGAATTTTCGATATGGTACCTATAATAAACTAAATAAGCGCGAGGAATCATGGTGGCCGCTTTCCTTAGCTCATAAAGCATGCTGATCGGTTTCGCGCCCGTGATTATAATATTTTCTTTTGGACAAGCTTTAACGATACTTTAAATGGTTTTGCGAGCAATTTTCGCACCTCCATTTCTTATTTGCTGCTCCCCGAAATCAATTTAACACTCATCGATTTTTCTTTGGTGTATTTTAAAAATTTAAATTATGATAATGACGAACACACCATAGGCGGTTCGGTGATAATTTCTTAAAAATTACACAAACACCGAGAAAATATCGGTTTTGTATGATCGCATAATTGGTGTTGTAAATATATTTTTGACTTGCGATGGCGATACAGCGGACTCTACTACGGGTTTACGTTAAACACTGTGATTATGAGTTACGTTCGTGAATATTTTGTTATGCGAATTTAAGGTTCAGGTACTCGTAGATATAACTTAAGGTTATACTGGTATAGTTTAATATGTAGCTGAAATGAAAATCTCAACGTTTATCTCAAAGTAGATTACCTTAAATGGTTTCAATTAGTATCACTAAGCAAGTAGTAGAGATAAACTAGTAGGTATCCAAACCTCTACACTGATATAGAGCATTATAATGAGGAGAATTACACACTGCTATCTTTTTTTTTTAAATATACATGTTCCTTTCGATGAAGTACACAATTATCACTATGCTTCTTAACGTGCTTACATCCTGGTACTGCAAGCCATAGGACTTATAGACTTTAGTCAGCAGTTATAACTGCTTGCAAGTGTTAAGGGTAGGCAGCTATATAGCCAGTACATAGAAAACACGTGCTTTAGCTTATATTTTCTGAAGTATCGAATCTGTCAACATGTTGTGCAACGGCAAATTCATAATTTAATTGACCAAAACATTTCAAAGCCTCAGTCACGCAAAACCGTCGACTGTGTCGACTCAATAAGCGGTACAATTTAGAATAATGTTTTTATTTCACGGCAATATTCAATTACTTTTTTAACACGAAAATTTGAGGCACGAGAAACACTTTTGCAATTTAATAATAATATTAAATTTATAGTTTCGTAAGTCGGTGGTAGGGGCTATTACTCAGTTTAGGGTAACTTCAATCGTTCATAATTCTTGTAATTGGTTACAACAAGCGTGTTGGTATAAAATTTAACACTTTTATTTTATCTGAATGAGTTCAGACCTTTTATGGATAGATTCCAGGGTTGGGCATCATTTTATAGTGAGAACGTATACTAATAATTTGACAAAAGGTTTAAAAGGCGATTAACTTAATGAAATCAAGAAATAAATCTTGATTTTCTTTATGGTTTTCAACGGGATTCTCAAATGTAAAACTTGGTGTTACAGTAATGTATGGGTAGTGCTCATGTAGTTTCAGAGTTTAACAAGTTCAATCGAACAAGTTAATTCTTCAGCTATATTTATTAGCATAGACGTGGTTTAATTATGAAAACCTGGCTCGGCTACGCTATTAAATTGAGAGCACTTACAAGTACAGTCAGTGCAATAAATATCTTGGCGACGTAGTCTCAAAATGATTGACTGAATTTTTTATAGCATTTTTATGCTAACTTTAAAGTTCGAAAAACATCGGAAAAAATGAAACGCTCAAGTGAGTTTTTCGAATCTCAAAATGATCTTAAACTCTCGTATTGAGAGCAAATCAGACTGTTTCATTGATTTATATGGTATTTTTATCCGTACTAAAGTGTGTACCAAATATCAGAACAATCGGTCAACAGGAAAGGGAAGTAAAAAAACGATATTAAGATCCAAGATGATATTAAGATCATTTTGAGCACTCTGTTCGTCAACATCTTTCTGACGCTGACTGTACCTATAATTTTATACTTCGATAATAATATGTTGATTTAGATTAAGTAACGGTAGGCTACCCTTGAAACCTAATTACTCTTAATTGTTGTATATAGTATTAAGATTTATGAATCCATGCTCAGATAAAATTTGTATAACTTAAGCACAGTAAATCCAATTAAAAAATGTTTTTTATTATTGTAAGTACTATAGGTATATTTTTACTCATAGAGAAATCGTTCGTTCATGCTGATTAATATGTTAATTCTCTGTCCTTCAGCTATGATCATCATCAGTCTGGTCTAAAGATCCCACTGCCCAAGAAGAGGTGAATGATTGATTGTATAATTGTTCCTTACAATTTTTTCGATATCAAAAAGGCTTGCTTTTTACAAATTTTGCATGTTATAAACAGGTGAAGTCGCAGGCGAATCTAGTAAATAATACAATTGACATTAAACCGAACTTAATTATAGTTACGGGTGTTGGTCTGTTTAAAACGTGTTTGCATTTGGAGCAAGTCACGACAACCACATCAAGAGCACGCTAACTTTTACTCAAGGGTTGAAATATGTGTCAATAATGGAAACAAATGCCCTTGCATCAACGAAATTGTTCGAAACAAAAGGTCAAGATAAGTAGGTCGATGTGCGACGGCAGTTAAATCACGTACATGCCCATTGTAAAATAGTAATACAAATAATGGAAGAATGATTGCACCTGTCCAAAATAGCTTCAATCATCGGCACAGACGTGCTACCTAGCGATTGAAGTGTCAAGGATAATAGAAATTAGGTGGGTACGGTAAAATAGGTAAAATTATGTCTCCCTTATCTGATGTTCAATATCTTTGTACTGCGTATGTACGATGTGTAATTGAAATAAAACCACTTTTTACGGATTCTATCTATAAAAAGTAATTTTATTTGATGAGTGACATTCGTGTAAACTTTAGAAAATATCATACGATGTGTAAGTTAATCGCTTATCGTACAAAAGTTTTCAATTGCTCCAATCTCACTTAATATATTGACTACGTTATTTTACCCCTCGGCGTGGCAATTTAAAAAAGAAATCCTCAAGGAATCCATATTTTTCTAATTGATAACAATTAGACATGACATTTAAATGTGCACATTGTAGAAAAATACATTGGACTGCATAGGAATAACACGCCACTCTCCCACGAACTTCTGAAAAATTGTGAGCTGTTTCATACTTCAACGTCGATCGCTGCTTGTCCTCATACGCATAGGATTGATATTGCCATAGGATTATCATGAACAGTTAAATATTATTTGTTCGTAGAAGGTATAGCAGCTTAAAAAGCAACTATTTAAATGCTATGATGCGTTGGGTTAGAAAGCGGACCCTGGACTCCGAAGCTTTGGTTGCGACCGGGATTAACGCAAAGATAATGATAAACTAGAAGCTATGATGCATCAAGTTATCAGTTGGGCGGAGATAAATTGCCGATATCGGTAGAGGTCAAAGCTGTCAGTTTCTAAACATGTTAAGTGACACTAACTTTGCAATCTCAAAGTGGGTGAACCTGAAACATGCATACGAATTGGACCACTAAATAAAAGGATTAAGTAGTAGTCGAACTCCGAATATAGTTTTTGTCATGACCAAAATAGGCAAGTGTCGTGAAGTAATCCGATAATAATACATAAAGTGACAGTTACTTGATATAATTTTGTAAGCGGAACTATTCAAGGATGGTTTGATTGGCAAAAAAATAATGCAAATCATTTTCAAATGTAATACTTATTGTTGGTTGTGTTTTGTTTGACCATTAGTTTAAAATAGGTTGGAACGGGCGCTGTTACACAGTAATTGCGTTTGCTTTCCAAATACCCTGTAAGATATTTATTAAACCAGTGCGTCCTACCAGTTCTTCAAGAGGGGCATTAGAAGGTTTCTTTAGGGTAGGCAACACGCGTGCAACGCCCCTGGAGTTGCATACGTTCTATGGCCACGGTAACCACTTTCCATCAGTTGGGCCGTGTGCTTGTCTGCCACCTAAGTGGTATTTTAAAAAAAAACGTAGACACTACCGGTAGTAGTAGTGCCGAAAGTTGCGCAGCAGGCTATGGAGTGAGCTATGCTTAGAGTTTGAAGGATAGAATTAGAAATGGCACAAAACGGGCTGGCCACGTCTGTCGAAGAACCGATGGCCGTTGGAGCAGACGAGTTCTAGATTGGAGTTCTAGATTAGTTAACGGCAATCTCACCCTCGACAACTAACAGCTTTGGCTAAAACTGGCCTTTTTGAAAACAGCCCATCCCTGATTGAAACCAGTGTAATAGTGACCGGCCAGCTTTTGCAATATATTAGTTATTTATATTAGTTTCAGTACTATATTTCCATTTTCATGTAGGGCTTTTAAATAGTAAATGTCTTTAGAACATGCTACGTAGTTTTTATAAGTTTATGTAACATCAATTTGAACGCGTCAGTATATGCCAAATAAAGTAATCAAATGCTCCTTTGTTGTGTTAGAAACGTCGATTGTTTATCAAATAAAGCGCTATTATCATTTGTTACGTCACAGAATGAGACTGCCTTGTGTCCACCTTGAAAAGTAAAATGTTACAATTCCAAATTGCAAGCTGTAATGAGTTTGCCAAACAATTGTACTGAACGTTTGATGTTATTGGTAATTAAAACTATTTCAATAGATGGACATTACCGTTTTATTAGGTCATAAATTGCCATTTTATAATCTGCCACACTGCCCGTTGTAAACTACTGCGATTATTCTCGTGCATATTTGTTAGTTATTATGTACTTTGTTACAATAAACATTATATTATTTATTATTTTATCAGAGGTTTTGAAGTCTTTTTGCAATAAAATGATACGTTTGTTCTTATTTCCTAACTTTATGAAACAAGCACGAAGGTTTTATTACCCTTTTCCTTTATTTCTTTATGACAATTAATACTGGCGGTTTGCACTGTTCATTATAACTTACAGAATTTATTAGTATCGCATACTTTTACACCTGTTGTTTTACATAAGGAATAAAATAAAACACAAGATCAAATCTTATGTAATGAGATCAAGATTGGGATCGGCATGTCTCGACAAAAACAGACATTTTAAATTGCATTGCGATGACTCTGCATATTGTGAAGAATTTCTTTTCGCAATAAAGTTTTCAATAAGTATATCGAAGGTTAATTAAAAATATGGCAGCTTTGTGTCAAGATGTGATTTCAATTTGGAAGCTTCAAGCTTTGTAACCAAATTGAAGCTAATTTTTAATAGTTAAATAACTTTTCTGCAATTTTTTTCATTTTCATACAGACGCCATTGTAGAAGCTGATCTTCTTCTTCTTCTATCGTGGCGATGGCGCCTCGGCCCTCAAATTATCTTCTCCCAGTGTGCTGCCACCTGTATGGCGTTCTCGGAGGCGCACATAAGGTCCTGCGGTGTACATGTGTATGGGCATTTAGCACATGTCAACAGGTGGGCCATTGTCTGAGGAGTAACTCCACATTCACATCGCAGGTCCGCCCCCTCCGAGAACCCCCATCTGGCCCGGCATTCCTTGCTTCGGCCAACCCGAGTCCGGAGTCTGTTTAAAGACTTCCATCTGTTCCAGGGCAGATCATGTCCAGGCGGGAGTTCCTCTGAAAGCGGGACGAAAGGGGTTGGTAGTGGACCCTGTGCTCTCCAGTGTTCGGTTCTGGCTTGAGAGGGGTCACCGACAATTGGGCCAACGCACGCCCAGAAACTCCTGCGGCTTTTCAGTCTTAGTGGCACTTGAGGGTGACCGCTAAGGGGGTGTCGCCCGTCCGACTCCAGCTTGCCCCTCTCCACGGACGACGCCACGCATCTTCGGATATTGGGGGGTGCGATGCCAGCCAGTGGATATAGCAACCCTACCGGGGTCGGCTTGAGGCAGCCAGTTATTATCCGGCAGGTTTCATTTAGAGCTACATCCACTAGCCCAGCATGGCTGGATCGGCACCATACGGGGCAAGCGTATTCCCCCGCAGAATAACACAGTGCCAAGCCTGTTGTTCGCAGTACCCGCGGTGTGGCCCCCCAGTTTGTGGTCGTCAGCTTCCTGAGAAGGTTATTGCGTGCTGAGACCTTCTGCTTGACGTTTTCGCAGTTTTGCTTAAAAGTGAGGGACCTGTCCAGGGTTACTCCCAGGTATTTGGGGTACATGCAATGGTCAATGCTGACGCCACGCCAGTGTATGTTCAGCTTCCGTTTTGCGTGCCCGTTGCTGAGATGAAATGCGCACGACTGTGTTTTTGAGGGGTTAGGCTTCAGTGCGTTGCTCTCGTAGTAGGAGCTTAGCTCTTCGAGTGCGCCGTTCAAGTTTGCCTCCACCTCCTCAAAAGATCCCTGTGACGTGAGGGCCAAATCATCGGCATAAAGGAAGCGTTTCGTGCATGGGCTCCTGGGTTGGTCGTTGGTATAGATGTTGAACAAGAGGGGTGCCAGGACACTGCCCTGAGGTATGCCATTTTTCTGCGTTCTCCAACGACTCTTATCGGAACACAGGTGTACCTGGAAGCGGCGATTCCGCAGGAGTTCACCCAGTACTTGTGCGAGTTTGTAGTCTCCTGTGATACTTTCAGTCTTCCAGAGCAGGCGTTTTATGTTGACTGTGTCGTAAGCTGCGGATAAGTCAACAAAGACGGCACCGGTCACTTTGTGTGTCTCAAAACCATCCTCAATGTGTTGAGTCAGGTTAAGGATCTGGCTACAGCAAGATTTTCCTGGCCAGAAGCCGGCCTGCTCTGGAATCAGCTTGGGGTCTACGACGCTATTTAGGCGATTGAGAAGCATCCTTTCGAGAAGTTTCAGTGTGTGGCACAAAAGGGAGATTGGTCTGAAGTTCCTGGGATCGTCAGTGGGTTTGCCTGGTTTTGCAATGACTTTGGCCTTCCTCCAGACACGGGGGATCCTAACAGAGGCCATGCAGGTGTTAAATAGTGTTAGGAGCCATGACACGGCGACAGGACCAAGGTGCTGGATCTGCTCCACTGAGATGCTGTCCATTCCGGAGGCTTTCCCCGGTTTCAAGTCCCTTATTCCGGCGATTATGTCAGGCAGCTCAAAAGGCCTACAGACAGAAGAGTCACTCGCCGTCTCCGGGAGCATCCGCTTCGGGACTCTACCAGGTCGGCGCGTGGGTTTGCCGTTCGCAAGAAGCTGATGAGCCACCTGATTTGCCGTCACCTGGCTTGGTGGCTTGGCTTACGGAGCGTCGCTAGTGAGCCTCCGTATGGTGCTCCATGCCTTCCTGCTGTTGTGAGTCAGGTTTATTCCACTAATGGAATCCATCCACCTGGCGCGACGGCTTTCGCTCACCTCCGAAAGTAGCCTCTCACCAGCCTCTACGGTGTCAGCTGAGAATGGGTCGCTATTGTACAGCTCCTGGTACTCGTTCAGGAGCCGGACGGAGTCGGTGGAGAGACCCGGGACGTAGTGCGTCCGACAGCCTCTTGGAATGCATCTACGGGACGTGCGGGCGACGGCATCAGTGAACTCGTCATAGTTTTGGGGTGTTGGAGGTATTTCCAGGAGGGCATCGTCTATTTCCGCTGCGAACCTTTCCCAGTTTGCTTTCCTATAATTGAAGCGGCGCCTGAAAGGTACGGCTATGGGTATGTCCGTAGCTAAGGGGAAAGTGCTGTAATAATGGTTGTAGATGAAGCAATGAAATGTAAATACTGGGTGACTTTCAAGCAAGTGTCAAAGGGAGGAGATTCCACTTTGGCGAAAGGGATACCTACGGTAAGTTTAATATGGCTATTCCAAAGGCTAGGATAGAATTATATTAGATAAATTACAGAACACCCAAGTTATAGAAAACAAAAACTTCGTAGATGGCAGTCGCCTCACGACAAATATCGAATCTCGGCCATTTCGTAGTTTGATGGAAAACTGACCCCAACTGAATTGGGAGGAGTACACAGGAATATCATTATTGTATTTTAGCCATATTCATCGGTCACGCAGCCCGAGACTAGATTGTATGTGTAATGGAGAATAACACGTTTATTAGTCACATTATGCGAAACTTATGGGAATAATGCTCTAGTATTCTTTCTATCAGGAAGCGTAATCTAAGGCTAGTTTAATTTACTTTTGTAAATGTCAACGAAATTTTTGTAAATCAAAATCCTAATTATGTAAATTATAGAACACTTTCCTTGATACATATTTTGACTCTGTATTGTTTCAATTTAGATAGGTACTTATGTTAAATCCATTATTTATGGTGGTTGTTCGATGCCGCAAATTATAATGATTGTTAATTAAAATGATCAATGCATAGTAATGATTAAAAGTGATAACACGGACATCAGTTCATCGTTTTGACCTAGTTCAGTATTTTAATCGATGGTGTCAATAAATTAACAGTTACCAATTAGTGAAGATGCATCGAGAACAATAAATAAAACAGTTGAATATTTAATAAATCTGTTTCATTAAGACACGTAAAAGTGCCGCTTCTTGCCTCGCAGCCATCGAGATATTCGATAAAATGATTCATATTTTTCATATTTCAGCCATCTTTTGCCATAAAACTATACATTAAATCTTTGTGATTGAATTTCCACAGTAAATCAAAGTGAACACATGTAGTTTTATCTTCCATAAATTTTGTAGACATCTCCCTTTATTTCTGACATTAATGTCCATTACCTTCTACAAATGGACGGTGGAGATATGTTTATTTGTGAATGATTTTAACTCAAGTACCTGTTTAACCGTATGTATTACTAGGGAGTCACACAATTCACAGCTTCTCACATACCGCCCGCAGCAGGAGTCTGAATATCAGATGATAAAGAAACTCGATACGGTCATAATTTTTCTACAAGTAAGGATGTCCACAGCGAAAACGATTAAAATGTAACTCTCGTTCTTAATTAAGCAAGACTTGTTACACCGACATGTAATGGATCTGCAAACAGGCTATTTTTTTATAATAAAAGGACACGTCCATTTCACTTCACCTCGCCCGATGGTAAACTGAAGGCAAATTCTCGGAAAGAGGGTCACCGTTATGAATATGTACCATGTTAACAATGGCGGCACTCAGCTTGATGGCCTCATCAGATACGTTTTCACGCCCTGCTTAAAGGACCCGGGACTGTAGGAAGAAGGCAACACGTGAGCGCCGCTGCTCTTTCAGTAGGGATTGACCCTAAGCAGGGCGTGAAAAAGCATCTGATGATCATCAAGCTGAGTGCCGCCATTGTTAACATGGTACGTGTTTATAATGGTGACCCTCTTTCCGAAACTTAGCTTTTAGCTTTATGCTGGAACATATGTAACTTACTTGCCCAACTGTACATCTGTTGGTGTACTGAATTATCTATCTATCTGCCTAATATGTATGAGTCATTTTCTGATGTTGGTTAAAATAATATCAATTATAAAAATGCGCACTAACCAGACGAGAAAACACACATCGGTGTAATAGGCGGTCTGTCGCAGTTATTCAGGGTTGGCAAATTGCCGTTGTCAAATTACGACCTTATCTGGTTAATCATCCCATACTTTTTATTATTTTACATTTGTCATTGTAAAAAGGCTCATCCCACAGCTTCCCATTACATCCATCATGTATTGGAGTTGGAGTACGACATAAAAATGAATTAAAAACTTTTGTTAAACCGCTCATAATGTCTTTTTATAACTTTATAACATTTGTATATGAGTATGTTAGTTATTAAGTATTATCAAAACGGATTTTCCCTGTATTCAGAAAATATACAAACTTTTATCGAGCAGTTCGCTGATATGGCTCGTACGTAGCTATTTGAAATCATGCTTTGACCGCGGACTTTGAATCGTATAAAACAAAAACTACGAGTACCTACATATTTAGAACGGATACTATTGCCATCTATTTGGTGTTTTTTGACCACCGAAATAATCAGATAACTCACAGCAAAGCACAGCAGACGGGCTTCTCAAAGTTTGTAAAGATTTTTGAGATAGCTATCTCGTCCTACATGGAATTGTTTATTGATCCTCACCAGTTGATACAAAGTATTTGCAATAATTAGAACTAAATACTTTGTATTATCATTTAGACTATTAAATGTTAGAAAGTTGCTCAGGCCATATTTAAGATGATCACGTGTAATTATGTGTGATGTAATTTAAGACTTGTTGAACTGATAATTAATATTTAAGAACCCGGTCTCATGTTATTAGTTAGTATTGAATATCAAGAACTAGATGAGATTATTTTGTATTAGTACGAGAGGTAAATAAACCAGCTCTCTGTGTAGGTACATGGTGTAACTCTCTGGTACAGTTTGACAAGGTTGATTAGCTTACTACGTATGGGAGATAATATATCTACGGTCCTTAAAAAGGGGCAAGTCCTATAAATTAGCTAATAGTTGACAGCGAGAGGAGATGGAAAGCCACCGCGAAGCGATGATGGGCATCAATGAAGTTGTTCACGCATCACACGCGTGAACGAGCAGTGGCGCGGCGGGGGGAGCGGGAGGAAAGGACAGCTGATCGAGTCGGCGGCCGGCGGCCGCGCCGGCCGCGAGACAACACTCGCCTACAGCATCGGCTAGCGACACACGTACAGTGCTAATTATAATATTGTAACCGATCTATAATTATTAATATAATAGTACATTTCAACCGAGTCATATTTTATTTAAATCTTCAACATTTGGCGACCGTGAACAAAATCGAATATTATTCTGGTCAATTGCGGGCCCGTCTTCACTGCAAGCTGAAGAGATAGGACGGAATTGCTGCTTATGCTGCCTTCTACCCTGGTGGAGTGAAGAACTTTGCTGAGGACCGAGCTGGACGTCTGGATGGGTACTAAAGGGAAGTAGGCCTGCATTCCTATCCATTTTTTTCCGTCTTCAAATCTGTGTGCAGCTTGCCGCTCCGATAGCGTTATATAGTAGCATTTCGTGTGCACGTAACTACTATCTATTTAAATATACGCTTCGGCTATTGCGAGAGCTTGCCTATTTCCTACCCACTATACTATATATAAAGTATTTCTTCTCTAGTTGCATATTTCAAAGCGGAAATCCATTTAATACAATATTGCCTAGTCATTTACGTTAGCGACATTTTCCATCCAACCCACATTAGTTTTTTATAAATTTTATTATTAACTGTTGCTCATTTTATGCAAATTGCAGATAAAGGTTACTGCCTCACGTCGCGGCTTGCTATTTTCGCTGAGCCCAGATATTGAGTTGTGGCTGACGAGCCCAACGAGCACTTGAGGGCCGACTGCGGAAGGGCGGCTGGATCGAAGATAGAGGAAACCGTTATAACTGGTTTGATCATTTCATTTCTTGTCTAATTCATTGTTCAATTTGTTACCTTTAATTGGCTATGGAAGGAAGAGACATTCTGAAGGATCTTATTAAAAAGCGTAGCATTATAAAGGGCAGATTAACAAAGTTTAAAGATTATGTAAATGTTTTAACGCAGGTAGGCGCGAATAAAATAACTAGTATACAAGTGAAAGAACTGTCGTTACGAGTTGACAAATTTCAAGAATTGTTATCCGAGTTCAACGAACTTCAATCGAACTTAGAATTGCTCTCTTCAAATGAGGATGAACAGTTAACAGAGCGGGAATTTGTTGAGTCACAATTTTTTTCTATTCTTTCCATAGCTAAAGAATTGATTGAATGTGCTAACTTAGAGAAAAGATCAGTAAATGGTGACAGTACCTATAGCCAGCGTTCACATTCCATGAATTCTATAAAATTACCTACAATAAATTTACCAAAGTTTGATGGCAATTACTTAAAGTGGTTGGAATATAGGGATACTTTTGATTCCCTTATTAATAAAAATGATTCGATTCCACTAATTAATAAGTATCATTATCTCAGATCAAGCTTGGAAAATAGTGCTGCTGTCGTTATAAGATCAATTGAGTTTACCGCTGATAACTATAAGGATGCCTGGAAAATTTTATGTGACCGTTATAACAGCAAAAATATTTTAATAAATAATCACCTTAAGTCGTTATTAAATATAGATCCTATTGTGAAGGAATCATTTAAAGCATTGCGTTATTTAATTGATCACATATCAAAAAACTTGAGTTCTTTGCACACTTTGGGGCGTCCTACCGAACAGTGGGATGATTTATTAATATTTATAGTCTCAGCAAGGTTGGATCCCGCCACTAGTATGAAATGGGAGGAACATAAAAATAGTTTATCGGATTTACCGACACTCGATAATTTTTTCTCATTTTTACGCAGCCGAGCGGACATCTTGGAAACTACCCACTATAACAGATATGATAAAAATGAACATAATAAATCGAACTCTCAAAGTAATAAATCGGTGAAATCTTTCTTGGCTGCTTCGGATTTGGATGCGGAAAGGAAGGATCATAAATATCCATGCGTAATTTGTAATCAAAATCATTTAGTTTATAAATGTTCGAAGTTCAAGGAAATGAACTATGATGATAGGATTCGCGAAGTAAATAAGTTAAAACTATGCACAAAATGCTTACGTAGTGGGCATAATAGTCATCAGTGTCGTTTAAAAGGTTCATGCCAGATATGTAAAGGCAAACACAACACTTTGATTCATAAAATTGACACTAATACCTGCGAAGAGCAAAGCGCACATAGTCCACCGGTCACATTGTCGGCTACAACGATGACTCATACGTTGTTGTGTACGGCACAGGTGGAAATCGTTAACGAGTCAAACAATAGGAAGGTAATGGCCCGAGCACTGTTAGATACTGGAAGTCAATCGTCATTTTTAACAGATGTTTTGAGGGACAAATTAGGGTTCAATAAAAGCTCTAGTGAAACCTTCCAGGTTTGTGGACTTAATGATATTAAAACTAACATTTTAGGAAAGTGTATTGTAAAAATTAATTCTCATTCCAGTACCTATAGTACTCGGGTCTCCTGTTTGTTGGTGCCAACAATAACAGGTATTTTACCCAGCGTTGAAATAGATGTCCGAGAATTAGATATCCCGGGCGGCATACAACTCGCGGATCCAAAGTTTTACCAGCCTTCCAATATAGATATATTGTTGGGGGCTGACATATTTTGGAATATTATTGGGAAAAATCAAATTAAGCTAGGGTCTAATAAGCCCACTTTACAAGAGTCAAAGTTAGGATGGTTGATAGCCGGCCCAGTCGGTATCAGTCATTCCAAGTCTAAGGTCTATTGTTATTTCAATCATTTTTCCAATCTTGATAATTCTCTTAAGAAATTTTGGGAGATTGAAGAACTACCTGCAGAGACCAAAACATATTCATTAGAGGAACAGTTTTGCGAAAATGACTTTATAGAAAACACTAGCCGCTTACCTGATGGTCGGTTTAGTGTCCGTATGCCTTTAAAAGAACCCGAAACTAGTCTCGGTGATTCGTATTATCTAGCTAAGAAACGTTTTTTGAATTTAGAATCAAAATTAAATAAGGATCCAAACCTTAAGGAGTCATACACTAAATTTATAAATGAATATAAAGAGTTGGGTCATTTGAGTGAAGTAAATCGTCCAGAGTTTGGTAACTACCTTCCACATCACTGTGTAATTCGCGAGAATAGTGAAACGACGAAGTTGAGGGTGGTATTCGACGCCTCAGCCAAGACTTCTTCTGGTAAGTCATTAAATGACATACAGGCTGTAGGTCCAGTTGTTCAGTCAGACTTATTTTCAATTTTGTTACGCTTTCGCGGGCATAGGTTTGTTATCTTAGGAGACATTGAGAAAATGTACCGACAAACGGCCTTACATACTTCTCAACGTCACCTTCAGTTAATTCTGTGGAGGGATTCATCTCTTACGGAACCCGATAACAATAATAATTTAAAGGTTTTACAATTAAATACAGTAACATATGGATTGGCCAGCGCTCCATTTCTAAGTACCAGATGTTTATTACAATTAGCTAAAGAATGCAACGACGACACGATCGCGAACATTATTAGAAGTGATTTTTACGTGGATGATTTGAATACGGGAGCGGAAAGTGAAAGTGAATTGCGGCACATATACTTGAATATTAAGAAAATTCTAGATTCAGCATGCTTTCCGTTGAGAAAGATTCGTACTAACTGTCTACAGGCATTCGCTGTTGAAGATTCTATGTTCGACCCGGTACATTTAACAAAAGAATCCAGTGTGCTAGGGTTGAATTATTCTCCAAAAATAGACGTTATTGAGTTTCCCTCAAAGGTCGAAACACCACCGCAAATCATTACAAAAAGGGTCGTAATAGCTACTATTTGTAAAATATTTGATCCATTAGGATTAATTTGTGCATGCATTATCAAAGCTAAAATCTTCTTGCAACAGTTATGGGTTATCAAGTTAAATTGGGAGGAACCTATACCACAATCCCTATTAAAACAATGGTCAAAATTTATTTCTAATTTACACTTCATTTCTAATATTAAAATTAACAGATATGTTCTTTGCAATTTCCCTATATCCATAGAATTACATTGCTTTGTCGATGCGTCGCAGAAAGCGTATGCGTCATGTGTGTACTTACGATCAATAAATGACAAAAATGAAGTTACGGTAAGACTTTTGTGCGCAAAGGCAAGGGTTGCGCCTTTAAAGCCAATGACTATACCAAAATTAGAATTACTAGGTTGTTTGCTAGGGGCTAAATTATGTAATAAAATTCTACAGTCATTGCGATTTAATATTAGTTATAAAACCATTTGGACCGATTCAACAGTGGTTTTAGGATGGTTGAAAACAGATGTTAGAAATCTTAAAATGTTTGTCTGCAACAGGGTTAATGAAATTAATGAGTTAACGAATGGGTTTGAACACCGACATGTACCTACAAACATGAACCCAGCTGACTTGGCCTCAAGGGGGGTTGAACCCCAAGATCTAGCATCTTGTTCCTTGTGGTGGGAAGGTCCTTCTTTCCTAAAGAAGGAACGTTTAGAATGGCCACATAATTCCATTGTAGCTCAAAGATTACCAGAGTTGAGAGTACATTCGTTATTATCTGCAGCAAACAATCCTGCCGACGATACTTTATTGATAGATTTTAATAAGCATTCCAATTTCAATAAGTTAGGTAGAATATTTGCATATGTTCTACGTTTTGTTAATAACTGTAATAAGAATAAACAAAAGTATTCAGGCCCTATCAATTCAGATGAAATAAATAATTCAATTATGGTCTTAATTAAATTTAGTCAATTACAATCATTTTCTTTCGAAATTGGGTTACTCAAACTAGGAAAAACATTACCACGGAAAAATAAATTATTACAATTAACTCCATTTATAGATTCCAATGACATTGTTCGCGTAGGTGGTCGTTTAGAAAACTCCAATTATCATTTCGATAAGAAACACCCTATAATATTAGATTCAAAACATCATTTAACCAAGATAATAATGATACGTGAACATATACGTTTGTTTCACGCAGGTCAACAGCTACTGTTAGCGTCAATGCGTGATAAGTACTGGCCTATTGGAGGGAGGTGCCTAGCGCGCCAAGTAGTTAGACAGTGTATTGTTTGCGTTCGATTGCGAGCGAATACCTTACAACCAATAATGGGTCACTTGCCGGAAGCGCGTACTAATGCTTGTTTCCCTTTCTACTCGTGTGGAGTTGACTTTGCTGGACCTTTCATGATAAGCAATCGTAAAGGTCGTGGTAACCGAATTAGTAAATGTTATCTATGTTTATTTGTATGCCTTAGCACAAAGGCGATTCACTTAGAACTTGTAAGTGACCTGAGTACTCAAGCTTTTATTTTATGTTTAAGACGATTCATATCACGCAGGGGTAAATGTCATGAGATCTTTTGCGACAACGGTAGGAATTTCGTAGGTGCCAACAATGAATTAGGTAAGCTGCTTCGATCCAGCCGTCAGTCTGTCAGTGATTATGCCACTTCTGAAGGTATCAAATTTGTATTCAGCCCCGCTTAT
Source organism: Eilema sororculum (assembly GCA_914829495.1). Classification (NCBI taxonomy): domain Eukaryota; kingdom Metazoa; phylum Arthropoda; class Insecta; order Lepidoptera; family Erebidae; genus Eilema; species Eilema sororculum. The sequence goes on from OU618548.1 coordinate 13,233,715, forward strand.
TCTCCCCACTTCGGTGGAATCTTTGAGGCTGGAAGTAAATCAGCTAAGTTTCATTTGAAACGTGTAGCTGGAAATGCTGCTTTGACGTTTGAGGAGCTAGCAACGCTGTTTACACAGATTGAAGCTATTCTAAATTCACGCCCGCTGACTCCTCTCTCGTCCAATTGTACTGATCCTTCTCCTTTGACTCCAGGCCACTTCCTAATTGGGAGACCACTAATGTCTGTACCGACGAAACCCATCACTGCTACTAGACCCAACAGACACGAGCTCCTAGAGAAGATAAGGCAGCACTTCTGGGAGAGATGGCGCCGGGAGTACGTCTCTGAGCTGCAGCAGCGCACCAAGTGGCGCACTGGAGAGCAAGGGCTCACCTGCGGGGACGTGGTTATCCTGAAGGAGGACAACGTACCGCCATTACAATGGCGGCTGGGGCGCGTGTCTCGCCTCTATCCAGGGGCCGACGGCATCAGCAGGGTGGCTGACGTCACTACCCCAAGGGGCACTATACGAAGAGCGGTCAACAGGCTATGTCTTTTGCCAACTTCTCAGTCTAAAGATGATAACGAAGCGGAGCGGGCTGAATCCAGTCTCCCCACCTCGTCTACTTGTTGAAAGCTATGGCTTTCAACGCGCCGGAGGATGTTCACGCATCACACGCGTGAACGAGCAGTGGCGCGGCGGGGGGAGCGGGAGGAAAGGACAGCTGATCGAGTCGGCGGCCGGCGGCCGCGCCGGCCGCGAGACAACACTCGCCTACAGCATCGGCTAGCGACACACGTACAGTGCTAATTATAATATTGTAACCGATCTATAATTATTAATATAATAGTACATTTCAACCGAGTCATATTTTATTTAAATCTTCAACAGAAGTAGTAATTTAATGCTTGACGTAGTTATCAGTTACATATACTCGTATATTCAGTGTTATTGTCACGATCAATGTAAATTTCGCGTGTGTATCTGCTAAATTACACAATAGCATATCTTAACAGTGTCAACAACTTTATCTTTACATACGAATATGCACATATTTATAAAGTAACTGTAAACCAAATGCACCTATTGTATTCTAATCTAGTAAAACAGGTGAAAGTGTGGGTCAAAAACAAGAGCAGGGTTCTGACCCCTGGGTGTAGATTAGATTATATCTAGTACTTACTTATTCTTGAATTATCTTACACATATTATATCGCGCCTTTGTTCCCCTGAAAAGATACAACAGTAAACTAGTTGCGTCTGTTCCTACATACCTGGCGAGCATCTTGTGTCAATAAACCTTTTAGGCAGGCCCACCGGTTTTAAGTGCTACTGACTTGCCATTTTTGAATAAAATCTCCAATTTGATCAATTCGCTAGTAGTTACTCATTCTACGTTGGATTCAATTAGTTATTTACCACATACCAGCTTTTCCCCGCGGCTCCGCCCGCGCGGATGTCGGTTATCGCGACCAAACATAGCCTATGTCCTTTCTCATGGTCTAATCTACACCTTTACGAAATTTCATCAAAATCGGTTCAGTGATTAAGGCGTGAAAGCGTAACATACAGATAGCCAGACAGACAGATTCATTAGTATGGATACGGCGCAATAATCACATCTTAACTGCGTTCACTCTATTATTCAAACGTACAAAACAAACAACTAATAAACGTAAGTACTTTCTAATATGTAAGCATAGACCCAGGATAGGAGGAATACATTTTGAACTATTAGGACATTGTTACCTTCATTAGGAAAACCGCAAGTTTAATCATATTTCAGCCATTCTTTTGTAATTCCTTATGAAGTTACTTCTTTATGACCATTAGCTATAATTTGAATTATTCAAAAGTTAACAAGAGGCGGGCTACAAAGGGCACGAATATGGCGGTGCTCGATATAGCAAGCAAAGAGAATAAAGGAGTTGTCGGTTATCTACGGAATTCGCGGCGCGGGCGCAATGACTCACGCGGCGGCGGCCACCGCACCGGCCACACCTGACGATGCCAGCCCCTGTCGAATTCCAAGTTTCATTTACCAAATACCCTTTAATTGACACTCAAAGCACCTTCTTTGTTCGCATCTTCTATACAATGGAAATTATTACAAAATTGCATAATTGTATTAGGTATCTTATCAAACTAGGATGTTTTATTCCAGCAAGGTGTAAGTATTCGCTAGTACGACTCACGATCCACATTTGCAATGTAGATAAAGATATCTGTGATAAATATGTAATTGTGCTACTAAAATAAAAATATTTGAAGATTTAAAATATTTGTTCCCTAAGGACTCGGTGTCAGAATTTAAGTGACAATAAACGAATTCTTCTACTTCTCTAGCAATTTATTGCAATACATTAATTTTAATATTCTAGATTATGTCTTTCATTCAATATCTCTCTAATTAAAGTAAAAATATATATAATCTAGATATTCTTCATCTCATTGAAGCTCATAGCGAAATATTCAATATGACCTTCTTAATAATTACTTTTTTTCAGAAATTGTAATGAAACAGCTTTTATATAGATTCTAGCGTTATTTATTTGGTAATAATTACAATTATTTCGACGTTTTGGCTACTTTTCGGCAGCCATGGTGATAGAAATTTATAATCAGCCAGTGTATAATATCTTATATATGATGTTTGCTATTTAAAGTGTTAGGCCTACTAAACAATGAGATACGATGGCAGGACACGGAACCCAGACAAGAATAATGGCGCCTACAAAGTTGATACATAGGAACACAATTGTGTATGGTGTGATATTGATACAAGATAAACTATCATGAGTGTAACTATTTACAAGCCATTATTCAGTATGCGCAAGCAGATCATACAGAGACCAGAAACTAAAAAAAACGTATACTTAGTAACCGAAATTACTAGTATTCATGCTAATTCCTCCAGCTTAGCTAAATGACTTGTGTTAGGAGTAGCTTCATGTTAATCTCAACGATAGCAGTGTAATGGTCAGGATTTAAACCCCGGTCCTCTTGATCGTAAGGCCAACTCCTTAACCACTAAGATCGCAATGAACGTCCTAAATAAAGATATTATAATATCTACTAAAATATGACTTTGGTAGTGCCACGACATTTGAAGGTGTTTCTTTAATTTAATGATGTTGAATTCAAATTATTATTTTTTACTAATTTTAAGGAAATTAACCTTTTTTTACTTTGAGATAAAATTATAAGTCAAGATATGATCTACCTATCCTTAGTGACGCGGTCATTTATAAAGCAACCGAAATGTCACTCATAGCTCCTATCTATACTGACGATAATTATTATTTCTGTAAGTAATATTTGCGTATACGTTTAACGATAGTATAAATATCTACTGCACGGAACGGATTATTTCACTTTGTTCACCTGGGTGATATCACCCAGGTGATTTATTTCCGAGGTGATCAAAGTGTAATTGATTTCTCTACTTTGATTACTGTGGAAAGTATAGACGGTATAATATGAACAAGCTTCGCTAGCTATTCATTACAATAGTACTTCAAACAAGGCCCTAATGATAATGCATCAGGTATGTCAACCTGGAATCCGGATATCATATCGCTACCGCTAATGAAATCTACAACTTTCCAACATTAGACACTCCTTACAAACATTATTGTGTACGTGATAGAAAGAAAGATAACACCGGACATTGCATCAATCAAAATTTCACTCTTCGCGTGTACACCACGAAATGAGTTTTGTGGTCAAACAATTGATTCTATCGAACCCGTACGGTGGTCGCTGCTTCTTAATTTCACACCAGATTTATATATTACAAAGCGTTTTATATGTTTTGTATATAAATCGATAAAATGAACCACACACCGGCCTGACTTCGTAGCGTGACCACGCGTCTTATTCTACGTTGCGTTAGAAAACTGTTTGATCAGATGTCGCAAACGCGTTCAGTGAATTATCGAACCAATTCGTAATGTAATCGACAGTTTCTCGAATAAAATTAGGTTACGAAATTTGTGGCTAGCTTAGAAATTTGCATAGGTATCTGCTTATTGTAACACGTGCGTTCTTGACAAAAAAAACTAAGTGAATAGGTTGCTTTAATAAAATTAATTTCTGTGGTCGGTGGCATGACTTGATTAAAATAGTCTTACCATATTAAAATATCTTCAACTACGTTCTAGAAAATTCCTACATCCAGAGTATAAAGGTCACATAACTATAGATCCCAAACTTATACTAAAAGTGGTATTACAGAATCAAATAAAGATATTCATAACCGGTAATTGGGTAGAAAGAAAATAGTAAAAGAAAAATTGGTAGTGCTGCAACTACTTGCTATTAAAATTTTCAGTAGCAGTATGAGGTATAGGTATAGGTATAGATACACCTCATACTGCGCATTACGTGGAACCTTAATTTTTATCTTTACATCTCAATTCATTCAAGACGCTATATATTTCTAATAAGAAATGAAGACGTTTACTCAAAATAAAGTAGTATATTTTTTGTTCCCGTGCAGATTCTCGTTTCACTCACGAGTACCTCTTTACGTGTGAAATCAGATAAAGAAGATATCGATCACTCCACCCGGTGTTTTTATTCACCCTATAAATTTCGAAAATTATTTCGCTCAGGTGAAAATCGGGGACCATCGCGATTGCTCGTAATGTTATAACTAAGTAAATTACAGTTGGCGTTGATCGTTAAGTATAGAGGTACAGATTGGCGCATTTCTTTCTTCCATCGGAATATGCGAACCTTATAATTTGGGTCACATTTTAGGACGCTCTCTGGGTGATGGCGTGCTCTGAAACCGCAATGAGTCTTTCAAAATCAAGTAACTGTACATTATGGTGAGGTTATTTGTTTTTGTATTTCTTGAGTACCTGAGCCGGCTGTATAAGGTGTTCTACTCGATTTAACAAATAATATTAAGCTCAGATAATTTAGCTTGTTTCATTTTTTTTCCAAAAAGTTTAAGGATACGGTAAGGACCGGATGCTACGATAAGTATAGGTACGTTAGGAGAGACATATGTCCAGCTAAGGATTGCAATGGTAGACTTATTGGTAGGAGGAACTACAAAACTAAAGCAAACGAATTTTAGCAGAGCTCCTCTTGTACCTGATGGCAACGTAGGTACCAAACCAAAATCCGGGCTATCTGAAAATGAAAAAACATCATAACATAACATAACATAAACTCACGGTGCTAGCACCCACATTTCGCCAGTTTAGGTCCCAATGTAATGGCGAGCCTATTGCCATTAACCGGGTACTTATAAACCTGCGATAAATACACACATAACTTCGAAAAGTATCGAAAAGTCATTAGTGTGTGCCATGGTAAACCTGGATCGAACTCGAGATCTCGTCTCAGCAGTCCATTACCCATACCACTAGGCTACCGCAGATGAAAAAAACCTAAGATTTACAAATTGAGAGAGGTCCGACTGTTCGGTTTTTTGTATGTGCAAAGCTCCTATAGATACCTCATAATTTGAAACATGTTTTATTATGATTTTGCTGAGGTGTAAAATTAAAATACCTCTTTAAGTTCTTTATTTCCATTTATCCATAACTACCTATAGTCGATTGCCCCATTAGTAGTCATTGTTCGACAAAATGCATAATTTCCAGTTTGTCTGTTTTTGACTTACGTAAGGAAGTTAACTGTCATAGATTATGGGTCGTTCGTGCGCCGCCGTCTTGCCAGCGGTCCCGCTGCGTGCGACATGCCCCTTACCGAATCTCATTGGAATATAAGAAGCTCCTATTGAAGACTACATTCGTAATTCCAATTTAAAAGCCAATTCCATTGCTGTTCTTTCTTAGGTATTACTTCTACGTAAAAGTTTCGTCATACAAAGAAAGCAATGGATTGCCGACAAAAATATTTTTCGTGATGCGGTAAAGCTCGATCGTTTCAGATTGTCATGTATTCTAATTTTACATGTAATTGACTCTCGATTTCTGTGGTTGCTTCAGTTGGATATGATGTCCCGGTTCCATTAGGAGATCTTCTCGATGTTTTGATTACGATGATCGATCGATGAGTAGTGATGACAAATGGTGTACTGCAAATATTTTTTAGCGATTCTTGTGATCTGCTTTTGATAGGTACTGTAATAAATCATTGCGATATGTCATAGTGATACAGTAGCAAGCTGAACTGTAACATAAGTGGTTATAATTTATTATTCGAAAGTCGGTCGTTGAGGAGACCTACGAACTTGCAAGCATACAAGCTTAGATACATAAGTATTTGATATGGGAAAAAGTCGGCAACATCGGAGTGATACGATACATACCTGAGAATTAAGTATTTATACATACCAGGTAAACAGGGTATTAAGGAAACAATCAGATTGATTTTTAGAAAATTTTACATATATACATACATATAATCATGCCTATATTCCGGGATGGTTAGGTAGAGGTGACTTAACATTATTGACTCGAGCCATGCATCTGAGGCTGAGTCTGGGTTGTATATACCGGTCTGATGTTAAGCAGCCCGATCCCTTAATCACTTTGTACGACATCGCACGGGAAGAGATGTATAGAATCTTTTAGAATCTAAAAATATTTATACCATGCTATAATAACTTTATTATGTGTATAAACAAGCAAGCAATATCTTTGTTTAGTCATAATCAGGTTCAGGTAAAAATAATGATTCAAACAAAAATGAATTACTAGCCCAATTTTTTTAAATCGTTAGAGTTGTGTTTTCAATTTTAGAGACGTTTTCATTACACCCTGTATAAATAGATAGGTAAAGGCAGGCTTAACCTAGGAAATATATTGTTCTACATAAAAGTATATATTATATCATGTACCTATACAGGATGGTGCTCATTCGTAGGTAAATTGCGAGAACTGTCCCACTTAATACGTTAGTATCACAGCCTTCTATCAACCGAAGTAAATCACTGTGCTAGATGCATTTACTAGTTCTAAGCTTTTAGTAGCGGTTGGTTTAAGCCGACAAGCCTAGCTTGATGACCTATGATATATTTAACGCGCGGTAGGGGCAGGGCGTGGCGGCGACGCGTGCGCAACTAGGCTCTGTTAGAGGGGAGGGGGGGGGGGGGGCATTGCCTGAGGGGAGGGAGACTGAAGGGACAGTACGACTGGTCTTCGGTGTAAGATGTAAGCGATAGTTTTGAAAGACAAATATAATAGGTTAGCTTAGAAATATTTTGAGGTAATGATTTTAATAGTTTCATGCTTCGCTAGGGATACAGAGTAGTTAAAACGGAATCTGTTTATGTAATATTAAAATACCTTTACTTTTAACTACCCTATGTACATATACGCGCTTTGCGATAACAATACCTAACGCTATGCCGTCGAAAGTCAATTTTAGCCATGCGTTCGTTTCTTTTCCAGATGCGATGTCCCTAACCAAAAGTCAGGTACTGTGAGCCTACCACTACCTACCTATATTTCGTGTATACTAAAGGTGTCAAAAGCAGAAACTCCGGTAGATAGGTACGAAACAAACCATTATGGCAGGTTTGTAGGGACAAAACAAAATTGCTTGCCTTTTGAAAATTTTCATCCTTTGCCACTGCTACCATAACTTATAAACGTTGAAGGGATGAAGCTATAATTCCATTTAATCTTTAAGAAAAATATCACTTTAACACATTTTGGTAGGTAACTAGAACGTATTTTAACTCCATTTTATTATTTCGTGTTTAATTTAACATCGCTTCTGACCGTATCTTGTTCTTAGCGACAGGAAGAGTGGTCGCGGCGTGGCCCGTCGTGCAGCCATCGCGGCCGGCTATTGATAAATCATCGGCAGGCCACGCGCGCCCCCGGCGAGCTGCGCAACCGTAATACACGCCACAACCATCTACTTGCGTCCTGAGCCCCGATTAGACACTACGAGAAAAAAAAAACACTCAAAATATTTGCGATAAGCAGTAAGCAGCCTCTGTGGAGTGGTGGTACTGCCTCTGTAGACAAGTGTTTGACATTTATTGATTTTATTACATTTATTTATTTCTTACTTTTAGGAAGGCTTACAGACTAATAACATTAATATCTTGATTAAATGTGTGATATATTGCTAATTACAAGCCCCACACATAATATATACTTACATATTGCGAATGCTAGTCCAATAAATTGATAAACAACTATAAAATACGTAGATTCGTCTTAATGCAGAATTAAAAATACAGGTATCAGATAACATAATGACAATCGTCTTCTTGACTGCTACGTAAGGGAGCGGGTTGGATTGTCGTTCAATGCAAATATTGATATGCAGGAATATGACTATTTCCAATGGTCTGGGGAATTTCTGGTCGTTGGTCCCGGTTGTGATAAGAACACCAATGTCACCAATTTCTTATTATTGTAATAATTAATAAATATATGACAAAATAAATAAAATTGTAAGCTGAACTATAACAAGTGGTTTTGTGTATTCGAGTGCTACGTCAATCAGCATGGGATCGATTTCAGTGCAGTTACAATATTCGTATGCATGATCTACTTTCTAGAACTCATATTACAAGTTATGCTTATTTTGAGTCTAGATTATGCCGTAAATGGCACAACGTTTTGGATTTAAATTTTCTGATACCTTAATTAACTACTTACTTACCTAAACTTTAATATTTGTCATATTCCATATACAATCTGGTTCTACGTGTAGACGTGCATGTACGTTCTACTGTAGCTCATTTCGCAACTAATAAATGTATTATTTATTTCAGCGAAATTTTCTTGCTTAGGTCCATTTTATGTGACAGATTGCAAAAGATTAATATAGTTAAATACATTTTAATTGCTGAAAATTAGCTCCAACTAATTGATTTAATGAAATACTTAGTTAACATTTCATCTTATTGATGATGATAGCCTGCGTCGTTCCTAAATATGATGCAAATTACGAGTGTTCTAAGTATCTCCAGTAGCGGACTGCAAATACGCTAATTTATTGATTGATTTTAGATATTCGAATTAGTTGCCTGGCTACAAAACGTAGAGTAATTTAAACATGCAGGCCAGTGAATCTCCAAGTCGTATCTCTAATGTAGGCTTGCGTGCGTAGGCGCATGACAGCCTTGTCTTAATTAATCCATTGTACGTCTTATTAGCTCTGTGTTGTACTCGTAATTGTGCCCGTAATCTGTTACGAAAAGGTCAAAGGTATTTAGTTCACTTTGTAAGTTTTGAGGTAACTTTAAGTCGTGTCCTGTGATTCTGATTAAATATATAATGTTCTCAGTATTTGGAAATACTGAGTGGTATACCTATTCTAGGTAAAGTCAGTGTTACGTAGTGTTGAATACAATGTAGTTTATGATTATTATCACGGGACTGGTTTTAATGGAATTAAATTTAAAGTTAAGAGCTTTGTGCCATTTAGGCTCATAGGTAAGTAGTGCATTTTTCTTATATAGTAGTAATTATAGAACGGACAAACTAGATGTAGTAGATGTATAGGACAAACTCGAAGATCTGAAGATGGAACAGATCTTAAGTATTTGAAAAGAACCTGATCCTTGCAAAAGTTTGATGAGACGCCATGATTGCCGGACCAAAGGGAAACAGGGGATATAGGTGCAATGGACACACCGAAGGGCAGATCACCCGTCCGGACAACGGCGTCTCCTGCTGTAAGTAATTATTTATGACAAGTTACTATAGTCACAATACTTTGTCGTCATAATCGATATTTTAATAAAGCTGTACTTTAATAAGCTGTAGGTACTTCTGAAATATAATGAAGTCATTCATCAAATTTTCGGATCCAATCCAATGATCCCCGTAACCTGGTACCGCTGCTGAATAAAATAATGGTGGATGAGGCTTTGGCCGTGCTTTGGTGCAAGATTTTCTCTACATTTAGCATTAAGAAAATAACTATTGAATTTGACGTCTAAAAATGCCACAGTGGAGTTTGTTGCGCCGTTTCTTCTGGAAGCGGTGGTAAACTTAGATTAAGTGGAATTAAAATTAACGTCAATAGAAACAATTTTATTGTTCAATATTGAGAATAAATGACTTTGACTTTAATGACACCGCCAAAGAGATTTGTTACTAAGTTGCACATTGATGGAATGGAGCGGGAGCTATTCATTCAAAGTTTACTATTTATGGTAATGGCGCTAAGTCCCAGTCGTAATACTTCTAGCTTCTAGCGAGCAAATTAAAACTAACAGAATTGACTATGTCGAAGCCGTGCTCACTGCTCATAATAGGCAAGGCTCTGTAACTTCTATATTTGCTACTAAGTATACTTTTATTTTATTTATTTTTTTTATTTTATTTATTGATACACAACAAGTTACAATCAAAAATCATTAGCAAGACTTATACAACTGGCAAACATTTTGAACTGGACTGTAACTCATGACAGTGTATACATATAAAACAATAATATGGTGTACCGAGTTGACTGCGTAGAATTACAATATATTTATTATTTTAACATACGAGTACGAGTAATAGTGGAACGGTTCACCCGGACACAGCGTGTCGGCTGCGCCCTAGTCACCCTGTTCAGATTGGAGGATACCTTTTATGGTTTTGATGTACCTGTTAAAACTTGGATCAAAAATGTCGATTTTGAAATTACGAGTATTATTATTTTTTAACAATTCATTAATGGAATGAGGACTCTATTAAGTTTTTATTGAATGTAGCATAATCAAGTTTTCATGACCACGTTACATACTAAAGCTACTGTACACTTACTAAAAACTAACAATTTTTTTTTAACTATTAGGGGCGCATTCTAAAAAAAAAATTTTGTATTTTAGTACTTTGTGTTTTGTTAGAGAAATAATAAGAACATAAATCACGGGAGAACTGAACTTAAGTTGTCAGATATTATTAGTATTTATTTACGGAACCCTTAATGTTGATAGCTATAAGCAACCGCTACGATCTCTAATTGAGGTTCCGGGGTCAGACGGCAGCTGTCGCTAGTAACTTGATTACCAGTACTTACTCTGAATTTGAGCATGGATAGTGTGGTGTATTGCTTGAGTGTAGACTTCACCGACAGCTACCGTGTTTGATTGTTGGTTCAATCTCCGCCCGCATGGCACAAAATATGAAGTGCTACTGCTACATGAATATCATTTTGCTGGCTATTATTGATGTGTTCATTGTATGTACCTAAGGATTTCCTGGTGTTGGCTGGTTTGAAATGTAATTAAAAATAGGTCAATAAAATTAAATTATAAAGGATTTTGTAAATGCAAGAAGTTGGAAGAAAACGATGATATTTGGACCTGGATTTTCAATTACATTACATATTCGAAAAACATCGGAAATTTTTCGAACTTAAAAGTTAGCATAATAAATGCTATAAAAAATTAAATCAAATTATTCGGGCGGAGCGGAGTCATCAAAATTCAATGTTTAAAAATAGTTGAATAATCATTCATTGTTTCCAACAGTTTGTAGGAATGTTGGTAGATGGCTCCACCGTCGCCCTTAAAGACGGATATAAAGTGAAGGAAAATTTGAAATGATTCAGGAGTGACTCAATAGCTCAGTTGGAAGAGCATTCCCCCTGTAAGGGAATAAAGGTCGTGAGTTCAAGTCTCACTTGAGCATTTCATTTTTTCCGATGTTTTTCGAACTTAAAAGTTATCATAATAAATGCTATAAAAATCCATTCAAACATACATTACATATTATACTGTACACTATTGCCAAGGTTGATTTTTTAGTAACATGCTTTTGTACAAACTATAGTAAAAGTTTAGTTTTCTTCTATGAAGTCAATTCGCAACATAATAATGTCGCATTTTTTTCTCAAGGGTAAGTTCAATAACTAAGATGTAAATAAGAAGCCGTAATTTATCATTGCCGTCTCAGCACACACCTAAACATTTACCTACACAATTATTACTTACGCGGGGGGGCTAAAACAGTACCCAAATAAAACTGTCACAATTATGGCGCTTATAAGTATTGGCCAATAATCGCATAACCGACGCTAGGCTTATAAGGCAGGTGTCTTTGGACTATAAACCTTTCTTACACTGAAGTGGATTATCCCACTCTTTCTACGACTGCGGAATGGTCATAAAAAGAAGCATATCGACAACCGATACCATCGCTTAGTGAGTTACTGGTCGGCACCACTATTATTTCCAAGGATCTTATTGTGGATATCGTTGTACTGGAAATGATACCGCTTAATCTGGAAAAGTACTATTACAGAAGAAGGAAGTGTACGGGGGAAGAAAAAGGTCTCATTTAGTCCGTCTTTGTGGAGCGTACCCGGGCTGACGTGTCATAGGTATTTCTTACATTTGTATAACTTTCTTTACAGATTTAGGTAGTATATTTAAACAGGTGAAATTATCGTTTCTTAGTGATTCAATCCTGTCATATATCCACTATACACGGAGTGTAATCAGATTAACCCTTACTCACGGATAGTTAACATTCATTGTGATGTCAATGTACATGTACAATCAACTATGTGGATTAGATAACCAAAAGGTTAAAGCCTTTCAGTTATCTGAATCCACATAGTTGATTGTACTCAGATAGAAATTAGTTTACTACGTAATGTACAACAGAATCGACGTCATCGAGACACAATCGCGGTATTATAGTCCATTATAGGGAGTCCGATTCAGTGTCAAAAATCCCGAAAAGGTACAATACGAGTGCCATATCCAGGTAAATAGATAGTGCATCTCTTAGGCCATTATTCTGTACTCTCTGTGAGACTAATGGGCCATCAGAGCAATAACTCAGTGCCGGCTCATTGTCCACGGATCGCACTCTCGCGCTATCTATAACGCGGGGACAAATTTATTAATGTTCGACATTGTAACGGTGCTTATTAATCTCCTACTATATCTAATTTGATGTACTCGCTTTCAGATTTTATTACAGATAGAGTTGAGACCTTTTAAATATAAATTGTCAAGGTCAATTTATTTGTACATTTTGTATTATACTCTACTCTACCGTGGATGAGAATTTTCATTTAACTTTAGTGACAATCGTACTCTCTAACCAACCACTCTAGGTACTCCGTTACCGACACCACTTGTGACACGACTTGACTACGTGTCACGACTCGACCACGCGTGCTGTAATGTAACGCACCTGAAACGTCGGCAAAAGTAAGTTTTCCAAAATTTATCGCGTGTAGTCCCGAACTATTCTGTTCCCGAAATAACACCACTTGTGACGGATTATGGCAATTCACAATGTAACACCTCTGTATACTTACATATTATTGGCCAACTTTTCACTTCTGTGGACACTCCGGGTGCCATTGTTTTTTATAGAAAGTTTCCCTTGCGGTCCTGAAGAGTTAAGTTAGGGATTGGTAGGAGGTGGTCTTCCGTCTTGGTCTTTCTGACTGAATTTGATGTCTCATTTGAATTCACAGACGGCGATTCATATGGTGACACTACTGATGTAGTTTAGGCATAGACTAACAGAACGCTTTATATCTTTATTCATAAAGATTTATCATGTACATAAAGAATATTAATGATTTGTTAATTGGATCTGCGATTGTCTAGATTGATTAGAGTTCAATCCATTTTTAGGGTTGCTTAATCAAACTATAAAATCCGTATTGATATAAAAGTTGAGCGAATTTTTGATTTTGCAAAGTCAAGAAAAAATTGATTATCAAATAGAATGGGATGATTATTTTTGATCCTATCTAGTTATTTTTAACTCCCTAGTAGGCATGTGCCTTGATACTCATTGATCGGAAACTTATTTTGGTATGTATTCACAATTCGCATTGCATTAAAAGTTAGTTCTTACCTGCTACGCACGGAACACTTGTACAGGGTTGAATTCGTACTTGTCTTCTATTTTTTTATACTGTTATAATATTTAACCGGTTGTCCCGTCACAAATCAATGAGCACACCTGAATTAATTGATTAATTACAATCGAATCGATTAATTTACACGGTTGACATATTAGTTAAATGTGTAACAATCGATCATTTACTTATCTATATTTGATCGTAATATTTCACTAGTGCTTCCGTATTCGTTGTGTGTTTTTCTGCAAATGGTTCACTGTTTTTTTTATAGAATCCTTAACATGGAACTTATCTATCCATCTTAACGTTATAAATGCGAAAGTAACTGTGTCTGTCTGTACGTTACGCTTTCACGCCTTATCCACTGAACCAATTTTGATGAGATTCGGTATAGGGGTAGATTAGACCTTGACAAAGGATAAAGGCTATGTTTGGTCGAGCTACCGATATCCACGACATCCACGGACAAACACACTTTAATTATAGATATTTTAAACGAATGCAATACATTGTATACATTGAGTTTGAGTTTGAGTTTGAGTTTGCTCCTTAAGTTAGTCAAAATTCATGTTGCCCAGTTGATCGTAAGTGGTAAAGATCTATGAACGTTTGCCATACCTATGCCATTAATTACTCTTTATCACGTACAAAAGCAGGGGGAAGGTTGTCTTTTTTTTTTTATTGTGTGATAAATCCCCACGGAGCCGGTGGAGGTGGTTATGTCGGACTCGAACCGACTAAAACGCACGCCGTCTTGGGTCCTTGATTGCCGGAGGTGAGATTGCCAAAAGCATATCTCTCGCACCCCGGCAGACCCAGGACCATCTCTTTTGAGATGGCCCCCTTCGGGTTGTGGGGACCACAGGGTCCCCATCTAGCCCCGGTTACGGGGAGGCGCACTTTGCGCCGCCGCCGCGGCCTGCTTCTGCTAGGGTGACAGGCGGCTCCACCGGTCACCTCCAGGCCAGCGCTCATGGAGGACGGAGGTCGTTCTGCGACCTCCGACGTCCGGTTCGCCTTCGCTCTGCGCGGGCTTCCCGGGCCCGGAGTCTAGTCCGGACCCGACCGGCCGCCTCCTTCTCGAGCATTACTTACTCGCAGAAGGAGGCGGCCGCACCCCAAGCGTTCGCGCATCGTACCATCGCTGTGAGCAATGTGGCGAGTGTGAGGACTCCCACCCCCAGAGCCGCCACTAGGACCCGCCTCGGCGTGTTCCACGCCGGGCACTCGGTCAGCGTGTGCAGCTCTGTGTCCTAGCTCGCATCACAGTGATGGCACTCGGACGTTGGCTCCTGCCGGATCCGACACAGGTAACTCCCGAAACACCCGTGTCCGGTAATCACCTGCGTCAGCCGGTACGAGAGGCTGCCGTGTGGCCTCTCTAGCCACTCCTCCATGATGGGTCTTACCGCCGCTATTACGGCGTGCCCTCGGGGGAAGGTTGTCTAAAGAAAACATTACCCTACTTTCTTTGGTAGTCGGGTAAAAAGAAAGGAAGAGAGGATGTATCGATATGAAGTGAGAGGCCCGAGTTGGTCTATTCGCACTGAAAAAAAAAACACGTCTAGATCAATTTTAGTGATTACGCTTAAGAATAAGACACTTATTTGAATGAAACCTAATTTGTTACGACAAATTCTTTTTCGAGTGTACAAATAGGATTATTAGTTGTTGAATTGAACGATGTTATATCAACGATGTAACGGTTTGCATGTTAACGTCGGCTGAAACTGATTTAAAGTAGTTCTTATCTATACTTTCTATTTCGTTCGCGTCATGGTAGGTGTTACACAACCACGTCGGTGGACACCTTAATGATGTATTCCCTGATATAAATTGTGACAGTTTAAGTACTCGTACTTCAGATCAACTTCGCGGTACTTACAGTAACTCATCTCATTTTTCGTAGCATAGTGGAAAGGATGGACTTTTTATTGATCTTTGGCTTCACGAACAACCGAATCTTTTGATGCAATCTTATAGTCAAAAAAAATGTGCAAGTTAATAATTAATTGATACAAACGTTTCTTTTTTCTCATCGGCAAGTTAAGAGGCTATGTTTACAGGTGTGTTATTGACGGATTATAGTTTGATAAATTAGAAAAGATTTTGGGAATATTGCTCAAAGTATATCTGTGTTCATATTTTAAAGTATACTTAATCAAAGTCAGCAATTTGCATGTCTACTGCATAAATATGTAGATACAGTATGTAAGGTTGTGAAGTTATCTACGATGCGTCGATAGCTTTTGCCTCACACGTCAAGTGGCAATTAATCATTATTCTTAACTTTACCTTACCGTTTTAGCAAGTAAATACGTTTATTAACTAGTTTATTATTGATAGATATATGCGTGCGTATTTAAATTTACGCTGGTTAGCGTTAAAACACCATTTCGAACTCTGTTTATCGCTTTCAATGTTGATTAATGAATATTCTAGGACGTATATATAGGCCTATCGCTCAGTGCCACTCGATTTGTTCTCAGTTCTTTTTACACTAACCAGCGTAAATAAATGAGCCAGTGGACATGCCACATGTACTAGAAATACTTCTAATGATTGCCAAGTAGTTTTAGCAGTTTCAACTTCCATATAAATAATATGGCTTCATTGCGCTCTTGGTGATAATACCATCACAATTTTACAGCCGAAACGTCATTGGATTAAAAGTAAATAATAAGAAATAAATAAAGCGATAGAATAAAAGAAATATAAACCGAAAAAGAAAACACTTCAGACAGTATCATCACAATTGTGTATAATTGAAGATATTTTAACCAAAATACGTAGGTATACATATTGCTGAACTGAAATATATATGTACTGTGGTTTTGCAATATTTTTAAACCGCAACAATTTGCCCAGCAACATCGAAGTTACGGGAGCCGAACGTACTTGACAGGGAAGCCCTAAAATTGTTCGCAAGTGGCCCACAAGGTGGTCCGCGTCGCTATGCTCATAATTACTTTCGATGGCCTTGCCTCACTCATAACTTGTCTCCATGTTAACGAATACTGCAACCGAGAATGTCTGTCCGTCGGTGCATTGATAACATTGTATAACACAGAACTTTGGAGTTATTATGGATAGAGCATTCGGTTCTAACTGTATTCTATTAAAGGTCTAAATAGGGTTAAGAAGTTCCCTGGTTTTTCATCTGCTCAGACAGAAAAGCTCACTTTAAAAAAGGTTCAGAAAGGTTTGTGTGAGGTTTCTAGTCACCTTTGTTAGCTGAAATGCAGTGTTGCTTTTTAATGCATTCTTTGAGCTTCTCTTTTAATTTTATATGTATAGGAATTGTTTAAGTTTCATAAAGTCATGAAAGAAACCGTAAATCTTGCTAGTATCGCACAGTTTCTTTCCACTTGTCATTCGAGGTTCAAGTCGAAAGGCACTTTGTTACATATCAATTTTCTACAAGAATTCGATATAAATATACGAGTAATTGGGGAAATATACAAAGGACATCGGGTTTTTGCATTCCGAAACGATATCAAAGTTCGTTCGTGGAAACGAAACCGGAATGTTTCAGTTCATTGGCGATATCAAAGTGAGCCGCGGGGCTTGTTCAAACCGATGCGTAGTCCGAGCAAAATTGAAAGTGCGAGGTGACCGTAGTCTACAAACAAAAACATCGATGAGTAAGCTCTTGACAATGGGCCGGGACAATTAGTCAAACTAGGAAATAGCTGTTTGCCATGATAAAAACATAAAAAGTGACCACGGAGTTTATGTTGCGTGAAATTGGGTATGGTCTTTTTTTCATGATGCGAGCATATTGGCGATTGTGACGGGCGGCGCCTGACACGCGGTGTGCTGAAATGTTCCTATTGTGAAGTATGTAATCTTTGATTGGATGTTGCAATCTGTTCTAGTTTTCGCTAAACGCGAGTATCCAGTACAGTCGCCGTCAGTAGCTTCGAGGTGAAGAAAGAGCTTTTAAGTTCCATTTTGTTCACCGAGTTGAACAAAGTGGAAAAATCATTGGGAGCATAGTCGATTGCGGGGTCCAAGTCCAAGCACAAGTTCGGTTCAAAATGAATTAATATCCGTACGGGAACCGGAAGTTACGTTTTTATTAATGTAACCAAAACATTTAGTGCGCGTAATTGCATTAATCCGATTAATATTAATCGGCCAATTTCTAATTAGATCAACTTTAATTCAATTAAATTATAAAATTTAATTAATTTCGGTGCGTGTGGTAATGAATGACTTAAATCATCTGTTACAAATTAATTAATTATTATTAATAACAGAAATGCCGCCGTAAATGAAGAAGGTTAGCAGCTTAGAAGCCAGTGGGCATTATTAGCGAATAAAAATAGAAGAATCATGTAGGTACACGTACATTCAAACTTATTAGCTAAGTACATTATTCAAATTTGTTTGTCAAAATTGCCTAATCTCGTATGTAAAACACTACTAACGAGATTAAGGTGCAGTAACTAAGTGTTGCTTAGCTCAGTCTTCCGCGTTCACAAGGCTGTTGAGGAGACGGATGAACAAAAAATGTCGCCATTTAATTATGTTGGACATGTGACCATTTAAAATGGAGGACAAGCTTTCTGCGAAGGTGGCGTCTGAGGAGGTCGTTTAAATATCAATTACGCCTTCAAGGAACATTTTTTATTTTCCACCAAATATATAATGTTAATATGTGTAGGTAATCTTTTTGACAAAACATTAATAAAATAAATGTGTTATGGACTTTTTTTTATTATATTTTGTACTAGCTCACCTGATGATAGGTAAACGGTTGCCAGTATGTATAAAAGCTCTAGAACCACAATTACCAAACCTACTTCATAATATTTAAATGTATTTTATAGTATTAAGTATGCTAACTATACAAATGGAATATACCAGGAAAATTGAATCTTATCGAGCGGGGAAAAAGATCGCGGGTTCGATTCCCACCCGAGAACGTTAATTTTTCCTGATGTATTCGATACGTCATAATACTTTGGTAGATAACCGGTGGCAAGGGTGTAACTTAATTGCCTAAGAACCTCATACTTAAAATTTGAACTTTATGTAGGTAAGTATATTTGAAGACACTTTCTAACTAGCCCGCCTGTTTGATTGATTGAAATAAGTACATATATTTACTTTTTTTAACGAAATATTCGTTAAAAAAAGTAAATATGCTTGCTACATCTACTGGCTATTTAAATGGAATTACAATTACAACCAGTCAGTTCTGTTATTCGGTGGCACACTCCGGTGCCGCCCTACATTGTCATTTTTATCTGATGTACCCGAATTTTTATATGTACCCATAGCTAGATAATAAATAGATGTGATAACAGAAATGCAGTTATGTGCATAAGACATATTGTGTTGTTGCCATTTACGAGAATGAGACACGAGATCGATTTCTTGTATACAATTCTAGTAGACTGGATTTCACCAGTAGTAATCCATCTTACTTTTTTATTTAACTTCAATGTACATAATAATGATTCTTAATACCTGAGAGTTATCCATATCACTAAACTGAGCTTTCAGGTTTTATTCAATGAAATGCAATGTGAAAATGGTTTGCTTAGGACTTTATGCATTCTACAACTCTTTTATTGAGTGAAATAAAAAAAATATTAGTGGTCTTATTTGATTCCAATACCACTTTAGATTCCAATAGCGTTATTGATTCAAATTCTGTCTTTGTAGGTAATTTGACTTCTGATTCCAACACAAATGAGATAACTCGATAACTTCCTGATTTCTGGACCTTCTAATTTACTCTAAACTAATTACTTTGTCTCTTTTCATACTCTTAATCATAAGTACCTACATCGAAATGTTTTTGCGTGTTTTGCAAGCTTTGTGACAAATTGATTTAAAAAAAGTATTATTACAGAACATTTTCGGACGGAGTTGACCTTGCGTCGTCTTTGCGACACCCAGTCACTCTTACCAGTGAAGTCTACAGTCATTTACTACGAATTCTTTAATGCAGCACCTAATAAGGCCTTTGTTGACCCTGCAGGAAGGTTTAACCGCAATCTAGAGTAGTGTGATTGTATGCGAAACAGAATTAATGTCTGTTATAAATAGAAATCAGGTAGTATAATATAACAAAATATCCCTTTGGAATTCGATAACTTATTTCTTGAAACCGCAGTTCTATCGTACTAGTATCATGGTAAATATTTCATTTGAGCTCGGTACAGGTGCAACCTTCCTGCAAAAGGTCATGTTCAGTCCGTACTATGAAAACGAACATGATATATGCCAGAGACATTTTTGTGGAGCTGGTAGATACGTAAGATCTTCCTCAAGATCGAAATAAAGATTAATTCAAATTAATGATTGTTGGACATAGACCTCTCCGAAGAATGCGATTAGCGGCGAATCGAATACTTTGGCAGTATCCAATCCTCCACTTTCCGCATTCAGTTCGTATCGGGATTCGTCATCGTTAGAGACCTCATGAGCTTTGCGCCTCTCGTGCCAAACGCGCGCAAAGCTCCGCAGCCGCCCGAAGTTTTGGGGTGTGCCTACAAGGTCCGAGTAACACATAGGGCCAGCCTCTGATCTTACCACCCTTCTTATCATGTTGTCGCAGATGTCATCATACAGCGGGCAGACCCATAACACGTAAGTCTTCATCTTCTAAGCCACAGAAACATACACTTTCGCTGCCAAGGCCCAGGTCAGGTTCGAAAATTTCCATGCCCGATGAGGAGCTGGGACAGCTCATATTCCGGCTGGACCAATGCCAATGCCATGCAAGCCACTGTTCCACCAGAGCAAAGAGAAGGTGCGTTGTTCTTTCCTTCTTTGCAGATCATCAGTCTATCTGGCTACTCTTTGGCAGAGATTGACGCTCCCGTACAACAAAGTCTCAGCAAACGAGTCCTAACTCGCTTGCTCCAACGGCCATCGGTTCTCCAATAAGTGTGGCCCTTCAGTGTGCTAATTCTGCAAGCACTGGTTTTTTAGTTCACTTATTTGTCGGGTGGCTACGAAGTTTCACCCCAAAAATGGGTCACGTAAGGCTATATTGGGCGCAGATGACATTCGTACCTGCAAAAGTTAAGGTAAGTCAAATCTAAACAACGAATAATATAGTAAACGCCGGTCTCTAAAGTTCAAACTTTGATTGTAACCGTTATTAATATTATGATAAATATTAAATGGATAAATTTATATTCCAGTTTATATGATCAAAGGCTCAGGACATTTTACATAGCGATCTATGGTGATGATAAAGTCGCAAAGAACGGTTCCCTGTTTAATGTATTTTTCAGAAATCAATTATTTGATTATAATTAACTAAAATTAAGCTTAACATATAGGTTCATTTCATACAGTCATGATTATAATCCCAAATGGAAATGCCAAATCGTTTTGGAACCACATTTCACCTGTTTAAAATAATAATTGTACCAAATTTAATTTGCAACATCGGCACCTAGTTTTGCAGACAAAAACTGTCACCAAAAAGTGTTCACAGACATATTACATAACAAAATTATGCAATACTGTTGTCCAACCAACGCACATTTCATCTTAATTTCCCCGGGCTAAGTTAGCTAAGTAACCTTAACGTGGGTGAAGCTAATAGCTACAGCTACTGCATGTATGTATAATGCACTGTCACTGTGTACGTGCACTGTAATTTATTTTTCTTACAATATGAAAGGAATATTGATTATGCTGAAACGAAACATACGTATACCTCCAGCCATATATCTTGAACCAGAGTCGCGAGAGAAACGAGGCCCTGAGATATGCGCCGGTTGTTCTGATATAATCTATGATAGGCTCGAGCTCGTCACCGCTGTAGCAACCCGTATTATCCTCAAAGGATGCCCAAAAATCGCGTACCTACTGTTCAAATAGACCACAATTTGAGCGCATTTTGGGTCCAAGATATATGATGGGAGGTATAAACTTCGTTTTATTAGTATAGTATAAAAAAACTCGCCGCGACGACGCCCACAACTTGGCCTTGCAAACAATGCATCGTTTTTAGCATATATTATTAGCACAACAAAAAAGTCATGTTTAATATTGTATCTATGTAATTCATTTAGTGTCATTCATTATATTTATCCATTGACTATTTAATGTTAATCAATCAAAGTTGTAAGTTCACATCTGAGTGATTAATATCATGGTATGCGAATTATAATATTGTAATTATTTCTATGAATACTTATTAGGTTTATATCGATACCTATTGTAAATCTTTCAACGACTCTTCAATGAGAACACACTTGTAAAGTACTCAGGCAGCAGATGAGACATGATGAAGTAGGACTTTAGAAAATAATATGTCTCTCTTTGAGATGTTACTTGAGTTGCAGGAACATAGAGAAAGTTGGCAGAAAATATTCTGTCGGCTCTTTGCCGATTTGTAATAGTTTTTCCACTTGAAACCCTTGACGGTTAGTTCTTTGCACTATGGTCCCTCACAGACTGCCCAAGGAAGTAAAGCCTTTTATATCGAAAGTAACTCGATAACCGACATCCACGCGGGCGGAGTCGCGGTCTAAAGCTAGTTTTAATAAAGAAATTGGTAGAAACCAAGCCTAACTTTTGATGATTACAATTGCTTACTACTTATAATAGGCGAATTCTCGGCTGTAACATGTGTATAGCGTTATCTATACATACAAATAAATAAAATTGGAGTGTCTGTTTGTAATATTAAAATAACCGCTTTCTACTACATGCATATGAATGTATATACGGTACACATACCAAAATATATTTTTTTAAATTTTTTGTCTGTCTGTCTGTTTGTTTTGGCTAATCTCTGGAACGGCTGGACCGATTTGGACGGGACTTTCACTGGCAGATAGCTTATGTAATAAGGAGTAACTTAGGCTAAAAAAAAAATGCCAAAAACAAAAGAAAAAACTGTTTTTTTTTATTAAGTACATTCCACGCGGACGAAGTCGCGAGCACAGCTAGTTTATTATAATATTATAAGGTATATCTGAGATTTTATCATTCATACTAGTACTGTGGTTAAGCTGGTAAAGCACAGCACCGGCGCGTGCGCGTAGATTTACAGACGGGATATATATCGAGAGTTAACATTAATCTTCCTACCTTAATCTGTAATTAAATACTGTATAATTACTTATTAACCACTTGCGTAAGTTAGCATCAGTAGATAACACTTATTTAGTGTATTTATCGTGACTTGGTCTATATTGTATTTAGGATTCAATAAAGTCGGTGAATTAAGGCACATTTACGAGAGAATGGTTTGCTGTCTCGTTTTATCTTGGGAAGAAAGACAGAAAAGGCGACTTGCTCTAAGTCTAAGAGGTAATAAAGGTATTAGTTTTATAAATAGGAGTCACTTAACAGTTATAATATATGGAATTTATGCAGTTGGATGTATAAGGTAAGCCCCTGAACACTAGTATCGATCAAATAATAAGATATACAGGAATATATATGAGGACTCGTCGTCGGGTAGCACTTGTCTATAAAATAATGTAGGTATCCTAAATATAGAGTCTTAAAATTGAAAAATTCAAAACAGTACAAATTTGTTCAGTGTCATCATCACTAAAAGAAAATAAATAAGACATCAGTAAAAGCTCGAAATAATTGGTCTATATTATTTATATTTGTTCAGCAAAAAATAGAATTCATGCGTTTTCTTAAAAAAAAAAAATAAGAACACAAGAACAAAATAACTCGCATTGAAATAAAGAACTTAATTGAGATCGTTGTAAAACGGTACGAAACAAATCTAGTTACTGGATAAACACAATAATAGGTATTGTAGACAAATACTTGCTCGAATGTTCAAATGATTTGTGATCAAAGGCTTGGTTTATTTTTAATTTTAGCTCAATGGCTGCACGTACCGTCATGCACGGTTACACAGGACCTTGAAGGTTGATCCTGTGGCACAAGATGTGACTTGCACAACTGCTCCGCTATTTTTGATACCGATTACTGGTGTCATATGATGACTTTGAAGCATTTTAAGGTCCTTTTGGCAATTTTTTGTTTGTGTGCTTATTTTTGACACTCCTATTACAATGATAACAGTAGGTATGCAGTGTGACTTTTAAACTGGCAGAGAGAGAGAGAGAGGGAGAGAGAGGTACAAAGAGCCTGTCTTAATAACTCATAATTCTTTATTTTTGTAAAAACAAGTTTTACATATCTAAGTTGTCATCATGCGTGAGCTCTCATATCAACAAACCGCCTCAGTTCAAGTTGTAAGGATTATTTAATTGTATGTACCTTTTTTTTTCATGCGGAAATCCCCTCGGATACCCCCCTGCCGGAGCCGGAAGGGGAGGTTATGTCGGACTCGAACCGACTAAAACCGCACGCCGACTGTGGGTCTTGGTGCTAGGCCGGAGGTGAGGTTGTCATAGACATATCCCTCGCACCCCGGCTGACCCACGGCCATCCCTTACGGTCTGGCCCTCCTCAGGAGAGGGGACAACGGTGTCCCCAACTCGCCCCCGTCATTGTATGTACCTATAGATAGAAAAAAAAAAGTAGTAGTGCTCATTTAATTAGGTAAATGTTTACTCACATATAAAAAAGAAGCCATGGGATATTTGGAGAGCTTATGTATGACTACAAAAAATGGTTTGCACTATAAAGAACTAATGGATCTTCAGGAAGTTTTCTTTTATGTACTATACTATCGCATCTCCCCATATGGTCATATTTACGAAAAATGCACACCGTATATTTGTGTAAATGTTGGATTGAAAGAGTTAAAGAGTTGAACTTGATGATTTAGATTTTAGAAGAAACATTCTAATGTGTTTCTGATAAAGTGTTTAAAACATACTTTTATAGCTATTATCAGTATCAATGAAAACGACTTAAGTACGATAAAATAACGCTATCTCAAAAATCAGCACTTATAAATCATGCAATTTTATTATGACAGTAGCCAATAAACTTATTTGTTCGAAAACAGATTCACATAATCGGTCGCAGTTGACAGATATGGTGCTCTAAATCTTCAGATTATTTTCTTTATGTCAACTCTGTGCTGTATTATGAACTTTATTACTATAGCAAAAAGTTCAATTTCCCGATTTTACACGAAGTGTGTGTCCCTTGGGCGGTTATTTGGTTGTGGCTTGTGCCAGCAATTTTATGAGAGGGTCGATTAAGCTAGTAGATAGATGATAAATAATGTAGGTATAAAATTTTACAGGTTTGAAATAGAATACCCTTTGAAGTGTTACTATAAATTTTATTCATGAATACTGAGACGGGCCCCGTTTAGGATCTTTACGTCGATCGTATAAATCGATCGCAAATTTTGTCACAAAAGCATGCTAAAACTAAACTATATTTCTTATTGAAATACAAAAATTAGAGAAATATTGAAGATATTTCCATTTATATAGTCCCAACCTGTGCAAACTCATTCTGCTGTTGTCATTAAGAACAAATTAATCCCTCAAGGCCCGTTCTTTTCCAACTCCTAAGCAATAATATCTTTCAGAAACATTTCCGATTGGTAAAACGTTTCAATGCGTCGGTTTCCATGTGGCGTATTCGCGGAGTCACGGCGTGCGATACTCCGTGACCCCGAAGACAAATCGAGATGAATTTCTGGAGTGCTTTACCTCGGTTCATCTAAACTTGCTAAAGCTTAGCACAGTAAAATACGATAGAGATGGTAGGTGTTTATGGTAGGCAAACATTACCATAAACACCCACCATAAATATTGAAAGAAAATGAGTTACACTGATAAGTTTTCCTCACTGAACACTGCGGTTGTGTGAGCTTTTTTTAGGTGCGGAAAAGGAGAAGAGTACCATACCAACATAAGCGGCCTCGAGGTTGTTGGGGAAAAGAATCTGATTGTGAAAACCGTTCTCGCACTTCTTACAATTATCTGTTTGCACTAAAATTATAACGAGATAGACTGCTGCATCTAATACTATACCTGCGAAGGAATGCTGATATTATGAACCTATAAATCTTAAATGACATCGTACAAATTACTTCAGTTTACACTATTACATTGTAACAGTAACATTCACTTTAGGGGAAAAATAGGACAAGGGCAGAAGCCAAATTGTCGGTCAAATAGAAATACATCCATTACATTAGCAAGACCATTATGACGTACTGTACACCTCACAATGGTCAGTATATCAACTGTTAATAGGCCTATTACTTTGTATCACTCTATAAGGGAAACGCAATCATGTATTGTTCGCTTTTGAATTGCAAAAATATTCTTTTTACAGCTTATTTACCTCCGAGTATAGGGTCACCCTATACTTTGAGAAAAGCCTATAGCCAACATGAGTAGGTACTAGAAATCCAAGTCAACTTCACTTACTACTCGGTACACCTGTTAAACAACAGACTAGGCCCTGGTGCAGGTTTTCTCTCTCTTTGAGTTAAAGCAGTCGCTGGAAAAGTTGAGATACCTATCAATCAAAAGCAAGAAACGGACCTCGAGTTTCAAAGTGCGAACTTGGGTGTGACGCAACTGGCTGGAAGAACGCAATAGGCTTACAGGCAATAATCTCATAACTTTTAATTGTTGCCTTTCGTAAACTGGGCTAGTTGCTATTCAGACGGGTGCCCTAAGTGGCCACATGCGACTTCAACCAAATATATCGTATTTAGATTTTCTTTTTATTATTTACAAATACAACACAGAAACTCTGTTCACTGTTTCCTAAAATACAGACTTTAGCCTAGTTTAGGTAACAGAGTTTATAATATCATGTACCTGCTTTTCAAACTGTTGAAAAACTGCGTTGTGATCAATTTGTATACCTACTTCTACTTTTTGTATCCAAACCTGTAAATCAACTTTTGTCAATAAATAAATTTTGTTATTTATTTATTTATTATTTATTATAAACAGCTTGTCAGTTTATAGTCAACACTTTATCTGGTAAAATTTTCGCAATCAGTTAGCGGTTATCGATTTTAATTCCGTCATACATAAAAGCGATGACAGATATAGCTCCTTAGTGTAGAAATTGCAGATTAAAGGAACTGTCGGGAAGCGGACGGACGCAACGGTCTTAAGTTTGATATACATTGAGAGGATTTTTTATTTGCTTAATTCGATACACAGGAAATTTCATAAAATACTCGTATAGGTACTCGTTAGAAAAGGCGGAACGAGTATCGTCATCAACATTGTTAATTACTGAAGCATGGCTGGCGTATTTAGTTGAGCCGTAGGTGTTAGGCAGGTAGGTAGGGTATAAATAGTAGGGTTTATGGTATTAAGGGCTATACTTAATCGTGAATTTAACACCATTTTTACAACCCTGAATTTGACTTGCTTTAAATTCAGGATATCATGGTCTGAAATGCCCCATAACATAACACATGGTTCCTTTTTTTATTGGAAGACCTGGGAAGACTATTTTAAATAACGTCTATTCGAATTTTATCGTATCACGATGTTTTGGTGCTATTTTTCAAAATAAGATTGGCACTATAAACTCCCTCCTCTCCCAGTGTGCCTTAGCACTACACTGGCGAGAAAATCCGAGAGTGGTCGAGGACGGGCGACTGCAGTTTCACCGCAATATCAATCAAAATCAAATCCGATCTTTTAATCCACTTGACGGACAGCCGGACGTCTTACCTTAATTAAGGACAGCCGATGCGAACGAGTAGGTACTTGTTTGACTGTCCAGCTCTAAAGTTAATGTGGAGTATTAACAAAATTAACCATTGACCTGTGCTTTAAGCGATTTATCTTTTGTATCTTGGTCCTTTTTTGAGAAATAAAAACGGTTTTAGAGTAAATATTTTCAGACATTTTATCAAGGACTTAATTGGCTCACAAGAATTTTATTATATGTGGGTGCTATTTTTTGAACTTAGTAACACATTACATAAATTTTTGAGAAAAAGTACGTGTTTTAACTTTTAAGTGATAGTTGGCTTCATGAAATTTGCAAAATAATAGACACCAGTCGCGCGTTGCCTGGAATCCAGTCGCTGAAATCAATCGCTAGTATTTAGAAAAATAACAATTTGTAATAAGTTGCAAAGATTTAGTTGAAAAAGTCGATTTCGTGTGAGCGCATGTCAAGTAAAGCACATGAAGTAAAGTCTCGTGATTGTGACGAGTCGACATATACCGTTCACCTTTATAATTTCATTTATTCCTTTTTGAAACTGCATCTTCATTATAATATTGAGCGAAGGCCGTCACTTCATTTCCTGTAAAGAACAAATTATTATTGTATTATACTATTTTTGTATGCCGCAGATGGTACCCTGTTGAGATGTATGAAGGTTTAAATGACTTGCTATACGCGGCTTCGGGTAAAGAGTAACCTGTCGATACTGACGTGACAGGTCTGCATAAGTCACGTACGTGATCATTTATATTGGCCAGTCAATATCAGAGCATGCGTGGTAAGATTAAAATATTATATATTTCTGTCATGCAGTTTGGTGGTCTCCCTGCGGTACAATAAACGTAAAGCTTAATCATACTACAAAGATCAAGGAAGATTACCCAAAAAACCACGCCCAAAAAAAGTACAGGATTTGTATCATATTTTTGTTAGAGATCTAAACAATCCTTTTAATCCACACTAATACTGCATTTAAATAAAAACTTCGAATTCTTTATTTTATGGTTTGTTCGCGAACTTCTTTCCCAGGATGCAGGCATGTTAATAGCAGCATGTAACGAATGAAACGGTGAGAATGGACCGATACCACCCAAACTTCGCATAGTTTCGCATTCTGCGCATCACGCCTGCGTCCCACAGGTTCTACTGCACTGCGTGGGAATGTCAAGATGTCAACATTGAATACGTTTATTTGCTCGATTATAACTTGGGGGCCTCAATTAATTACAGCACGCCTCTGACGCTAAGTACAGCAGACAAATTTTTCACTTTTAAAAAAGCGTTGAAACCCCACCGATTAAGAATCACTTTGCGTGCTCCGTTGATAAACTGGAGTACTTAGGCCAATATTTTCTGAGCTTGAGGGCGACCGTTTTCATCGTGATCAAGAATTATTTCGTTCAGTTATATAATCGAGCTCCAGTTTGGTTTCGATGCAATTATTAGACTCGTAACCTGCACTTGTCGGGTTTTCGTGACCAGAGCGAAATAATCGGCTATTAATTTTCTTGAAATTTCGGCCATTTTACGTAAGTTATGACTTGTCTCAGATCGTATTACAAAACATACATTTAATATTTCATGGTTATTGTACACAAGAAGGTTGAAGGTGCAGTGCTTAAGTGACATCGATTTTTGGGTGGTCTAAACCGTTGCTAGAATATTTATGTCTGTGCATGACGAGAGAGCTTTGCCGTGACCGGTTCACGTCTAAAACCATGAAATTAACTCATGCACCACGGAGCCTAACTTATTTACTGACATGACTTTATAAGTGATGGTTCTATGCGATAAGACGATATTTGTTTGTGGGTGTAAGTTGATGTCGTAAGGTGTCACTTATTAAGTTTGAGATTATTCAAGGGCAATGTGCTGTCAAACTTGTTTGTATAACAAGCCTTAGGGTCCAGTAATTAAATTTTAAAATGACCACGAAATGTAAAGTACCTTTACATAATATATCTAATTCTGTCTGACGTTATCGTATCGTACCTATATATCATTATCGTAATAGCATTAGTCCCGGTTGCATCCTATAACAAGAATACATTTTGGAGTTCATCGTCTCCAAAGTGCGGATATAATTTTGGTGGATATATGCGCATAAAGTACTGTTAGCAAAACAGTCGTAGTATCTCTCAATCTCAAATAACTACTGGCAACTCTTGATGCATTCCCGTTTTCCTTCAGAAATCAGTACAATTTAAGCACGTGTAATTGATCTCGCACTTGTAAATGTTAAGCCTTCAGCTGCACCTTGTTATATACAAAATATACGTTGTATTACGAAATTGTAATTAGTTTAGTGCCTCAGATTGACAGTTCTAAATAGATAATTAAGTAGACAATCCAGTTTGCATATGAATGATTTAATTTTAGATGTGAATTGATTATCCGGTATGGGATCTGTCTTATTAGTTAAATTATATAATCAGGATTAGATAATATTATTAGGTATAGGTATTTTTTGTTTACAGTCATAATACCTGATATATTTCAAATTAGAAATGATCAATAGATGTAATGTCAATTAAGCGTTTGTATAAAAAAAATTGTATTTTTTCTACAAAGGCGATAAACGGTTCCGTCCTAACTTTAAACTGTGGAGTGCCAATAAAAATTGAAGCATATATTAAAACATGATAAGTATAGATAATCTTAAATACTAACTTTCATTTAGTTTTTCATATTTTACAGTTACAATATTAGTAGGTAAATTATGTTCTGTGTAATAGGTATAATCTGTACCAAAAAATTGGCAACCTTAAAACATTAATAGCCAAAGGCTATAATATCGCTTCAACATGCAACGTTAATTTCGTCTCATTACCACTGCAGCGTGAATCATAACGTTGTTTGCCGATGCGCTTCTGATTCCATCCAGCGAGATATCTGACCGTCGAACCGTCCAATAAATAACCAGAAATGCCGCCGCAGATTAAGTGATTATTAAGCACAAAAAGCGTGTAAGAATCACCACAAAAATTGATAAGAATTTCTTTTGTTACTTCAGTGGCGAATAAATTGGCGTGTATTGCGTTACAGCTTAAAAACCACCTTACAAGAAGGGCGACCGACGTTGCAAAACCTTGGAGAAAGGTAGCCTCTTTAATAAAGGCGATCGGCGAACGGACTTATTTAAAGTTGCAATAAAAGGAATGCCTTAATGATGCTGACGCCGATATTAATATTGGACGAAGTCGTTTGGCTGGCTCTTCGGTTAAATGTAGTTATAAATTACGTTTTTGGAGTTCAGTGCAAGTGCGGTCGCTTATGATTGGTCACGGCGTTGCGTCTGCCCTTTCCACTTGTTGATTGTCATTACTGTCAGCTCCACGCACTGCAGCGCTCTCATTTATTGATACATTGTTGTTTGCTCGCAGAATTATATTTAAACAAATGATCACCATTTTTATTCCTTTGATTAAAAAGCTTATAGCAGTATGACAAAGCTCGTGTGGGGCGTAGCGGTATTCGACTGCCAAATTAATGTCAAAGCCCTCAGTTCAAATATTTCTATGCATGGATATGTATTTTTTATTTATTCTAGTTGTTTCTATGTATAATATTTTAGTTAAATAGGTAAACACAAAATTACCTACGCTACCTATATGACAAAATAATAATCAGTATGTGTTGACAGCCTCCGTGGCGTGGTGGTAGTGAACGCGACTGCCACGCAGGGGGCGCGGGTTCGATTCCCGCTCAGTGCAAATATTTGTATGCATGAATATGGCTATTTGCATTGGTCTGGGTGTTTCTATGTATAATATGTATGTATTTACAAAAAAAAAAAATGTATTTAAGTATGTTTATCAGCATTCTAGATTCCATAACACAAGCTAGTTAAGCTATGCTTACCATGGGCTAGACCCATGGTAAGCATAGCTTAACTAGCTTGTGTAGAATATAATAGCGTTGTGTAGAATGTTGGAAAATATTTATTTATTTAAAATATTTATTTATTTATATTTATCACTTAGTCAACAGCTTGAAAGATCAACGGATTACTACATCCATACAGTTTAGTTTATTTTACCAGATAATTATGTAAATCCTGGAATACCTAGGCACTATTTATTACTCCAATGAAGCTACGTCACTATTATTATAATTGATCCATTTTGGGAAGTTTATTGACAAGATTGAAGAACTAACTTGACCATTTAAAAAGGAACAATGCACCATTTAACAATTAAAATGGAGATGATATTGTAATGGATATAATAAATGAGTGGGTAGTAAATAATGAGTCTTCGAATATGTTCCGTAAACAGTGAACATTATTCTACTTTTTATCTACCAATTCATTGTCTACTACTTAAGAAGAAATATATCAGCAGTTTGGTACCTCAATATTCGAACGTTAAAATATGACTATATACGAAGTCCAAAAAGGTAATCGTTTTTTCATAAATACGTTTCATATCTATTTAATACCCGTTATTATAACTCATTCGTCCGTACGCAACTGACTGCCGCGAGATAAATTCGTGTACTTACTCATTATGCATGTACTTAAAATTCTGGAATATTTTAGTGCATTATTACCGAGTAAGTGCAAAGAAGTAAAGCAGTCATCTTCGTGATTTTCGAAAGTACTTGTTCATATTTTTACGCTCTTTACGTATTATAGGAATAAGTGTCTTCCAACATTTCACATAAGTACATATAAGTACAATTTAACAGTTTCTCAGAAAATATATCGAACGTCAATTTTATTGGTGGATGATTACGTTGATGATTGTGAGTTTACAGAGTAATTTAAAGTACTTTTAACGAAAATGACGAATTTAAATTTATCGAGATTAAAACATATCAGGCGGGTAGAGGCGTTGTTGGCCTCGCGTCTGTGTCACGAATTGAGCACCGCGCGTGCGCATACTACGAACTTTGGCCAATAATAGAAAAGCATGAAGGTTGTCTACATTTTGTGCTACGCTGAAATTCATTAATATGTGCTTTGCAGGTGTTTTGTAAGTTTTGGGGTAAAGCTTGAATAATTTGATGATGTAAACCCAACTTTACATACCTAATGTGTGTACATCATTTTTGTCCAGAATGACTCTTCTGTACCTCAGAAAGCACATTATGCCGTCGATCTCGAACATCTAAGGAAACCATTGCGAGTAATTGAAGCTCAAAAGATTTTTCTTTATTTTTAAGGAATATTAGATCCGAAGTTACTAATATTCCCTCTAAGCTTGTGCTTGTGCTTGTGCTAGGAGTGGGTTCACGTCGGTAGTGTAATGGCCAGGATTCAAACCCGGGACCTCTCGATCGTAAGGCCGACTCCTTAACCACTAAGCTACACTACTGATTCTGACAACATATGTCTGTACGTAGGTTGTCAGAGACTTTAGGGCTTCAATTCGGTTCGATATCGGTTCTATAGCCATGATATCACCAATAGGTAGTGGAGGTAAGATGGCAGTCGATTCCCTTTTGTAGTTTGACTGATAGTCGATCCAACTGAGCTGGATAAATGTTTGGACGATATGACGACGCATGATTGTTATATATAACGTGGGGCTCTACATTAAGGGTTCCTACGATACAACAAAAATCTTCCTCAACGCCATCTAGACCAGCCTTAACATTTGTAATGACTCACCCACACTATCAGGTAGCTCCACAATCAGTTGCACAATGCTCACGTACCCGTGGTCTTGCACTTAGCCCGTTAGCATAGCTCCACGGCTTCCTTATGTATATTGTACTTTTAAATTACATCACAAACCGTGTTAATGTTTCGCTAAATTATATAGAACAATAATAACCAGAATTCTGCACTATTATGGTTGTGACAAATATTTTTTATATTTTTTTATAGGTATTCTCGGCAGCCGGTATATCTCTAAGTAGTTTGTGCAAGTATCAGCCGCGTTGTTCCCGGAGAAGACTCCACGCATTTCTTTCTGCCGGTTTCGTATTGTATAAATATGCTCATTTCAGTTTGGAGATAGATTGCATGCGCTCACATAAAGGCTAAATATAAATGAAATGAATAGTGAACCAGTAGACAAACTCCGGGCTCTAAATTGCAAGTTTGGGTGCAACCGGGATTGCTACTTGGAACAATGATGTTATTCCAAATTGATATCAATCATATCAGGATTGTTACCATACCTACTTCAGTCGAACTGATTCGATTCGCTTTCAGCTTTGACGTCATCAATCTTATTAAATTCTGATTCTTGTGTGATGAAAAATAAACGTTAAAATCAAGAAATAAATTATCATGGTACTCAAAATATATTCCTATTAATGAATTGTAGTGGGTGGAATAAAAATGTAACATAACGTGTTAACATGCAAATCAAGCAAAAACAAAACATGCATTGTGATTTGATAACAAATTTATTCATGTAATGCTGTCGTTGTTCAAATTTATCATTACAATACGTAATACATTGTAATTAAACTTTCATAACAATTAATTGGAATTGTGTACGAGATTAATTAGAAATTGTTGAATCGCGATCTCGAGATCTGTTCGAGATCTTCGAGATAACGTTGAATTGTTTATTGTTTCACATTAATGTGTATTGGTACTTCGGGAGCTCATGAGCCGCACCCCAGGTCATTATGGCATGTTCAATGTATTCTGTATAACAATAGACGTAGTGTAATCGCCGAAGGGTACCCCTTCTAGAATAGGCTTCATTTTGCAATATTGAGTGGCGGCGGTAATTAGAGCCGGACGGTTACAGCATCCTGATTCTAACGCGTGCCATCAAGTCTACACAAAAGATTATATCTCCACACCATGTGTAAGTAAATTTAAATCTTTGTTATCGGCCATAAAGTATAAAATCGATATGCAATGTAAATGGACATTTCAAAGTGACCTCATCCATAGTCCAACAGCGACTTGACTATTGAAAGGTTTAAAATCAAATATATAGCACGAAGGATTTTGAACTTTAAGTTTAGAGTGCAAAGAAGCATACTTCTGAGTATTTTGTGAGTGTGATAGGGTGTTTTGGAGTTTTATATATGAATATGGTCCCTTAGAAGCGGGTACGTTTCGCAAGAGACCGCCACGCTATCGCATCGAATTCATATCGTCTAATTATAAGGTAGTATTGTAAGGTAGTAGGGCGACGCGCCCCACTATCAATTTAGCGGTATGTTTTCTTCAAGGGTTAATAAAGCGTAGGATGAAAGCGAAAGGCGATTGCAGATTGTAATAAAATATAAATACTGTACTCTTAACTTTGATGAAATTGTTACGGCTTCTTTTTCGACTCAGGATGATTTATGAATTCTTAAGATTTTATTTTGAATTTAACACGCAAATTTTAATTTAATGTTAATAAAATTAGCCTAGTGGTATGGGTAATGGACTGCTGAGACGAGGTCTCGGGTTCGATCCCAGGTTTACCATGGTACACACCAATGACTTGTCGATGCTTTTCGAAGTTATGTGTGTATTTATCGCAGGTTTATAAGTGCCCGGTTAATGGCAATAGGCTCGCCACCTATTACATTGTGACCTAAACATAAACTGGCGAAATGTGGGTGCTAGCACCTCTGCCTACCCCTGCGGGGAATACAGGCGTGAGTTTATGTTATGTTATGTTAAAATTTATAAAAAGGTTTTTGGTAATTTTACCCTTAAGGTTTCCAATGAGCAGTACGCGGTTGCTACTGGCAACCACTATTATAGCACTGCAATATTTTTTTGTAAATTATTCGTTTGGTGTTGTGACGGGTACACACTATAAGTGTAAAAAGCATGCGAATAAAATATTATTGTTAACGAATCCCTTTTATATCTTTGAACCTATTATTGACTTAATTCGTTTTACATAAGTATATTCTACAATCTTTTCTTTCCTCCTCCTTCAATTGTACGAGTGCTTTTTCCATTCATTCTCAAAGCTTTACTTTCTGGTTTACTGCTAACTCATTAGTAATTATTAACGAGTAAAACCGCTTTATTATTTGCAAATGCTCTAACAAGCTTCTCGTCGTTCAAATTCAGCTACCTATCTTCTACAGCTAAAGACACAAACTTGTTGGCAATAAGTACTGCACACAATTTCGATTATGTGTTAAAACAAGTGTTCCAATATTTGTGCTATCCGTGGGCTTCGGCATAAGAATAAATCAATATTCAAACCTTTAGGTATTAACATTCTTCATTTGCATTACAGGATGTCAAGTTTCACTCCAGACAAATTATTCATTACAATTTTCGAATTAAATAGATAAAGATCAATCGAGGTCGTTCGATCGCTGTAATCTGGGGAGTGGGTGAATATCAAAAGCAAAAAAAATACACGGCAAGCCTGAGAACGGTAGTGCAATGTGTTGGTTTTACGATTTTGATTACTTTTCATAGTATAATAGGTACTTCTCTACCATGGCAAAAAAAATTGTTGAGTAATGTCCTCTATTACATAAAAAAAATTAATTACAAAGAGTCATTTTATCATTTCGGTGACCTGTCCTGAATCGAATTTCACTCGTAAAATATCTTGCCCTGCAGTTGTATTTAACATTTGGACTAAAATCTAATTTTGTATGAATAAATTATAATATGACCCATAGAAAAAAACTAATATTGTTTGTTTATCTTATTTCTTATACATTGCATTAAACAGTCTACTTTTGTCCTGTAAAAAGTTATCATTTTGGTGGACAGTAAGTTTTAGTTGAGTAACTTCGTCAACATAGCGTTTTTGCGCCCCCCGTGCCTTTCCTTACTTCGAATCAGGCCACCTCCATTTGTTGGAGCGCACGAACACGTCACAAAATCATCGTGGATTCCCGCCGAAAAGTAAGTATATCATTTCAGTGATATGGGGACAAAAATAGTGTCATTTCTGTGGCCGTTATAGCTCGTGTTAGGTTCATTCAATTTATTTCAAAATTGTGTTTTAAATTCGCCGTAACATATGTTTTGTTACAGCAGTGTTGACATTTTAATATTAATTCTAATATCGGAGTTACATGTAAAACTTATTATTTTTATCACCTCGGTGTTATCATTTCAGTGGATTCGGTGGACTGTAATACCGACAACAGTCCACTGAAATGAAATTTAACTTAGAAATGATAAAATCATAAGTTTTAGAGATCCTTGAGTCTAAGATTGAATCATAAAAATTTGGTGAGACAATTCTAGATATTGTAGGTTCAATATTTGGGATTAATTTGATGTGTTAATATTTGTTTTTTTTTTCTTTTATTTATCACAATACAATAAAAAAACAGTTTAAAATATCTTGTTATAAAATGGATAATAGATGTACTTACTTCTAGACAATGTGTATTCTCAACGATAATGTGATGTTCAATGTTTAAAAATTATGATTTGGATTTTAGGATGCCGCGATGTGCTATTTTCATTATTTTCGCATAAGTACATAATCGGATTATATAGCCAAACTGTTTGCAATAATTTACGATAACGTGATCTATTTTTTTTTGTTATGTTTAAGATGAAGTGTTTAGCTCTTTTGAACATACTTACATTATTTTTATAATTTTTCTTATTAAATCATTGTGTCGTAAAAATATAAGAGTTGATTTAGTACATTTTGAAGTTTTACATACAACACACTATTATTATTACCAGTAATTAAAAAAACCCGACTGCCACTGAAAAGACCGAAATAAGTTTGATAGCAGTCGGTACCCATTAATTTTCTTTCGGTTTATGATTGGCAAATGGGTACCGCCTGCTATCAAACTTATTTCGGTATTTTCAGTGGCAGTCGGGTTTTTTTTATTTTTTAATAATTTGTTTTATTTTATACTTTTTAGTTATAATATGACTTGTATATCTTTTTGTTATCTCCTTTTAATTTCCTTCATATCGTATATACTTGAAATAAAAACTTATAACTTAATAATAACTTAAAATCAATAACTAAGAAAATTAGCGACTGTTTTGTTAAATAACTTTAAATCGTTATATATCCTAAACTATTATTTTAAATGAAAAATGAACCTTAAGATGATTTTAAAATACCTATTCAACGACACCCCACTCGACATAGTTCATCTATTTTTTTTTTTTCATTTTGACAAAATTTTGGCGTCTGGTTTTTGCCGTGGTAAATTTTGATTACTGTCATGTTTTTAGTGACACTCGCAAGGTTAAGACGAATCGATTGACGTAAGAATTATCAAAATCGGCCTATGCATGTGGTCTCTAGAACGCCACATAGAAACAAACATACATACATAGACTGATAAACACATTATCCTCCCTTGCGTCGCGCAGTCGGGTAAGAACACAACTCTCGTTCCGCAAAAAAAAAACTTTTTTTCTATAATATAATAATTTGATCTTATATTTAATAAATATCACAAATACAGTCTAGTGATATCTCTATGGAATTTATTTAGATTCGTTTCAGACAATCTACGGAATCCTCCTAAAAATAAATGATGTCCTTGGCTGTATCATTTCAGTGGGCTAATTTCATTCCGGTGCACAGTCTAGTCATTTCGGTGGACGATTTATCGTTTCAGTGGACACTTTTCATTTCTGTGGGCTCCCAAAAATTCAATCTTAAATATTTCAGTAAGTTTTGATGTTACATGATGTCCACTCACGCATATGTTACAAATAAGATTAAACTTTATTTTCGTTACAAAATATATTAACAAGACATTGTAATAGAAAAATCTCACCGAAATGATACAAAAAAATCACTTGTTGAAAATCACCCGAGTACGGTTTTAGGTATTGACAGATACATTCATTCCTGTTAATATTATTACAACTCCGCAATATCTGTGTCTAGCATGTTTTCAATCTGTATGATCTAAATACGGACAAATTAATTTCGTATACTAGCAACGGAGATTGTCCCGAGGTCGCATACGATCATTGCTCACCAATGAAAAAAATACAGTCTTTATTACAGCAATTGTTGCGAGAGGACGCAATGAATTATGAACACGGTTTCCTTTATAGTACTTTTATTATACGCAACGTCATGATTTTTATAATGCCAGAAGTGCAAGAGAGATCTGAGCAGCACTACGACGAGTTTAAATCTACAATTTCATCGTAAAATGTGCAAACGCCCGAGCAGCTCGTATATTTATTTTTTAACGAGTGAATATATTTTATTCTGTGGTCGTTTTACATAATGGTTGTGCCCTTAGGTGATCTTAATGCGTCCGTCTGGTAGCCAGTGAGACGTCACCGATGTAGGAGGCGACAGTAACGAACTGCAAGAGCCGTTTAAGGTGAACACATTATGTTGCCTTTTGACATCATTAAGGCGATGCGAGCCGGTCCCAGGGACTTCTGCGAGGATATGTAACGAGTTCACTTATTGTTTTGGTGAAATAAAACTTATTTGTAAGTACTGTATCTCAAACAAAACACCTTTAGAGCTTACTATGTAATATAGTTTGCTAATCTATTTTTTGTAAAACCGAAAGTAACTCTGCCTCGAAAGAATTGTTTACTTGATTTTTGTTATTTACTTATATCTAAACATAGAAATATATTTAAAAGTGCTTTTGTTTTTTTTTTTTAATTTGTAATCTAACCATATTTTAGATAGTGTGATCAGAGGTGTATTTTCAGAGGCTGGTGTGATTAGATGGGTGTTCTTAATTTTCCGGAAAGGAATTTCGAAACGATTTTTTTCACTGGATATGGTAACTGTATCCTGCATGTAATGAGTTGTCATTACACTTTTCGCTTCTATTAATCGCTCTTGTTTTTTTTTTTTTTTTAAAAGAATATTAGAACTGTAGTTACTAATATTCCCTCTAACCCCTCCAGCTAAGCTAAATTGCTTGTGTTAGGAGTGGGTTCACGTCGGTAGTGTAATGGCCAGGATCGAACCCGGGACCTCTCGATCGTAAGGTCGACTCCTTAACCACTAAGCTACCGACGCTAAATTACTCGCACTTACACAAGATATAATTAGGTTTATTATAAAAACTAGTTCGTTTATATCGTGTTAAGGATGTGCAGGAAATCGACGTCATATTGGTATTTTAATAAATCATTTCTGATGGCATGTTTGAGCAGTGGAGAGCCTGGTTTTGATTAGTTCACTTAATGGCTATAAGCACCGCTCAAGATTGCGACAAGTTACTGAATGATCGATTTCGTATTGCTATTAATTATTGATATTGCAAATTTATAGAGTGGCGAATTACTGTGTGTTAGAATTGTGACAACACAGTACCCTACTCAACCTTTGTGGAACTAGCCAACCGCACCTGTTAAATAATGAGCGAGGGTCTGGTATGAGATTTCCTTTGGGAGGTCAAACGGAAGTCATTCTCATAAAAATAAAAATAAATGAATAAATGGAGGCGCAACAAAGTTAACTCTGGATTCCAAAAGGCTTTACTGCTTCTTGAAGGATTGGGTTCGGATGAAGATCCTTCTTTAGATCTCTTTAGAGAAATGCTTAACCGAACAACATTCTTTATTTGCCTCCGAAATTAAACCCCAAAACGTCGTCATGCACAGTAATAGCACTCGCTATTGCAACTTAGTTGTGTCATCCTTCATCCTCGTTACAGCAACATAGTTGTGTCATCCCCCTAATTACAATATAATTAAGTGCAGGTGTTGTTTTTCTCTTCGCGGA
This sequence comes from Eilema sororculum, assembly GCA_914829495.1. Classification (NCBI taxonomy): domain Eukaryota; kingdom Metazoa; phylum Arthropoda; class Insecta; order Lepidoptera; family Erebidae; genus Eilema; species Eilema sororculum. The sequence goes on from OU618548.1 coordinate 13,273,653, forward strand.
ATGTTACTCACGCGGAATTTAAACTGTCGATGCAAAAGGAGTGAAGATTACCCAAGTCGTGTTGGTTTAAATGCATGGAAACCACACATCAACTCCTTATTAGCGGCACGACAAGAAAATTAGTTGCACTGCACCATAGATTTGCTTTTTACGTAATTTGTAATTAGGTATGTGAATGAGTGTTGATTCAGGTAATGTGATTTTAGAATGTTGAGGTATTTGTTCCTCTTCGTGTTTTCCTTAGTTGTTTCTGCTTTCTTTTATCTTTGAAAAATAGTTTATTCATTTTTGACTATTAGAATTTCACGCATTATAATTACTCACGGTTCAAGCAGCCGTATAATTACATTATAAAAAGCAGCGCCATCTGCTTCTGTTACCGTACTCTTCACGAGCTTCCTTTACCTACTGTCAATAAGCCTTTATTCATGCCCACCGAATTTGGTTGCCTTTTGGTTTGAATTACTTATTTCAAGTAATTTTTCTAGAGCCAATTGTATTTAGCTCTTAAAAGTGCAGGCAAACACATATTACCCTAACTCAGAACTGTAAATATGAATCTCAAAATATGAGTCTAGTTGTAAAATAATAGTACAGTCAGCGTCATAAATATCTTGACGACGAAGTATTAAAATGATCTCAAAATTCTCGAATTAAGAGCAAATCAAACTTTTTTATTGATCCAAATAGTATTATTCTCCAAACTATAGGTATGTACCAAATATCAGAACAATCTGTCAATCGGAAGGGGGTAAACAATTAAGATATTTTGAGTACTTTGTACGTCAACATCGTTCTGATGCTGACTGTACTTACAGTTTGTACTTACGCTTTATCTCAACACTAAAAATATGAATTAAGAAATATGAGGCTGGAAGTAGTTACTGTGATTCATAATTAATTAGGAATGCTCGCAACATAGATGAGAATGGCTAGAAGTGGAAAAGGTTATGGGAGGTATAAAGCCTCTGGCCCCCCTGGGCTTTCAGTGGTTTCACCCTCTCATAAACTGCATGTTGTAAAATGACAGTACAGCGATTCAATTCCAGTAGAATGTAACTCATCAATATTCTACTCCATCCTCTTAGTACTCAGGATGTAGTTGATAGTTTAATGTGCTAATCAATACTCAGAGCCATTACTGTTTGACCTGCGCTATCTAATTAGTTTAAACTGATACCTGAAAGATACTTCCTAGTAAAATGCACTACTTACGCAAAGCGTCTTGTACGGGCTTGTATGGGTTTTAATTATCGACATTAGTTGTTGCGATTGCCTCGCATCAATGCCTGCCCTGCTCCCGGGTCTAGGTGTATATTTTCACTAGCTACGAGTCTGGCATACACCTTTCGCTTCTTCTACTTTCAACCTTGTTTTTTATGCTCACTTGTTACTCGGTCCTCCATGTTATTGATATACATACACGTAGGTCAATCTAGGTTGCCCGATTTTATAAATCAATTCGAACATAAATACAAAATCTTTGTATTAGGTTGCATGTGCCTGTTTATCTAAGTTGTGTTCGCTAACATTGTATGAAGGTAATTTCAGTAACAGAAAGGAGTGTGAAGAAATGCCAGGTTGACAAGAATCAAAGTACCATATTGAGATATGAAATATACACATTTAGCAAGACGGGGGCCCAAGAGTAAACTTTTTGACGTTTGTTTACATTCAATGTAGTATAAATTGTTCGGACCATACTAATTTGAGTTAAGGGAGGAAGGATTGATCCCCAATATCACCCTAAAGTCTTCAAAGCCAGCTAAGACACGTTTCTCGGGGTCTTTGACAGTTCTAGGGAGATCTAACTCATCGTTTCCCACGCAACCCACCATCAGCCTTCCCAATACTCTCTATGAATAGGTGGTATCGTATATTTTATTTCATTACACACATTTCACAACATTCTACACAACGCTATTTAGACCCATGGTACGCATAGCTTAACTAGCTTGTGTTATGGAACCTGGAATGCGGATAAACATATTTAGATACTTTTTTGTTGTAAATACATACATAGTATATATAGTAACACCCAGACTAATGCAAATAACCATATTCATGCATACAAATATTTGCACTGAGCGGGGATTGAACACACCACGCCACAGAGACCGTCATTACTACATTAGCTCATAACAAACAAAATAGATAATTTATAAAGGTTTATACGTATTAATACCGTGTGTGTTTTGCTGCTATCTTTACTAATAGCATCTTGATTCTAATGTCTGGTTTATGGACCATTATGCGTGCTCTGAGCCAACTGAGATCGTTTACTTGTACCATTTAAATACAAGATTGATGATATGAAATTGCCGAGTGACAGGAACGGGGTAATGATGTCTTCGATAGTCAAGTTGATGAGCCATCCATTATAAATTTACATAGTAATCATGTTTAAACTACCTCAATAAGTGGTTTGTAAAAAATACCTGCTTAAGAACTGAGAAAGTGGACTGTTGCGTAGATTTATTAGAGCATTATAATTTCTAACAACTTTACTTGATTTTTTATGAGTTCAATTCTATTTTATATAAAACATACACTGCTAATTAGTTGTACAGACATCAAGAAGATATTAATATTTCACATATATTTTTATTATGATAGGCACAGAATTATTGTGATAGGCACAGAACTACCTAAGAGGTATAGGTACGTTCTTTTCAGGATTATGTGGTTTATTTTTACATTTCTTTGAGGTTCGAAAAATAATGGTATAGCAAACTATTATAAAAGCACTTATTGATCCGTATTTTGGAAGTACATCCATATTATACCTATGAAATGTTACAACTGTGTAAGTTAAACAGAAACACCCACCACAATACAAAAAGTATAACACATATTTTCCCTTCTTCCTCGTGGTCAAATCAGTTTGACTACTAAGTTTGACTTTCAAGCATACACAAATGGCCACTAAGAGGGAATCGAACTGTAACTAACCTCGTGCTAAACAGTTGAACGGCCTACCGCTTCACCACAGAGGTTGTCATGATGATGAATAAGCGATGACTTGACAAAATATTTAGCGGTCCTAGGCACAATATTTTTAATATTGACATCAAAATTAAAACGCAATCAGAGTAAGGACAGCAGGACTGGTTGTTAAACCATCAATTAATAGCAGTATCGATAAATCTTAGTGACAATTATATGCTAGATGTACCTACTTCTATATTATTGATTACACTGTTTTATGCACATTCCACAGGCTAACAGGAAACTGTGGAATTGATTTAGATATCAGTTTAATGAAGATTTGACCGAGACAATTATATTGAGGTTTAATTTCCGGGCACACTATTTCTCTGGAACCGACAACTCGTCACATGTGAATTTGTCCGTCTCTATCCGAAATCTATTAATCACCAATTGCCACGAGAGGTTACCTATATAGTAAAACTATTTACATGAAATATTGATGTTAATTATTACAATGTAGTACACGCACACTATGCACGGGACGGGGAGCTTTCTGAACCAGGAATGCGGTCCCAGATTCCCCTTTTAAAAATAATAATTATATTTGAGAGGAGGAGGAGGAGAATTTTTGAACTGCAATAAAAAAAAGTTAAAGTATAGTTAACAAAAGAAGCTGATGTTATTACATATTATAAAATAAAGTCCTCCACCTCGTTTGTCTGTTCGCAAAAGATCTAAAATCTACTAGCCGATTTCGATGCGACCGAACCGATAGACAAAGTAATTCATGAGAAATTTTAGTGTATTAAAGTCACAATATGAATCACTTCAAGAACCTAAAAAGTGCCTACTCAGTCAAACTATAATTGTTTAAAAATATTGGATATGTACTTACAGATTTCTCACATACATTGCAAACACATCACATACTTTAAAGCAACGCGGTTGAAGTCAAAAATTAAATTTCTTCATTTTCCTTTAATTTTGAACTATGGTAATTTTTTGCAGTAGTTGTGGAATAACAGTGGATTTTTCTTTAGTAGAATCGGGGGCCTGGTACGCCTGCTAATCAATGGAGGAGGTTAAAGCATAGCAGCTAAGGATATAACCTGGATTACCAAAATCAATTTAAGAAATATACTGACATGATTATTTCCTTAATTGGGTATTTGACAATTTTTAACATACAAAAACAAAAATACTCGTTATAACCTCTTTGTAATAATAGAATGATCTGTAAAATTGTTATGACAAATAATTTTCGAGATATTTGATTTTGAAAATTCCGCCCGAAATCGCTTCATACAAAATCGTCCGTACTTATGACGTCACTCGTTAGTTGCCAGTTGTGCAAATGTATGGAGTGCAAGAGAATATCGCTTTTATCTCGGTCTACGTTGCGTTTATAGGTATATAATTTATAATAAAAGTAATTTGAAATTATTAGGAACCTAAAAAGTTATAAACTTGAACTGCATTTGATTGATTAGAATTAGCGTTCGCTCTTCCGTCGTCGTCGCAACGATGACTTGGACAAATAGCCATGGCAGCATATCCTAAAAATTAAAGCATACAGTATCAAATAAAAAAAAATAGACTAAATGCATAGTTTTAGTGCGTAATGCGATTGTTCCTGCTGCTTCTCAGTAACTAATCAACAATAAACTAGCAAACTGTGTTTAATCAATGGTTTATCGTATTCGAAAGCCTCTAATCTTACTCTTCAGATTATAGTATCTTTATCCTATCCGCTACTTTCACATATAATTGTCAGCCCTAGCGCAATGCCTGTTACACACCAGCTAATTACAGCAGAAAAATGAGAATTGCTTAGTGTTTGAGTAGCTAATATTGTAATATGCTTGGGGCCAAGTTGCACTGATGAGATGATTATGTTTAATTGATTGTCCAGTGCGTTCACTAACGTGAAAGTTAATTCACTGTCGTACTCATAATAAATAGCTTAAATAAATATTTAAAGAGCTTTCTTTTTATTCTATTACCGTGAATAAAAAGGGAGGGTTGTTTTATTCAAAATATTCTGGGATCTTACGCAGTCTGGATGTACAATGGCTATAATCAGTACAGCTAGTAAAAAGGATTTCTAAAAATAAATACTTGTGTCTTTTAGAAATAAATCTATTATTATGACGAGATATTTGAGGCAAATCGTGGAGGCTTCAGCGAAGGTGTCACCAATGCAATTTGTTATATGGGAGTTCCTCACACGATCTTTACACGCCATTCTGCATGGTAACCGCAGTCTGTAATTTATTTTTTGTTAAGAATTATATCAGTCATTAATATGTAGTTTGTTTTCATCGGTCAGTTACTTTTTTTTATGAAGGACACATCAAACCTCGAGGCAAAGTCTCGGAAAGAGGGTCACCATCGTAAACATGTACCATGTTAACAGTAGTGGCACTCAAGCCTTGTCCACTCTTCTTTCTCTGTGCAATCCATTCTCCTTTGGAATGCGTCAGAATGTCCCCAAATCGCTCCACATTCAAAAACTGAGTAAGACTCATCTATAGCGAACCACAGGCAGAATAATATTTAAGTATAAGATTTTTCCGTATGTATATATTTGATATATTGTATGTTTATTATATATAAGTATATTCATGTATATATACATATGTATACATATTTGGGTATGTTTATTATAGGTATTTGTATACAGTATGAAGTATTCGTGTATGTATATTTATATAATATACACATCAAAAAAACTTTGCGATCACTTTGAAAAACTGAAATCTTTTTTGTTACTGTAGATTATATTATGATTTTTTCTTCTTTTTAGATTCTTTATTTAAAAATAAAGAATTAGAACACAAAACAATGACACCGTTCAATTGTTTTTTCTTACAAAAAGGCTTTCAGTCCTAGCTTACGCTCATTCAGAAATCTGATTTAGTGAATAATAACCGATTCAAGATATTTTTCGCGGAAAGTTGTGATTGAAAAAATGCCAAGAGGATTATCAGAGGTTTTACGAGCTAAAATAGTAACTTTGAGGGAAGAAGGATACACCACGAGAGTAATAGCACGCAGACTTGCTATATCCCAATCCTGTGTCGTGGCTACGTTGCAGAGGTACCACGGAATGGAGAATTTAGCTGACCGACCCCGCAGCGGTCACCCAACTGTTTTGACAGCTGCCCAAAAGCGCTATATTAGATTGCTGGCAGCCCGTGATCCCACAATCAACGCCACTAAAATAAAAGCAGAAGTCAGGGCCGCCTCTGGGCTTGAAGTTAGCACGCAGACTATTTGCAATTGCTTGCACCAGGCTGGATTACGAGCACGGAGGTCATGGCGAGCTCCGCTCAATTCCCGGCAACGTCAACAACGAAGATTGCAGTGGGCTAGACTTCGGCATAATGAAGAAGGTGAGGAAGAAAACATTTGGCAAAACTGTCTCTTAGTTGACGAATCCTGAATCTCCACTCATCCAGATAACCGACGTGTCCGTGTCTGGAGAAGACCAGGCGACCGTGAAAGATAAAGAACTGCCACTGGAACAGTTCAGCAAGGCGGAAAATCGGTGTCTTTTTGGGGTGGCATTATGATTGGAGCTAGAACGCCTTTGATCCCGTATCGTAGCTTCATGACAGCAGACATGTACAAAGCAGTTGCTATTGATGATATCGTCAAACCATTCCGAGTAAACCATGGGCACCAATTTGTACTGGTCTATGATAATGCGCCCGCACATCGAGCTCAACGAGTCAATGCTGCTCTTCAAGAATACGATATCACACGATTAGACTGGCATGCCGGCTCGCCCGACTTAAACCCAATAGAGCACGCGTGGGATGCTCTTAAATGAGCTGTATGGAACCGTGAGCCACATCCCCAGACAGTTCCAGAGCTCAGGGAAGCCGCTATTGAAGAATGGAATAGGTTACCCCAGGAAATGCTGGATAACATGATCCTCAGCATGCCCAGGAGGATCTCCGCATGTGTTCGAGCCAGGAGTGGAGTTATTTTATATTGAATTTACACCTTTTAATAATAAATTGTAGTTTAAGTTTAATTAAACAGTCTTTTTCTTTCTATGAAATTTCTATCACAATTGCATTATGATTAATGGCTCAATTTTTTAAAATAAATAATAAAAAATAGTTTTATATTTTAATTTCAAACAGGGTATTCCTATTTAAAGAAAGCATACAACATAGATTTTTTCTTGATAAAGTTAAATTTAAAGAATTCTAGGAGCTTATGCCATTGATCGCAAACTTTTTTTGATGTGTGTATATTATATAAATATACATACACGAATACTTCATACTGTATACAAATACCTATAATAAACATACCCAAATATATGTATGTTTACATTTTTTTATATATATTATGTTTACATTTTTTTCCTATTTACTTCGTACTAGTTCAATATTTCGAGCACCTACCTGGACTAATCTCTGCATCACCCTAAGGTTGACTGGTAGAAAATGCCCACGGCATTAAGTCCGCCTTTGTACTCTTATTTTATATTTGTGCATAAAGAATAAATAAATAAATAAATAAAATACACACTTATATTCACGGAAATCCCCGAAGGGTTAGACAGAGATGCACTAGCACCCACGTTTCGTCAATTATAATTTTCGGACCCACGACGTAATAGGGGGCGAGCCTATTACCGGCTAGCGGGCCCTTTGTCTGGGGCTGTATGTTTACTGTCGGATGGAGAACAGCCCTATCCCTTAGTCGCCTTTTACGACACCCACGTAAAAAGCTGGGGTGGTCCTATTCTACTCCACAGGGAACCATCACGGCAACGTTTAAGTTGTACAGATTAAAATATTATAAAGAGAGGGAAGAACCACCTACGCATAACTAACATAACATATTACTCGCCTATAAATATGCACTACCTACACAGAACGCTGTGTAATCACTACGCCGCCATGCATATTTCAAATAACGTAATGATTAGCATGCCATGCGAGTATTAATCAAATAGAAATAAACAAAACACAATCGTAAGAATGCCATCCTTTTTGTTCTTACTAATGCTTCTACGGTATCATGGCACTGCGCCATTCAATCTTTGAAACTCATCTGCTTTTGAAAAAAAACTGTATAAACAATCATACACTATTCTAAATTAGACTTTATCGTAATAGAATAAAGTTGATTTTTGATAAAGTGAATAATAGATATGAGTCGTTGTAGAGCAAGGACAGTGCGCGTGCCTAGCTCGTGCCAATTTGTGAATAGCGCCGGACGCTTCGGGCAGCTTTCTTTCCTTCATTGCTAAACTTGTTAGTTGAATATCACTGCTACGTTAAATAGAGACTATTTGTATGGTTATCGATGTCGATAGAATCTATTTACGAATAGTTTAATGATATTAATACAAATATATTTACACCCTCTCGTCGGAGTTCAGGGTCTGCTCTCCGGCTTTTACTCTTCCACTTCACACAATTATAGGCATCCATGGTATTAATCTCATTGACACGCATATTGTCCATTATTTGTACCTCTCCCTTCTATCGGGGCGTGGCGCGGAAGTAGCACGGCCAGAAATTCAATACCCACGTATGTAGACAGGCGACTCTTTTGCATTTCTTTATGTCTGCGAATCCTGAGAGGCTTCGACGTGGACTTGGGAGCTCCTCAAGTGATCTTTCCGCGTGGTTTCGCACATACATCGCAGCATATTCAGTAACAATATACTATTTTTTTTTTGAAGCCTAATGATGTTTTTATAGACCTTTCTTTCAACCTAATGGGCATCACCTCACGCCACTAAACGTCACAATCGATATTGCCTGGTCTATGTGCTTGACCAAGTATATCAATAATATTAATTTATATTTTCAGCTAATATCAGCAACTATTTTATAGTAGAAGGTACACCTTAAAAAGAAACTCTGGTATCGACAGTAGGTATATTGAACTATAATGGAAAATACATTTTGATGTTGTAAAGATGGGCATAAATTCAAACACAAATCAGGTTTTACATCACACCATTAGATGCCGATAACTTAGGTTTACTTGTACTTAAGTCACTTTCACACTAAAATTACGATCTACGATGGTCGATAAATCATGTCTATAGTACATCACTGTTATGGTCACGTGACGACCTGCGCCCGCGGCGGCTACACCCGTACCTGCCTACTGGCCGCGAGCTCATTAGAATGATTGATGCCATGTTTGAATGCATAAATATGGGCCCAGTACCCACGGACCGCGCGCCATTGATTACTCATCCAAATCTCTAAAGTCTGTCTGACCAAATCTATCGAAATCTTGAATTTTGAGCGTGTAAAAATAGTGATGAAAATATTTGATCTTTTTGCTTACCGCTATTAAAAAAATTGAAAATTAGTTCATTCCTTCTGGAGCTATGATACCACAAACGGATACACACACAGGCACGTTAAATTTATAGCACCCCGTTGTTTTTGCGTTCGAGGGTTGAAAATGAGAGACTTTAAAAGCCATAGCAAAAAGAAGATATATCATAATCATCATATTAGCGTGGTACATTTGAGGCTTGAGGCTCGGGGTCCCCGTACTCTTTTCCAGATTTGGCATATGTGGCGTTTATGGGCGACTGCACTTGAACCCCCAACTTGGATAGCAAAACCTACGCTCGACCATTGTCCTTGGCAACCCAAGGTCGAGACTCAGCCGCAGGTTTTAGGGACTCAAGTGTTGACTTGGTGACTGACAATTTTTGTGGGGAAAGCCAATAAACAATGGGAAATAAAAGATGAATTAAGCATGCTCATTTAATTTGAATGATATCATCTTCTGATCTGATTCCCCATTATTATTTTGTAAAAATCACAACTTCGTAGTGTACAGTCAGCGTTATAAATATCTTGACGATGAAGTCGCAAAATGATCTTACAACTCTCGTATTAATAGCAAATCAAACTGTTGATTTATGTGGTATTATTGTCCAAATTAAAGGTGTGTACCAAATATCAGAACAATTGGTCAACTGGAAGGGGGTCAAAAAACGAAATTAAGATCATTTTGAGCACTCTGTTCGTCAATATCTTTCTGATTCTGACTGTACCAAGGGAGATTTAGAACAAATTCAGGCATTTTAACTTTCAACACAGAATTAAGTCTATGTAAAAGGAAGTTGAATTCAAATAGAATAAAAATCACTGCTATAATCGGTGTTGTCTATATCTTATTTTATAGTATGTATATCTATAGTACGATTGACTGATTGAGGTCACATTCATAATATAAAGTACGAGATTATGAGTTCATAGTGATGATCGAATCTAATAGATGCGATACGATAACGATTTAGATAGAATGTTTAATACCGCTACAAATGAAAACCTTAAGTTCGGTTGGAGAATGAAAAATTTAATCTATGCGATTATTTTTCGTGAGTAGAATGCGGAAGGACCTGTGGCTAAAGTTTGGAAAAAATATTCGTGGGTCGAGTTTCGTGGGTACAGAATGGAAGACACCATTTATTGCACCATGAAAGAGAAGTGAAACTGACAGGCAGCTCATCTAAGATCAACTTGAGATTAACCAGCCTGCTCACTCACCCATAACTTAAGCCGTAGGTACCTAATACATAAACACCTACTATGGAATTTTTTGTGGAATACTCAATGATGATATTGCAAGGTCTCTCCTTTTTGAAGGTAAGTAAAATGGTAACAAATAGATTACATTTGTGTATTTTTTCTGAGGGAGCCATACATTTGAAACTTACGGGATAATTTCGAATGTTAGTAAAAATTGTATCACTTCATTTTTATTGCCTTAAATAGAACTGTTTAGCAATGTTATAATTTTGTATTTAACATGAGGCTTGATAATAACAAGTAAGAGTGGTTAATCAAAATCACAGTAGGTACCTAAATATCACTTCAATTTTATTATCGCTCAAAAGTGTCCTTTCAATAGGGGTCTTGTCTTATCAACCAACAGTTCGTAAGAAAGTTGTTAGATGGCTCCACCGTCACCCTTAAAGACGGATATAAAGAGAAGGGAAATTCAAAGTGATTCTGGTGTGGCTCAATAGCTCAGTTGGAAGAGCATTCCGCCTGTAAGGGAAAGGTCGTGGGTTCAAGTCCCACTTGAGCGCTTCTTTTTCCCGATGTATTTCGAAGGTGTCTTTTCACTTAGTTAGTCACCAGGTTTGTTCAAGATTGGATCAAACCTGGGTGCTTTTTTTATAAAATGATACGTCAATCCGCAACCGCACGGTGTGGCGCAGAAGTACCTACAAGGAGAGCTGACCCCAAAAAAAATGGGATAGTAGCTACGAGAAAGAGAAAGAAAATGACACGTCAATATGACTTCACCTCGCCTGATGGTATGCTAAAGGCAAAGTATCGGAAAGAGGATCACAATCATTAACATGTACACCAATGGTGGCACTCAACTTGACGGCCTCATCAGATGCCTTTTTAAGCCCCGCTTAAAGGAACCCTTGTAGGAAGAAGGAGACACCTGAGCTGGCAGGGAGTTCCAGGTCTTAATAGTGCGGCATAGGAATGAGTCATCGAACCGCTTGGTTCTAGAAGGTATATTCTGCACCGTATGCGGGTGACATCTTGATCTAAGCCTTGCACGTATTGTCCTGTGAAGGAAAGGAGAGGGTGGGACTAATTGGAAGAGCTCATCCGAACATTCACCATGGTACAGACGGTAAAATACTGCCAAACACCCAAAGACGAAATGTTAGCATAAAATTAATGGTACATTAATGCCGCGCATGGTGTGACATCGAATGACATTAACCAATAGAGTGATAAACTTCATTGTGGACAATGAAGTTTATCACTCTATTGTTAATAAAACCGTAACTTTAGAAAGGAATAGGCGAAGACGTATGAAAAAACTAGAAGTAACCATAAATTTCTGTGTGACAGCCTCTGTGGCGTGGCGGTAGTGCACGCGACTGCCACGCAGGAGGCGCAGGTTCGATTCCCGCTCAGTGCAAATATTTGTATGCATGAATATGGCTATTTGCATTGGTCTGAGTGTTTCTATGTATAATATTGTTACGGGAGACGGGTAACGGCATTGGAAACAAACAGCTTCGTATGTGAGACCGCTTTATTTTCACCCCAACAGCCAAACCTTGAACGCGACACTTCACGACGCGACTGTACCACACGTTGCACTACTGCACTTCAGTCTTATCGCTACACTCACAGCGCGACTGTACTGCACGGTCACTGCACTTTCACGACACTCACAGCGCGACTGCACAATTACTGCACTATACTTGCACTTTTCACTATTTTCTCACTTTTCTTCCTTTTTCCTCCTTCTTCTTCTTCTGTTCACTTTGAACTCCCAAACTTAACTGTCCTTTCACGGCTCTGACAGCTCCTTTTATACCCTTAATTTCGTTTGTCTTTTCGATATTCATTTTATTATTTCTCTAGAATTTTCTATGCTCTCCTAGAAGAGCTAAACTATATTTTTGATCTTCATTTCGTTTCTCATTATTCTTCTTCCAGGATGTTCTGCTAATAACTAGAAGATTTTAAATATAGAATCTTCTGTTACCTTTACCAAATAAAGATTTACATAAATTAGAAAAACATAAAAACCACATATGTGACACCGGGATTCGAACCGTCGACCTTCGTTTTGGCAGGCGTTGTCTAAACCGTTCAGTCACAGCTGCTATTGACAATAAGTTCGAATTTATCGTTCCGATGCTTTGACATGTTACGTCACATTCGTAACAATATGTATATATTTACAAAAAAAAAGTATATAAGTATGTTTATCCGCATTCTAGATTCCATAACACAAGCTATAAAAGCTTACCATGGGTCTAGATAGCGTTGTGTAGAATGTTGTGGAATATTTATTTATTTATTTATTATTTGTCTTTCACACTTTTCGCGAGAGTGCGGTTTATGTTGGTTTAGTTGAGTTTATCCCGGTGTATTTCCTTTGATTTTGTATTTAAATGTACGATAACTAATTTAGTTCCCGCGATTATCACGCTCAAGATGAAGACTGACAGCAAAAACCTCTTCAAAGGTATTTCAATCCGAGATGTAACTGGTCTGGCTACTGAGCAATGAGCATGAGCTAATATCACAAAAGTAGCAGACAGTTACAACTTCATATTCCGTAGAGTGACATCTAAACAAATAATTACAAGCGATAGTCGTGAAAGATAATGCGTTGAATGAAGAGACGTGTGTCGCTCGTGACTGAAGTGTTGCGTCGCCTTTCTTCTGCACCTCTTTATTTATTGTTCAGCATTACCTACAGTGGAGAAAATTACCTAATAATATTGTTATTAGACACGCTATACGAGTTCAATTCCGTATATTCTAGGGGTAAGCGTACGTAGGTTTCACATTTGTAATGTTGTAAGTATTTATTGTTTGGTTCCAAAGATATTATTCTAGCTTTGATAGTGTATCTATAGAAAGTACGACTGCTGTGCTTGAGGTCCTGGATTTGGTTCCTAGGTCAAACAACAATCGACGGTTTTTTTTATAAAGGACACGTCAATTTGGCTTCACCTCTCCTGATGGTAAGCTAAAGGCAAAGTTTGGGAAAGAGGGTCACCATCGTAAACATGTACCATGTTAACAGTGGTGACACTCAGCTTGACGGTCTGAAACTGTATTGCCGGTCACTAAGCAAGGAGTGATTCTCTAGGTGGCGCATGAGCTGTTTGTTAATGAGGTGCGCGAAGACCTTGCAAACCACTGAGGTAACTGCTATGGGTCGATAGTTGGCTGCCTCCGAGCGATTCGCCTCCTTCCAAGCCAAAGGCATTATAGTTACCCGAGCTGTAGGACAGTCGGTACAGCCGCGTTTTAACTGAAGTTATCATGCAGTTATTGCATGGTTCTTAAACTGAATCATCATCTTAGTGTTGTTTTCAGTTACAATAATACTCATAGGTCCAGAATGTAGAGAATAAAGATTAATATACTTTTCTGATATAAGCCGGTAAAATACGTAAGCCCTGTCAGAAATGAATGAATATTTGTACAAAATGTTATTTTTATTGTTCATCCAAACAATGCTCTCATCAATAACATAACACTTCACATCAATCAGCCTCCCAGAGAAGCGGCCGTAAAAAAATATATCAAACAATACCGAACGCGTAATATCAATGAATCTAAAAAAAATTCACTCAAATTACGAGTACTAGCGTTGAGAATGTTCCATATAGAATCAATTCCATATATTTATGATACATTTATTACTTCAATATAAATCTCGAGCTTACAGCAAAAACGGTGCAGCGCAGGCTTGCCTTGCGACATCAAAATCGCAAGTCGTCATATGAATAAAACATAGATATGATGTATTATCTTGTTGCCCGTGTAGTGAGTGTATTAGTAATGCATTGAGTTCGGTTTTAAGTCCACGCCTAACGTGTTTAAATTCATACACATGTGTATTACATAGTGGGCAAAGTTCTTTATAGTATAGAATATCATTTTCCAGATTAGGACTTCTACGTGGGAAAATGCGATTTAGGGTTTTTATAACGATTGGCAAGCGATGATCTAGCATTCGGTTTAATAATTTGTCGTGCCTAGATTCCTTAAATTCATACACGTATGCATTACATAGTGAACAAAGTCCTTTAAAGTATAGAATAAATTTACAGGATTGATTACGTGGGAAATTGTATTACGATAGGGTTTTTAATACAATTGGTAAGCAAAGATCTAGCAGTTCGTATGACAATTTTTAAGTGCCTTGAATCTTACACATTTACATATAATAGGTACAGTCAACTACAAAAGTAGCTTAACAAATTCTAATTTATTGAACACTGTGGCCCCTAAACCTTACATAAAATTGTGTAAAAAAACATTGAATATGTAAATTAAGTTTGTCTTCTGGGAATCATAACACTACATTTACTATAGACAGATTCATTCCAATATAAAAAGATTTGTAAAATATTTTAGTGTTAATCAACTTATGGCGTTGACTGTACCTATGAATTTCGTTATGGATAAAGTCCTTTAATAAAAAGGATATAAAATTCATTTATTTCAGGTACCTTATGTTATTTATTATACATACAATCACACTTTTCACAATACAATACAATCACATTTCTAGTCTTTTATAAAAATGAATCATTATTTCCCTTGGTCACGAGATGACGCGTAAACGGCTGGACCAATTTCGCTAATTCTTTTTTTGTTGTGTTCGTCATTATCCGGAGAAGGTTCTTATTTAAAAAAAAATAAGAAAATTGCGCTGAAAATTTGTAACTTTAAGAATACTTCACCACCATATAAAATAGCTAACCGGAAAATAAAGAAAATATGGTTCATGGTAGTATGAATGTAGAGGTAGACGGCGATATGTGCCCAATTGACCTGTAGTACTGCGGTACTGGTGTCGGAAGTTCCTTGGGCGTATGGGGCCCCTAACGAAAACTTTTCATTTCAAAATAATTAGGATAAATTATCGATACAGCTAACTGAGGTAAACACAACATAACATCATTGATTCTAATTGATAAGGCGAAATGAAGTTTGCCGGGTCAGCTATTATAAAATAAATTCACAAGATTGATTACATGGGAAATGGGGTTTTTATTACAATTAGTAAGCAATGGTCCAGCTCTTAGTATAATAATTTATATAACACATGTGACACCTTATACATCTTGCAAGTAACACCATAACGAGAATGACCATAAACGCTTAGAAAACGACCGAGTGTTATTAAAATGTATTAACCAATGTTACTCAACTAATAAAAAGCTAACGATGCGACGCGGGAAACCTCTTTGTGTATAACCAATGAGAAATTGGTTCAAGGGCGAGCATCTTAATTTATCATACAAGGTAATCCTTCCTAAAAAATGCGAAGAAAAGTGTTTGGATGTTTATCACCTTCTCAATTACGCACAAATGGCTGAAGGGATCTAGTTATTTTTCACACCACTGAGGCAGAAGGCTCACGTGATGAAAACTGGTTACCGAGGTCTAT
This sequence comes from Eilema sororculum, assembly GCA_914829495.1. Lineage (NCBI taxonomy): Eukaryota > Metazoa > Arthropoda > Insecta > Lepidoptera > Erebidae > Eilema > Eilema sororculum. Next base: position 13,289,553 of record OU618548.1, read on the forward strand.
CGACGTATGCACATGGCCATCCACACCACGGGCGTAAAGCTTGTGTTGCCGACCCTAAGGAAGCCTTCTAATCCCTTCATTTATTGTAATCGCTTGGAATAATGGACGTGGCGACTTTTCATCCCAATGAAATAGGTTACCATGGACCAGAATAGCATTTGACTGGATGCTGCTGATCTGTATATTTCAAGATTTGCTTTCTATTTCATAAAATATTTCATAGTTAAGATGATTAGATAAGAAATTTGAAATCGCTAAATAACTTTTGTTCTTACCGGTTTTCCGGATGAGATTTTTTCTATTTTCGGAAATTTAATTGGACGTACACGGTACGACGATACTAGTGGCGCCATTGTGATATTTTATCTGACATGCGTACCTACTAAGAACAAACACTTCCCAAACTACTGCTGCGTTAAAGGGAGTCAAAATTTTTCTATTCCGCATTTTTACATGACATAGGAGTATCGACTTCTCCTGCTCTTTCACTTTCCCGCTGTTCAAAGTGGTGACGTGATATCGCGATACGCGAGTGATACCAGAACTGTACAGACTTATCGTGAGAGGAATCTCGGCAGTGGGCCCTTACCTGAGTGACTGTGAGCGCCGTCCACGCGAGCAAGCAGCCCCAGGTGAGAGCACGAGCCATCCCCGAATCTAATCCAGTACCTTGTAGCTGGTGACATCGTGAATTTTGCTATCGAAGGGATTTAGGTATATCGCGCTACCACCTTCTAACTGAACTATGGTCACTATTGTTTCTTTTATTACAAGATAATTTCCACAATTTCTGTAGGTATAAAATGTTATTCTACTCTAGAATAGAAGAGTATACGTAAACTTCTGAGTCATCTGATGAATAAGAGCCTGCTTCCTTACAGAGCAAATAAGATCAGAGTACAAAAGCCCGATTACGGCTGGTTACAAGTACGCTAATTGTAAGATTACAAATCGTATCAATGCGATGCATTCCAGTGTATTGGGTAAGTAGTTTATTTGTGGCAAATTATTTTCCCATCATAGATACCGTGCTGACAATGGAGCGGGAATAGAAACCAATCGATGTGGTTGCACAGATCGCTTCTTTTGTAACCGCAGGCTTGTATGAAATCACACTTACCAGCCTTGTGTTGCTAGGTCAATCTGTATAGCTGTTTTTTCTTTGGTGCGAAAGTATATACTAAATTTGAGAGAATTATGTATCCATGTAGAACTGTGCTTTATAGTATGGATATATATAAAATAAGCGTCGGTAGCTTAGTGGTTAAGTAGTCGGAATTACAATCGAAAAGTCCCGGGTTTGAACCCTGGCTATTACATTACTTAGCTGGAGAGGTTAGAGAGTATATTAGTAATTTCAGTTATAATATTATTTTTTTATAATTCCATTTATTTATTTATATACACTAGCTTTAGCCTGCGGCTCCGCCGTGGATGTCGGTTATCGCGACCAAACGTAGCCTATGTCCTTTCTCATGGTCTAATCTACCCCTATGCCAAATTTTATTAAAATTGTTCAGTGGTTTAGGCGTGAAAGCGTAACATACAGACAGACAGACAGAGTTACTTTCGCATTTATAATATTAAGTATGGAAGTATGGATATTAGTATGGATAATGGAAGTATGAATTTACTGCGATCAAAAAATTCGTACAAAATTGCTGTAAACTGGATCTACCAATATAATTCATAGAAAACTGAAGCAACAATGGTTTGGCTACAACCCGGATGGCCGCATTGATACTACGAATTGTTAAACGGATGGTGGAACGCTCCCATCTCTTTATTAGTTCGACGATTTGAAAACGTTGCTTAGATGCCCTTCGAGTCGAGAATGTATCATATTCTTGACTCTGATGATTGTATTAGAGCCGTAGTTAGTTTTTCTCATTGATCACGTAGTTTTATACTAAGTTATGGCCGTAATGTGTAATATTTTAATTGTAATCTGTGTGCACTTTGTTGCAAATATGCACCAGTTATATTGGTCGTTATTATCTCCGTGTGTAATTTACCTTGAATTAAAGTATTCCTAACTGAATTTCATTACTGCGGACATTTTAAAATATTTTTCTTTTTGTAAATGTCGGATGTTCATTTAGTTTGTAACCATAAAATTACAATCTTTGTGATTACGTAGTTCAAAAGTTCATATTTTATTTATGACCCGACTAGAGCATCTGTCACATGCCTACTCAAAGACGAAGCTAACATTATTATTAAATATATAGAATTTCCAAGAAAATATAGTCACGGTAACCGTAGAGATCGGTGCGTATGCGCTGCCGCCGCCTGCTCTCATTTTATTTCACGCGACTAACAAGTTTTTTGCGTCAAGAAAAACGTTGCTACGCACTCATCGTGGGCCCCGGTCGGTCGAGCGAGAAAGTCAAGTCACTCGTGCACGACATGAATGTAGAATAATTTCAGTATTCACTAACTGTACAACTTTGTTTTTTTTTAATCATGCGGTCCAGAAATATTAAGAACGTTCAGAGAAAACGAAATCTGCGTGAATTGAAATTGATATTGCAGGGCATTACGCGGTTCTTATTCGATTAGATTTGGTAGCACTGTTTCATTACCTACTTTTTTTCATAGAGATAATACAGCTTCTGAACCTTTTTATTCAAAACTCGCTACTGTCCGCAGCTCCGCACGTACCCCACGTCTTATCGCGGAAAATTACAAATTTTCCAAGTAAAGAGTATCTAATGTTAATTTGGCTAAGTATTAAATTTTAACAACGAAGTTTCTTTGATCTTGGCGTGAAAAGGTGACGGATGGATACAGATAATTATCGCATTTCTACCAGTAACATAGATTGTTGTATTCGTGATTGTATTATGTAGTTTGAATTGAATTAAGCAAAAACTACTAACAAAATAATTCACGGCAAAAATTCTTATCATCAAGTTTTTGCTTCTACAAAAACAGTTTTATTAGAAATGACCTTAGAAAGTTTATTTACTTAAAATCAACGTTTTTTACGTTATGACAACAATCGGTGGCTCGTTGACAACTATGAGTGAAACCAGTCTCGTAGTGGACGCAGACCAATTGAAAAACTGTATCACCGTAGAAAATCACATAGCGGGATGGCATAGAGAGTGAAAACGAATCGGCCGTGGACAACATGACCAATCTATCTAGACACCAATCAAATCATTACATCCTACATCATTCAGTACAACATCGATATGTGTTAGGGACGGAGGAGGTCTTCTTCACTGGTTGTTGCTTATATTTATCATTAGGTCGCGTTTCAATACGTCTATTATAGTGAGACAGAAGTGAGTTTGGCCCCAGGCGATGCAAGGGTGTTATTCCGTTGGTAGTTGTCATAATTTTGTTTACATTGGAATGTTACATGTATTATTCATTTGTATAGATGTTTGTGAAATCGTTGTACGTACTTATTTGTCTTTGGAAATATGTATAGGTATGTGGTTTGTATTCGTTTGTAGTATGAACGTTGATAAAGTTTGAGAGTTATACAGAATTGATTTAAAAAGATGTACAAGCGGTTTTACCATGATCTCTGGGCTCAAGTCAACCTAGACCGTTCTAGAGTAGGCATAGCGTTGGAGTTGAGACATCAGACGGCTGTCGGTCTCATAGAAGCCGTGTGAGCCAATTCAAAATGAGGAAAAGTAGAAAGTGAACCCCGGGCTGATGATAAGATCTAGTAGAATGGTAGTCTTATAGATTAGCAGCATGAGCAAAGAAAAAACTTAGAATATGCACAAATCATGTTCTCCTTAAACATATTCTTATCAGTTTCACGTGTGAACCCGTTAGGATAATTTAACAAATATGCATCCACATTTTAATGATGAAGAAATGATCTCGATACCACAGCTTGACGCATTAATTAAAATAGATGTAAATTAAATTAAAAAATAAGTAAGCTGACCTCCCAATTTGGTATAAATCACACATGCAATTAACTGGCTGGTGACTTGCCGGCGTAAGCGACCGCTCTGTGCAGTCTTCCGCGCACCTCATTATTTCGGCATCTGCTCTTGTTTTGCAACTCCAGCAACTTTTTTTTTACTTATTACCGAACGCATACTTTAAATGTGCTGTGGACGGTTTTAAATTTGCTTTTTTATGTTTAATGTATGATGCAAGGCCTGAAGGCAGGCCAGAATGAATGTAATGTCACCCGGCTAATAGCGTAAGAGTGATTGCGCGAAAATTATGGTAGAAGAATGTGTTTCCGTGTTTTTCATATTTTTAGTAAGTTTACAAATATATTGTAGTTAGGTTTATAATAAGTCAGTCATTTTCTCAAAGGTACTTAATTTTAAGTAAGAGTATCAACATAGTTTTTAGGATGAATATCAGTTTATACATTCGCAATTCTCTGGGGAAAACTGTGTTTTTTTGCAGTATCAATGAGTTATTATAATACTTCGTTGTTATCTTATCACGGTTCTTAATACTTTGCATTAAAGCATTAAACGCAGAGTTATTCTTCAGTACGGAAATTATGTCTACGAGCAAGAGCGGAATTTATCGTAATGGAGCAAAACGGAAAAACTTGTTGTACTGCGCCCGCGCTGAATTTATAATGCGATGGGTGAAGACTCGTCCTGTCGCCCATCTAGTGCGGCCATCACGGATTCCGTACATGGGTTCAATTAATTTTATTACCATTTTACACTTATCCAGTACACAACCCAATACACATGCCGCCTTAGTGATGTAAAGAAAGGGTAATGGTAACTGCTATTCGGTTGTGTACCAATTACTTCTGCGCGTGTTACGGTACTAAGCTTTAACACACATGACCATTTCGGACCATATTTGTTCAAGATAGGGATCTTTGCTTTTTGTATCATCTTATACGTACCACGTTTAAAGATGACAAATTAATTTATAAGTTTTAAGCTGTTAGAGTGAATTTGAAGCCTCTATTCCGCATAAAAATCGATTTCCCAAATTGCCAAGGATCTCTGTCAGATAAAACCGGTCGTCGGCGGTAAGCACCATGCATATGCACTGTATAATTTAGTAATACTGGACGACATCATGCACAATAGTGTCGACGCTTATCGTCACGGCTACCGTACAATTATCGATCCTCGATGCACTTATATTGATACTCCCATCGTTAAACGAGGCTATAGGTTTCTCGATTTGTGCTTTCATTAAAATGATGGATAATATCGTTCGTCGTCGAAATTATTCGATAATCGAATTTGTTCAAATTTATTTCGATATATCGATAATTACAGTGGCCGGCGCCTGCGGCTATCAGCCTTAATTTGTTTATTACGATTTATGAATATAAAAACATTTAATAAGTCCGTGTTATCACATAATTTAATACTGTGGCTGCCTTCCACCATATTAATATGTAATTATTGGACTAGGTGCTTACTGTGAGTAATATCGGTGGTCCATCCAAGAACGCCTACGCACTACGAAATAATCACTAGTTGTGGCACTAATCCACTTAGAGGAACATTTTACAGCTGACTAATATTTATAGGTAGCTAATTAGAAACTCGGTATGAAAAGTGAGTTACTGCGTTTACGGATCACTAATAAATGAAGTTACAATGTACTAGTTTATAAATTACCGGAACGACTAAAGTTCAAGTAGGTAATTTGGTATGATATAAATCTAGCTTAATACAAGTCTTGACAGGTTTAAAGAAGCTCTAATATTTCTCAGTACAAGCGTCTGCACATCGTTTACTAATGATTTCCTTAGATATATGAGCAATAATAGAAATGATTTACTTCGCAAAATAAGCATTAGTCTTATAGGGAAGGTTCATATCTGACGGAACATGCGTCGCGTATTATCGGTCGCGTAACGCCAGAACAGACAAATGTATAGAAAAACACTTGACCGTTCACACTCGGCGCACTAACGTAGCATCGGTTGAATGTGAACGTTCAAGTGTTTTTCTATACATTTGTCTGTTATGGCGTTACGCGACCGATAATACGCGACGCATGTTCCATCAGATATGAACCTTCCCTACCCTTAAGGTCCTTACTAGAGACGATGCCTTAGAGCGAATGGGTGGAGTCTTCGAACGTAATAATCGCAGCCCCGCACCACCCCGCACTCATGTCACTAAAGTGATTATAATATAAAAATATGGGAAATGATGTCTATAAAAAGGGTACAGAGTGGACACATCATATTCTGCCTAACTTCACGTACCTACCTAACTGATTTGGTATTTTTTTGACATCGATGTTGATTGATTCTTGATTCTTTATTATAGCTAAGGTCGGCGGCTCCGCTCGTATGGATGTCTGTTATCGCGACTTTGGTTTTATCTCTGGTACCATTCTACCAAAACCTTTTAAATAAAAATACCATATCAAAATCCGTGTACTAAGTAGCGTTTGTGTCCATTGCGAACAAACAGACAAATTCAATTTCAAAAGGTTCAAATTCTATGGCGTAGCGGTAGAGCATTCAGAGATTGTGGGTTTGATGCCCACTCAGCACTTATATTCATATTACATGAATCTTAGACTATTAATAATCTAAGTCATGAATATATATTTCCATTGGTTAGGGTGTTTATTGCATAGATACATTGAGGTAGGTGAATATGAAAGCTATAAGTATGCTATAGGCATAACAATTCACACACATTACACATTCTCACAATGCCATCGTTTGCTACGTAAGCCCAAAAAATGTGTTTATCTAAATGACATCACATTCAAACCTCTTATATTATGCACTAACTGACCCGGCAAACTTCATTTCACCTTAAAAATTAGAATTTACCTTAATTGGCTGTATTAAGTTGTCCTAATTATTTTGAGAACAGAAAGCATTACGACAGGGACTCCATACGCCCACGGAGATTTTGACACCAATAGGACATAACAACGTCTTTCGGGTCAGATATTTCATATAATGGTTAAGTATTCTTAAATGTTTCTATTTTCCGCGCATATTTTTTACTTTTTCTTTCCTATAAACCTTCACAAGACAAATAACAAACACAACAAAAAAGAAAAAAGCGAAATTGGTCCAGCCTCAGCCAGTCCAGCCAAAAATGAATCCCTATTGGGAAATAGGGATTCATTTTTATATTATATAGATTGTATTGTACATATAAACCTACTTCTTGAATGATACTATCTATTAAAGAAAAGCGCTTCAAAATCCGTCGCGTAATTTTAAAAATCTAAGCATACATAGAGACAGACAGACAGCGGGAAGTGAATTATTTTATACTAGAGATTATATGTAGTAATCATGGTTTTATAATATTATATATTTATATATGTAGCTATAGGTATGTATAGTATTCTAATATACATATATTATTATACAGACGTAGTTTGTGACGTTATATAGGTTAATCTCTGGATCTACAGAACCAATTCTAAGAATTATTTCACCAATAGAAACCCACACTATTTATCAGTGTCATAGGTTTTATATCATTACACTACGAGTGAGGATCACCATCCGGAACGGCATCCAAAATCTACGTGGCTGGAGCCGTGAGCAACAGCTGATAACAAATAAAGTGTGTGAATAAAATAATCAACACAACATTTTCATGTATTTCTTGAGAGTTTAAAGCTTTAGCTTTTTTACCGAATTTACTTTCGGCGTCTCATAGAAGTGTCTTATCTGTCCACTTATGCATTAGTCTTGAATTGTGTTGCTGTCAAAGCTGCGAAAACGTGAAGCACAACCTCCCCGTCCAACAGCCATCACGGCACTGCCGCCCGGCCCCCGCATAGGCACCCGCTAAGCCAAACTCTCGAGAACGTAACAAAAACGTGGCCTGTGACTTCAAAAGTCAATATATTGAACGGAAAAATGTACCACTTATACTCCAGATCTTTGTCTTTCTTTTAGTTAAAAAATTACGTAAAATTTCTTTTCCGTTTAGAAGTAGTTGCCAGTTTTCTTTTGAGGGTCCTTTTTGCTTTGGGAATGATTTTCATATAGTAATTATAAAGTGAGACTAACTAAAAATGTACCAAATGTAGACAAGAAACCAACAAATAAAACAGTGTAAACAGTTTTCAAATACGTCCACAAATAAAAAAGGAGTTGGTCTCTAAACATTCGCCTGAAAACCAGATTTATCATTTTTATTCCTCTTAATAAGCTGTTTGATTTTTTTATGTGGCAATTTCTGATCTACATCCCTAATATTTTAGAGGGTTTTCATAGAATACAATTGAAGGAATACCTAAACGAAACCTTAACTCCAGAGAGAAATACGAGTATTTAGTTATAAAGTGAGAGTGTTCGGTTTGTAACACCTTTCTTGTTCAATTCGTAGGAGAAAGAGTTTTATATACACCATGACTTGCATAAGTTTAATATTTTATTTCACTTTATGTTTTCAACAACCTACTTTCCTAAGGTAAACTTAAAAGATTGACAGAACATTAACGTATTTATAGAGCTTATTAGTGAACGAGTGAACTACACTGTAATTAATTTATCTCGTCCTCATCAAAATATCTCCGCGAGGCATGAAGTCCAGACCAAAGCGGGCAGGTCGCTTTAACGGGTTCGGTAGCAACACTATGATATGGGTGACGAGGATACGTAACATAATCCCGAAATTAATTGTGGAAACGAGTTAAAAGTTATTAAAATGGTTTAATTTGAGGTGATTTATGATATCTAGTATTGTATTCTCGTTTAATGGCTGGTCCGTACTGTAATAGTCTGTTGTCAATAGGCAGAGCTTTGAAAAATAGGCCAGGTGAGTAAAAATACCTACAGTCATTTATTAAATTATATGATGTGGTTTTAAAATCAACCAATGCATAAAGCACAAAAAAACTGTGATGCATAGAGATCCGGTTCTTAGCATTCCATGGATTCACCGTGCGGTCGCTGGGTCCATGGCGTGGTACAGAGAGGAACACTGTGACGGCGCCTGGGACTTGCGATCCAGGTGTAGGTTGGGACGAGGACAGGCTAATGTTTCTACAGCGGTACTACTACCGGAAACCTTAGCCTGGACCTACCTTCCCCCTCCTTCTGAGGGGTAGGGTGACGTGGTTTTGAGGGAGAGCGCAGGTCGTGTAGATGCTCAAAGCAAGTCTGGTGGACTATCCTTCCCGAGGTTGTCATGTCCCGTTCTTTGTCTAGTTCATAAGAAATAGACGCAACAGAAACCTCCAGACGAACCAACGCAGAGATGTAGAGATCATGTCTCGCGTGTTCATCACCAAACAAAAGCAGGTGGTGGATAGCAATGATCTCCCGCGTGTTTGTGCCGTCCTGGTAGTTGAGCCAGCGGTGTGCCGGAGTTGTTGCATACCGTAAGCAACACGCTGCTTTGGTCTGGATTTCTTCTTACACGGGAGGTCACAGAGTAGCTACCTGTGATCAATCGGCTGTGGCATCCCATAAGCGGGCTGCCGAGCGAGGTCTCTGGGTTTGGGGAGGGACAGTCGGCACGGCGCGGTGGCTTGGACGGAAGCAGCACTGTCTCATGCTGTGGAAAGCCCTGCTCATCTCGTTGTGTGCGGACGCGTCTTTTTCTCAACTCTGGGGACCTATACCGAAGGAGTAGCTCTGACGATCGCTTGTTAAACAAGCGACGTCCCCGACGTGAGGGCTCCGTGGCGGGTGGAGAGCTCCTGAGGTGAAACTTCTCTCGATAAAACACATGGATTCCGAGGCCATAGTTAACAACACCACCAGAAAGATCGCTGCCGAAGAGGCAGTACTTTCAAAACCCACAACGGGCACGGTTGCTGCTGCACTAGCAGAATCGGCCCCAACTCGACCACCATCGGGCAAGATCGCTGCTGCAGAAGCAGTATCCTGTCCAAACACCCTACCTAAAAACACCAGGAAAGCAGCTGCACAAGCATCCCTTTCCCACACCCTAACAGCCAAGGGTACAAAGGACAAGCCTTCTGGCAAACTACCAGGAGCAGCTTTACGTCCTGTACCCGAAGCTGGGCCCAGCAGAGTCCCACCAAATACGTCGAGACCTAGATCTGGACAAACTGCGTTGCAAGGCGCCACACCCCCAAACCCAGCCGAACAGACTGAGTCGAAGGGCGTGACCCCGACAACCAGGAGTAAACCGGCCAACCAGGACTCGCGTACTCAGGTGACTGTGACCTCTGGCCAACCACCAGCAACAACCGAGGCGATGGACATGACCTCTCTCAGAGAGGCCATACAATCGCCTACTGCAACCAACACCACCTGGTCGACGGCGCAGAAAAAAATTGACCGCGGCCAAAAGACGCCGACTCAAGGCTCGAACAGCGACGCGTGTGGATGCAGCAGATGCCGCAATTCATCCCGCCAACCCCGGGAAACCCGTAGGAGGCCCTTCAGCTGCTCCAAAGCCACCACGCCAACGCCAACAAACTAACGCGAGACCGGCGAAGCGCTCACGGCCAGAGGATACCGTAACCCCGACCGGAGAAGGCAAAAAGGCCAGGAACTCCGGCAGGACCTCTGGGTCGTACGCTGAGGCGGCCGCCACCTTCCTAGCCAACAGCCTCTGCGTAGCTGTCATGACAGAGCCCTTTCAGGACCTGTCACAGACACAAGCAGAGGCTATCCGGGACGAGATCGAGGGCAAGCTCAGGGACGAGCTCTTAGCGGACCTGGAAGCCCCTCTCACCACCACACCGAACGACCTGAGATTCGGCGGTCGGCCCCACCACTCGGACGGCGTCCTCAAGACATTGTGCGAGGACGAGTTTACGATGGCGTGGCTAGTCAAGACCGTCAGCACCCTAGCGTCACCACTCCCCAACACCGGTCTTGTGGTCCGGCCCCAATCGGCCATACCTAGGAAAATCCCTTGTGTGGGCAGCGTGCCGGGCCGCGTAGAAAGCCCTGAAAATATGCAGAGGCTTCTGGTGCGACAGAACCGGCACCTTAACATAAATACCTGGGACCGCACCGCGACCAAAGTACACCCCGATGGCACGAAGACCAGTCTGCACTTCCGCATCACGGAGGCAGAGGCACAACTGGCGTTGGCGAATGATCGCAGGTTATACTACCTGATGGGGAATATCTATGTGATATTCCTCGAAAAGCCGCCAACCGTGCCAAAAGGGGAAACCACCTCGACACCGGCCAAACTGGACGCAGTCCCACCTGAACCGGTAGCGTCGACATCCAGAGCGCCGCCGCTATCAGCGGCGCAACAACCTCAACCAGTGGCCATGGAGCAGGATGTCCCACTGCCGCCACTCCACGAGTCGGAGGAGGAGTGCTTTCCGGGAGGGGGAGGAGGGAGTGAACTTGGTGACCTCCCTTCCTCCCCTTTGCGGGATTGACATCGTCCAGACCAACCTCCAGCACAGCCTGGCTGCGATGGCTTCCCTGCGCAGAGTGCTGGAGAAAAACCCACAGACCATAGCCTTGATCCAGGAGCCGTGGATCAACGGCAACAAAGTCTGTGGTCTAAACAACGCCGGAGGCAAACTGCTGCTGGATACTTCCGTAAGTAAACCAAGGACATGCATTTACCTCCCAAAACACTCACCAACACTGTTATTAAACCAATTCTGCTCAAGGGATCTGACAGCCGTCAAGTTGAGCAGAAGTGACCAGCACCAGCCAGACATCGTCCTCGCTTCCGCCTACCTGCCTGGCAACGAGGACCTACCCCTACCGGAGCTCAGCGCACTGGCTGAGTACTGCGAGAGGGAGAGTCTGGACATCATCGTCGCAGCCGACACGAACGCACATCACACTCTGTGGGGTAACAAAAACAGCAACACCAGAGGTGAGGACATGCTCAACTTTATTTTTACGCATAATTTCAACATTTTAAACCGAGGCTCAGAACCTACTTTCGTTACAAAACGGCACGCAACGGTGATTGACCTCACTCTGGCATCGACCAGAATAGCGGGGTCCATCACCGGATGGCACGTGTCCAACGAGGCCTCATGCTCTGACCACAGATGGATCCGTTACCATCTAAGCATAGCATTACCGAAACCCAAACCACGTAGGCTACCGCGCAAGACAGACATACCAAAATTTGTAGGCCTAGTCAAAGCCAGTATAAACAACCTACACTTACCATCAGAAGACCTCAAAGTCTCGGATTTAGACATATACACAGACCAAATCACATCCATACTTATCTCAAGCTACGAGCAGTCTTGCCCCCTCACCACACCTAAGTCTGGGGAGGGGCGACACTGGTGGTGTTCGTCCCTTGAGAGACTGCGACGGAAGTTGAGAAAACTCTTCAACAGGGCTATCAACACCAGGGAACCGACTGACTGGGATAAGTATCAAAACACAAAAAAACAATATAAAACCGAAATACGACAGAGACGCGCAGAAAGCTGGAGACGCTTCTGTACAAGCATCGAAAATAGTAACCAGGCCTCCAAGGTTAAAACCTGCCTCTCCAAAGAGCAGGGAAACTCCATTGGCTGCCTCAAAAAAGCAAACAACACTTTCACAACAAATGACGCTGAAACATGCGAAATTTTACTAACTACCCATTTTCCGGGCTGCAAAATAGCAAATGAACAAACATAGACACTAACCACCGTCCAACCAGCATCCAAGACTGGGAGGTTGCTCGGGAAACCATAGACAGAGAAAAACTGCTATGGGCAATTAACACTTTCCTACCTTTCAAGGCAGCAGGCCTGGATGGTATTTTCCCAGGACTCCTGAAATGGAGTGGACCAATCATAGCGGACCACCTAGCCAAGTTGCTACAAGGCTGTCTCGCAAACCGCTACATACCCTTGAAATGGAGGGAAGTCAAAATAATATTCATCCCCAAACCAGGTAGAAGTGACTACACTCAGGCCAAATCTTTTAGGCCTATCAGCCTCACCTCGTTCCTGCTAAAAACACTTGAACGGCTAGGCGATAGGGTAATTAGAACCCAAGTACTAGCACTGAAACCTCTACACCCCCATCAACACGCTTACAGTGAGGGCAAATCAACAGAATCAGCACTCCACCATGTGGTGTCCCGCATCGGTGGAGCCCTGAAGTCAAAGCAAACAACCCTTGGTGCCTTCATTGACACAGAGGGTGCCTTTGACAAAACCAACTTTGACAGCATCAACAAAGCACTGCTCAAACACGACGTGCCCTCAACACTTATCGAATGGATAGATAACATGCTCAGACAGAGGGCCGTGCAACTCACAGTCAACACCACAACTCGGGGCATTGTGGGCAGAGGATGCCCACAAGGTGGGGTACTCTCTCCCCTACTATGGAACCTGGTGGTAAATGAGCTTATAACAGATCTGAACGCAAACAGCCTTTTTACTATAGGTTATGCGGACGACATCACGATCTTAATAACGGGACTATTCGAAAGTGCCATTTGCGACCGAATGAGACAGGCCTTCAAAATAATAGAAACCTGGTGCACTAAGCACGAACTTTCGGTCAACCCTCAGAAAACCGAACTAGTAATGTTCACAAACCGAAGAGCACCGGGCCCATACAAGCTCCCGAAACTCTTCGCAACCGAATTAACACTTAAGGAAGAAGTAAAATACCTAGGTGTAATTCTCGACAGCAAGCTGCTTTGGAACAGGCACCTGGACTACAAACTGAACAAGTTTTTTTTATACAGGAATCGCTTTCTACCAATGCAAAAGAATGATGGGAAGCAAATGGGGACTATCGCCAAAAATAGCACTGTGGCTATACACAGCGGTGATAAGGCCCATGCTAGCCTACGGGGCTTTGGTATGGTGGACCCGCACGGAACTGTCTACGGTGATTACCAAATTAAAGTCCTTCCAAAGGCTGGCCTGCTCATCAATCTGCGGATGCATGAAAATCACTCCAACTGCAGCTATGGAGGTAACTCTGAACCTAACGCCGCTTGACCTATACATCCAACAGGAAGCCACCATCACCGCCATTAGAATGTGGCACCTGGGACTCTGGGGAAACAACCACAATAGTCCCCACACCACAATTCTTGGGCGGGCGATGGAATACAAAACACTAATAGCTGCTCCCTGTGATAAAACCTTCAAAAAACACTTCTTCAACAAAAAATACCAGATAACAACGCAAGCCGAGGAAAAGGACTACTCTGGTATTAAGGAGATGCGCGTCTACACTGACGGCTCCAAAACAAAGAATGGTTCAGGAGCCGGCGTGCACTCCTTGGACCTAGGCTTGAATATCCACCTTCCACTAGGCGAACACAGCTCAATCTTCCAATGCGAGTGTGTCGCCATAACAACAGCAGCGACGGCAATAAGCGAAAAGCAGGTTAAGGGTTTTAACATAAAGCTCCTAACCGACAGCACAGCCGTCCTAAAAGCGCTAAACCACCAAACAACCAACAGCACACTAGTGGCAGAATGCCAAACTGCTTTGAACCAGCTATCCACCCATAATGTAGTAAAGCTACAGTGGATAAAAGGGCACAGTGGGTCCTACGGAAACGATGCTGCGGACGAACTCGCGAGGAGAGGCTCCGATATGACCACTGCTATCCCACTACCACTACTGCCGATCCCTTTTTCACAGATCCGTACCTGGATACGCCAGAGATCTGTGGAAATACATAACCAAAGATGGGTACAAACCATCGACTGCAGGCAATCAAAACAGGCTGTGCCGTCGATAAATAAACGGCTAACGAAACGTCTCCTAAGACTAGACAGAACAAGTCTAAGGACATATAGGGATAGGGATAGGATAGTCCCCTCTGCAGGGGGTGCTTCAGCGCCGAGGAAACGGCCGCCCACGTAATACTGGAATGCGAGGCAGTGGCCGCCCAACGATCCCAAATCCTCAGCACAGTGAGGTCGCTCCGCGAAGCCTGTGAAGCCCCCAGTAAGCTTCTGCGTTTCTGGGTGGAGCTAGGCTGGCTGCTCTAGCCAGCACTCTCTACGCACAATGGCCCAAAAGAGAGGCTAAGTGCGGACAAAAGAGTCCCCTATCCTATCCTATCCTATCCAGGTGTAGGTTTAGGGTGGCCACCTTGTGATGCATCAGCGCTCACCTCCACCGTCAGTCGTGTTCCCCCCTCTACCTATCCAAATTTGGTAAGATCCTATCAACGCCGTTTTAGATATTCGTTTGAGTAAAGAGCTTACTGAAGCTCTTGGCAATCCGAGGTCTTTAAATAAGTTATACAGGGATTTAGCTGGAATTCCCCTTGCTCCTACTTCCACGGCGTAGAGTTTAACCACATAGCCATTTTTGGTTAACTCGTTGGTCAGGTCAAAGTATTTGTTTATTTTTATAGCGTGGTCTTTAAGTATGTTAGTTTCCCACGGTACTGTGAGTTCTACTAGTACTGCACGCTTTTGCTGTTTTGAAAATAGGAATATATCGGGTCTGGATGACGAGGCACAAACATCCTCCGGTATTTTATAGTGTTTCTCATACGAATCTGCGAGTAATGTCCAATCAGCGGCTGCTATCAAAATTGAGTACGGCTTTTAATTTGTCTTTTTTGAGCAGCCTTCCTTTACAAACGCGACGTCATTTCTTTGGTTTGTGGTCAAACCCTTTTTCGCTCTAGCTACCGCCAAACTTACCGCCTCACGTACGATTTCTAATACCTTATCATGTCGGCGTGAGTAATGACCCCGGTCTAATAGCGTCCTACAACACACCAGTAGGTGCCTAGCAGTACCAATTGCTTCACCGCATGAGTTACATGTTTTATCTGTGGCTTTTCCCCCTTGACAAGATTGCTTTGGTCGGGGAGGGTCAACTGGAATGCATTGAGATAGAATTTAAGGAGAGCCGGTGACCAGTCGTATATTAAGGTACGCCATTTTAAGGCGATGGGAATACAAAATTCACCTAGTGTTAACCATTCGTTTTGTATTTCTAAGTTCATTGCGTGCACTTTGTAGGTATTATTTTCATCTACTTGAAGAAAAGATTTTGTTATGTCTTTGTCTGACTGCCTCCTAGTATTACCCAAACCTACCCTACCAGTCTGCGAGCCTATCATGATTTTTTTATGGAATTGGAGGCGCGACTCGAGCTCTTTAGTACTTTGGTCTTTTGGAAGAGCTTGCACGATTTTGATTTCGCTAGGACGTGCATTTTGGTTACTCTTAGATGTTTATAGAGTTCCGATGGTTTCTTGAACGTCATCCCAAAGTTATTTGAGGCTCTATATAATGTCGATGGGTCTGCCGACTGAGCTAGCCCCAGCCACGACTTCAATGTCTTCGTAACATTCGCATCTAGTTTTTTGAGGAGGCTCTGACTTATATCATAAACAACTGCCTACTTATATACGTAAAAATACACAAAATTATTCACTTGTGAAAGAAATACATTTATTAATTCTATTAATCAATTATTGACCACGAATTAGGTAGATACTTCGTAATAAAATTACGATGAAACTCTTACAAGTTTCATTTCTCTTCACTATTGAAGTAATTATTGATCAAAAAGGATTTTGGAATAGTTGGTTTAAAACATTAGAAATATTGAATGTATAAACGAATCCAGTTTCGTATTGTATTCAGATGTTTAGCTAAAAGTTTGAATTTCTCAATCATCAGAAGTTAGACCAAAAATGAACTTTTAGAGGAATTATATATATAAAAAATAAAGTTCGATATTTTGATTGGAGATTATGTTTTTCTTGATTCTGATATGTACTCAAAATACGCAGGAAATGTTCAATTTAGTAAATGTTGACCGTTAATTGGGCGTGTAGACGGACCAAAATGTTCATATCAGTCACTTACCCAACCTTACGATCGCATGTCTGCAAGGTGTAAATGTAAGTACAGGGTACAAGCGGCACTTATACGACGGCTTAATGGATTGCTATACCTTTTCCGAGCAAAGTATACTTCAATCTCTTTTAAAACGGATTTACCTACGGTTTAAGTATGATCAAAATGAGGTTAGATTTTGCCTTGAGTGGACATATGAGCCCTTTTGGTGCTTCATTGGTTAGTACCAAAAGGATTCATGGGAGCAGGGATATATACCCAAGCCTGGAGGAATCCAAGCTGTGAAGCAATCCGTCGGGATTTTGCGCACGAGAAAAATAAGAATGTTTATCGATCGAAAGTCATCGTTTATCTCATTATTTGGACATACAACAGATACGATGATCACTTATATGCAGACACATTCAATGATTTAGAAGGCAGGTTTTTGATGTAAAAATGACTTTGGTGTGTAAAAATTCTTCTACTTTAGATTAGGTCTATGTGATTGCAATCTGACCTTCCAAACCCAAGAGGGTTTCCTATACCGTAGCCTCATCCATCAATCAGCAGTTCAGCAGGCCCCGAAGGTTTTGTGAGGCCAAATTCGTGCATATAATTTTATCAATGAGAGATGTTAAATTGAATGAAGAAATAAATCAAATACAAATTGAATTTATTAGTGTACTGATTTCTTAATGACAAATTTAATTCGTAAACAAGTCATTTACATATTGATAAACCTTGATGCGTATTGCGCAGATTTGCGTGTCAAGTGGCGATAATGAATCTACGTGATACCTACAGTACATGGTAAAAGAGTATTCTTGCGTAACGTTAAGCTGCGTTTACACTTCCTTTATATTATACTCTAATCAGGAAACCAATGAAAGTTATGTAAAAATGTCTTTACAGGTATACTTGCCTATGATCGTGACGATATACCTATGCCCTTTTATATTCTGTTGATGAAATTAAAAAAACCTGTGGGGTCAACTCTTCTGCCCATATGAAACGAATAATCGTTAAGTAGATCATTTTTGTTATATGTATATGTAAATGAGAAATGAGAAATATCGCACTGCTCCTAAAAATATTAGCAGAAGCACTTCTCATTTGCTCGTTACATTTGCTTGATAGGTAAATCAGATGCAAATGGGAAGGTCTCTTAATAACCAAGTATATAGATTTATGTAATTGTGAGTTAGGTAAAACCATCATTCTTTTGGGAAGCTATATTAGGTAGTATTATAAAAATACTTTCTGTGGACACGTCTTAATTTTGGTGTGACAAATTAGAGTGGGTGCTAGGCCTGTTTCATCAGCTGACCTTGCTTTCCGTTAATTAGGCACGTCCACATCGCTGAGCACCGTGATGGATCGGTCACCTGCCCTTACAATGGCGTACACTACTAGAAGTGATAATACAGTTGTGTTGTTGTACTTTCGACTTTTTTTTTCATCATTATTCACAGGTTTATACGAAAGTTATACCAGCTACCAAGAGTTCTTAGAAGTTGGGTTGGATTGTAACGATGCACGATGGGTCGAGAAAGTGGATAGTAGAACTCTTCTGCAGTAACTTTTAAATCTGAAACCTCTTCAATCTCAGTTCCTTCATTTAGCTTGTAGAACGATTGTAAATTTCCAGAAAACTTCAAGGAAGTCTTGTATGACGGGATGGATGCGTCTGTACAAAACTATGCTCATTGATCATCATATTTGGATAAATGTTACCTACTAGATTTTTGGTTTTCTCCAGTGAGAATCATCTCTTATTTTCTTAAACGGAAACCT
Source organism: Eilema sororculum (assembly GCA_914829495.1). NCBI lineage: Eukaryota > Metazoa > Arthropoda > Insecta > Lepidoptera > Erebidae > Eilema > Eilema sororculum. The sequence continues at coordinate 13,308,009 of OU618548.1, forward strand.
ATGAGTATAACCGGCCTCTCTGCTTATGAGACGTGGACTATGAGAAAGTCTTCGATTCGGGATGCTTTAGATCGGTCATTCTTGAAGTCTATGGGAGAGGCCTACCTATGTTCAACAGTGGACTAATTGTGGCTGATATGATGAAACCTATGAGAATGCCGTAATGCGAAACTGCTCAGAACTGTGGAAAAAGTGTTCTCAATGTGTAACAATAAATTCCACCAAGTACCGGCAATCAGTATAAAACATATTTCCTTACCCTAAAACACAGATTTAACTCCTGTTTCCACTGCATTAGTTAATCCAGCTCTAAGATCGCAATTGTATGAAAAAAAAAACCAGCAGTTTCATGATGTTTGTCTAAAATGAATCAACTAATTCTTGCAACAGCCAAAACTAACAAACTTTGTTCTAAAAATGTTAGTTACTATAGCACATTCAAATTCTCTATAGCTTTGTCATTATCAGTGGCGCACGCTCACAAAAATCTCGCAACTGACCACAGACAGGTTGATTTCAATGGTTACATCTTATCTGCTCCGAAAGTACATGGCCCCGTCCGTCGTCGCACATCTAGGCCGCCTTAAAAATCATATTCGGTAACAGTACATACCAACATATTTTCAGTTTATGTAATATTTTATTGGGTGTAATTTACGAAGTCATTTTGGTCTGTCTGGTAATAAGCTACTGTTTGATACTTGTGTAATAAAATTGTGATCCTGCCTATAATCGGTACATTAATCTTCGTACATCCACAGGTACATCTTTGTCGTTATGTCAATGGCAGTATTTAAAAATATAATGATAACGTAAACGTAATATCTTCACAAAGTATGAATCAATTCAAGAACAGACTTGACAAACATTAATTGTGAACAGTTTAAGCTGGTGAAGAATAGCAGGAAATAGGCATTTTCAGTTGAATCAATTGCTGCCTGATTAAGAATAATAATAATATTGTGTCAAATATTGAAATTATGCAGATGTTAAGCATGCATCACGAAGGTCCACTTCGATAGTTACGTTGGATAAGAGAAGGTACTGTATCTAGTAAATATTGCTGTTATTGTTCAGGGATTTGCAAGTTTTTAATCTTGTAAAGAAAGCTGCAGTTATCCTTAGACTCGCCAGGGATAAGAACGGGCCGGTATTCTTTACGGTAAGGGTAGTAGAAGCCTAACTTATACCTGCTCTACTTTAAGAACGTATTCTTCTAAGATGTACGCGTACCTACATACCTATCTGTATTACTATGCTAAATTGAATAAGTAAGTTTTTATTTTGTTTAAAGAATATTAGAACCGTAGTTACTAATATTCCCTCTAACCCCTCCAGCTAATGATATACCTATTACCACTAACGCCTGAGTGTAGCGGACCCTAGGACTAGGAGATGGATGCATCGGGTGCAGCCAGCAGCCAGGCCCGGGATTAACGAAAAGATGACGATATAAATTGAATTACTATTATGTTCAAACTGAAATTGTAGGAATACCCTTTTTATAATTTAAGTATATGAAAATAAAATCAGTTGCTAGATGATGTGTTGAGCTCGATAACTTAAGGCCCTTCTAACTTGCAGGTATTACTTATATTCTGGAAGTACCGATAGTCATCTACAATTCCACTTTATATATTATATATAAACGGCTAGTTTAAAATTAAATAAACACAACGCCAAAATCTAGGCCAGCTATTAACGAAACAACAGTTGCCTGCTAATAATTGCTTTCTCCTTTGCATCACCAGCAATTTGCGTTCCAACAAAAATTGCTATACAAAAACGAGGTAATGATCAACCACAAAAGTGACTAGCTAAAGATATCGGTAGTTTTTCAATAAGCAATAAATAATGCAACGCAACGGTGGCACGCGCACGCGCGGCCGCTAACAAGGCGCCCGCGCACCCCGCGCTGCGCACTCGCCGTGCCATCGTTGTGCAACTGCCCCACCCTGCTCTGGCACTTCGAGGCGTAAGTTGCTAACGGTCTTAGAACAGGATCTTCATAGCGTTTTTGATTTTGATTAATTTTAATAGAAATTCAATTATGAGGTATGTTAAACTCACTGATTAAGTGAAATTAATCGCGTCAGTAATAACCACTAGTAATTAAACTATGGTTATATTTCTCTAAAGAAAATTGCATTAAATATAATAAATTTTAAAGCTATACTCGCAGATATTATTTAAAATTTAAAATTTAATAGAACATCTTAATATGCATGGTGAAATCCAACCCAAGTACACCATAAGTTTGTATTCTATATTTTTTTTACTTATTAAAACATGATTGGAGAATTCCACCGAAATGTTTACATGATACTTAAATCCGTTTTAATGGATGTAATTAGTTTTATCTTATTGAAATATGACCAGGTAATTGCAAAATAAAAAATAAACTTTTTATAAAAAAGATTGCATGAGGCTAATTACGTACCTATTTACATTTTTAAGCAATTAAAACAGTGTATTTCAATGATGAGTTATCGTTTCCCGAATGCATTTTCAATCTGATTTATTTAGCTGGGTCTAGATTAGCGCAACAGGGTACATAATTCATGTTTGTGTAACCTCACAAATATTACTCAAATTTCGAATTAAAATGTAAAACTTTGGACTATAAATTCACGCTCGCTTATAAATTGGGCCAGCCCCTTAGTGATACCGTTCTTGTCCGACTCCTGTGTCCACAGTCTACTATAGAATATATAAGTTATGGTCGTTGGCCACTTTCTGTATCTATTAGATCACTGAACCACGTATCTGTAGTGATCTGTGTAGCATAAAAACTAAAACTACACTTGAAATAGACTTTTGCTATCGACTGTCCTACATCCATTACGTCCTTCATTGGTTCGTGGTATGTTCTATTGTACTTAAGTTTAACATTCTCAATGATAGTCTAATACAGTAAGCTATAAAAGTCCATAGAGAAATGATAAACTACCTAATTATGTTTTGGAGTAGGATAAACGTAAGATTTATATATTTCGAGTTACCGTTGTTAGCTGGTTATGCAGTCAACGGAAATTGGTAGATGTTATAGAAAATTTTGGAAAAAAGAGTAAGTTTTTAAAACTCGCATGGTTGCATTCTTTTAGACTTAGTGTAAGTTAAAGATAGATGCTCGTAGACTAAAAACTCAATGTAATAATTTCTAAGTACACCAAATTGCCCTAAATCCCTTTGTCTATATCTTACTCCATCCCATGGTTGCCTGTAAGAGATTGCCTCAGCGCGATAAGGCCGCCAATTGTGTACCATATAAATTATACCTTTGATTTATTATCTATGTCCTTGGTGAACAATTAAGATTTTTTTTATTTATTTATTTTTTATATAATTATGTATGTATAGTAAGTTTGTATATATCACGGAGGACAGAATATGATTAATTTCCTTCTCCATGGTATATAATATTATACATATTGGTCCTAAACTGTATAGCCTATAATAGCAAACTTAAGTGGTTGTTTTTAGATATCTGATGAGATCTCGGTGTCAGACAGTTCATTCCACGTAGCACTGGCCTGTAGAGGCGTATAGATAGTAGGTAATACCACAGTCTAACGATTCATACTACATAGGTAGGTACTCTATAAGATAACTCGTTACACTGTGGTCATACTGTGACTGTAGACTCGTTTCTTCCGAGTCAGTATCATCATCATAATCATGGAGAGGTATTTTCCGGATTGCATCCGAGGCAAAGGAGAGCTCAGAGCTCAGGGCTTCGATTCTTCTAAAGCCAAATCACAGTCGTCCCACAGCGACGGCAAAAATCCACAATAAATAATAGATGATGTTGTTAAATCGATAGGTGATGTTGTTAAATCGAATACATAGGGAAAAAGAATCTTCTCGGGCGGGACTCGAACCCGCAGTCTTTCCCTTACAGGGGGAATGCCTGACCAACTCGGCTACCGAGACACGCCCGATATGATTCAAATTTCCCACCTTATACGTCTTTGAGGCGACGAGTCCCGCCCGAGAAGATTCTTTTTCCCTATGTATTCGATTTGTATAGTTAGCATACTTAATGCTATAAAAATTCCTTCAAATGATGTTGTTAAAGTTCAAAATTAAATGACTTTTTGTAGACTGAAGTGTAATGAAAAGTTTTTCACTTCATTTTGGACTTTTAGGCGTATAGAAATAAAGTCAATAATTTTATATCATTTTTTGCGCTGACTGTGGTTTAATTTTAGTAGAATCGAGGGCCTGGATCCTAGTCATTTTATTCAAGTCTCTATGACTAAAGGAATTGGTCGTTATGGTCACGTAAATAATTTTGTACAAATTTAATTAGTTGAAGGCACTTAAGAGATGCGGTAGACCAGAAGTCTACCTTACAGTCCTGAAGCTGCTGGTGTCCCTATTACGATTTGGATCTGAAGCGTGATAGTTACTATTCTCATATAAATTATGTATAAGTTGACTTGTAACAGCAAATCTTATTTTTCAAGTTTCGACTCTCAATGTAAATCTTTTGGTGTTCTACTTACACCATATATTGGGTATTCTTATTTCGTATTAGTGCATCTTTTATTTGATATTTTCAACAGTAAAAAATAATAAAATAACACAAAATAAATTCCGAAAGAGTTCGTTTTAAACAGTGTTATTTCAATAGGTCTTTAAACCGCACTTTATCAGCCTAGCAGATTATGTACGTGTCATTGAGCCAGTGTGATTAGATCAATAAATTCAATAGTTTCCCAATATGGCGGTCTAGATGGCGCTGGGCGGTTTCGTTTGTCGCAAATTAATGGCAATAAAGCATAATCATATCGTAAACGGTGTTCGTGAGGCTGCGCCCGCGCTGCCTCCGGGCGCCCTTTGATACAACATGGCGTTGGATTTTAATCGTGTTTTAATTTTTTGTGCCTATTTTTTATAATGGCACGTCTATATTTTTTGCCATAATGTCATTTGTTTGGAGACTAATCATACTTCTTTAGGCAGTATACTGTTGATAGCTTAGTGGTAGAGTGGGCCCTACGAATAACAGGTCCTAGGTTTAAATCCGGGTACTCGTACTCGGCAACTTAACATTCGAGTTATCTAAAAGTTTTAAATTCTCAGTAGTCACATTGGGGCTGGTAACTAAGTAGTAAACTGTAATAAGCTCGCCTTCAGTTATACCATATTATCCATTCACAGGTGATAGATAGAAATCAAAAATAGTTCACTTAGGACTCTTAAAGTTTTTGTATCCGTCCCGTGGTAATTTATGAAATAAATAAATAAAGAAATATTCCACAATATTCCTAAACTAGCTAACTTAACTAGCTTGTGTTATGGAATTTAGAATGCGGATAAACATACTTAGATACATTTTTTTTGTAAATACATACATTTTATACATAGGTACACCCAGACCAATGTAAATACCCATATTCATGCATACAAATATTTGCAATGAGAGGGAATCGAACCCGCACCTCCTGCGTAGCAGTCGCGTTCACTACTATCACGCCACGGAGGCTATCAAATAAATAATAGGTTTTTTTAATTGTTATTTCCACATTAATAATTACATAATAGTTTGTTCAATGCCCTCTGTTTTACAGCAAGGTTACTTACCTACTTACTTTAATATTAAGCCTACCAATGTGTTTACAATAATGTTTTGCGAATGTCACTACACAAGGATATATATGACATGACACAGACAGTTGGCACAAAACAAATAGTGTATGGTTAAGCAATAGTAGCCAGGTCCGTCTTAGGATGGGTGATCATTGTTAGCACAATGAGTCTCCCCAAGGAGAGCACGCTGAGTCGTCGGTTCGGTTAGCTCTAAAATCCAAAAACCTAGAAATTTGATATAGCCATCCAAAAATAGCCAGGTTGTGTGTTTGCAGAGGTCAGGTGACAGTCGCTTGCTGTGAACAGCCAATTTCACAAGGCAAGATCTTGCTGGCTATAAACGTTAGGTACTTTGTGACCCAATGTGGGCACTAGAAGAAACTCTAGTAAAGGGTAGTATGAAAATAAAAATGCAGTAGTAAAAGTTTTATTGTTATTTATTTCATTTTGAAAAGGTAATCGGTGACCTTTGAGCGACTAATAGGTATCAAAAGTACAAAACGATAAAGGTAATAATCTCTATTAATTACATCCTAACGATAAGTTAAATAGCATCTCTTATGCGATTCAAACAGAATTTGGTATGAGTATAAGCTCAAGTAGACATTCATTGAATACATAGGGTAACATCGACTCGGAAATTATTACGACAGCCCATAGACTTCGACTATATACCACATAGACACAGCTTTGCTAACGATATGCATGAAAAGCGGTGTCTATAGAGTTGTATATATTATAAGGTTGAGCCCCCCCCCTTAAACAAGTAGCACAATCGTCAGTAGAATAGATAATAAATGTATAGGAATTAGGTAGACGTATTTTGACGTTCAAGAAACACTATTGTCAATTCTATACAGTGACAAGTCTATGCTATTCTACAACAAATTGCTACTTGTCTATCGGGCAGGAAAAGGGAGGGAGAGGGAGATTATTTCAGTTGCGAAAAACTTATAAGCATTTGCGATAGTTTTTATAAAGAGCACTTCAATTTGACTTCACCTCTCCGTTGTTTACGATGTGAATTTGGAAATACTACTGCAGCAAATTTTTAAGTTCGGGACAGATTATTTAATTTCTAATAGGGGGTCGATTATAGGACCTTTTTAGGTGGCTTTAGGTAAACTTTGTACTTCATCACGAGTCTCTTTGCATAGGAAATAGGTTAGATATTTATGAAAAAAAAAAATTGTTTTTATTTATTTATTGATATCTATATATTCATTTTCATAGAACACTAGTTTATTGTACACGAGTTGTGATATATATCTTTTAAAGGATTACCTTGGGCTTTAAGATAAAATATATAAATAAAATCAGCATGACATTCGCAACATTTATAGAGATCTATCTATACTTACAGGAACGTTTAGATTAGTTCTTTGAGAGATTGGTTTCTTTATCAGATAAAGTATTTTCCATTGTTGTCCAGTAATAAATTAAATCACAGATTTGTATTTATATTAATTTAGTAATATATTCCAAATAAAAAGCTTCAATAAAGTTCTGTTGTAATTTCTAATATCTGTATAAGTTCTAATTAAAATCTCAATAAAAATATATAATTTGCGTAATATTTTGAAACTTAACAAACAGCGCTTTCAGAAAGCCGCAAGACCTAATGGTTCTGCGGTCAGCGCCCAAAACGACAATAATTTACGCAACAATCAGTATACATAGTTACATACAAATTTCGACAGATTACATAATTTTTAAAACAACTTTTCTAACATTTCGTAAAAAATATTTAATAATATCTTCAATAAGCAACAAGTTATATTTTTATTGGTAACCGGCGTTTCCTCTCAGACTAATAATACTAATTATTTTATATCAAATAAAGCGAAATTTACAAAAAAAGTATAAAGAAACTACTTACATCCATACAACATATCATATAGCGTAAATCTATAATAGCGAACACTCTCTGAACACTTAAAAATTATTGTCTATTTATGTCTTTTACGACGAGGAATACATACCTACGTACAAATATATTTTTCGTATAACTATCGGTAGAGAAAATTCGGTACGCGTTCTAGCTACATACATTATCCTAGCTTAGTATTTACATTAAGTACGCGAGATTCAATATCACTTTATTTATAATACATATTCTAATAGCCGACTTGGTGGCAATTTAAGTATCTATATTTATTTATTTTCACTCGTTTGCGCTAATTCAATGAGCATATAGCGGTAACAATTAAAGGGTATTTAGAACACTATTGACGTGTGACCAATTAATAAAATTGTACATAGGTTATTTTGCCTTTGAAATATCTGATGCTCAACAATAATAGTCATTTCCATGTTAAATGTATTCTGGGTTTAACAAATTGTTTTGAATATTACAAAATATAGTAAAAAAGAGCAACAGCTTGGCGCTTAACCATTAAAAATATTTGAACAAAGAATTCGCACATAAAAGTTTCTACAAAGTACACAAAAGTCATTTGGATGCATCGACCAGATTATTGTAACTGTGAATACGGTCTGCATGGTTCACTATCAGGTGTGGTCTGCGGCGCTTGCGGTGGCGGCCGTGGCGCGTCGTCCAGGCGCCACGCGGCCCATGAACGACCTAATCTCTTCGAAGTACGTTTCATCCGGAGACCTCCGACGACTGTCGTCTCCATTCTCCGCTTCATGTTTCTTTAGATGCCTATCGAGGTTTGTCTGCTGGCCGAAGCAGCGGTCGCAGTGACGACACCGGAATGGTCTCTCTTTATTATGAATGTTCCGTACATGCCGCTGCAAGTTTGACGATATAGAGAAAGAGCGCTCACAATATTTACAGCGATAAGGTTGTTCTCCTGTATGCGTTCTTAGATGCCGCGTCAGATTGGCGCTGCGAGGAAAAGCCTTTCCACAGTAGGAGCATGTATACCGGTCCCGTGCTCGAGGTGCCCCGGGGTTCTGAGGAACAGGGGGCGCTCGTGGGGCGCCAGGGCTGAGGAGGGTGGCTGCTGCAGCAGGTAGAAAAGGATATCGACCGAATGATGCTGGCAATGCGATTGGCAGTCGTTGACAGAATTGTAGTAGTGCTGGGTGAGCGGGATGGGCAGGATGCGTGGGATGTGGCGGCGGTGACGGCACGATCAAGTTGCAGTTTTCGTCTTCTAGTCGGTGCGGGCGTTTGTGAGTAACTCGGAGGTCAAGAGGTTCGTCGGCTCGCGGTGAGCTGAGTGGGCTGGGGTGACGTTCGTGCGGTGACACCGGTGGGGAGGCGAGGCGGCGCGGCGCCGCGTGCTTTTCGCGCATGGCGGCCACCACGCACGCGCTCATCGGGCTCGTGCGCCACCGACCTGAAACAACAAAAAAACAAAAGTTAAATCCATTCTAATGACTTGATCTTACAATCACGGTTCAAATAAGCCGCAAAACACACGTGGTTTTTGTATTTTACAAAACAGACAGCTTATTTGTTAACTTTGCCCCTTGCTTGGTGCTATCCTTCGCACACCGGTATGCTAAAACTTGGGTAAACGTTGCGAAATGACGCGACCAGTGGCGGCGGGGGTGGCCGGTTGATCGATGTCAGCTCCTACGCTCGCCTTCGACTCACGCCCACTTGCTTGCGACATCGGTAACTGGAGCACTTGCTACCGAAACCACCATGTTTTTTGTTGATTATTAAAACATCTGTATAAAGTCAATATATTGCGCTAAAAGAGTTGCCAATGAGATTATGTGCCTGACCAAGAAACTGAATTGACATCCACATTACAAGTTGGTTGACGTATTCAATAAATTGTAAGATACTTGTCATATTTTCTTTAACAAATAGGTAGTTCTCACCTCAAGCTATTGTACAAAAGTGAAATTAAAGACACGAATTTATTTGAAAGACAAACAGTATAAAAGTCCTTTACTTTCGCTATTTCTTGCTTCTACCCACGTTTTATCATAACAGATAGTGTTATAACAAAAATTATATTCGCGCCGATAATCGTGCAACAATAAATTGGACAACTTCATTGTGAAGATTGATCGGCGCACGCCATCACCCACGTACCGTCACGTGCATTGTTGGCATGCGCCCGCGCCGGTCGATGGTGTAGTGCAGACGCAACGATTTTAGGTATATGTATACAATATATATTTACAAACTACATGATAGTGTCATTACAACTTAATCATTGCGATCTATCATGGTTGTTGTTTTAATGCTTCATAATTATTTCGAAAGCTTTTTCTTATCTTTTCATGCACGATACGATGACTGATATGACTGGTACAACAAAGCTTTAAGCTTTATAGGTCGAAATTTATGGAACATCAGCATTAGTTAGAAGATAGATGTGATTATTATCTTTGTCAATGCGAACGCCTATATCCGTCATATTAGAAGTGAGGATCATAGTTATACCAATATAATTGTATACCTTCTCTTCAACAAAAACAATAATAGGATAAATATTCTAATAGTGTTGCTACAAATTTGTTCAGTCACGCCTACAGACGACATACCTACACTAATTTGTACCAAAAGGAGCTGACATAAATCCTTTGAACAACGGCCGGCTATCGACGTCCAGACTCCTTATTAGGCGCGTTCGTGAGCCCTCTGCACCACGCTTATGATTTGTAGCAACACTGGTAGACGGGCCATTTTAATACGAGAATTGGTAGAATGTCCTATTGTGACTAGTTTTAATCGAACATCCATAGTTTATAGGTTTGAGTTAAAAAAAACCACGTTATGTTCAAAGATACATAACACAATGACAAAGACACATACCTACATAACATATTCTTCGTCCTAGTATATTCAGCTTGCTTCAAAGTCTTCACTTAGGTACCCGGGGTCTGATTTCTTAACATAGCTTATAGGAGTATTAGCTTTTACGGAATCGACCGTCACCTGACCCCTCCACCCCCAGAAAAACAGTGCGCCAGGCTGCTTGATATAGGTATTAAGTACAATATAGATACTTTTTTCCTCGTTTTAAAATTGCAAAATGCTTCAATAAGAATGTTCCCAGTTTTATAGAAGCTGCAGCTTAGCGAAAGTGAATTATGAATAAGTAATAAATAAATAAGGGTTCTAGTTCCGTAAAGCTGGTCTAGTAAATGTGTATAGCCATTGACGGCAATAGATATCGTTTTGGAAATGTCCAGTACAGCCCGAAGACAGAAATTATAGACCACTTCAGAGTTAAGCCTACAAACTTTCTTCAAAGCGCGATAACCTATAGTACATACTCTTCTATAGGATATTACATAACTACGAGTATCTGCTTGTGAAAATTGCGCCCGAGAGCCTACAATTAGAAATTAATTCATTCTCAAGGTTGTGTCGCTTGCTGTTTTTATTATGAACGCATATTTTACGATAGTAAAGTGTTGTAATGGTATGTTCAGTTCCAGTTTTTTAGACTACTAAGGTAGCAAACGAGTGCATTACCCATCCGAGGACAAACACGGTAGACCTAACCCACATATATCGCTTCCCGCGTAGCTCCAAGTAAAATGTCAATGTTGTTCAAACAGCTGTAGTTCATACAGAATAATGGATACTTAAATGATTCCTGGGTCATCATCCTCCAAGCGTTTTTAGTCTAACTGTTCGAACTGCGACCTTTTTCGTGAAGTGACTACCATTTGACTGCTTTATCCCACTGAAGATACCGAAGTTATATAGTTAGACAAGGTTATTGGACTTTTTAAGCTGCAACTGCCACCAATATTCATATAACAACCTGGGCTAACAGCTAGAGTATTCTCCGAGGCACGCAGCGGTCTTAAAGTGCTAAAAACGGACACCAATCCTAAGACTGACCTAGCTAGTATTACTTAACCTTGCAATACACAATTTGCTCTGTTACCACGAGTCTAAATTCCTATGTTAGATTAGTTCGCGCATCTTCAGAACAGTCACGATCTCTAATTACTTAGTAATTAACGATGTTTGGCGGTGGCGTGACGCGCGTGGCCCCGCCCCCTCACTCGTTATGTATGTTAATGTAAATAGCGTGGCCAATGAGAGCCATCACGGCGCGCCGCCTTGTGATATATTAGCATTTGAATCGCTTATTCGTTCGGCGTCGAACGCACTCCACTTATTTTGTACTATTCCATGCGTTTAGTCTTCCCACTTGTTTCGTATTCTGTTATGCAAAATTACCGCGTTTCGTTTACAATGCGCTATGTGTTTAGAATTACTGTCGTCGGATACAATAAACTATCGTAAAGATAAATTGCTTTTGTCAACAGTAATAAAGATACTGAATATGGTATGTAATCTTGTGTTCGTCGCTTGTATGCCTATGTAAATATTGAGAAAGGTGGTCACGAATGTTTCGGGACAAATTCATTTAGTAAATTAATTAACTATCCTTAAATAATAAGTAAGGTTCATTTAAGAGAATAATATTGGATTATAAGTGTTACTCAAACTGTATTTTGCCTAGGTATTAATATATTGAAGTATGTTTATTTAATTATTTAGAACCCATAAAACAAGCTTATACAACTGTACTTACTTTGGGTCGATATAGCACTGTAAATTGGGTCTTAGAATGTACAATATGTCTAAGGCTTGATGGCACTGGCAAACCTAAACGCGTTTAATCATTTTTAACCCCAACACATTTTACATAATTCATTTAATTAAGTAAGACGTGAAAACTCGGAAGCAAGCCAACAATAATTACACTAAAAAATAAATAATACTAGATCTAATAGATACTTATTTGCTTCCACAATCAACATTTAAATGAAACAATGAAATTGATGTAACTAACGGGCATTTAAATTAATTTATTAATGTAATTTATTACGCACAATTAGGCATAATCGAAGAGGCGTGCGATATCATCAATCAGGGCTATTAAAATTGTGTGTGCACGCGTATGTACAGGCACATTCAATAATGTTTACAATATGAGCAGCCAATCGCCGTAGACGCGCATGATCGCCAGTGCGGAACATATTACCATGTAGCGCTCATTTGTCGCGGATCGTTACCTTTCTATACATAGCTTTACTCTCATATACTTTAGGTTACGTACAGTCGACAAAGTCAATAAAGACCTTTATATACAATTAGCTTTTGCCCGCGGCTTCGCCCGCGTGGATAAAGGTTATTGCGACCAAACATAGCCTATATGCTTTCTCATGGTCTAATCTACCCCTATACCAAATTTCATCAAAATCGGTTCAGTGGTTTAGTGTAACATACAGACAGACAGACAGACAGACAGAGTTACTTTCGCATTTATTATATTAGTATGGATTTTATATGAAAAAGTGCGACCTTATCTCTTTTATTAACTGTATAATGAATTCAGGATCCCAGATCATATTAAACGTAGCCAATATTGTTCTAAGACCTTGCAAGAATTCATGTTAATGCATTTCTCTCTTGCACTAATTGAAGACATACTATCAGTAAATTTAATACAAGGTGTTACTAACAATAAGAAATATACGTGACTGATTATATCGAAACGTCTAATTGCCTGTTTAACTGAGCAATTCTCTATAAAAAGATTCGTAGTATCTACTAAGAATTTCAATAACATATTTTCGAAAAAAAGCGTGAGCCAAATAACAATGGGTCTATTTAGAGTAGAGATTGCACCATACAGCTAGTGCTACCGCGTATCGATAAATTGATTAATAAAAACTAAATGACTTCTATGGGTCGCAATGCTGCGTAGTAACGAGTCAGTTCCACGAAACATCGCGATGAAATAGTTAATAAATCGTAGTCAGCATCTTGTAAAAAGATGAAAATATATGTGCAAATACAACAGTTGAAGAAGCTATTTGTTAATACTCGTCAATTCATTCGTATTGACTCAGTCGCAGCATAAAAATATGATTTTATTTATTTTATTGCACACATAAATGGCTTTTTTTATCGTGCGAAAAATCCCCATGGAGCCGGTGGAGGCGGTTATGTCGGACTCGAACCGACCAAAACGCACGCCGTCTTGGGTCCTTGGTTGCCGGAGGTGAGATTGCCGAAAGCATATCTCTCGCACCCCTGTAGACCCAGGACCATCTCTTTCGAGATGGTCCCCTTCGGGCACATAAATGGCTAAGCAATGAAATTATAGGTAAAAATGAAACTATACAATGAAATGATAGCTGAGCTTTCTTCTAGCAAATTGGGTTATGCATACGAATTATTCGCTAGAAGTTAATTAAGCTACTGTGGATAAAAATATTGGCAATAGTCACATTCATGTACCTAATATTAAGAGCAAAACTCATAAGTCATGAAGTTATAGTTGACATTCCGTATCGTGTTCTCATACGATCGCGGCCATAGCAGATTCACACGCACCACACGTTTTTTAGACGCAATCGTACCGACAAGCATGATCTATGATTTATTTCACATCACTATTTTAGGAAACGCGTCGTGCCGATCACCTTATGTCTAGATATGATATTACTCACTGACATATGAAATAGAATCATATAAAGCACTAAAAGGGCCGTGTGTAGATGGTTCGATTATATCCGCGGACGTATCATGTCTCGTTGCGTTCGATATCGTTGCAAAACCATAGCAGAAGTATTAAATGCTCCTTTTGAGCGCACATTACTTACACTGTATTAGGTCATGTTATTTAAAGCTTCTTCATTGAATATGATCGTTTAGATGACGACTAGTTTTCCCTGTGCGAATTTATTTCACATTAACGTGGTTTAACTGGACGCAGTCGTCGATATTCCATTTATTAAGATCGTGATGGAACGCAGTCGTAACTTGTTAATATATAGGTGTCTTACTTTAGCGTAGTCGGTGTTAGCGTGTACTTTATTGACAAAGGACATTATTTGACCCATTGCAGGCTGCGCGTGTCAAAATATATGTACTACTAGACAATCTATTTAAACTAAGAAATTTGTGTCTCTTTTCCTGAGTGAAGTGGGAATGAATTTTGAATTTTGACTATGAAACGGGACGCAGACTATGAGTTGATTAATTATGATACTTAACTGTATAGTCATAACGCACTTTTTTTGTAATTTCATCTTTGTGATAGTGGTATTGGTATGGCATAGTCTTCTGCGATAGATTTTTTTTTCTTCCAGGCAGCCAATCTTGTAGTATATTTACATAGAAGTCATTGATTGATGGTTATATTGAAAGAATTCTTAGCGTTAGCATATTGAAGACGCAATGGGTTAAAACAAAGCCTTTACATAAAAATCTCATATGAATGTTGCAACTCAAAAATTAAGTATTCCAGACACACGCCGATGCTCGAGTTGCCAGGCGCAATAACTACCTAATCCATTAATGAATAATGTTTATAGACCAATCAAGTCGGAATTCAGTGTATTTTAGAGCAAGCATTTAATACACCTTGCGGGCCAATTCTGGCCAATGGCGAATTGATTTGCCACGCATGCGCGCTTACGACGATAATGTTGTTTATAAAAGTTGCGATTGCATGTGGGAACCGGGGCGATGACGGCGACGTGCGCCGTGAGAACCGCCGGAAATCAGGACTTTTTTTATCACTGTACCTACTAGTTCAGTGGAGTTTAGCTATATAAGTACTGCCCTGTAGACCAGTGGTAATATGTTTGAAGAATAAAATGGATTGATCAATGTATGGGTTTGACATACTTCGACAACTGTCATAATAGGTATATATGTCAAAAAAAAAAGAAAAAAAAACGAAGGGCTGTTTGTATAAATATAACAGGAACATAGAATGGTTATAACCAGTATTCACCAGTGGGTTTTGTCCCTATAAATACACACGAGAGATTTACTAAAAACTAAATGACAAAAAACGAACCGGACAGGTCATTAGGACGCGACAGTTGAAACTAAAAATCATCTACTATGCGTCATATAGTCGAGCTAGTTGGTACAAGTAAAAACTAAACAGTTGCAAAATACTTTTGACCTCGGGACAGCTCGACACATATCCGCAGGCTGGCATCGAGATTTATGGGGCTACCGGCAGTGAATCATGTACGCTACTGGGTGCTGTGGGGTCCCACCAAGATCTTCGGGACCCAAGCCAACCTCACCTGCAAGCCGGTGCACCTGCTGAAAAACGGACGAGGCTCTGGCGCTGGCTTTCCCTTCAGGGTTGGGGGGTCAGACGGCAGTCGCTCCCGGAAAGGCCAAAACTTAGCCAAATCAAGAAATGATAGGCAACGTAAGGGATCGCGCGAGGGATAGGGCGCCGCCGCAAAACGGCGCGCAGGAGTGTCGCCCGCCTCTTGTGACAAGTGGACGAGGGCTACCGTGCCTGAGCCGGGCACGGCTAAAGAAGATAGGCCAAAATCGCGATCCCCGTAAACTCCGCTTCGCAACGTGGAACATCGGCACGTTAACTGGTCGCGCGAGGGAGTTGGCCGCCGTACTCTCCAGGCGGAGGGTGGCCGTGGCGTTCCTGCAGGAGACTCGGTGGGAGGGCAGTAGCTCCAAGCTCATTGGGGACGTCTACCAGCTGATGTACACAGGTGCTCCTAATGGGCAGGCCGGGGTGGGCGTGGTGCTCTCCCGGGAGCTTCAGGATGACGTCTTGGAGGTGAAACGCCATAGCGCCCGACTTATGGTTGTGAGGGTGCTTGTCGATGGGATTGTAACCCACCTGATAAGTGCCTACGCTCCACAGTCTGGGTGTGGCGAAGCCGAAAAGATCTCGTTCTGGAACCAACTCGGGGGAGTGCTCCGTGACATTCCGCTGTCGCAGGAGATTGTTCTGGGTGGTGACCTGAACGGTCATGTGGGTGGTGGATGTGAGGAGTTTGGGCGTGTCCACGGTGGTTATGGATACGGTAGCCGTAACCCAGAGGGTGAGCATATCCTCAGAACGTGTGCGGCTGCTGATCTTGCCATCGTGAACACGTACTTCAAAAAGAAGCCCGAACATCTTATCACCTACAAGAGTGGGGGGCGCGCTACCCAGATCGATTTCCTGCTCACTAGGAGGCACATCATCAGTAGGGTAGCCAACTGCAAGGTTATACCCGGGGAGAGTCTCACTGCGCAACACCGTCTCCTTGTCATGGACCTCCGCGTAAAACCCAAAGGCAAACGAGTTGAGCGCGGCCAACGCAGAATCAAGTGGTGGCTGCTTGATGAAGCCAAGTCCCAGAGTTTCGTCTCAGCTATCAGTGATAAGTGCACTAATGCTGTAGACGAACCAGTGCAAGATTGCTGGGACAAGATTCAGGCAGCTATCCTCGAGGCGGGGAAGGCAGTGCTCGGCACGTCTAAGGGTGGACGCAAGTGTGACAAGGACACCTGGTGGTGGAACGACACAGTCCAGAAGGAGATCAGGGTGAAGAAAGCCCTCTTTAAAAAGTGGCAAGCGTCCAAATCTCCCGAAGACCACGACGAGTACAAACAGGCTAAACGCGCCACTAGGAGAGCCGTAGCCAGGGCCAGACGAGACCACTTGCAACCGCTATACAACAAGTTGGAATCGTCTGAGGGGCAAAAGCTCATCTACAAGTTGGCGCGCTCCAGGGCCAAAGCGGTGCAGGCTATAACCAAGTGCCGCTGCATCAAAGACCCTGGAGGAAACCTGTTGTACGAGGAAGTCGCGGTGAAGGAGAGATGGCGCTCATACTTCCACGATCTGCTGAATAAGCAGCATAAAGAGGTGCAGCCACCAGATCTCCCTCCAAATCAAGGACTAGTGCCACCGATAACGCCTGCTGAAGTTCAGACTGCCATTCGTCGCATGAAGAACCGGAAAGCTGTCGGACCCGACGAAGTCCCCATCGAGGCTTGGAAGGCAATGGGTGCCCGTGGTGTGGGCATCCTCACTAATCTTTATAACCGTATCCTCCTCACCGGTAAAATCCCAAACCAGTGGAGGCTGAGTGTTATTACGCCAGTCTTCAAGGGCAAGGGATCGGTGCAAGAGTGTGGTAGTTACCGAGGTATAAAGATAATGTCCCACACCATGAAGCTTTACGAGCGGATAATCGATTCCCGGATCCGACAGGAGAGTACCCTCTCGGAGTGCCAGTATGGATTCCGCCCCGGACACGGGACTATGGATCCGTCGTTCGCCCTAAGGATAGTCGCGGAGAGATACAGGGCGAGGAACACGCCCCTGTACTGTCTATTCCTAGACATGCAGAAGTCCTTCGACTGTGTGCCTCGCGCGATGATCTGGTGGGCACTGCGGTCCAAAGGAGTCCCAGAGGCTTACATCGACACCATCCGAGACATGTACCAAGATGCCGGTTCCGTGGTTCGGACCGCTGTTGGCGACACGAAAACCTTCCCCATCACCGTCGGGGTACACCAAGGATCCGTACTTAGTCCCTACCTGTTCAGCTTGGTGTTAGACGTTTTGTCGGACAGTATCAGAGACTCACATGAGCAGCCTCCATGGTTGCTTATGTATGCTGATGACATTGCGCTGATGGACGCAGACAGGAACAGATTGGTGCGACGTGTGAAAGTGTGGAAGGAGGCGCTTGAGAACGGCGGTCTGAAGCTAAATGTGGCGAAGACAGAGTACTTGGCGTTAAACTCAACAGATCCCACACCCGTTCGCATAGGCGAGAATTTGGTCGAGCGCACGGATCAGGTTAAGTACCTGGGATCTGTACTTCACGTTACTGGTGACATCGACCACGACGTCAAGGCACGTATTGCCGCCGCGTGGGCTAAGTGGCGGGAAATGACTGGCGTCACTTGCGACACTAAAATGCCAGTCAGGCTGAAGGGGCAGGTCTATAAAACAATCATTAGACCTGTCCTCTTACACGGCTGTGAGGCGTGGCCGCTGTTGGAGCGACACAAGCAGATGCTGCGTGTCACGGAGATGAAAATGCTGCGGTGGATGTGTGGAGTCACGCGTAAAGATCGCGTGAGGAACTCGCGCATCCGCGGCAGCCTTCATGTCCGTGACATCGCAGATAAAATGCAAGAGAGCCGCCTCCGCTGATGCGGCCACGTCTTGCGGAAACCGCCCAGCTACGTGGGTAACAAATGCCTGGCAATGGCACCCCCACCCGGTCCAGGTAGAAGGGGTAGGCCCAAGAAGTGCTGGCTTGGCGTCGTGGAGGGTGACATGCGTGAGAACGGTCTCACTACCATGGACGCCCAGGATCGTGCGAAGTGGAGGAGGAAGAGCCGGAAGGCGGACCCTGAGCTCCGAGGGCACCGTGGCCTCGGATGCAATCAGGACTAACGTTTCTATGTGGATGATGATGAGAAAACGTAGACTCGACATTGAGGTACTAGAAGCGAGATAAGGTTTTTGGCTCGACATAACGGGACTCGACATAAAGGGAACCATTCTTTACCACTAAGCTACCGAGGCTATAGGTATATTGATGTGAGTAGGTACAACATGTACCTAATAAATTAATCACAAACCGAAATTCCTAAGTGCCCGCTTGGCGACAATTGGCGCACCCCCTATTACGTGGGAGTGGGACCAAAAATCATAGTTGGTGAAATGTGGGTTTTGGTACACCTCTGTCTACCCCTTCAGAGATTTACAGGCGTGAGTATATGTATGTATGTATGTATGTAGAAATTAAGAGTATGTGTTGTAATTGATATACATCGTTTGCGAAGTGGCTATATTTAATTAAACATATCTCGTAAATCGTATGCGGCGCACGCGCCACATTGCGACATTACTTTTCGCGTTAAAGAGCGCTAGGTAGTTTCACAATGACGCTGGCAGTTGAACATTAAAACTGGTTCATTTCACCGTCTCCTCTGTTATTTAAGTGTCACGGAGATGAAAATGCTGCGGTGGATGTGTGGAGTCACGCGTAAAGATCGCGTGAGGAACTCGCGCATCCGCGGCAGCCTTCATGTCCGTGACATCGCAGATAAAATGCAAGAGAGCCGCCTCCGCTGATGCGGCCACGTCTTGCGGAAACCGCCCAGCTACGTGGGTAACAAATGCCTGGCAATGGCACCCCCACCCGGTCCAGGTAGAAGGGGTAGGCCCAAGAAGTGCTGGCTTGGCGTCGTGGAGGGTGACATGCGTGAGAACGGTCTCACTACCATGGACGCCCAGGATCGTGCGAAGTGGAGGAGGAAGAGCCGGAAGGCGGACCCTGAGCTCCGAGGGCACCGTGGCCTCGGATGCAATCAGGACTAACGTTTCTATGTGGATGATGATGAGAAAACGTAGACTCGACATTGAGGTACTAGAAGCGAGATAAGGTTTTTGGCTCGACATAACGGGACTCGACATAAAGGGAACCATTCTTTACCACTAAGCTACCGAGGCTATAGGTATATTGATGTGAGTAGGTACAACATGTACCTAATAAATTAATCACAAACCGAAATTCCTAAGTGCCCGCTTGGCGACAATTGGCGCACCCCCTATTACGTGGGAGTGGGACCAAAAATCATAGTTGGTGAAATGTGGGTTTTGGTACACCTCTGTCTACCCCTTCAGAGATTTACAGGCGTGAGTATATGTATGTATGTATGTATGTAGAAATTAAGAGTATGTGTTGTAATTGATATACATCGTTTGCGAAGTGGCTATATTTAATTAAACATATCTCGTAAATCGTATGCGGCGCACGCGCCACATTGCGACATTACTTTTCGCGTTAAAGAGCGCTAGGTAGTTTCACAATGACGCTGGCAGTTGAACATTAAAACTGGTTCATTTCACCGTCTCCTCTGTTATTTAAGTATCTTTCTTTTATATAATTGAGGTTTCAAACAAGTATATGGTTGTATTCAGACTTTCTACTATAGCCTAGGGTTTTGCGGGTATGATTGAAATCTGACCCCAACCCCAACAGAAAGTCAGCACCAGACCTTCATCCTTTGAATAGTAGGCGTACCAGGCTCCCATACAGGTACTTTAGGATTTAGCGGACTTAGTTGAGTCTAATAAATTAGTTAAAACATAATGTTTTAGTAGATATTTGTATTAAAAAATTAACCTAAAAGATATTGATATTGCTATGCGACTTGGCTCAACAATTGGCTTATAACCTTCCAAACAGTCAGTTGTGAAACATAACAGAGCAGCATAATGTTCACCCATTACGTATTCAGCGTATAATCTCAACGAAATTCTATAGAGAGACGCGCGCGGATAACAAAACTCGCCTGTCTTATAATTTATAGTTCGCCATTAGATCGTACTTTGTATACTGGCTGCATTTCATTTGCATTGGAGATTCGGATTTGCGGTGACATGTCCAGTATTAAAATGATGTATCGTGGTTTGATTGCGGCCGACGGGACGCGGCTGTGCGGACTCCGGCGGATGGGACGCGGTGGGGACGGACGCGGACGCAAGCAGGGACTGTGAGGAATGCGCGCAACTCTAGCTATAACGTCTAGACTTGCTTGCTTTAACTCTTGTTTGACGTTAACGATGGATATTTACGTTTATGACAAGTATCAAATGATTATTTCGTGTCAGTTGAGCTAACCGAATGTTGAATCTCGCAAATAACGTTAATGCGGTCTAATCTATTTCACTTAATGCCATATTCCGTATTAAATAAATAGTGTAAAGTATATAGCACCATTTAGGCGGAAATTTAGGATAGCTTATATGGGCTTCAGAAGATGGATAAATTGACTTGTATAGTTAACATTTTTAGGTTAAAAAGGTTCTTATAGGTTTGAAATATTTAGTCGAATGCAGATAAACAAATTCATGATTGTATACACCGAGAGAGAATCGGATCCGCTGCCAAACAAGTAGCGGATTCGCTTATCACAAACGTCATAAAATCAATCTATACACGCAGATCACACACTTCTGCCTACTCCTTCACAGGAAGAATCATGTGATTATGATGAAAATAATAATTCATTTACAATCAAACATTTATTCTAAAGTTAGTTCTAAGTTATTGTAGTCAATTAAATGTAATGAAATCAGTGAGCCCATAAATCTAGCAAGTTAAAAATCAACTTTTTATGGCTATTAATTTATTCAAGTGAATTAAAAGAGAATATAATATTAACTGCTGAAATTATTACTGCTACAGGACTTTAATTGGACTTGAGTTATGACTATTAAGACCATGGACACACCTTACCAATCTAGAATATGTTCGCAGACTGGACTAAGCTTCGCAATTCTTGAATTCTTTGACGAAAGAGTAAACCAAGAGACCCGTGAAACCTATAAACCAATCAGAAGTGGGCCCCAGGCTCTAAAATGCGGACTTTTGACGCAATCGGGAAATCGCTTTGAGGCTAGTCATGTCATAAGTAAACTAGAGATGAATACTATAGACGGAATACTGCTATAGTACTTAAAGAATGTGTAGTGTGTGACTATGTGCGTCCATGATGTTCAAATAAATTTGAGTGAAAAATGTCTGAATCCAGAACGAAACCTACCGTGACCTTTCTGGGCAGAATAATCTGACCGAATGAGCTGTTTGGATCTGTCCTAGATAGCCAATATTCTCGTCTAAATAATGTCTTAGAACGACACAGTTTGACTGTCTCGGATAAATCCAGGTAACTTTACTCAGCAGAGTGTTCTCCTTAGAAAGAGACTAGTCACGGGTTCAAGTCCATTCCAGGATATAGTTAATATATTTATTTATTCTAATCCACTAATTAATAAGGTACAGTATTATATCTAAATGTACAATATATACATAAATAAGAAAAAGAAAAACAGGGGTGGAGAATCAGGATATAGTTTGTTCTTCTTCTTCTCGTGTCAATGGCAGCACTTTAAGATGTCTAGATGCGGCCAGCCCAAAACTCAGTTACGTTGATCGCATCCTCCGTCGCCTCATTCACATCGGCAATAGTACACGTATAGGGGGACAGCGGGCATGATAGATGGTATGTTGAAAATAATTGTATGTTGAAATTATACGAATATACTGTGCAGCATAATAAGTATACTTCTTAATTTCACTTAAAATATTATTAGGATATTCAATGTTACTCTATGTCATCCTTAAAGTCCAAAGTTGTTTTGGAAGCATACTTAAAATACAGGGTTAGTCGCAATTGGTTACAAGATCGCATTAGTTTCGCTATCATGACAAGCCAAAGCGTCTGATGACGTGATTACGTTTCCACTCAGAACATTTAGAAATTTAGTGCAAACTGATCACGTTTTGTGTATTAACATAATTTTACGCGTAGTAAATCAGATACACTACGCCAATAAACTTGACATCCGCCTCTAGCAAATTGTTAATATTTTTGATGGTATTATGACGTCATAATAGGCAATGTACAGGTGCGTTTCTAATAAAACGATAATTTTTGTGGTACGTGAACTGTACCACAAAAAAACAAGTAGTAATACTGTTCCTTTTAAATGATAACCAGCATAATTATGTTGTTTTATTTATTAGTGGTTTTGTTATTTTCGTTATTTTACGTTATCTCATTTCGACTATACAATCTCAGTGTTTACTGTTTTGTATCAATCAATCCATCATCGTTGTCCATTGCTGGATATAGTGTACGCCATTGCTCCCGATCCTCCGCCTTACTAGAAAATAATACAAACAGAGACTAAGTAAAATTCCTTAGTATCATTTAAATATCTAAGATTCTGATGTAATATCGTCAAGTTGTACTGTAATCAATACTCCGGTTCTAGGATACAACGCATACCAGTGCTAAAATATTGGTAACTCGTAAAATCTTTGTCGCGATTTAAACCAAACGACTTTCATATATACGACCTACGAATTAAATGTAAAAATTCTGGTTTGTGATTCATAAAATGTGACAACAGCAATTGGTTAATTAAAAAGTTATTTACGGGATCGTCAACTCAAGGCATAAACAAAACAAAATCGATGCGATTTTTCTCTATGATCGATTAATATTAACGAATCTCTTAATTTGTTTTAATAGAAGAAAGAAAACTAAACCGACTTAAATATGTAGAATAAAACACGCAAACAACCAAGTTACGATTGGTCAATCTGAACGAGGTGACGATTCCACAGGGGCAGTAAAAATTCTCACCAGATCAAACATGGTAGCGCCGCCGCTTTGTCACGCCTATCGCTATAAGGAAATAAAAACATTAATCGAACTCCCACAGTTGCTGTTTATTAAGTAAACCTTGGTAGTTAAATTAGATGGATAGACATAAAATCAAGTAATCACTACGAGATTTATGAGTTTAAAACTGATCTAAAGGCATTTCAGATAAAAATTACCTTTTTTACCGTCTTCCTGTCCATACCTCTCCTGCTTCCCTCATAATATGCAAGTAAAACAATGCCTGAATGACACCACAGTAAAAATTGAAAACTGTGACCGGTATTTTTTAGTTTCAATGAAATACTCAAAACAAAATTCTTACTAAAATTGCAAAAATGTTTACCGTCTCTGTTACAGAACAGTCGTATTTGTCGTCCAATGTAAATCTCGCTTCGCCAACGCGTTCTTGCCTCGTAGGTGGTCACGCCTTTATCGTGGTACAATACAACTAGAGGGCCCGTTGCACTTTATTAGACTTCCTCTAAGTAAATATCGAGCTGAGGCCAGCCGCTTGATATTTTCGTACCAAACATCTGGTTACAATGAGAAAATGTACCTACACCTAGCTTAGATAGAATGCACTTAGGAGAATGTGTTATACCAAAAAAATCATTAAATTTTCTTTCTATTTTCTTGAAATTTAACAGCCTCATTTCACACCAGATACGTAGTATATTATATTAATTTCTTTTATAATTATTTCCAATATTTACCTTAACTACTATGCCCGAATCATGGACGTAGATCACATCCAATACTAAGTACAGTGATGATTCTGGTGTCAAGTTACAGAATTCTAAAAAGATAGATGATAATTGTTTATTACACACTAATAGATTTACAACATAATTGGGACCGAAAAATATAATGGGGGCTAGTACACCTCTGCCTACCCCTTCGGGGACAGACGTGATAATATTATAAATGTCCGAATACTGGTATTGTCCGAAACGTATACTACACATCGCAACAAAACGTATTCAGTTGCATTCAAAATTAGTAACAAATAGAGCGGTAGCCTAGTGGTATGGGTAATGGACTGCTGAGACGAGGTCTCGGGTTCGATCCCAGGTTTACCATGGCACACACCAATGACTTTTCGATGCTTTTCGAACTTATGTGTGTATTTATCGCAGGTTTATAAGTGCCCGGTTAATGGCAATAGGGTTGCCACCTATTACATTGGGACCTAAACATAAACTGGCGAAATGTGGGTGCTAGCACCTCTGACTCTTCGGGGAATATAGGCGTGAGTTTATAAAAAAAAAGTAACATTTCCTTTCAAGATCATTTTTTTTTTGATTTCAAATACAATAATACTTGCAATTTATTGCCAATCGCCTATTAACTGATGTATCACTCATTACGAGAGGTCACTGAATTCA
Source organism: Eilema sororculum (assembly GCA_914829495.1). Lineage (NCBI taxonomy): Eukaryota > Metazoa > Arthropoda > Insecta > Lepidoptera > Erebidae > Eilema > Eilema sororculum. The sequence continues at coordinate 13,332,924 of OU618548.1, forward strand.
GTCTAGTCAATTATGGCTGATGTTCTTTGTAAAGTTTTTTGGAATAAGAGTTTACGTATGGGTTTTTAAAATGTTATTTGAAATAATGACATGATTATTATTTAAACTGTTCAATAGTAATCTAGTTTAACTTTTATGTACTGGTATTATGACGTAAACCCAATTGGGTTGTTACACTTAATCGCTAACAGATTACAGTTGTAAAAATAACTAGCTGATGGCCCCGGCTCCGTCTGCGTGAATGCCAGTTATCGCGACTTTTGGTCGTATATCTGCTTCTACTTAACCTCTTCAAATCCAGCAAACGGCAAATTATTAAGGTATATCTGATAAAAATAGCATTAAAATCATGATAAAAATAATTTAATAAAGGGTTTAAGGTTCTGAATCGTTAATTTAACATAACCCAAGTATTTGAATGTTTTTTGTATAGCATTTATTATTTATTAACTGTTAAGTTCGAAAAACATTGGAAAAAATGAAATGCTCAAGTGAGACTCGAACTCACGACCTTTCGCTTACAGGGCGACTGCTCTGCCAACTGAGCTATTGAGCACCACTTGAATCATTCCAAATTATCCTTCTCTTTTATATCCGTCTATAAGGGCGACGGTGCAGCCATCTACCAACATTCTTACGAACTGTTGGAAACAATGAATGATTTTTCAATCATTTTTAAACATTGAATTTTGATGACTGCGCCCAAATATTTGAATGTTTTTTGTATAGCATTTATTATGCTAACTAACAGCATAATAAATGCTATACAAAAAACATTGGAAAAAATGAAATGCTCAAGTGAGACTCGAACTCACGACCTTTCGCTTACAGGGCGACTGCTCTGCCAACTGAGCTATATAACCCAAGTGTTTCTAAACATCTCCAACATACAGACACTACTATTTTACGATTTTATAATAGTATAGATAATAATATTTGCTAACTGGTCCGTCTATAGCCTTTTCGGCGCCATCAAATTGAATAAGAAGCAATTATTTTTATTAACTAAATATGATTTTCGATATTTGCCCATCAAAACTGATTGAGAAACATCGGTTATTATTTTAATTTGCATGTATTTATTTACCGTCCGGCATTTGATGTTCAATAATTATATCTGTGAAACTATATTTGTGTAACTATATTTATAAAATTATATTTGTAAAATTGCGTTTGTTTGTTAAGTTAATTATACAGTTTCGTAATTGTAGGTAACTACTACATTAAACTTTTACTACTGTAAACTACTTACATTATATTAGTTAACCTTTTGTGCTTTAAGTTAAATTAAACTATGCTCTGCTATATTCAAGGCAGCAACAAACGGTAATTCCAGGCGCTTTATTATTAGCAATCTTGGTAGCTTAGTGGTGATATCTTTTAAATGTAAAAAAAAAAAATTGTTTAAAACCCTTCAACTACACATTACTTCTTGATAGTATATTTAAGAAGTGTGCATAGTCCTGTTGTATAAAAAATAAAAAAGCAATAGCAATTTTTCTCACGATGTCCATTTTATAGATTCGGTAAATTACAACCTAAGTATTCTTATAATGCCTGAGAAGTCAGTACGCCTAAAATTCAATTGCATTTATACCAAAACGGCTGAAATCCAAATCGTCATAAAATCAAATTGCCTGATTTCGTAGAAACTTAATCCCAAAATGATCAAATCCCAAATGGACTGAATCGTAACATAACCTAAAAGCAACATGTCATGATTTGAGTGGCCGCTGACAATAAAAAAATAATAGATACATTTTTTCTCACGATGTCCATTTTATTATGGGGCATTTTTTTTATCGTGCGCAAAATCCTCACGGATACCACCCCCACGGAGCCGGTAGAGGCGGTTATGTCGGACTCGAACTGACTAAAACGTACGCCATCTTGGGTCCTTGGTTGCCGGAGGTGAGATTGCCGAAAGCATATCTCTCGCACCCCGGCAGACCCAGGACCATCTCTTTCGAGATGGTACCCTTCGGGTTATGGGAACCTCGGTGTCCCCAACTAGCCCCGGGTACAGGGAGGCGCACTTTGCGCCGCCGCCGCTTATTATGGTGCATTACGATTTAACTCAAACTACAATTTACGGCTTATAATAAATGTCGAATTAGAAACTAGTTTGTCTGCAATCAGTACAATTTCTACATTAGTATAACCATATAACTTTAATAATTATCACTATAGTCAGTACATATTAATCTACACTACATTAGTAGAACAAAAAATTGCAGCAATTAGCAAATTTTTCTTAAGTTACATAAACTATGATGGGTATCTATATTAATAAATATAGCCGATGAGTTTGTTTGTTTCAATACTCTAATTTTAAGACCTATACTATGATTCTCGAATCTTTTTCCATTTGATAAGTTCGTTCTTAGGCTGTATAAAATTATAAATTGTCATGTTGACACCTTTAGGATGTGAAAAAAGATAGGCTCACGATACGGTGGCATAGTAGGTATTATATAGTGAGTGAAACCGGGCATAACTTGTATATTATCTTTTACATCATTACTACTTTGTACTTTCTTAATACGACTCGATTCAGCTAAAATAGGTACAGGCATTATCAAATCTATATCTTATGAACACAGATCAGTGATCATGTGATTGCCAAAGCTAGAAAATTAACGCCTACTTTAATTACGTGTTTGATCAGTGAAAGCGAAGCAGTCTCCTCCAATTAGGGTTGTCATTGACCGCAAATATAATCTCGATTGAGATTTTAGGACGATAATTACGACCAACTTTGATCACAAAATATGGAGCAAGGTTTTGTTTCATTACAGTACCGGGTTGTTCAAACTATTAATAAAGATAAAGTGGGTAGCGTTTTGGATCTTTTTTATTTTGCTTTAGTTTTGATTAGCTATTACACGCGGCTTCTCCAGTGTGAACCTCGAATCTCGCAACGCATGAGAACCTGTTCCAGGAATAAAAAGCGTATTTGTAAAATCAGACTCTGTAGTTTGGATGTATATTACTTAACCAGGCTCAAACGGTAAGATGGATCTGGCTGATATTGGGTATAGGTATTGCAGATGCGTAGAGATGTTGCGTCTTTGGCAGTTTTCTACCGTCTCTACCATGGTGAATGTTCTGACGAGCTCTTCCAATTAGTCCCACCCTCCCCTTTCCTTCACAGGACGACACGTGCAGGGCTAAGATGTCATCCATTTACGGTGCAGAGTATACCTGCTAGAACCAAGCGTTTCAGTGATTCATTCCTATGCCGCACCACTAAGACCTGGAATTCCCTGCCAGCTCACGTGTTTCCTTCTTCCTACAGTCCTGGGTCCTTTAAGCGGGGCGTGAAAAGGCATCTAATGAGGCCGTCATATATCCTTCGAGGCGGCGAGTCTCCTTGCCGGATCCCTACCGTGGAACCTGGATGCGAGAGCCCTTTCGATGCTATATCGGTATCGTAAGGAGGCGCGGGAGCAGGGACGGGAACCCGAGCCCGAAGAAATTCGGGCCGTGAGGTCTCAGCTCCACAGGGACATGGTAGCGGAATGGGAGCTACGACTTGGGCGACCAAGCGCAGGGCACGCCGTAATAGCGGCGGTAAGACCCATCATGGAGGAGTGGCTAGAGAGGCCACACGGCAGCCTCTCGTACCGGCTGACGCAGGTGATTACCGGACACGGGTGTTTCGGGAGTTACCTGTGTCGGATCCGGAAGGAGCCAACGTCCGAGTGCCATCACTGTGATGCGAGCGAGGACACAGAGCTGCACACGCTGACCGAGTGCCCGGCGTGGGACACGCCGAGGCAGGTCCTAGTGGCGGCTCTAGGGGTGGGAGTCCTCACACTCGTCACATTGCTCACAGCGATGGTACGATGCGCAAACGCTTGGGGTGCGGCCGCCTCCTTCTGCGAGCAAGTAATGCTCGAGAAGGAGGCGGCCGGTCGGGTCCGGACCAGACTCCGGGCCCGGGAAGCCCGTGCAGAGCGAAGGCGAACCGGACGTCGGAGGTCGCAGAACGACCTCCGTCCTCCATGAGCGCTGGCCTGGGGGTGACCGGTGGAGCCACCTGTCACCCTAGCAGAAGCAGGCCGCGGCGGCGGCGCAAAGTGCGCCTCCCCGTAACCGGGGCTAGATGGGGACATTTTGGTCCCCACAACCCGAAGGGGGCCATCTCGAAAGAGATGGTCCTGGGTCTGCCGGGGTGCGAGAGATATGCTTTTGGCAATCTCACCTCCGGCAGCCAAGGACCCAAGACGGCGTGCGTTTTAGTCGGTTCGAGTCCGACATAACCGCCTCCACCGGCTCCGTGGGGGTGGTATCCGTGGGGATTTTTCGCACGATAAAAAAAAAAAAATAAAAAAAAAAAAAAAATCTAATGAGGCCGTCAAGCTGAGTGCCACCACTGTTAACATGGTAAATGTTTACGATGGTGACCCTCTTTCCGAGACTTAGCCTTTAGCTTAACATCAGGCGAGGTGAAGTCAAATTGACGTGTCCTGTATAAAAAAAAAAAAAAAAAATAGGTGTAGGTTATGATCAGATAATAAGTACCCATAGGTTACAGTACTTAAAAGGATCTTTATTCCATGCGGTTAGGTATGGCAAGAGCTGATAATAATATTCTAGGATATTCCGCACAACTGACTTAAGTAAGCATAGTTTATTTAGGTTGGGTCATGGTTTCTAGATTGCGTACCGAAGAGCACGATGTTGTTCAGTTAATGTAATATATGATAAAAGCTAACATATCCATTGCATAGTTAATAGTCTAAGTAAAGTATTAGATGTGATAAAATCGAAAACCACTTGATTAAAATACTGACATCTTACTATTACGCCATTGCTGCTTAAATTATATTTTCTTCACCGATATGAACACCTATCCAATAAATATATTAGGTTATTTTATTGAACGGTTATCTATAAGAACTCTGACTCTATAAATATTGGAGTTATCAGTATCACATTAGCTTATTAGATTTCACTTTACCACGTCATAAACTGTTTGGTTTTATAACTCTATTAATATTAGTTAGTACAGTCGAACTCAGAAGTGATCTATATATTGGAATAAAAAATAATTATAATTGATTATTTAATTTATTTTTGTAATCTTCAGGGGACAAAGGAGAATGGGCAACTCGGTCTACCTAGCCTACCAACAAGCGATGTATAAATGAAAAGCATATTTCTTATACTTCATTTTTTTGTTTGAACGCAAATGCGTAGCTCATGGGGATTTACATCTAATGTTCTATAGTTCCTCAGGGTTTTGTAGGGGCGAGGCAGAGCAGAGAGTCAGGTTGGCTTGAGTTCCCAGCGCAAACGCGATTGGCTATATTATGGACTAGTTGTTTCCCGCGGTACCGCCCGCGTGAAATTCGGATTCCGTTCCAACTTTTGTCATTTTTATTTGTACAAAGCATGTGTGTACATACAGAAGCATGTTATAAGTAAATAGGTATTATTAAGTTGCCGCATTAACTTTTATGAGGGAGTTTCCTCGGATACCACATGCCATCTTGGGTCTTCAAATGGAAGAATGCCTACAGCATAACTCGCGCTCCCTGGCTGATCCTAAGCAAGTACGGTTTTAAAATGGTCTCTTTAGAAGTGGGAAGCACGGTGCCCCAATCTGAACTCCCGAATGGGGAGAAGCGGGCGTAAAGGGGTGACAGGCGGCTGCACCTATAACCTCTATTTGAGAAGCATCCTAACAGCCTTCTATATGGTCGCTCCAGTTGGGGCCGGTACTTAACATTCTTAAGTTTTTGTTCAGTTATGTAATAAAATACTCAGTTCTGAATCTCGATTTACATATATGATCTGAAAAAGATTAGTAATGGAGATGAAAGTTCTAAATTCATAGTGAGATTCGATTCACAACTGAGCGTTGTTCTGGAATACGGACTAAGAGGCAGTAAGGTGATTGCTAATTTGGGATAGGTTAATCCAATACCGATGGCGACTGTACATTAGCGTAGCGTAGAATGTTGCTGTTAAGATGATGATGTCACTGTAATGTTAAAACTAGATCGTACAGGTTTTAATCATAATGCTTGAAAAATTTCCGGTGTGAAAGTTCTTTAATGTAAATATCGATTATATTTATCCAGACGTTCCATGGATGGCGGTAGATGGCGGTAGTTCAAATGTAGTATATTATCAGTATTTGAGGAAATGCCTTCATTTGTTTATAAACCTAAAGGGGCAAAACGTCATTCGTGTGAAGCAAAAATATATTTGTGTGAAAAAACCGCTACTAAATGAGTATCATAAAAAAACTTAATTGCTCAGTGAAGATTAGTACCAATTGATTATGTCATGGGAACATGTTTTAAATGTATTAATTTTATTTATAACTTTCTATTTGAGAAAGTGTAAAAAGAAGATTTTTGAATGAGGAACATGTTTTGCATTTATCAGAATTAACGTTGTAATTACATCCTTTTAGGGTGTGTACATTTACTTGAAATATATTTAATTAAAGCTAAGCAAGTTGTGCTTGACTATACGAGTTTTTAAATTTGAAGGAGAATTGAGAAGATATAATTTTGGGGGGAAAGATTATAAGGGGAACCGAAAATAAGCCTTATATAGTGGTATATAGCCTCATATAGTGATAGGTACTATACGAGGGCCAGACCGTAAGTGATGGCCCTTGGTCAGCCGGGTTCCGAGGGATATGTCGAAGACAATCTCACCTCCGGCCTAGTAGTGCTAGGCCGGAGGTGACCCACAGTCTGCGTGTGATTTTAGTCGGTTCGAGTCCGAAATAACCTCCCCCTCGGCCCCGGTGGGGGAGGTATCCGAGGGGATTTTCGTACGAAAAGAAACAGGATATTGTCTTGGACCTGTGTCAGGTTGGGACAAGCGTAAGAATATATAGCCTACGAGACTTCTTTAACAAGTTTTTTACATAAAAAGATGGAAAAATAAATAAACGGCTCTGAATAGACCGAAACTGTATCTAACTCCAAATTTTTGGAAGCATCCAGAACTGGTGCACCGAAGAAAAAAAATGTTTGGAAATCCTTTTTTTTTAATTTTAATAGGTATGTCGCAGTATCGAGTCCGTTCGTTGATATAGCTATTTCGCATATGATATAAACTATTAGATGGGTGTGTATAGTCATCATGGCCTTCCACATGTTCTAGTTCGACATCTATACTATGTTAATGAAGTAGTTAGCATTGTTGTAGGATTCAGTGCTGTGCTGACCCTGTTCCATAGTACTGGGGTACCATGTACTTACATTATAGGCTATATGACGTAATCATTTGTTTATCATGTAGGATTCTAAAGCTTGATTTACGTATCAATATAGTATAAAGCAAAGTCGCATTCCGCCTCCCTATGCCTCTATATATGCTTATATCTTCAAAACTACGTTACAGATTTTGATGTAGTTTCTTTTAATAGATAGAGTAATTCAAGAGGAAGGTTTATATGTATAATACATGCTTAATATAGTAGAGGGTGCAGCGGGAACTGGATCAAACCACACGCGGGTGTAAAAAATTGGCGGTGAAGTTCGCCGGGTCAGCCAGTTAATAATAAAACAGTTATGTTAGCTTATGTGAGTACATAAATTCGATCACGAGACCTAACCGCAAACGCTATCGCTCTATTACCAAGACATAATATCTGTGTGTTTCTAATAAATTGATTATTGTAATGAAAATGTAATTAGGTATTAAAATTGCTCAGAATATATGTAACACAATCTTCCAAAATTGATTAAATATAAAGGGTGGCAATACGAAAGTGACAACCCTAGTGTAAGAAGCGTTTGTATACAAAATTGACAGTTTGCTTGCATGCTGACCGTAGAGATTCGGGCTTGCTGCTACATAAAATAATTCTTAAGCTTATAAATTACGCAGTAACAACCCACATTTTTTTAGACATGAAGTATCAAGTACTTACTTATGTGTAATAAGTTTGTCGATACTATCAATAGATTATTATATAATAAATGTAATGTCTTTGCTCAACATCAAAACTTTTCGATGTTTTTTTTACCACTTAGGAAGTAAATATGTAATTATATATAGCCCACCCATTGGCAAACGGTCCCCATTGTCTATGTATGACTGCAACCTAAGGGAAGTCACTGGACCGTTATAGTGTTAAGGCTGATTTACACCCAAGGAGCGAATTCTCATTCTACCAAAACAGAATGCTCTTCTTCTAGCTTTAGCTCTATGTTTGTTTCGTCTAAATTCACCTCTATAGACGTTCTTTGAAGAGCAGTGAGCTTCATCGGCCTCCAAATCATTTTGCATTTAATTTATTTTGGGTACTATAGGAGTGACTACCATCTTCCCAATCCCGGGTGGAAAGCCTGCTTCTGAGCTTCGTCCATTGAATAACAGTATTCAGCAGATGTAGATATCAGTTAGCAAGGAATCTTCACTTGGGCGTCGACGATACAGTAAGTAGTTTTTAGTTAAATCATGCATTCTACAATTATTTTAGAACTCATGAAAATTTGCCTGATTTCGTGATATTACATACTGCTGGCTTCTCTTGCTATTAATCTCATTTATTTTTAAATAAATAAGATAATTAATACTTAATTAGATATCTAAATCAATATTACGTTAATTATACGAGTGCTAATATTTAATTAAATATGCTAATGAAAGTGACAAGGATATCTCAATGCAATATTAACGTCGTAGTAGCTACCTAAACAGACTTGTCGTAACTTTTGCAAAATAAGCAAGAACATTTATTCTACAACATTTATTCTTATAAGTACCTACTAGAGATCATTCTAATCTCCGGATTACTAAAACACCTACTGAATTAGATAATATTCCGATTTATATATCTTAATTTTGATCGAGCTACTATAAGATTAAGTTTATTTGTAGGAGAGCTCGAATAGATATTTTACTGCGGTTGGCAAATAAAGTTTTAATGACCGGATACATAACATCATCTTTAATATGTATTCATTGATTGAATTAATGTTTTGATAAGCAAGCTTTATTGCTGTGATGATGATGTAAATAGGTTTATCGTTTAAGGGTTAAGGTCGGATTAGTAATAGGGTAAAATGAGTTGTTACCAAATTTCGTGGCTATTGAAAATTGATAGGTTTGACCGGTGAATTTGACCTAAACCATGGTGGGACAGCTAGAATATCGGTTTCATTATGATGTTCGACTATTTAACATATAAGTTTGAAATCAGAGGAATTGACAGTGAGTATATAAACAGACCATAAAAATAAATATACGTCAAGAACTTGATGAGGACTCCTCATATAACGAATTAAACATAACATATTATGTCAACGCCACAATCTATAAGGTATAGCACTTAAAATGACCTAAAACCTAAAGTTACTCCTTTAGGTTTTAGGTCATTTTAGAATGATTAAAATCTAGATAAATTGGAACATGTATTTCCAAATTTTTTTTTACCGTGAAGTTCCGAAATATTATAAAACACTAGCTTTTGCCCGCGGCTCCGCCCGCGTGGATGTCGGTTATCGCGACCAAACATAGCCTATGTCCTTTCTCATGGTCTAATCTACCCCTGTACCAAATTTCATCAAAATCGGTTCAGTAGTTGAGGCGTGAAAGCGTAACATACAGACAGACAGACAGACAGACAGACAGACAGACAGAGTTACTTTCGCATTTATAATATTAGTAAGGATGTACTTCCGTTCAAATAACGTAACCGAAGTACACTACGAGCATAGTGTAGTTTTAGATAATGAGTGCTTTTGCAAGCTCTATTACTACGCGTATTTATTTATACCCAGATGTCGATAGCCATCAGCCGGGTTGAAATTTTTGCTTTCCGTCTCATTTAACATCCGTTGCATCTGATGTCTATCATGTAAAGTAAAAATAACTTTTTTTGCTCGTGACGTCTTTTTATTTTCATATATACACCGCTGATTAGATTCTGTTAAAATTGATATAGAAATATATTACAACTAGCTGACCCGGCGAATTTCGTACCGCTAATTTTTCCTGCCCTCGTGGCGTCAGATCCCGTACCCGCTGCACCTTAACATTTAGGGAGATGAAAAATAGATATTGTCCGATTCTCATGTCCAGTGTCATTGTGATCATGTCCGACCTACCCAATATGCACACAAAATTTCATGAGAATCGGCAAGCCGTTTCGGAGGAGTTTAACTACAAACACCGCGACACGGAGATTTTTTTAATTACAAACACCTCGACACGAGAATTTTATAAATTAGATTTGAAGAAAAATATTATATTATTACAGAAAATGTTAATTTATGGTATCTGCAGTCAGCATCTAGTATAAAATAAATACGTCGACCATTGTCTATTTCAAAATAGACCACATTTAAAAATTAAACATATTCTGAGCTTTTATCGAACTTGTATAAATTTCATGATTATAATAAAATTAGAACATGACAATAAAAACTCACTTCCTACATAAAACATCATTTAGGACCGGTAATATTTATTGCTCGATCACCTATTAAACTTAACTACCCGCGTGTTTTTATAAACAAATCTTATTCAAAAGATAACTCCTGCAAGACATTAATATCAATGTTAATAATCACATCACCTCGAGTCCATACATCATCATAAATCTACAGTCTTGATGTTTATCGGCTCTAGAAGTCGGGCAAGGTTGTCTCCTCCCTTACTGCAAGATCACTCATTATAAACATGTATGTCTATGCCTATTGATCTTAAACCGGTTGGTGCTTACTGCCTACGGATCGTAGTCGCGCGTCGTCCATTTAATACCAAACTAATTGTTTTTTGTCACGTTGTTGTAGTGGCTATATTTAGTCATATAAGAAAGAAACCTTTGATTTAACACATAATATGTACTAACTAACGCAAGAAAACATTTAATGTTATATTTAATGTATCAATATATTTATATTCGCATTTTGTGTAACTTCGCAGCCGTCCGCGTCATTTGGTCGTTTGGATCATCGCTTGGCATTTTTCTTTTAGTTTTTCTATTATCGCATGCATGTCTTGTCACGTAACTGTTTAACACTTAAAACGCTGTGTATAGATATAAGTGGACATCAGATTTAGAAAGTGTAAGCAAATAATGTATCTGTATTTAATCTCAATCTGTTTTCCGTTTCTGTACCTAATAAAATAAAATAAAATAAAAAATAAAATATAAAAGTTACAAAGGCATTTTTAAACGAAAGTTATATACTAATTCTGCCGTACGTTTACCAATACACACATACACTAAACGCCACAAATACATAGGGGTACTTATTCCACTAAAATATTTAAGCATACATACTGCTAGTATAGAATGCCTTGCCTGAGTCTGTGTTTCAAGAACATAATAACTTGATAGTCTTCAATAAGGTAGCGGTCAATCGCGGTATTATTGATATAAGAAAAAGAAATGTGAATTATGAAAATATAATGAGGTAACTTTCACTATACTTTGTATAATTTGATCACAATTAATTTAGTAATTTCTATTTCATTCAATACCACCATACCTACCTACACTTACCTCATTCAGTAATATATGGGAAAAGTTTTATTTAATATCTGCACGAGATTTGCAGTCGCATTATATTGAGATTGTCAGAATTGATTACCATATCCAAACAAAAAGTTTAGTAGGTATACGAAAGTGAAACTCATGGATCGAGTAACAAAAAAATAGACGAAGCTATTTGAACAGCCCGAAATTATTTACAAAGAGTTCCTTATTCAGTAAACGTAAAACACGGAATTGCAAAAAAATGCAGTCAACAAAAACTATGCTTGAGTGCAACAAAAAATATAGAAACAGTCTATTTGATATCTATAAATAAAGGCTGCTAGTGCTTCAAACTATTGTTCAGATTGAGATATTCGAACTAGTTTTTACCACAACGGTTTTTTTGTAAATGGAATATGACAGTTGCATAGATACATGCAAATGCACATTGAACTATTTTAAAACGAGCTCGTTGTTAATTTCACAAATATACCGAAACAATTAATCATATTTGGAAAATTTAATACTATAATTTACTTATCTACTGGTGACGTATCTAATGGTGAAAACCCAAACAATAAATACAGTACATAAACAGAGAAGTCTTAGAAATTGTCTATTTGCGTGTGCGTGTGTAATGACACTAGTATAGTTATGAAATGGTTAAAATTGTGCGCGTGCGACGATGATTACTGTAATTTGTTGCGTTTGAGTCGATATCGCGGCGTTCAAGATCTTGCCAAGGTAAGATTTATGCATTGCATAGATGATCATAGTATTCATACGTGATAAATTGCAGCTTTAAATTCAAAATTGAGATATTACCTATTCTAGAGAACATCTGGTCGAAATATAATGACTAGTTCTTGCATGTTGTCTCTTTAACGCTATAGTTAACAAAAAATATGACTGACTTTTATATATATTATTACTGGTTATTTGGTTAGGAGAATGTTGAAGTATGGGTAACGGAGAAAATAAAATAGTTACATTAGATATTCTTGGATGAAGAATGATTATAGAGTTACAAGAGAGTTTGCATACAGTATTCAATATAATCATAATATAGTACACAAGAACTAGTTATCGACAGTGAAAACATGTCTATAGATTCGAAGATACGATGCAAGTAAACCAGTCCTCAAAGAATCATGTAACAAGTAGGTACTTACAAACACAAGTGCCTATTTAACGTTCACATACATTGATAGAATATGGAGCATGTATGTAAATAACTTAATAGATAGTGCTGCGATCATTTAATTGATAATTTTTTGTAGGTACTCGTACTTGAATGAGATTAGTTGAATACTTCGTTATTAGAATGCAGCATAAATAGAAATGTAACAGCTATTGGTACATCGGTTTACACTTTTATGGAGAAACTTTCAAACATCTAGTATTACTTTTGTCAGTATTACAGTGCCACAAGAATTGATAATTTGACAAGTGAATTAAAAAAATAATATAGAAATCTAAGTAAATCTATGTCTTGATCATATGATTTAATAAAGTTGAAAGGGAAGTAAAAACTTCAGACCAAATCCATACTTCCATACTAATATTATAAATGCGAAAGTAACTCTGTCTGTCTGTCTGTCTGTATGTTACGCTTTCACGCCTAAACCACAGAGCCGATTTTAGTGAAATTTGGTATAGGGATAGGTTGACCTTGAGAAAGGATATATGCTATATTTGGTCGCGATAACTGACATCCCCGCCGGCGGAGCCGTGGGCAAAGGCTAGTTTAATATAAAAACAACAGTTTACTTTTTTAGCTTTTTCTTCTTGTTCTTGTTCTCAATTTAGTGGCTGCAGATTTATTTACAGTTATGTAATTTACAAACATAATTTCAAATACCTTTATCCACCAGTGAAATCTGAACAGAAATTGATTTATTTCCCGCACTATCATTCAAGTCACCGTCACTAGCTTATACCGGCTTATCAGCGCAGTGGCCATCATAATGGCATCCTATTAAAGTATCGGACTATAACGAGGCCAATACAAGTATGTGCTCTTTGTGACATAAGTGTCTCAACGCCGCCGGTAGTTTTCCTAGCACAGTTATGAACTACATTCAACTAATATTTGATCAGATAAATCATTCTCCTGAGTTTTAAATCCTAATTTGACAGATACGATGATTGAAGCATCTAATAATTTTATTATAGACTTTTATATATGTAAAGGTTGGACGTTCATTATCATAATACGTAAATATGAAGTAGGTACAGTCAGCATCAGAAAGATGTTGACGAACAAAGTGCACAAAATGATCTTATTTTAGTTTTTACACCCATACAGTTGTCGGAATGTTCTGACATTTGGTACACACCTATTAGTTCGGACGATAATACCATTTAAATCAATAAAAAAGTTTGAATTGCTCTTAATACGAGAGTTTTTAGATCGTTTTGAGACTTTGTCGTCTATATAGTTCTGACACTGACTGTACCTAATGAGTGAAAAATCATTTTGATGTAACCTGGTATTACTTGAAGGTACCTGTTTGTTCATCTTATCGTATCGTATTGTATTGTCTCGTAATATTATTTCTAAAGCAAGTGCTAATTAAAGCTTTCAGCGAACGAGGAAATTAAAACAAAACTTACATTCAGAACGCCATGGATGATAGGGTCTTCAGTCAAAACATATTATACATGAAAAGTATCTAGGAAATACTGACACGACAATTTATATTTAGACTAACATGGCACCATCATCTAATTATCAAATATGTTAAGTTACCAATTATTGAACAAACGCGAACCTGTTGTCCAGATACTTATTATACCTAACTTAGTACGGAGATGCAAACAACTCTTTGGTTTACTGTCCAGCAAACAAGTAAGTATACAATACAAAGCTTCATATTACACAACAACTAGCTGCACAATCCACCTGTTAATCAGCCACATTACAGGTAATCGACCTTCAGTGAATGATAACACAGCGATGTAGTGCAACCTGGGCTGTCATTAAGGTCTATCATACCGCGCTCAATGAGGGCGGGGAATAATCGCTTATTGCGGGACATAATGCGGTAGGTCAAGAACTTCATGCCGCATGCTTACCACGTACAACACTTAATAAAGAACACTGCCTAACGTTTGAGCCTCTTAGGCAGCCTATACACTTCTTAGAACTAGTATGAATCAGAAAATAGTCATGTTCAATTGCAGTCGGTCGTCAATAGGTAATAGTATCGTAGCAGGCCTAACATTAATGGTTACCGATGACGTAGCAATTGTAGGATCGTTGTTTCATCAGGTTTTATAGTATTTAATATTAAGCTAGGTGTGTCAGAAGCACCTGAGGCCACGAACTAAATACTTGATAACTATTTGTTGGCAAATTGCTCCCACTTTTGATGTTTGAATGAAGTTAAATTCTTCTGACTCTGCATAAATCTCTTGAATAATAATTATCGTGACATTCCATTATTAAAATCATACCAGTATATCCCACTCATATGATTTTAATAGGTCAACTCGTTAAGTAATATATTTCCTTGACATCGATAAATGTAACTGTCAAATTTTAGCGGTAATACTTTTGATGTCAACAAATGATTTGGACTACTATAACACGGAACTTCTGACTAAATTCAAATAAAAACTAAAAGGTCCTAGAACTAGTTTATCAATGAAACCTCCTCATAATCATATTGCAACATTTATGATGTTGACATGGTAATAGAATTGGCCTAATATTACGAATACAAATTAACAATGACACGCGGTTACAATGGCCAGCCCACACGCGGCGCCCAAGCCTTGGCATTCACTCCAAATGTCTGGCAGATTCCTCTGGATGATACGGACAAACGTTTGTTAAGTGTTAATGTTATATGCGACAGTGTTGTTATTGATGGGTATGTATGTATTGTTTAACTTGGTTTTATACGGACCTGGTTATTTGTCTGTTACTTCGATAATAATACATTTTTGTAGTGGCATCTATACAGTATTTTTTTATTTAAGATTATATTCTACTCTAGCTTTCGCGGCTCCCCCCGCGTGAATGTCGGTAATCGCAACCAAAGATAGCCTATGTCCTTTCTCATGGTCTAATCTACCCCTATACCAAATTTAAATATAATCGGATCGGTGGTTTAGGCGTGAAAGCGTAACATACAGACAGACAGACAGAGTTACTTTCGCATTTATAATATTAGTACGGAGTAGAGATATCTGTGCCTCACATTCAGATTAAATAAACATTAATTCCCAAACTTCCAGATTTACAATAGTAATAAGATTGCACTTCTAAATGGTGATTCTACAATATGCAAATGCAGGAATAAAATGAAAGATAAGTATTGGTGAACTACTTCCAATGGTTGCACCAAATTAAGATAGAGTCATTATCTCTTTATTTTACGTAATTAACTCCTCTATAAACACCTTCTTTATCTTGTTCACACGCTATTAAATGTACGTGACTGTGAAACACAAGTTTCTAACAGTTTGTTTTTCCTATGATCGTTTTGTCTATTATGGTAATACCATACAGTAGTTTAAAGGAATGGTCAGGGAGCACTACTTGTCCAGTATGTCACGTTTAACATAGTGTACCATTATATCTGTTTAAGTATGTAAATGTTATTAATGTATTTTTAAGTATATATTTTTACGAATTTATATTTTATGTAGAAATGTATGTATATTTTGTGTATGTATGTATATTTATATTTGAGTAGGTATATATTCATATAATTATGTATTTATATAAATACGTATATGATATAAATGTACAATTAAACGCCAACAACTACCTATTACGTTCTCCAACCAACATACATTTCCATCCAAAGGTTGCCTGGCAGAAATAGTGTAAAGCGATAAGGACACCCTTTGTACTGCTCTTGTGTTCCTAATTTCCAAACTGTTAATATTGTAATTGGTGTACAGTAAGCTTCAGAGAAAAGGAACCCCCCTTGATAATGGTTTTATTCTCAAGGGGGGTTCCTTTTCCTGAAGCTTACTGTACAATAAAGTATATAATAAATATATAAAAAAATAATAATTTAAGGATGGCTACCATTGGATGCTCTATTAATGTCATAGAGATAATTATATTCACGGTATTTAGTGATTTTCCACGATTTTCCTTACCTAAACTGACCTTAGTAATAGCAATTATTCTCGAAACTCCTATGGCTTTCCGTGTTCTTAGTAAGAAGACTATACTATGTATTCGAAGAAGATTCTTCGTTATTAATTCCATTGGATATTTAAATGATTTGTTTCTTTTATGGCATTATGTTTTCAATATCCGCATGGAACAACGGTTACATACGCCCTCTTACGTCTCAATTCATAAGTAGGCGTCAATTTATCAAACGCTTTTGTGTTACTGTCAATAGGACATATTATTAATGTGTTTTACAAAAACATTAACAAAAAACATAAACTGGTGAAATGTGGGTGCTAGCACCTCTGCCTATCCCTTCGGGGAATACGGGCGTGAGTTTATGTTATGTATGTTATGTTATGTTTTACAAAAAGAATAGATTTTTTAAAAATACATAATATCCAATTTTTATACATTTTACACATTTTACAAATTAGGAAAATATTTCTCGAGTTCCAATAGAAGAAACCTTATGTTCATCATTTTAAGTAATCACTCGTACTAGTAATAAATTTGCTTTAAACTAGAGTGTCTTCTCACACAAATCCAATCCAATCAAACAGTGAATAGACTATCAATATCACAAACCGACATGCTGTATCCAAACTGGAGCCTGACAAAGGAATTTCCTATATGCAATTACATTAAGATCAATGCAAATTCTGGAGCGTACAGGAGTACCATTTATGGTCTTCATTAAGAAGACATAAAAAATGCATTGAGTTCGCCTTGGCGTTTAAATAGCAACTGTTTTAATTAATAAACGAGATGACTTTTGTTACCGGCCTCTTTGCTCCAATCTCCGTGTGACGGATGCTTACGAAATTTACTGTAATCCTGTTGAGAATTGAGAATTGCCTTCGATTTATTGTGCAATGACTACTGTCGCTTAATTGGATAACTGTTGCTTCATTTTTTAAGCTTTGTGTAGCTTATAATTAAAAACCATTTTATTTGGTCGAGTCGATATAGATTTTATTTAAATTCCAGTTTTAGCAGGCAGACAAGGAGTATTATCAGCATAGCCAATTCAGTTCCCTCTCCCTGCCAGCTCCTTTTTCTTAAAGTCCGGGGTAATATACGCGGGGCGTGAAGAGGCATCTGATGAGGCCGTCAAGCTGAGTGCCACCACTGTTAACATGGTACATGTTTACGATGGTGACCCTCTTTCCGAGACTTTGCCTTTAGCTTACCATTAGGCGAGATGAAGTCAAATTGACGTGTCCTTTATATAATATAATAAAAGCTATGTCTATCATTCAATAAATCAATTAGCCTATCGCAGTCCACTGCTGGCCATTGGCCTCTCCCAATGTGCGCCATTGCTGCCAATCTGCCAACCTTCCTCATCCAGTCCCAGCCACCTTTTTCAGGTCATCGGTCCATCTGGCTAGAGGACGTTCTACCTTCGGTTGGCCTTCTCGCGGTCTCTACTCTTGGACGCGTTTGCTCCATCGGCCATCGGTCCTAATAGATATTTTATAAAAGTATTAAAATTATCTATCACATACCAAAGTATTTATACGAATCCTCGTTACCTAAAAGTTTAACCTCTAATAAAATATTAACTGTTAACTCAAGATAAAATGTTATTGAAATAAATCACCAGCACCTTTACCGACGAGAAATCCAATATTGGTATTCTTAACGGAATTGGTATCTATTAGAAATCATCAGACGAGTAATAAAGGGTCGCTAACTGAACATTAGAGGCTCGGCCGGCCGTAAACTAGCACGGTGGACCAATAGATGGCGGTAGGTGCGGACAATGGAGCGGGGGCGGCTGTTGCGCTGCTTCCGATGCGCAAACGCTACTCGCTATTGATTTGCTACTTACTGTGGAAGCTTCAATAAATTCATGTTAGTAGCAGACGGTAGATATCATGTATTTTATTTACAACCTTCTAGGCAGTAATTCGTTATTTATATTTGAGTGGTTAGGAACTTTATAGATTTTCAGGTTTACGTTTACTTATCGGCTGCATGTGTGTCTCTGTGTCTTTGCATAATAGATGATTGTCTGACAGTCTGACAACATGCAAATGCAGATGCAGTCAGACTCTGACATAAAAGTTTGTCCTGATGACAATTATCGTTAGGTAAATCCTGGCCACAATTGCCGACGATTCATAATTTTGAAGGAAATCAGACTCTTCTGAAATATCTGGGCGAGACTGCAGTATTCGGCATACTGCACTGGTTTTTTACATGTTAATCGGCTACTTAGTCCTTAGCCCATAATATACCTACTATTAGGTTCTTCCTTGCAGTCACAGATGCGCGATAAAGCTTTGTTTCTATACCCAGACAAACTTTTCATTTTATGATTGGTTCAATTAGTCATAGATGTTTATGTATCCTTTGCTCTAATTAATAGAACACCTTGCGTTAATTTTAGGAAGTAATCAATCACCAATAACTTTTACTTCCATTGATGAACTCACAATTCGAGATTGGTAATGATTTCCTTTTATTGGTTCTTATAGGAGAACCTATAACGTCTGTCAAAGCAAGAGCTTATCAAATTCGATTTCGATAATGTTTTTAATTAACAACGATGAGAGAACCGGCTGCCTTCCTGTCCTACAAAAAAATTAACTCGTAGTAGACGCTGTTACGAAATTTTAATATAATCAATGATTTTTTTATTGCTCATGCACAGTGCGTAACGGAAACAAAGTGTCATCTAGAATGAATAAAATGTACATTATAATTTAATATGATGTGGTCGACTTTGTGGTTTGTAGTTAAGTGCTTGTAAGTTAAAGGTTAAATATAAGCAGTATCTAATCACATAAAGATTAGCTGCTCATTTATATTTTAATTTTTCTCTAGTCTGGTCGAGAATTTGTATAACGTATAAGTAAGATAAAAATGTTTATTTAGAGTGAGACACTAAATAAGCATATTTATCTTATTTATACTTTATACAAATTAGTTAGGTCATAAGTGTCATAACTTCATTTAATTTATAATGTCACAATGTTCATATAGCGTAAATGAAATTAAAGTAGGTAGTTATGGATTTTGGAGGAGGTGATAGGATTTTAGATACAACTAAAACCTGAAAGCTCATTTGAATGGTTTAACGCCGGTAGAGAAGGTTTGTAAGGCGGTATATGGGACTCCCCCAAGACCTTCGGCAGTAAGTCTATCTCATCCGCCAATGAACGCATAAGACTCTAGCTTGAGTTTTCCTCTGTGGGTAGGTGTTCAGACGACATTCGCTACTATATAAGCCGTATAAGCAAAGAAGGATGAACCGGAGTAAGTACACTCTAGACTCCAAGGTGAAGCTCTTAGATGCCGGCAACAATGCCAAGATTATAAGGACGAGAGGTCGCATATGCCGCATTGAAAAAAAAAATTAAGCCAAAATAGCCAATGTGTTATAATTACATCGATAATAAATCAAATCATCGTATATATTTATCAACCACTTTAATAAACTTTCTCTAGCGTAAAGGAAGTCTCCTGGAAAGCCTTCGAGCAGCCATTACGCCTTACACGGCGCAACCTCGCACCTGCTTTACATACTGATCTTGTCCATCCGGCGAGCGTGCACTAATTCCAAGTGATGGGACACGCTGTTAGTCGATAAGTTATCGATGTTTTGCTATTGTCATGGCTTTATTCAAACCTATTTTAAGAAGTTTTTTTATTAAATACTTGTTAATTCATGTTGAAAGAACTTGTTAAATCTTATTTTTATCATTGTAAAGGAATAGCACAGTCTATTATTTCGAGCATTTAGGTAAGAATCATATTTAGATCTGCAATTTTTTAAACCCTAACTTGTTTATACTTTGTAGTAACTAAACCAATAAATATAATGTGAAGGCTTATATCTGGGCCGGCGAAGGTTGACATGCAGCCAGTGTGATAGGTATCGCGTATGGGTACGGTGAGGGGCGGGTTGATTGATTTAACTTTGACTATTTGTTACTAACAAAATATTAGTTAAGTATTAGTCATTACGTAATTAAATCTCCTTTAGGCAAAATGTGTTAGCATAGTACATAAATGAATAGCGTAATAATTAAACCAAAGTTTACTACATAATCGTAGAGTTAATATAAGGAAGATTCTAATTATCATTATTTATTTAATCATAATTCTGTACACCTATAATAGTTGTAATGTTTTAGTATCGGCTTGCTCGAGGTTGATAGCCGAGCAAATATATAATGTAGACCTCACATTCCATCGCACTGCGGTGTCAGCTTTTTGTAGAAAATAACAACCATTTCATCGACATCGATATCTTGGTGTAATTATATAATCAACATACCTAATTTGAATTGCGCTTTAATTGGCACATCACTTGCAATGTTTTTTTTTCATTGAGTTAATTAAGAATGTACATTGAAGTTAGATCATTAGCATGTAAATCTGGTGTTATTGAACGTGCCATAATAATTGTATTCCTAAAATTCGATTCGAAATTCTTACTCAGAAGACCACACGCAACGAGATCATTACTCACCGTCCAGCATATAAAGAACTGCTTCGGCGTACCATCTTTACCTATATTTGGTAATATCACCGAAGAAGTTGTAGTGTGTCAAGTTAAATTGGTCGTGATCGTGTTTCAGAGGGTGGGCGCAATACTCCAATTTGTTCAGAAACCGCACTCTCTATAATAAGGAGTGAAACTTTCCCCTCTTTTTTTATAATAATGAGTTTGAGACCTACCACATGAATTCGCATCCACCTACATGATAACATTGATGAAGGCTTGTGCTTAACCAAAGATGAGGCCAATCAAATAAATTGTAATTACCATTCAAAAACCTATGTGCTGGTAAATAACACAAATTAAATTAGCATACATAATTATCAATATTTTTAATTGTAGAAATGAATATGACAATAATTATAAGAGACTGTAAAAGTTAAGAAATCAATATGAAAATATCATAAATCGTTAACATCACACAGGTTTGAGCAATGATTGCGAGGCGATTTGTCGTCATAATTCGAATTCACGAGTTTGCATCGTTAATTACCATTAGCAAGGATCGATGCCTCAACAAGCAAAACTGAGCCGACTGGTTCTTGCGGAGAAACTGGACAGGGGTTATCAACCATTTGGAGCATTTATTATAAAATCAACAGTTATATGAATTGATTTTACATAATTGTGATTAATTTAAGAAAAATGTATTATGTCGCGTCATTGAACATTTTTGGGGAAAGTTAACCAAAGTTAAGCTGTCCAAATATTCATGATATTACCTATTAAATTTCTATCACAACCAAGAGATACAAAGGCATAGTATAATTTTCATTTATCACTCATTTTCTTAAATTGGTATGACGTGATAGTAGTATTTTTTGACTTTTACCTTACTATTGCGTTAACATGATTCGGCTGAAGCACTCGCTGTTGGTCACAATAATTACCTGAAAAAGAAGAAATACATTAGATTTGTATATGATATTTTGTAGCTTTTATAATTTGTTTCAGAAGTTATTTAAATATGTAGTTAATAACATTTATCATAATCATCATCCTCATTCATATATGGTAGCCCATAGCAAATAGAAACATTTTTATTGAATTTTTTTAGATCTCAAAAAAGTAATGCGTCATAAAAATCCTCCGTACTGATGGTAAAATATTTACATACATCAGTAAATATTTTATTTTCGTAAATTTTGAGTATTATCTAATAGTTTCTAGTTTTCAATGTAATGTAGTATTATTTATGTTTTAATGTAGAATATATTCTATGTACTTATTTATTTAATTTGAAATATAAAATAATAACAACAGTTGACAACCACGCGGTGATTTCACCGGCGCGGGCGCACGTTCGTCGTGCGGAATTTAGATACCGCTTGGACACTCGCTCTTGTTAGAGGGACATCTGCGTCCGCTACGTTTTCACTCCACGTTATATAACTATAATTATATTATGTACTAGCTTAATTTATTCTAGTACTAGCCGGATGGACGTTTTAAGAGTCTGTACATATCAATTACAAGTTGTTATGTGATTAAATTAGACTATAAGTGCATGTGTAGTACATATTTGTATATATGCATTTAAATTGGCGGTGGATAGTTGGACGTTAAAAGTAAAAAAAAAAAACTGTCAAATAAACTTCATATTACTATGTCTAGGCATCTTGATAAAATGGGTTCAGACTCTGAAGTGAAGACCTCGGGTGCAATTGGGATAATTTGTAAGGATATAAAACCTCTGACCATTATTGTCCTAAGTAAGTCCAAAATAAGAATTATTCTGCTTGCCAATAATTTCTATTTTATAAGGAAAATGATCAAATAATCATGACGGCAGACACATGACAAAATGTGTGTAGATAACAAGGTAATTGGTGGAGCGACGCGCTGCGCCAGCGCACAATCTCACATAAAGTGGCTTCACGTTAATGCACCGCAGATCACCGTGCTTAACATATCGGTTTATGGTTCTCATGGCAGCCATTAAATCACCATTAAGTATTATTTAATTTTATGGATATTGATTTTATATTAAATTTAATAAACTACCAACGCTAAGCAGTTATGATAAATTACACGGTATGGGTTATGCAAACATTGACTCAGCCTCAAAATAATGACGTTACATAAAATATGTAATAATCGCTCAAGTTTAATTTTAGAGCGATTGATACTTATTACGAAAAACGAGAGCCGCACTTTGTGAACGGCTTTCGTTTCGGGCCCAGAATAACCGAACACGTATAAAATTACAGAAATATATCAAGAGCAACCACACCACACAATAAAATCTTGCCCACTGATTTATTTCTGATATTATTGGTTTACGTAACGGCATAATCTTATACTACATTCTCAAATCATCTGCCAGCGGTATCAGGAAGATCGGATATCAGTGCCGAAATACATCGATTAAATTCGCTTATCCCATTGTCTTTGATTCAGATATCTCGTTTAAAAGCAATGTTAAAGCAAACAGCCTTCTGTCAAATTTATGTTTATCATTAACCTTTTTCTCGCCACCGAAAATCAATGTTTGGTATTTTAACGAAACTGTGATATGCACTGAAATTGAATCGATTGTCGACGAAAAACGCTTCAAAAGCAAGACGCAGCTGTAAAACACACCTTATTGATTGCCTCATTATCGGTGTTGTCATTGACTCTAATTTAATTGGGTATATAAATTTCTTTACTCTCTTAGCTCTTTTTGCTCGATTGAGGCAATGTGCTGGATTTAAAAGGGTGTTTATTTATTTAGCGTAATTAAAACGGGTTCAATCTGCGCTTTGAAAATAACGTAGCGTAATAATCGTGAGCTAAGACTGGTCCCATCAATATAGTTTAACACGCATCCGGTGACAACCAAACGGACGCTCGGACAAGCGGACGCGATCTAAAACTAATAATATTTCATTTAGTTTATATACGTGTGGTACATATTTGCGCAAGATGTGTTTGCTATCAGCTACTTACACTCTCCAGGTTAATAAATGCTACGATTGCTTGACGCTTGTCACTGCTGAGTTATGGAGTACGCGATGGGAATTATTTTTATTGGTATCGTATTCAGGAATGAAGATTTCTATGCCTATTTAAGGGAGATATACACCGTTAGGGCAATTCAGGATGCACACCTATATTCAACCGAACAGACTAGTGTATAAATTCATGTATAATTTATGACTTGAACATTTTAGACCTATGACACTTGAGAGCATTAAAGTGTTTTATGATTTGTTTATATTTGCATTTTTCAATATGCGATGAGTATACAAAATGAGTATATAGTTAAGGCCACAATTTCGTCGTTACTACTCAAAGTTCTGTGATAATATTCTTATCTGCATGTTAACTGAACAGTATGCTTCATAAAATAATTTCCAATTACCAGTCATCTTTATGAACTCGTTTAATGAATGACAATAAACCTACTAAAGTAGTTATTTTGATTGTAAAAATATTGATGTGTCATAAAAATGATTTCAAATATAAAGTTTAAGCTCATCAAATTTTAGGGTGTAGTATAAAAGTGATTTGAAATATTCTAAGTTTATGGTGTAGGTATCACTTGATAATTTATGAAGTGTTAAACTATTTATTCGTGTAAAATTATAACTTGTCTTGAACTTTCTAGAGCTCGAAATCGTTACTCTCTATTGCCGACCGATCCAGATTATAATATTTATTACAATTGAATTAATTTTACAAGGTTTTTTAATTCAATTTCGTGAGTGTGCAGTATTTGTCAACACTCGGACCGTAACGGCGCATAATTCAATTAAAAAATCAGCGGCAATCGACTGTCGGCATCGGTCGATATAAGGCCAAAATGTCCGGTCGGTAATTAAAACATTGTGAAATTCAACACCGGGGCATTTTGGCTTTACATTACTTATTGCGATTGTTTTAACAAGATTTCAAATATTACGGTTTCTGTTACTTTTAATTGATAAAGAATTAATTTTTATTTCGTTTAGTTAAATGGTAGGGATATAATTATTTATTCAGTAATAAATTGTAGTTATAATAATAGAGTTTTTTATCAATATTATTTATTTTATTTAGTAATTTTGGTAATACATCTGACCTAAAATCTGGAAGCATTTTAGCCAAAGTATGTTTATAAAATAATTAGTAATAAGTAGGTTCTGCATGTCAGAGACAACTTGAAATAGATGCTTAGATGCGCCCAGCCTAAAACTCGATAGTAAGAATTTAATATGCGCACTGATTAGACTCAGAACAAGATACTTGAATGAATATTACAGCATTTAAATATGCTAACTCAAATCAAACAAATAAATTACATAGGGAAAAATAAATCTTCTCGGGCGGGGATAAACAGAAGGGAAATTTGAATCACATCGGGCGTGTCTCGGTAGCCGAATTGGTCAAGTCATTCCGCCTGTAAGGGAAAGACTGCGGGTTCGAGTCCCGCCCGAGAAGATTTATTTTTCCCTGTGTATTCGATCAGAACAAGATAATTCAATGGTCTCAAATTTGATTCAAATACACCGATCACTATTCAGTCATTAAGTGTGCAAAATAGTGAAACTGATTAAATTTTTTTTCAATCTGAATTCATATATTCATACATCTGATTAATTGAAGTCGACTATCTTTATAGCAAAGAAAAAAAAAAATTAAAGAGTGTTCTTTTAAAAGGACATACTTATCTACTTTATTTAACAATCACAAATATATTATTGAATGATAGATTGAGTGTTCTTTAACATTTTATTGGTCTTTTATACACAAAGATAACATTTTAGCTACTAAGAATGACTCAACATAGTATATGAAAACGGTCAAAGGTCGTTAACACAAAAAGTGTGTTTTATATGATCATTATTTTTATCGCGTGTCAGTTTTTGCTAATTTTAATGTGTACTAATGTGAATCATATTCCAATATAATTATTCCAAAATAAATTTAAGCGAATAAATGATTATCTTATCTTATCTTATGTTATCTTATCTTACCTGTTTTTCTGAGAAGCCATTCTTAAAACCAATTCGTGCGAAGCATATAAATGGCATGGGTGTTATAGCACCCACGTTTCGCCAATTGAGATTTTCGGTCCCAAAATGACGTAATAGGGGGGAGCCTATTACCGTCTAGCGGCAATTTGTCTTGGGCTGTATGTTTACTGTCGGATGGAGAACAGCCCTATCCCTTAGTCGCCTTTTACGACACCCGCAGGAAAAGCTTGGGTGGTCCTATTCTGCTCCCCCGCGAACCAACATGGCCAATATAAGTTTAAAATTCATGTATTCAAAACGAACGGTCGATACTTATACGTTACGTTTTTTTTAAAATAATAAATACTACTAGGTATGTTGACTCAGTGAGCTTTATAAAAAATACTCGATCTTCTTATGTTAAGTGATAATAAAATGAGAAGTACAAGTAATATGCTACCATCGCCGGATACAGCGACTAGTTTCTCTCCAAAGCAATAAATAAATCAATGAATAAAGTCGTAAACGCGTATGATTGGCATATTATAAATATTTGAGAAAAGTGCTCCAGTTCTTAAAAGACTGATTTGGTAATTTACGATTTTGTGAATCTACATGATGTTGTTAAAATTTATGTGGTGGAAGTGTTTGTCAGATACAGTTTAATGGCAATTAAGTGGCATCCTGTAGGCGAGTGAAATGTTTTTTTTTTTGGGAATCGTTTATTGACTCCTTGCGCTTAATTTTAATAGGTACTAAGCAAACGCTTACGTACAATTCTACCAAACAATTTTCGAACTGAAAGTTGCAAAAACAAAGTAGATTTATGTAGAAAATAAGTTTTGTTTATTCCACAACATTCGTGATTCGTAGACTCATGGTAAGCTTAACTAGCTTGTGTTATGGAATCTAGAAAGCGGATAAACATACATAATACTTTTTTTTGTAAATTCATACATAATTTAAACAGAAACACGCAGACCAATGCATTCACTTCAATTCATGCACACAAATATTTGCACTGAGCGGGAATTATATCATATAAATATAGCCAACTAAGAAATTGTCACTAACCCAATGAGTAGCTTAAATAAAGAATTATTATTATTATTATTATTGCCTCCTGCGTAGCAGTCGCGTTCATTACCGCCACGCCACAGAGTCTTTGCAGCAATAGTTTTTCCGAAGGTTCAATATTTCACTTGCTGATCTGACCCTTCGTCAGTTGTCTGATCCGTTACCAGTTTAATGGCTTTCTCAGACAATTTAAAAATCGTGCTTGCAGATTTATTTCAAGAACTCATTAGCTTTACCGCCTTAATAATGCGCCCGGCATTATTTCCTTTTTGCACACCATAAAGAAATGAGCGCATTATTCTTCAGATTTCGAGCTCCCTACCGCTGCGCTGTAAGTACATTTTTCATAAATTACCCGAATCAAGTAATACGATGGTGGACCTTAATTACATATTCACTTAATTCAGATGGGTTATTTATATAGAGATCTCCCACAATATCGTATGAAGATCTCACATTGAGTGATCGGGTAATTAACCCGCTTGCGATGTGGGGCAAGGCGGGGGCTTTGTTACGAGTTCGCATGATGATGTTATTATGTCAACATTTTTTTTTATTACTCGTTGACGAGGTTTACAATGATCATTGTGAATCGAAAATTTATTGACTTGTTGTTGTTGGAATTGTTTGACAATAAATATATTTGTTTATATTGTATTTGGTGCGTATTTTTTAGTTCTATTCGTTCCAAATAACTTTAGGTATCATTTTATTTCACAATACGTTGTTCTCGCACGAGGTTTATTGGCTATTACGGGTATCGTAAAATAATTTTACAGTCAATTAGAGGAAGATTTCCAAGTAAATCGTAAATGAACGCACTAATGCTTCCAACAAATGCGTGACATTCAATTTATCATAAATGAATAATACTATTGTGCAAAATTTTCAATAATGTTTATAGAGGGAAGGACGACATCGACAAAAAGAGGAGCCGCCGAACCGACTGATGATTTCAAATTATATGACGGGAGTTTATTGTATTTGTTGAAATTATATCCCACGACGTTATGAATCAAAAACATTAATGATTCTATGAGTATTTTCCTAACTCCATTGGGAGTGGCTTCCATGAATCTTACCATAAGAAAGAAAGAAAACCACCACTCACTGTTCTGCAGGTAAACCAGTTGTCGAACTCTTTAGGACTCCAGAAAATTATCCCAAAAATCAGTAGCTATGCTTTACACGCGTTAATATGTATAATTATTTTTATGTAAATTGCCTAACTTTTCCATCGTTTTGTTTACAAAATAAAAATTAGAACAGCTTCACACTATTCAGAGCGATGTTTTCACTTTCCATTGGTAAAAGTTTGACAAGAAAATACAAAAAAAAACATACGAATGTAGAAAACATGTTGAATAGCAGTTGTAAGTCATAAAGGGTAAGTAAAGAAAAGTATGTCACAATCGTTTGTCTTATCTTCGCGCATACGTTAACACATTTCTTAAAAATAAAAAGGTAATAATGAAAGCAAAATGTTAATGCAAGTCATCGTGAAAAGGTCAAAGCAACTTAGTATATTAAGTTTAATTAAATATATTTATTATTAAGGCAAAATCTTAACAACTTTTACAGGTTACTGTATGTGTATCGATTGGTATTTTTATCGGTTTGAATTTGACGTGGGTTGTACTCAGTGTGTTTTACTGATATCGTTCTTAAAATGAGGGTGCTAATGTCTTTTATTGCAAACCTTCTCATTTAAAAATACTTCTTATCTTTAAGCGTGTTTTCAATGGACTGATTTTTTCTACCTTAATTTATTCAGACGAAAACGAGATATTTGGTGTAAACATTTTTAATTTCCACTGAACCCGAAAGTTAATTTTGAAACTATTCTCGGCTTTTTGATCTTAGGGAAGTTAAAAAATTATATTGTAAATATAGAACAAAGGCTGAATAAATATTTGTTTCATAATTTGCTGAAAATATACCACGTCATATCCTTGACTGATAATCTAAAGCCCTGGCTCAAATAGTTAATCTTAATTATTTTAAAGATGCTCTGCATCGATTACAAAATGTTATAACCATTCAACTTCGCCCAGGTGGCGATAGCCCGACAGTTCACATCACTGAAAAAGCCGACAGCAGTTTAAGCGCGTCGTAAACTTTCAAACCCGACTACTTGAAGGAAAGTGAGTTTAAAAAAATGGCGAATCGTAAGTAAATTTGAGTGTTTACAGACCAACAAGGGAATTATTTTGGTACTTTAGTGCAGTGTTGAAACGGCAGCTATCTTGCGTAAGATGAGACAGCTGGAATGACTGACAGATTGCATCTCGAGACCTTATGTCGCGACACATTCACTTGTAAAAATGTTTACATTATATCTTCATCTTAATCAAAGAAAGTCTTGAAACATGAGAATTTAATTGGGCTTATTAAACTGTAGGCATCATGAAATTATTGGAACAAGATAATGTCAGTCTAAGCCATTTAAAAAATTACGTTATGTAAGTGATTAAGTTTTTCAGTACTCAGAACCGGTTTGTGTTCAAATTATTCCTTTCACCAGAAGCTGATAATGAAAAAGTAGTGCTTTCTTGCATGTACCTACTTAAAATTATAGTGATTAATTTTAATTGAAATTTTAACATTATGATTCCTATCCAGGCCGATTGTATCAATTAAAATAAAAAATTGCATTGATTTAAATAACAAACGAAATACATTATAACATAATAAAATAGGTACCAAGCAAAAGCAGCCTGTGGGCAATTGTTGTGTACCCGCGAATGCCGTTCTGTAAAGTTGGTATAAGTAATGTGTAACAAGCGTCCGCGTCGACGGAAAATGCTTTGATGATTCGTTTACAAGCCGCTTACTAGCGCCAGTATTATAACTATATACTTACACTAGTAAGCAAGTAGCTATACATAAAGAACCGTATCGACAGCAAAGCTTTCAAAATTGTCTAGAATATATTTTTTAAAGAATCGAAAATACCTCTCTTTCTCTGTAGGACTGTAGTCAATTATATCATTTTATTTTTTACCAAAATTTCCATGTTTTGCTGACTTTTTCTGTAATTGTTAGAGCACCTAACTGGGCATTGTTCTTGACTATATGCTTAAGGAAAATTGTGTAATTACCCAATATCATTTACTAATAATATGCTTCCTTTCTTGATTCCATTTCAATCTTTCAAATTGTACTTACTAATAGCTGAAGATATCTGCAAGTCGCTTGATAGTTCAAATGGGGCTTAATGTTGATCAATATCAACCGAATCGGAGAAAAAGTCCAAACAGCGTCAGTAACTTGCCTTTACACTAGAGCAGTCCAAACGGTTGTTATCGATGTATCGGGAAGCGAACGGTGAAAGTATGCAAGGGGGCACAAGGCACAACGGTGCATTCTGCGACACTGCCCTGTGTCCACTATACTTCGTACCATAACTAGGTACTTAGAATACTTCCTTGTTACAGACAACTATTGTTCGGAATGACGCCACATTCTTCGATCACTAGAAGGCTGTGTAGGTGTCTTTTGGTAGAGCACAGAACAAGTCATCCGATTCGACTTTGGCATAATATTCGACATGGTTATTAAGAGTAGATATGAAATAATTTGAAGACCAGTTAGCCAATGAGCACATTCAGTAAATTTTGATCGTCAATTTCTGTAAGTTTTTATAATCTAGTAAAATGTTTCATGAAATTCCCTTGATTACCTTTGTAGTATTCATTAAATGGAGTGTGTTCGCAGTAATGCAATTTATTGCCAATTTCGGATATATTTACAGTGTGCTTCAAATAGCACTGTTAGTTAACGTTTCTCTTGCAGGCATACATTACTTGAAATTCGATAGCCATTGATGCTAGTGGAGTTTCAGTGTTTACAATAAAGTGTGTTCAAATGAACGATCTCGCGTGCTAATGAACCGAGTTCTATTTAGTCTTTCTATCATGCCATAAAGTGAGCAGTTTTCAATGTAGGTACGCTACCCACACTAAATTTATTTATATGGAGTACTGTGTGATAATTAATTGAACTTTAAATATAAATTATGTAGTCGAAGTTGAATGAATGTAGTTCCAATTAGAGTGCTCTATATGTAACATGAGTAGTGCAATGCTGAGTTTATTATAAGGAGATTTAACCAATTAGGCACGTTGGTAGCACTGGAAAAGAGAATCATCGACTGGTTTGTGATAAAAAATTACGTGTTTTAAACGCTGAATTACTTAAAGTAACTTGACGCGTAAGTGTCTCGGAATCTTGCAATTCCATTTTAGCTTACTTTCGCACAGGCCTGACGCTTAGGAACATTGCTATTTTAAATTGGATAAAAACATAATAAAATGAAAATAATTATGTGTTTTTCACTTAAAAATTATTAGTGAGTGATGAGTGAACAGAACAACAAGTATCAAGTTTTTATTGAAAAATGGCCTTTTGGATTATGCGTTGGACTTTTAGTTTATGCGTTGTTGATGATCCATCAGGGAAGAAATTTCCTTGAACCCTCTGCAACAGCAGGTGGCAGAAAAGATATGATGAGGTCTTAAACAATGGATCATATATAAAAACTGTGTGCATCCAACTCTTCGAGACGTAATTCGGTTTCACAGATTAATTTTTCTCAAGTGCAATTAACGGTCCGATACGGATGATACTCAATACGCCTTAAGACACTACATGTTGGACAGTTGAATACATCCGACCGTGTGTTTATTTTTTGTGTAAGAAGATTTTTCTTTTTGTCTCATTGTTGAGCGCAAGGTGTGTTGATCGCGATGATAAATGTACATACAACGGTCGCACAAAAGAGAGTATTAAGTGGCTTACGCACAATGAGTATGATTTATTACTTCATCGGGACTGCGAATGTATTTTCGGGTCATCAGAGATACTCCTACTCACGACCTGCCCGAAGCTACTCAATGAAGACATTGCATTGAATGCCTCCATAAATCATTGATTGGGGAAGAAAATTTCTGTCTAGTTGAAATATCGACGGCTCGTAAAAACTTCGGAGAAATTCGTTTCGTCTTGAGAATACTGATGTAAATATGCAGGGATGTACCAAAAAAATGTTGGCTCGTGTTACAATACAAATACATACTTAGTATATTTTTTAGTAACACAACATACGGTTAAGAGTATATCCTTAAGTATATATGTGAAGGTGTGTAAAGATGTTTACATATTGTCATGGTCATGTGTACAGTCAGGGTCATAAATATCTAGACGACGAAGTCTCAGAATGATCTTAAAATTTTCGTATTAAGAGTAAATCAAACTGTTTTATTGAAAATGGTATTATTGTCCGTTCTAAAGGTTTGTACCAAATATCAGAATAATCGGTAAACTACAAGGGGGTAAAAAAACTAAATTAAGATCATTTTGAGTACTTTGTTCGTCAACAACTTTCTGATGCTAGATGTACATACAACTACGTCAGTAGGGACTATTATTATACTTTATGTGATACTATGTAACATATTAAGTGCGTTTCGAGAGGGTGGGTGAACAAATGTACCAACACGCTATACCGCACGCACCTCCAACGTTGAAAAACTAAATAGAACAAGATAATTCACTTACCGAACATCTATAAAAAACATTTAACTAGACAATAAAATTTACTGCCGCTAAGTATCTCACACAAAATTTACGAACCTTTTTATATGGCGTGACGACCCTATGTGTAAACGAAACAAATTGAGCTGTTGTTCATCATCAAGAACTCTTTGTCGGTGCCTACGCATGTCCATATTCAAGAACATTACTGGTAATGTTACCGCTACTACAATTATTAAATGCTTTTTTGGATGGAGATCATGAATGAAAAATTTAAGATGTATATTATAATGCCATTAATTCATGCAAATGTCGTCATGTACGTTAATATACTAAAGACTGATTTATACCATTTTATTACAATATTCAAAATTTACAAAAAAAATCAAACCCACAGTGATAAATACAAGAAAATTATATCATTGGTTATAAGGAATTATGAGTAATGTTGTATTTCCTCCTTCCGGGGATAAAGGCGTGATTGTATGTGTGTATAAGGAATTCATGGAACAATTTTTATATTATTTACAAACGAATAAAATCTTATTGAGCCAGTCTGCATATTATTATTTACAATATCACCTCTATTTTGTGGGTGTGATTCCAACATTACACGACCTAAAAAGTAGATTTCATATTTTTTTAATGTCAAGGGAAAGGAAAAGGACGAGTTCAAGGAAATATGAGTCACATCTGAATCAACAATTCTACGATTCACTTTATCAGGTAATTCCGTGGGCCCTTCCTTGATATATAATTTTTACATTATTGTATCTTATAAATTTACGCTGCTAGGAAATTACCCATTGGTTACATTGACTTCTATACTTAGAGAATGCTTCAAATAACGAAACAAAGTAATTTCCTGTGCCGTAGGAATCAGGATTACGACGAAATCATACTTGCAGGTGGAATGTTGATTGCTCTTTACGATTACATTACGGAGGTGTTCTGTAGAAGTCGAAAGTTATTAAACTATCAGTAAGTATCGAGTATTGAGCACATTTTGAGAGGTATCGAGACTAGCGGATAGTTCGACGGAGAACAGCCCTATCCTTTAATCGCCTTCTAAAACATCTCCAAAAAGAGATGGGGGGCCTGTATTCTACTGTACCAGTAATCATCACGACAACTAATTACTTTAACGTGCTTATAATAATATATTAATACATTACAATTATTTAGTGTAACAGAACGAAGGACTGCACAGATTTATTCAATTGGTTTATTTCCTATGCTTATTTAGAACATACCTAATTAATTTCTATACTTGAGTTTCCAGTAAATAAGTACCTAGTTAAATTACAGAGACCATAATCTACTCATATAAATAGTTTTATGAGGTAGCAATGAAGATTTACAAGCCTACTGTATCTCCTAAAGCACTATACGTTATGACTATTGAAATTACACATTTGCGTGAAATTAAATAGTAATCCTGTAGCATTTAATATCTGTAATTAATTTTATGGTTTCTAATTAGACACAATTTGTATTAACTCCTTAAGATCTATTAATTATAAGTAACGGTAGCGTAATTAAGTTGGTTTGATCACGTCGGTTGGTTCGGTAAAACTCTCGTATTAAGAGCGATTCAAACTGTTTTAATTGATTTAAATGGTATTATTGTCCGAACTAAAGGTTGTACTAAATATCAGAATAAACTGAACTGGAAGGGGATCAAAAAAAAAATTAAGATCATTTTGAGTACTTTATTCATCAGCCATTAATACGTTCTGTTGCATTGTGCTGTGTATGATATGTATTATAGCCACAACACTAATACCAAATCTGTTGTGGCTATTAGTGTGTATTGTCGACCAAAACTTTTATTCCATATTTACAAAAGAAGCTTTTTAGCTAAAACTTTTTTAGTTTTCTACTTGGTACAGTCAGCATCAGAAAGATGTTGATGAACAAAGTGATCAAATGACGTTAAGTTCGTTTTTTATCCCCTTCCTATTGATGGATTGTTCTGATATTTGGTACACACGGTTAATTCGGACAATACTATCATTTAAATCAACATAATATATGTAACAGTTTGATTTGCTCTTAATTCGAGAGTTTCAAGATTATTTTGAGACGTTGTCGTCAAGATATTTATGACACTGAGGGACCTGCTTACAGTTCTGCCCTGCTAATTGTATTTGCAGTAATCGACATTTTTGAGATTTTTACTTTTTTGCAAAAATGACGTCCTGAGGAAATATTCTATACGTAAAAAATATATTTACAAGTTTTTTTTTATTATAAACGTGATTTTTATTTAACATGAAACGCAGCACTTTGGTACTATAACCATATTATTTTCAAACGTCGTCAGTGAGTTCTTGGTTTAATAGATGTGTCAATCGAGGCACGTGTTTAAAACACACATCATTAATAAACACAGACGATTACGAGTACTCCACATATTTACATACTGTCGCAAGTATTGCTTTCGTTATATTATTTCACCCTCAAGCATACTAATTAACTGGATTAATATATTAAAACTAGTTTTTTCTAATGCAAATATGAGATATTAATTGACTCATATAAAGCCTACACAGTATTAGAACTGGCACTAATGTCGAACACAAATATGGTGAACTAATATATATACAACTGAAGAAGCCGAATAATTGAGAAACTAGCCGCAGGCGCAGGAATGAGAACACGGATGTTTTATGCTGTTATTATTATTTATGTTGTATTTTACATTGTTGTAACGGTGTTGTTTGAACGTATTTGTTGTGAAGTTTGATTGTGAATGTCGTTGCTGATAGCATAACTTCAAGCAGCACCAAGAATAGCTTGATTCATATATCTTTATACTTGAATGAATTTTTATAGCATTTATTATGCTAACTTTTAAGTTCGAAAAACATCGGAAAAAATAAAACGCTCAAGTGAGACTTGAATTCATGACCTTTCCCTTACAGGGGGATTGCTCTTCCAACTGAGCTATTGAGCCACACCTGAATCATTTCAAATTTTCTTTCTCTTTATATCCGTCTTTAAGGGCGACGGTGCCATCTACCAACATTTTTACGAACTGTTGGATACAATGAATGATTTTTCAACCATTTTTAAACATGGAATTTTGATGACTCCGCCCAATTTTGTTTATACTGTTGATTGATGACACTTAGTGGAATAATATGCTACACATATTGAGTAAGACACTTTGTACTTTTCCATTGTGTTTTATTTTTTACTTTACCTCATATCATGAGATGAAACCGGTCAGGTTAAAAATAAAATATAGTGAAAAAGTACGAAGTGTCTTACTCAATATGATTCATATATCTTGGACCTAAATCGCGAAATATAAAATGTAATAGCGCGCGTGGATTGTTTTGTAATAATCTATGCTTCGTGAATTTGATCTCATCCATCGGCTTAGTACTTCGTGCTATATTCAAAATACATCCAATAAACGTGTAAATGTACAACGCGTATTTTGAGCACATTTTAGGTCCATGATGAATGAACTAAGCTCTTGGACATATTGGACCTTGGAACCCGTTAGATATATAGGACTAATATAAGTGATTGTTTTGTCGTTTGTTAAGATCAGGCAATGAGCGCTAGGGCATCTGAAGCGTAGGTAATACTTTGAATATAAAATAAACGGACTAAAAATGGCCACTCTTGATACGTCTTCGTAGTAACAATATATATCAATGTCCACGTAACTAAAATAGCACTATAAATAAATGAAGCATACTCAGAATGTAATATTAATTACACACTCAGATTGTCGATACATTTCAGTTACAAAGTACTCTTATGCAACTCATATTTCTTGCATTCAATGAATACAAAACAAATACTAAAGCAATAAATCTTAAATAAAATAAGAAGCTGATTAAAACTATTAAGTGATTTATATACAATTCGTTAGACAAGTATTGTGTATAAATACCCGTTTAATAACAAAATCGACCTTAAATAAACAGTTGAAGAATATTTCTTAACTTTACGCACGAAGTATCTGAAAAGAATAGACGAAGTACTCTTAAAAATGATTCGGAAGATGAATGGACTCGAACTGTTACATCGGAAGGTCGTTAGAGACGAGGCGCGATATTCTGCAATCTTTCGCTGTAGTGAAATTATTTTTGTGTAATTTATTACAATTCATTTACTAGTCGAGTGGTTTTGTCCCCATTAAATTCAATGATAACACTTGTACCTGTATAATTTTATCGTAATAAATCGGGATATCGGCAGATTAGTCATTTTTGTGACAATAAAACCCCTGAGTCTATAAACATTCAGTATACAATTAAGTAGCTTTAGTAAATGTAAAAAAAAATCTGATGTTTCATAAAACGTTATTCTTATTTCAAATATTATTTACAGAATCGCGCGAGGAATCATTAGTGGCACGCGCGGTGCGCGTGCGTCGATGCGCTATTAAATTTGAAACAGTACCCACGAATATGTTTACTGTTTAATATTCCATCAGATGCAGTCACGCGGTTTTCGTTTAGCTTCTACTAATTTAGTCTAGCTTTCTATTAATTACAAATGTTATTTGTTGTTTATTATCTTGATTTAATTTATGGTTAGGTTAGAGGATCTTTA
This sequence comes from Eilema sororculum, assembly GCA_914829495.1. Lineage (NCBI taxonomy): Eukaryota > Metazoa > Arthropoda > Insecta > Lepidoptera > Erebidae > Eilema > Eilema sororculum. The sequence continues at coordinate 13,370,153 of OU618548.1, forward strand.
AGTTATGGTTATTAAGTGAATGCAGTTTTTATGTCTGATGATTATATATGGCCTATTGCTATTAGGTGTCTTAGCTATTATGGTACAGTCAGCGCTCAAAATAGAAGATTATTGTTTAGATTTTAAAATTAGAATGGTGAATGAACATGATTATTTATACTTGAACCAAAATTATAAAATGTTTTAATTAGCCCACTACATGGTTAAACAGCATTTTCAATCAAAATTATTAGACATTGCAAAAAAAAACAGAATCTGAAAATGATCTACTTTTAACACTGACTAAACATCTAATGTTAATTATTTTTGTTTGGTACAAGAAGAATGTCATAGTAGTACAACATTTTATTGTTATTATCGATCATCTGGTTCGAATTTTTTTGAGTAGGGTTGCCACTTCGAATGGATTTTAATTTATACTGCGTACCCTTTTGGCTTCGTTTGCTTAGATTTTTTTGTATTTAAACTTTTAATTCAATACATTGACTATTATTTGTAGATATTAGCTGTTTGAGTCATTGTTGAGCTAGCATTACAGTACAATAATTATATTTAGATATTTCAACTTTAGTGTTTGGGGCACCACCAACTTCAGGACTGAAGCTCACCTCTCTATATTACCTCTCTATTACCTCGCACCTACTCGACGTATGTACGAGGTAGTCTCTTCTTCCAAACTTCTCGACCAAGCCTTTTATCAAAAAAGGTAATAGACTTTTAATTACTGGACATTTTTGGCACAGCCCTAACTATGTCGTCTACGACTCCATGTTATTTGGCGCGCATTTTCAGCGCTCGCGCCTCCCGCCCACGCAGTCACATCAATCATAGAGAGAATTCGTTAGCACAGACATTGTAATGCTGATGGTTGAGCAATACCGACCGTCTGGACCCAGGCTTAGAAATGTTCAACTAAACTTTGAATTTTGCTAGGTAAGGTCAATAGTACAACTACATATTTTATTATATTTTAGAATAATTTTATTTTTTACTCAAATGGCAGATTATCGACGCCACGATCGGTCAACGGCGTCATGTAAAATTTGTTTTTAGCTTCTTGTGAATAAAATAAAGCGTGTATAAAAACTTTACTATTTTTATATTAGTTATATAAAATAGTGAAGTTTTTATACACGCTGATAGCATAAAGTACTGTAAATTATACCAAAGAGACGAGTTCCCTGGATTCTCAAAGGTTTAGTGCCCATATTAGTCAACTAAACATTGAGTAAAGAACCATGTATAAAATTTGCATTGAAATGCTGACGATGTCTTAACTTATTCAGTCCTATAGCCGATAGCGAATATGCGGTACACATATATTTTTAACAATATTAGCATTGTAAATTATATTTACGGCAATGTGGTAATTCGCTAAGTTGATAAGTAGGCGTCATGTTTATGGTATATCGGTCCACTGCTGGTCGTAAGATAAATAAATGCCCGTAACAATAGTGCGAAGCATTGAAGGTTCAAACGTTAGGATCGTATCTTTATGCAAATTGTGGCGAATTTTCGTAATATGCCGGCGCCGGCGACCGATTCATCATAGAAATGTGGACGGATCTGCCCACGCGCGCTGTTTATTGCACTCCGGTACTAGAATGGCGGATGTAAGCCGTCGATATGTTACGAAAACTTATTCGTATGTACATACCTAATCCTGATTTGCAAAACAGTCATATCGATTTTGGACAACGTTTTTAATGCGAAGGATGTAAGCAGTGCTTACTTTGAAAATAACCAATAGTTTTGACAAGATTAAAAATAAAGAGAATGACATTTGTAGGACAGTTATGTTATAATTTTGTATAATTTGTTATATAATGAAGGTCTTTATGCATAAATAGTGAACGTTCCTTTAATATTTGTGACATGTGTTTCACACCTAGAATGTTGTCTCGGTTATGAAAGACATACTGTGAGAAACCTAATATGCTATCTATCTATCAGATATAATCAAATACCTATTCAGTATGCGCATCTAAGTACTCAATTCGTAACACGATAAGTTATGACATGTGTACAGTCAGCATCAGAAAGATGTTGATGAACAAAGTACTCAAAATGATCTTAATTCTTTGGTTTCCCGCTGCCTATTTGACGGATTATTGCGATATTTGGTATGCACCTTTAGTTCGGTCAGTAATACTCTTTAAATGGATAAAACATTTTGATTTGCTCTTAATACTTTAGTTTCAAGATCATTTTGAGACTCCGTAGTCAAGATATTTATGACGTTGACTGTAACTTCGTAATGTGATGAAATATATAGATTTGGTAAAGGTAAATTCTTTAGTATAGTTATCGCAATTTAATCTAATAATTTAACAATAAAGCGTATGATTTCTATAGAAATGTAACGTATGAACGCTTTAATTTGGCTAAAGTCTAATAATCAGCGAAACTTAGACAAATACGAACAGATTTATCTGAAGGCGTAATGCATTGAACCAATGGTATTTAATGTCGAACACATTGAATGCAGTGTCCATTCAAAGCGCATGACTCCGTTAAAATATTCATTGCATTTGATGCGTACGCGACGATGATCTTGATAAATGTATTGATCGAACATTATTATTGTAAATGTTGTTCGCACCGAAATTGAATTGCTCTATTTATTGAGCAATAAATTGTAACTGAATAATTTATATCTGTACAGTACCTGATACCTGGAAGCACTCGAAATACCCGAGTTGTCACACGCATTCTTGGCCCACTAATCAAAGCGGTGTATCAAGCCTATTGATTACGTGATGTGAATATTTGCAACTATTGGAGATTCGAAAGGAGTTAATTTTAGCTTTATGGATTCTGCGGGACACAGCACACAAAAAAGACTTATTTAGGGATGTTTTAGATATGCCTACACCTTCGGGGAATACAGGCGTGAGTTTATGTTATGTTTATGTTATGTTAGATATGACATACCTATCTTATAAATTAAAGTTAATTTTTTTAAATTATATTAGCAACCGTAATTAATAGTATTCCCCATAACGCCTCTAGGTTGGGCTAATTACTTATTATGTTACATGTGGGTTCTCGTCGGTAGGGTAATGGTCAATATTCAAATCCGAGGCCTCTGGATCAGAAGGCTGACTCCTTAACTGGTAAGCCTTAATTAAATAGTTATGACAGCCTCTGTGGCGTGGCGGTAGTGAACGCGACTGCTACGCAGTAGGCGCAGGTTCGATTCCTGCTCAGTGCAAATATTTGTATGCATGAATATGGCTATTTACATTGGTCTGGGTGTTTCTATGTATAATATGTATGTATTTACAAAAAAAAGTATATAAGTATGTTTATACGCATTCTAGATTCCATAACACAAGCTATAAAAGCTTACCATGGGTCTAGATAGCGTTGTGTAATGTTGTGGAATATTTATTTAAGTATTTGTGTCTGTACCTTATTACCTCAGTTTGACTATTGTTAAATATGTCAAAATCTAAATATAGAAGCAACAATCTTGATGTTCATGTGTTACTTTGGGATCAGTGATCACAAATGCATTAGTCATAATATTTTGATATGCATTGATAACCAAAAGTAACTAGATTTCTACGTATAAAGTAACTCTGTCTGTCTGTCTGTATGGCTGTCTGTATGTTACAGTTTCACGCCTAAACCACAGAACCGATTTTGATGAAATTCGGTATAAGGGTAGGTTAGACCATGAGAAAGCATATAGGCTATGTTTGGTCGCGATAACCGACATCCACGCGGGTGGAGCCGCGGGCAAAAGCTAGTAGCTTATAAAATTCAGTTAAGGTTAAATATTTGACACAATTCATGCAAAGTGCTATACAAGTGTTCGCTGATATAATTGAATACCAGATTTGGTATCGAGATTATCTCAAATTCTAATACTATCGGCGATCTCGGTCGTAACTATTTGGAAGCAATTTGGTATCAGTATTCAGAATATCTTAGTTTATAAATTAGTAGCCATAGAGAATAGGTCGTTATGTAGACCATGTTGCAAAATATGTATTCAAATATTTGTAAATGGGTAAACTATAAACATGTTCGGTTAAGATGAATTGCCTAATATACCTAAATATTTTGCTGTCGCTCAGTGTTGTATTCATCTTTAAATAGGGTTTAAATTACTTTATTATGCCCTTCACGCCCATTTTGTTTTATTTTATGAAAAATTTATTGATTCTAGGGGCAGCAAATAAATGAAAAAAGCGAGATATGTTACATTTAGTTTAAGTAGAATTGTATTGTTTTGTTCAAAATAGAAAATAAATAACTTTGACTTCCAATAAATTTTGCCTATTCACCCACTACTGGACATAGGCTTCTCCTAATGTGTGCTATTATTCCCTATTCTTTGCGTTCAGCATCCAGTCCACCCCAGTTTTTTATACCATTTGGTGAAAAGTGATGAAAAGTGGTTCCCGTGGTCTAAAGATGTGTGCAATATCTGTTATGTGCTGCAGCTGCGAGAAATAAATGTATTTTTATTCTTTTCTTTCTTCTTCTTTCTTTCATATCAGGGGCATCACCATAAGAACCATCTAATGCCCTTCTTGAAAAACCCCATCTTGTAGTTACTTGGAAAAACCACGGCAGGGAGTTCATTCCACAACTTAAGCGTGCGGGGGATAAATTTCCTTTCATATCTGACTGTGCGTACGTCTCCAGTAGTCCAGACGATGGAAACGGTGCGATGATAGAATGTAATCGTGGGCATCATGTCGAACAATTCATCTGAATACACACCATTGTATACCTATTATATAAAGGCTTAGTTTAGAATTGAAAAAATGCGACAATCGTTACTATCAGCTATTAACTAGCTTTTGCCCGCGGCTACGCCCTCATGGATATCGGTTATCACGACCAAACATAGCCTATGTCCTTTCTCAAGGTCTAATCTAGCCCTATACCAAATTTCATCAAAATTGGTTCAGTAGTTTACCCGTGAAAGACAGAGTTACTTTCGCATTAATAATATTAGTATGGAAGTATGGATTATTTCATATTATTTATTATTATCTCTCAACAATTCAATTTAAAACTAGCTATTATTGATCGGGAAAAACATTTAATTAAGTCTGTGATTGTTTTGCAAATTTAAGTCGCTGTTTGGGCCATAAAAGAGAGCAGGTTTATGATTTATTTTGACTTCGGTATTCTTGTTAGAAATACTATGAATTAATATGTAATAATGTTTACAACTTCTTGAAACCTTGTTTGGTATTAATCTCCATGGGCCAAGCGTTTCAGGGCTGTCAGGCAAAACTAATGTTGAAACTCGAAATGACATTATATAGCCTGGGGTGAGTTGCGGTGTTGCTTTGTTCAAATATAACCGAGGACCTAAGCCTATACTGGCTTAGGGCTATACGTAAAGCCAAAGCCTGTTATTCAAAATTATTTTAGTAAGGAAGATATTACCATATACACCATCAATTAGTCCCTGACTCTATTTTAAACGAGCTGCTTAAATAGTTTATCCATACTAATATTATAAATGCGAAAGTAACTCTGTTAATTTCTCTCTCTGTCTGTATGTTACGCTTTCACGTGTAAACCACTGATCCGATTTTGATCATATTTGGTATAAGGGTAGATTAGACCTTGAGAATGGACATAGGCTATGTTTGGTCACGATAACTGACAACTACGCGGGCAGAGCCGCGGGCAAAGGCTAGTAGGAAATATCAGATAAATGAAAAAAAGCTTAGCCTTAATTTCTTTAATAGGTATTTGATATAGTTTTACTTATTTAGTAATGTATGTATAGACCCTACATTAATCTAAATAGTAAACAAGTTTTATGTATGAAGATCATATTACCAACCTAAATCCATCCATCATTCCTTCATTCCATAATTTGGAAGTTTTGGTTTCCTTTTGTAGTATATTGTTCTAAATTATCTATCAAGCCACATTCAATATCCTTAATCCTTCACTTGGATTATTCCTCATCTTAGAGTCCTGTGTTCCCTGGAGGTCCGAGTGTATACTAAGCTACATTGTTACTCATTAAATAATATATTTTCATCCAAAATAAAAATTGTAATATAAAAACGCCGTTTGTCGGAAACTGCACCCCTATACTAGTTGCGCGTGCGCACTAGGCGCGGCGTCACTTCCTCAGTTGATCGGCTCTCGGTGCCGGCGGCGGTCGTGTCCGCGCGTAATGGCTTCGCTGGTCCCGTTCCTTGGTGTTGCCATTATATCGGGGCATCTAATAAAACTGATCATAGTTGTGAGATTTGCTATTACTAAATCTTATGGACATGAATAGCGGATGTAGTTTGTACTATTTTTCCGTAATAAAGTAAAGACATACACATACATATATACTGACGTCTGTAAATCCCTGAAGGGGTAGGCAGAGGAAGAGGAGAGAGTAAAGTAAAGAGTTAAAAAAATTTCAATGTTTGTTAAAAAGGAATATTGTACATATTGAATAATGATAACTGTCGTATATTATCTATATTAACGTTAACGATACTTAAGTACAAAATAAGTTTATATGTAGATTTTTTTATAAAACCATTTCATATATTTAAGTTAAGTAATATACCTATATGCTCACATGAGTATAAACCTCCCCTAATCTTTCCAATTGCTTCACTCCATTACTTGACGAGTCCAAGTGACTTGGGTCGAACCATCCATGGCCACCCCACGGGGGTCTAACTTTGAACATGTAGGATAAATACCAACCAGGTCACCACTTAAGCCTAATTCATATTTTATAGAGATTGAGGACAATAGAGAACGATTATGAAAGATTTATATCTATTAAGAGATTTTATTCCATGAATAGTTAGGAGATAGCACAATTTGTTCGAACACAGCGGGGGTATATTACCGAATATTGCATAGCGATCATTATCTTATATTAATTGATATTACCCGCTGTGGCGGCAGCTCGCGAGAACAGTCACACATTATTGAGACACGCACTACAAAAAGTGTTTTATTGTGACATTTGCGTCATTCTCCTATGGCGATTACATTATATTCAACATTTTTAGTATGTTTAGTATTCTTTTTAATATAGTTTATGTATCTCATGGAGTAAATGAAAAAACTTTTGCTTTTTGCTTTCATTTGGAACAGTAGAACTGTGCTTTAGTATGAAACGAAAGTATTACGATAATGGGTGAAATATACGTCACAGCGGTTGAGTTGAAGGCACTCGATGGCGCGTAACGGGCGTCCAGTGAAAACTTACAAATAACCACCTATTAGCAGCCTCAAGCGGTGCAGGCACAACCAACAATTTTCCCCTGATTTATATCATCTGAACGACGATGTACGCCTAGAAAATGTGGGAAAATTTTCACTATCCGACAAAACCCGTAATTTGATAAGGGGAATCACTGCTCCGGTTCTGCGATTGAAAACGACAGTTGCCTCTAAGTGATGTGACCGGTCCCCACGAGAAAACTTGATCTGAGGAAAGTTATTTGCTGTGTAACTATCCTTTGTAGACAATGTCCTTCGAATAATACATTTATTTTGCTAAACTATGTAACTTACTTTGATCTACAAAAGATTCTAACCAAATACTTTTTTTTATCTTTACAAGCTTACGTGTACCAGAAAAAAAAATGTTGAAAGCAGTCAGTTAGTCGCTTCTTCTTCTTCTTCTTCGTTTGATACCCTCTTTTTAATAAAACTCTGATACAATGCAAGCCAGAATTCGAGGCAGAAGCAGATTGATATATGCTATTTTTGTACACCTTAGAGGACAAGCGTAATCGGTTTAATTATTTTAAGTTTTCCTAACTAAAATTATCTGCAAATTGGATTATTCTACTTTACTTTTATCACTGACTATACATCAACTTAGGTACAAAGATTACACTACGATTAACTGTTGTAGCTAGATGATAAGAGCTACAAATCACGAAACCTATTTATTCTATAAACAGTAAATAAACAATAGGTTACGATTTTGAACCACACGTACACCAGTGACTGACATAAACCAAGTATTCCAACACAAGAATATAGTTTAGTTACTAACTTATATCTTTGTTGTAAGGGATGACATGCGTGTCCGCAGTTCACAGGCAATTCTGTGGGGAATACCGTTCCTATATCAGGAACCAATGCAATTCAATTCAATTCAATCATTTATTTGCTTCGAATATGGTTACAGAGATTGTGCCAAAGCTGATCAACTTTCAACAAAATCCAGACATGGATTTGTCCTGTGATTTAAGGGAGAATTAAATCTTCTAAAAACAAATAAAAAACTTAATTGAGCACCTAAAGCATACTTAGAAATAGAGGTATTTAAGAAAGATATAGTTTGAAGTTGAAAAGTTGAGTTGAGAGATGATTTGATGCCAAAAATCTTACAAAATGTTTTCGTTTTCTTAAACTGGAAGACTTAACGAGCCTCAATAAAGTTTATGTGACGAGCAGCATAGTAACTTCTAACACTTTACACCACCATAATTTTCTAGAGCCCAGAATAAAGATGAGTCACGGCCATAAACTACATACGACGTTGTATGTCGGCGAGTGTCAACATAAAATACAGTTTTTAATGGTGTGAATATCGTTGAGTCACATCAAAAATGACATTCAACCGCTTACGATATGCCGTGTTACGTGAATTGTGGCTTTAATTACTACCAAGTTCAACCTAAAGATTGTGTCAAAGGTGCTAGAAGTAGAGCAACCTTTCTCACGTACTCACAGTTTCGAGTCATTACACCGTTGTAGTACCATCCAAAAATTTGCTGACGAATTTACTCACACATAAAGCTCAAATTTGCGTATGTACTAAATGTAGTAACAAAATAAACGCAATATAGAAGCCGTGCTCGTCAATTGGCGTGTGTTTTCACATAATAAAACGCAGAGTATGTTATGCCGATCAAAATTTTGGTCCGTTAAATTCTGAGGATTAATTTTTCTTGTTGTGAATTCAGATGGCTTTAAGGAGGCAGTTAGTTGAAGACAAATTACGGGTGTAGTAGAGTATTGAGATGGGAACAGAGATTAAAGATGGCTGTTCCATTCAGATACTACCACAGATTTAAGACATTTTAGATCTTGATATAACATCTGACCCAAATAAAATTGTAGTAGCTGACTTTTTGGGTCATTTTTTTACTTTTTTATGTCACTAAAGATAAAGAAAGAGAGGGGACGCTTCAGAACTTCAATAATATTGCCTTGTCAATTCAGTTTATTTTTGGTGCCAAAGAAGCACTACTTTCTGAACGAACTGGTTATTTCTGATAAGACACTGACTTAATTGGTACTTGTATTTAGTTTCAGAGCTAATGTGGAATAATATTCAGTATCATTAATCAATGATTAAGTGAGGATTAGTAAATAAATATTATCAAAACGAAATATTACAGATCCAAGAAAAACCTTTGTTTATAGCGGTGTTTTTTGATCTAAAGCTTAACTTCTTAATCTTAATTGAATTTATTTGTTCCAAATGGCTTGCGATAACGCAATGCGCCGCTCGCGCTGATCGATTGTTCAAAGCTGGTCAACGGTGACCATGAGATTTGGTAATCGAGAATTCCGGAGAACGTCCGAATGTTGCAGGTTTTTTTCATCATAAAGAAACGATAAAACTATATGTACTTAGTTATATATATATGGCCCTCGAAGTTCATTCGAATGTAGTAATTCGAAGCTGGAAGATTATTGATCATACATCTCCTGCTAAAATTAGTGGGATATGATGTAAAAATGTTATGATTATGAAGTTGATTCTGGCATGGTGAGTATTTAAATGGGATATTGAATAAAATTCGCGTGATGGCCCAAGTCAGTAACAGTATGGTAAGGGAATGTTATCGTATGGCTAAAGACGTATAACCAAGAGAGAAAAATTATCACTTAAATGGTTTGGACACATTTGAGGAAGAATGAAAGGAGATAGGTGAAATAGATTTGTGAGGCAAGGGTGAAAAGGCAACCCGGTAAACGTCAGTGTGAGTTGCACCTGGCAATTGAGCATATTTTTGTAATAAATTGCAAGTGAAAAGAACCCATGATGGATGGGGATGGCATGGCAGATATCTTGGCAAACAGAAAGAAGACATTTCTACCAAAACTAATGGGAAAGAAGTGAAAGTGTGCAAAGGAAGTGTATGTTAGTAACCAAATGACTGTCAAAGGAGACTTATCCAGCAATATCTAAATACTTGGTAACCTTCTAAGTAACAAATATCATTTGGCTGGATAGTTCCTCATCTTGATTAGGCATTTATGTATTGTCCTCTAAAGTCTAAAGGTGAAGTAGTTACAATTGTAGTTTAATAATAATCATAATTGTTGATAAATTAACTAATCATTTGCAACTAGGTGAGCAGAAAATCAAGGAGACCAAGAAGTAACAAAGAGTTCTTTCAATTATTACTAATTGAGGTAGAGACAGAATTTAAGATCGATTCCTATTTTCACTTAGATACCTTCAAACTTTTTTTTTACACATAACCTCTCATTTAATTACCCCTGCTGAATGGTAAGCACCTAGGGTCTTTCACACAGTTTGATTTACCAAGCGCACATCTATTTAAGTTATATATAAAAGTCTATACGTTATCCGCCAAACATTATTAGCGCAATATGTCTCTTATATAATGTACGGACGGATTTTTAGCATTTCCGTTTTATAAACAGGACGTAGAAAATATTCCCAACGTCTTTATGCAATTGCGGTACTTATGGATGTAGTAAGCGCGATGCCGTAGTAGGCTCTTTTCACACGATGATGTAAATATATTTTCCTTTCTTTTATCGCTTTTAATTGCCAAAATGCCGACATTTAGCCTCCGTTTGACGTTTCTTAATTACTTCGATAACGACACAATTGTATACATCCGACAAATCGCAATGATAAATTATAAAGTTTCTTTTTTTTCGCGAATCAGCCGACATTTGCAACATTTTTTTAATGTTTCCTTTTGATTAAGTAATAAAAAGGTTTTATTAGTACTAATGAAATGTGAAAATTAATTGTTGTGACTTCACTAAGATTTATTTTATTTTCAGGTATACTCTTTTTACTTTTAGCGACTGATTTAACAAAGATATAATATCGTGACATACTTGTAAATTGGTTTTTGGGTCGAAATATGCTTAACTTTTTCGAACCCACCTATAGAAAATTTATTAAGCTATACCTTCTTGAAGTTATTCATATAACCAGAAGTTACTTATCTGCTGAAATAATAGGAAACTTATTTTCCCTTATAGTTATTATAGAAGATTCGCACACAAGCTCCGGTAGCTTTAGATATACTTAGGTAAAGTTTTTGCTTGTACCTACGTAGCAAAATCAAAGTACTGAAGCAGGTTAACAGCAACTTAAACTTAAACCAATTATTTCACGTATAACAGTGGTAATTGTCCAAAACAAAGAGTTAAGGTTGATTTCACAGTGTCTGGGCTCACCGCAAGAGCTGGACAGTACATGTCGTCGTCGGCTGCGACATCGCCGCCGGGGAAGCGAAAGCGAATCAATCCGGCTTTTATCATCGCTGTGCGTGACCGAGGCCATTGTTAGGAAAGGGAAAATGGGACGGAGGCACCACAAACCTAGAAGAATGAGCCGGTAACGCGCTTCATTGGATGTTTTGTGCGTCGCAACCGTTTGGCGTGACGTGATGGCAAGCGCGTGCCACTTCTAATGTCACCCGCACTCACGACCAACATTAATATCGCCACTGAGCTATCAATCACTGAATTTCAATGTTGCAGTCTTACTGACTACTATTTATCTCTTTTGCTCCGTGAAGTTTACTAGTTTCACAAGTTAATTAGGGACTATGTTCTGTCAGAGACTTCGAAGCGAAAGAAAAAGAGTTCTATGTGATTCAGACCTATATATTTCTATTGATCCCAATTTCTTTAGACGTTTTGTCACTTAACATATAGGTAACCTTTCTTGATAGTAAGAGTTTTTGTTAGTGAAGAGATACATGATTATGAATCTCTCTTCTAAACTTGAGCAGTACTAAAATTAAAATTTGTTCTCTTTAGTCCTATAAGGCAATACGAATTTAATTTATGAAGTTCTGTAGCTATTACTGCGAATTTTATATCAGTACGATTTACTCGTAGACCTTGGTTGTTATAAAGTTCAGACGGCACGTGCGATGCAGAAAGCGTATCTGTCAGCCGCGAACATTAAACTCTGTGTGGAATACATCTGACATAAAGATAAGCAGTTTGAACCCGAGACCTTTTCGATCTAGCATTTTACAATTGCGCCACTGTGAAATTGTGGTTGGATGGTGGCGTGTGCTGGCCAGCTTTTATTTATATTGGTTGTAGTGCGGGAGCGATCACGACCCGGTAATTGATGCTCTCTTGGCGCGCGTGCCCGCGTGCAGCGCGCCCGCGCACTCGATGATTCGAGCCGTTATAAGTGGTCTAACACACTGAGCGACCACGCGCTAAAATTGTACGGAATCTTTTGCATTTACAAAAAGATTTCTATCTTTTTATATTTATATAATCATTTACTTTGATTGATTTGTCAACTGAAATCCTTTTGATTTGTTTCTGTTGTAATGAGAGTGAGCGAGATTATATTTTATCAGTGATGACGTAACTTCGGGTATGCAAGTGAAATAGTAAAATGCAGGCAGCATTTTGACAAAAAAAAATAGTCGAACGTAGGTGATAGAATATTAATATAATCCATCCATACTAATATTATAAATACGAAAGTCTGTTTGTCTGTCTATCTGTATGTTACGATTTCAAGCCCCAACCACTAAACCGATTTTGATGAAATTTGGTATAGGGGTAGATTAAGACCATGAGAAAGGACATAGGCTATGTTTGGTCGCAATAACCGACATCCACGCGGGTGGAGCCGCGGGCAAAAGCTAGTTAAAGAGATAAAAGAGAGTTGCCCTTAATTGTTATTATAAATCAATAGTAATTAAAATGACCATGTCAATGTTAAAAGGCAAATTGTTATCATCAACCGGGCACTTTGGAACTAAAGATAAAAAATGGAGTACCTACATTATATTTAAAGGGAAATGTAAGGAGATACTGAATTAATGGGAAATAAGATAAGACTTAAGCAATAAAGGTTTAAGTATATACGATTTACAAATTAAAATGATGAACCAATTATATACGTTTCATAGTCGAATGGAATCGTTGTGAATATCTGGAATAGAGGAGAAATTGATGTAAATGTCCGGTTTAACGATCGTTATAGTGATAAAGAAGGAGATTAAATCCTTCTGTGGTAATCGTTGTGGAAATGGAATTCGATGGTGTGATACGAGTAATTGGTTTAACCGTTTAATGGGTCGTGTGTCCACCGGTGACCGCGTCGGTGGATTTTATTAACATAATTATTGGATAGACAGAAGCTATCGTCTTTAGAGGGTTAATGATCGTGTTAGTAATTTAATTCTAAAGCTTAAAAGCACACAGTCGGGTTTGTTAAATCCATACTTAATATTATAAATGCGAAAGTAACTCATATCTGTGTGTCTGTATGTCTGTATGTATGTTACGCTTCTATGCTTATACCACGGAACCGATTTTGATGAAATTTGGTATAGAGGTAGATTAGACCTTGAGAAAGGACCACCCGGGTGGAGCCGCGTTCAAAAACTAGTACCTATATAATAAACAGTGGTGGGATTTCTAAAGGACCTACTTGTAATAAAAATCTTTCGATTTATGAAGTAGATATTAATGTATTTTATTACCTCACCTTGCCTCTGGTTTATTTATTTATACTTTACAAGAACAATTGCAGTTAAATACTTACGAGTATTTAATTGCTTAATCGCTTTGTAAATAGTAGAAAATGAAGTTAGAATAAAACTTGCACAAGAGCGAAACCAATTCATTTAAAACCCTACAAGTCCTTCTATATATAAATGGTTTAAGTTTATTTCGGCATCGCGAAATTGGCGGTAAAAGTCTACTGTTATTTCGGTAAATTGTGTGTATTAAACCAAATCGATAAAAATGAAAACTGATAAAGGTTTTTTTTTTCCAGTCACTTTACGCGTGAGTGGTTCGTGATTTATGCCATTGATTTCTGTATAGCTTACTTCGTGAGTGGACCGTTTTATAGCCGAATAGGCTCTATCACGTAATAATCATTTCAAATTGTTATTTGTTACACGTGATGAAACAGAATTTTCTAATAGCTACATTAAAGTTTCTATTAGAAAATATCTGCCCTAATAGATTTTTTTTCGGAGCTAAATTGTACTAAAGGGGTTTTAACATCGATATAAGTTGTTCATGTTCAATGGCCAATTATGTGAGTAGTTTTACTAGTAGTTCTAAGCTGTTTGAAATAAATTGGTATCACATATTTGTTGGAAAACCGTTTAATTTCCTCTCAGTAATGATGGACGGATCCGTTATTAATCATTTTTCTCCGGCAAAAGTTGTTGTATGCTTTCAACTGACGATTTGGTATTAGCTTAAAAGTTTCTTGTTACCTTCAGGCAATTCTTTTCTTAATTGTACTGATTCTATTTATTACTTCGGGTGTCTAATTAGATACTAATAATTTAAACTGTACATATAGCTAACGATTAAATTTTTTAATTAAATTCACAAAAAACAATTAAAGTCTTGCAATTTTTTTCAGGAAATCTGTTAATAATTAGTTGGGAAAAGGATAAAGCACTAAAGTATTTACAACTCCAAAACTAGTAGTTCAAAACAATCAAAAGTTACTGGAGCCCAAATTTATATGCCCGTAAAGTTCTAAAGAAAGTCTCGTCCATTGCTTAGATAATGGACTGACTCATTGACTAGACTACTACTAAAACGACTTCATTCACCGTCTTAAAACAATAAAATGCAAATGATGATACCAAATTCAAGGAAATGAAATCTTGTGAGCCGTATTGACGACCATCCGCTGGATAGAGTTGTTCTAACCACGTCGTAATCAAGCCTCTATCTAGAATATCGACTTTTACTGACGCTATTCGATAATTGGAGCGGCATAAGTGTACTCAGTTTAAACAAGATATCTCTATTAAACCGGAGTCGGTCAATAAAATCTATTATGTATGCATCTAACATGTCCATTTGCGATTTTACTATTTCAATATGCAATTTCCTACATAGTGATGTACAAAACATCGATAACAGAGTTGCGAAATAGGAAATTAGTTTTGAGTAGGTACCTAATTATTTTGTAATTGATTGAAAAGTCATTGCCGTTTTATAGTACTTACTTGCCACAATAACATTAATGATTTGTTTCTATTTTACAGAGCACCTTACCCAGTGCCAGTTACAGGACAACCACTTTCATGCTTCCTACAGATTCTTGGTGTTTATATAATTAAGAAATCAAGGATTTTAATAAACCTAACAGAGCTTGGAAAGTCAAGGCCATAGTTTTAATACCTCAGAGGTGAATACATTTTTGCATAATGGTTAGTAAATATAGGCTTGAAAATCTTAGACTAAATGTTAAATTTATTTTCACAACCGTATTGTTAGCTAAGTGTAAACTGGGGAGAAGATAGACATATGAAAATTTTAGTCATACGTATTTGAAATTAACATACAATACAAAATGCTGGTAATGGTAGGTGTCGTAAAAAGAAACAAAGTAACATGAATTTATTTTTTATCGTCTGAAGTTGATAATTTAGATGAATTATTTGACACAATGTCCACAGCTACATTCTATCATCGCACCGCTCGCCATAGGCAGAGAATTCATCCCCACATATTGTATCCGAAAACGGTGCGCACCGTGCGGTATGAAAGGAACTTCATCCCACGCACGATCAAGCTGTGGAATGAACTCCCTGCCGTGGTTTTCCCAAGCGACTATAATATGGGGTTCATAAAGAAGGGCATTAGAAGGTTTCTTCAGAGTAGGCAGCACGAGTGTAACGCCCCTGGTGTCGCATACGTCCATAGGCCGCGGTAACTACTTTCCATGCTTGTCTGCCACCTAAATGGTATAAAAAATTTACTCTCAAGTTTCAGAAAATAATTCGAAATTCAATGTAATGTTTATACCTAATTTGAAAACAATCGGTCAAAATGGGAAAAACCATCCCCGCTGGGGCAACTAGGTGGGAAGCTCGCATGAAAAAAAGGTACACAGACATAAAAATAAACTTACATTTCTTGGGCATTGCGCGCTTATGCTATCGTACCTCCCTTGTTAAACAGAATATTATGTTATAACCTTTCTTTACCTATCAACATATTTTAGCAAGTGTATCTGTTGTGTGACCTATAGAGATATTTAATTTGATTGCATTTTTCTTTTATTTATTTAAGTTTATCATTATAACACAATCAAGCAAAAAATACAATAGTCGATAAATTAATATATGTAGAGGCTATATTT
Source organism: Eilema sororculum (assembly GCA_914829495.1). Classification (NCBI taxonomy): domain Eukaryota; kingdom Metazoa; phylum Arthropoda; class Insecta; order Lepidoptera; family Erebidae; genus Eilema; species Eilema sororculum. Next base: position 13,386,495 of record OU618548.1, read on the forward strand.
ACTTTTTTAATAAATCTCTTCTACCAGATTTATGAGTAGGTATGATTAGTAGAAGCGTGCTAAAACATCTCAATGTATTCAAACAAAACCACAAGATACCAATATACCATTAGCTTTTCATTATTTATCGAGTTGAAATCGAACTAGTTACTCGCTGTAGTGGTGAGACGATAGATAATATTCAATTGGAGGCAACCGCAAATACCATGGATCCGTTGCTTTTATGATGTATCGAATGAAAGTGGGGTGTAATTCACGATGTTGCTTGATAACTACCACCTATCTCCCAGATAAACTGTATTTTTTCTGGATATAGTTTTAATTTCTCAGATTTTATCCTCCATTTTCAAAGCTGCCTGGGTTCTATTGTATAAGTATACCTACTTTGTTAAGTAATAGTAGGATATGGGAATATCATGTTTGGTTGATTTCAATCACGCTTAAACGGCCGAGTGGATGAGGTGAAAATTTGAATAGTAGTTGAATTCAAATAGGAATTTTATCACGGGATTAGGTTCTTATTATATGTGGGCGACGCCGCTTCAGAAATTTGAAAAGTTAAGCTGACATGAGTAGGTTGAATAGTAAAATATGAAGCATATTGAACAGAACCATGCGCAAAGAGCCTATTTTTGCACACAGCTGGGCTCATAATGTTATATAATGTATCATATCATACTTGTAAGTCTAGCATATAGTTGTTATCCATCAAAATCTTCTAAAATTTTCTTTAGAAGTAGGTAAGATATTTAACCCAATAACGATACTTCCTCATCAAAGTCTGGTAATCTAAAAAGATAAACTGTTTTTGGTTTGACTACGTCAATATTTTTAAATCATCAGTTTCCTTCCGCTGTTAGTATCCACAATGAGGAAATGAATATACAATACTCCGTTGATTTGATATAATATCCTAGCAAAGTAGGTATTGTTTGTATTGAATAGTAACAAACCCGTGGCGGTTTCCTTGTAGGGCCTAATAAAATACTTCGCGGTGAGCTAACCATAATTTATTTTCTATTAACGCCTTCCTTGAGACGTGCTTTGTATGTACGGGCGTACGGTTTCGACCCAATAGAAGCGCTATGGGGTCTAAACCGTACGCTAGTACAGTTAGTTATAGTTTTTGATGTTTTCTCATATATAATATATCTTCTTAATACATATATATCTTGAAACATGGGTGGAAAGTAACACTTTTGCATGTTTTGGGTATACAATACCAGTACAACAAACAACTACAATGCCTGACGATATACAATACCATCATATGGCAGCTGAAAGCATGTGATAGTCATCTACAGCAGCCGATGCATTCAAATGTGTTCACTATTATCCAGATAAATACGAATCTATGCTTGTAAATCGCGATTCCACCCTTCGTAGTCGGATTATCTAGAATTTTGGTTCTATGCTCAACACTATATGGTATTTTAACGATGTTTTCATGCAACGAGAAGTTAAAGGAACTTCTCTAAGTATTTTAAATAGTTGCCAGTGACACGAAGAAGAAGAAAGTAACTTCTTAGAATGATCAGAAATCTCAAAACTCGACATAGCTATTATACCTATGAAACGTTATATTTTGTAAAAGGCTCACTCCTGATTATCTTAAATCTGTTAAATGAGTTACAGGGTTTCGTAGCTTTATACTGACAAATATCAGTATTATAGGTAAATTAAAGTGTGAAATATAATTTTGCAACGGTTCCTTTACTAGATTTAACAACTTATACGAATTGATATTACCTATGAATATACATATTAATTGGAATTGGTTTCGGGTTCAGATTTGTTATTAATTGACCAAACCCGGACAATATACTCATTCTTGATCACTGGACCGATATATTTCAACTGCGTAGTGTACCTTGACGTGTCAGTTTTCTACACAACCGCTTTTAAATCGAATTATGAAAATTTTATGACCGATGTTGATTGCTTATTTAAATAGACAATTTCGTAGCGTTTAATGAAAATTACTTTTCAATTAGTCGGTATCCTGTTGTACAGTTATTAATAAAGTAACTAGACATGTCGAGTTCAGTCAAACGCACAAATACACTGTATGTATAATTTATTATGAGATGTAATCGATAGTTATTAGTTCTATAATTGTGTATATGCGTAAGTAGTATTAGTAGCTGGTCGGAAATCGACTACTGCTTCCGTGGTGCGTTCGCGCACGTATTGAGAATTATAATTATTTAAGTCATCAATATTACAAGTAGGTACTTATAATTCGTATTGGTTTAATATAGTACCTATACGCACTAAACACTAAATTTAATGTAGAACACTTAATTGGTGTAAATAAGTATAGTTTTGTTTTAACTATTATTTGTACAAGATATGGTTTCGATTAGACCCAAATAATAATGAATTATTTACTTAATGTTACAGACTCACATTAATAAATTCTCATGCCTAAGGATAGTTATAGGGTATGATTTGATATTCAAAATAGTTTTAGAATAATACTTAGGTTAAGTTAGTTATAATGAAAATACAAAATATTTACTCTTTTACTCGCAAGAAAAAGGTTACTGTAATAACCTAAGAAGTTACAAAAGCGGAACTTAAAAGAACTTCACTAATTGCTTAAAACAGAACGTCGAGCTGACAGCCACTTAACCCATCAAAAGCTACGTGTAATTAAAACTGCACACCCGTTACAAACATTAATTAAAACCGAATAATATCAGAAGCCTTACAGAAGTAATTACTCTATGTTTGCACATAATTTAAAACGAATTTGTTATAATCCATTTTGTTTTATCCATCACGCTCGCGTGACTATCTTTCATTACCTGACGTGTGTCAAAATTGCCTAACCTCGGCTGCCGAATGATACGCCACTTCATAACGTGGCTATTTTATTATGTATAATTTGGTGCAAACTAATACTTAGTATGTACTTATTATTTATGTTGTCTGCCTTGCCGGTTTAATAGGGGCACGCGCAACTGCAGATCGTCTTGTTGCATGCGATGGTCATTTTGTTAACCCTCTTACTAAAATGCATTTAACTAGTGGTGTTGATAATAAGATAGATCTAATTTTAGAGATATCGTATTATAGTTACGGCTACTAAAATCTTTGAGGGTTTTAAACATTTATACGCACATAGGGAATTTCAATTCACAAAAAAAAAAATTCGCGATATTATTTTAAGGGAATGTTCACACGGCCTTTACACAATTTAGGAAGCGGTTCAAACGAGAGCTCCCCTTATGTACAGTTTCCTATTGAACAACTACAAAAAGTTAGTGATTTTTTGTTCCCTAGATATAATAGTCAGTAGTAGGTATAGAAATCAGGGTGATCAATGAACGAGGCTCTAGCGCAGGATCTTTGCTCGAGATTGGGGAATCAGACGGCAGTCTATCTTATAAAGCAAAAGTTAAAATTTCAAACTCAAAACATGCTCTGATTTTTATACTTAGATCGTTATATTAACTGCACCCTACTTGATGGTAAGCTGGGGTGCAGACCAAAGAATAGTGGCCGCCATTACTGATGCTTTTGGATGCATCCGGGTAAACCGCTGAGATGATAACGATACTCGTCCTCTTTTACTGATTACATCAATCATCAAAGTTGGTCAGCACTGATGGTATAGATATTTAAAACAAACTACCCGCAATAAAAGTAAAACGGCTTTAATGCAAATTACTTTAATTTATACAGATTTAAGATGGAAAACGGCGCTCCTAGGAAAATTTCTCTGCGGCGGTCGTTTGCTACGATTATATCGGAGCATGTAATGCGTGCACAGTTCCATGTACAGTCGCTGACAATGTATTCTCACTTTAAGTAACTGGATGAGATACAATATTCTGAAAGGTTTATTTTCGAAATTGATGCTAAAAACAAAGGCATTCATCAAGAATTATATTGAATTTAAGTTTATATTTTGGTTTACGCAGCGGTAGTAGACTTGCAATTGAGTGGCCACATGAACAAACCCCGGCTATTAGAATACCGATGACGTGAACTCACTCGTCATACAATAATATATAATAAACACTTAAATATTTATTTGAAACCCACCTATGGATGTGCTAAGTGGAATACTTTAGATGTGCTTGGTCTGGGTGTGCTTTATTTGGATGTGCTTCATGGAATACCTTATAATTTACCCCTTGCTTTGAAAAGAAGTTACCTTATAAAGAAAAAAATATCCTTAAAGTTTTTCCTATTTTTATAAATGTGTATAATTTTTAACACCTTACGTAATAACTAATTAACTAAAGTTATAACGTAAATGAAGTTATAAACAACCTGTGAACCTGGCAATACAATTAAGATTTTATTATAATATACTAGCTTTCGCCCGCGGCTCCACCTGCGTGGATGTCGGTTATCGCTACTAAACAATGCCTATGTCCTTTCTCAAGGTCTGAGAAAATTGGTTCAGTGGTTTAGACATGAAAGCGTAACATACAGACAGACAGAGTTACTTTGGATATGCGAAGATGCATTTCACAAATATTTCACAAATAAATAATTCGATTGAATGATTAAACTTTTCTACTCGACTGTATGTCACATTCAGTATTTCTTTACATGTATAGTGTGCCATGTTACGAGGTATTACGTGGAGGTACCTCTAGTCTAGTAGCTGACTAATCGCAGCCCCCGAGGTCAAACCGTGTAGGAGCCCGTCGGGCCCACCACGTTTATTATAATAAGTCCTGGTAGCTATTATAAAGTTTACCCATCGCCCTTTATATTCTCTGGCTGCGTTATATAAATTATTTTCATATAGATTTAGTGTATGCTTTGTGGAGATGAGGTAGAACAAATGTAGTAGATGTAGTACACGGGTTTTGATTTGGTGCTTACTATAGGAAAAAAGTGTGAGTTGAAAAATGTATGTAATAATGTATACGATTATTAGTTTTCAGTGCTATTTAGAGAATAATGTATTCAATAAATAAAATTCTGCTTCTTACTAAAGTTTAAGATTTTTGGACATTCGAAAAACATTGGAAAAATGAAATGCTCAAGTGAGACACGAACTCACGACCTTTCCCTTACAGGGGGACTGCTCTTCCAACTGAGCTATTGAGCCACACTTGAATCATTCCAAATTTTCCTTCTCTTTTTTGGACGTGTTTTATTCAATCGCACTCCAACTATTTGGCGGATCTGACTGAGATTTGGCACAGGAATAAATGATAGCCTGGAAAGACACATAGGCTTCCCAGAAATAGGTTCCGGTAGGTGGTGGAAATGGGAATAAAATTTCACACGGTTGGAGTCACGGACGTCAGCAAGAAAAACATTAATTAAATAATACTGGGAGAAAACATTATAAAATAACTTACCTATTAGCGCTTCGACGTGATAGCTGAATGTAATCTCATTTGCGGTAGTCAGCTTGGCGGCGGTATGGGTACACTGCAACAATATAAAAAAAAATACCGTAAAAATCAAAATAAACCAAACTGTGGAAGAGAGAGCAAACCCCGAGCTTCAATTTTGATAGGTTGTCAGATGAAGAAGACCGCCTGTACATTTATGTTAATAATAACAAATTAATATTCTCCAAGGAAGAAGGAGTTATAAACCTTTTAGTCCTTTTGTTATTACGTTTGTAAATACAGAGGTGCTTTGTTAAAAAAGACACTCTTATCGAAGAGATTCTGATAAATATTTTACGCACTCAAAATTAATGGTCACATAAATATTGCAGAGTAGGAATTAAATTGACAAATATAATATGTATTTAAATTTGGACCCTTAGAATTATTTACTACATGCTCGATAAACTGTATTGAACCGTGCCTCGTAAAGAATTTAATTTTAACTTTTGGCAATAAAAGTTTAAGTAATAACATGTTTATCTGAAAGTCGTTCGAAAGAATATTAAAGCAGATGCTGCCGGAAATAAGAAATAATAAATTGATCATAAGAAATAATTATATAGGTTGAGATGACAAATTGAACGGCTAGTCCACACATAATGACAGATATTGACGAAACAAGTAATAACGGTTGTTAGCCAATAATAAGCCTTGGACAAATTTAATCATCGACATCTGATTCTTTATTGCATAATACTATTTCTAGACGTCGCGCTGGCGTCCCCAAAATAATGTTCTTGTTACGAAAACCCGCAATTATTTCATGGCCTTATGAAATTGGCAAATTAGTTACGTCGTGACAACCCTACCTGACATGACTTCTATCTATCAATAGAGTAAAATATCGATCGCGTGATCTTTGAACTCTTACCAAATGTTAGCAAGCCCTGCATTGTCGTACAGCCAGATGTTTCATGAAACTGGCAACTTTATAGTCAATGTATAAAGAATTTCTCACTTTTTCCTTCCATAAATTATTTGAAAACAAAAGTTATGTTGTATTATAGTTTAAAATTCGAACAGGATCGTATTTTTTCTGTTAATGGCCACATTTATTATCTCATAAATTGATTATATTGCAAATGTGATGTTATTTGTAACGTGACGTTATAAGTATCATTCGCAATAACCATAAATATTCCACGCTAATTATTTCGCAGGACTTTAAGTATTGCTTTTTAAATCTCAACACTCCATTAGTGATTTTCTAAGTAATTAATCGCTCTTAATTGTATATATTATACTGACTGACAGCGCGTTCGTATGTAGGTATGCCATTTTTGATTACTGAGTGAACCCAGTGATCAAAAGTTGCTAAAGGGCATCCGTATTTGGTTTTGATCTATTCCGAATATGTTTTTACTTTCACTTTCGAATTTCTAATTTAGAAAACTAAATTTTAGGAACATTTCCAAAAAATATTGACTAAGTAGTATATACATTTATTTTTATGAGCCAATTTAAAATTATTATTGTTAAACTATCGCGGCGTATACTCATAGTGTCGCGTGAAGTCTCGGACTACGAATTTAAAAATACGTAATATAAGCATAGTTAAGAATATATATAATAGTGGTAGCCTACTGGTATGGGTAATGGACTGCTGAGACTAGGTCTCGGGTTCGATCCCAGGTTTACCATGGCACACAACAATGACTTTTCGATGCTTTTCGAAGTTATGTGTGTATTTATCGCAGGTTTATAAGTGCCCGGTTAGTGGCAATAGGCTCGCCACCTATTACATTGGGACCTAAACATAAACTGGCGAAATGTGGGTGCTAGCACCTCTGCCTACCCTTTCGGGGAATACAGGTGTGAGTTTATGTTATATGTTAAGAATATTTTACTATTAGTATAGGTAGACTAAATCACTAAAATATATGCAAATTGATTCTATAATGACACTTTTTTACCTAAATTTCGCTAGCTGTGTTTTATGTTCTGTAGTTTTGTTCCCACGAGTCTCGTGGGAACTAATACACAAGCGGGAAGAGCCTTTGATATTTTACTGATACCATAATTTCCGATGTATCCTGTAAATGAGCTTTAATTTATTGCATTTATTTTTACTTTATAATTTAAGGCATCTGTACATTTATAATTTTGCAACTTAAATATGTCCGACAATTTTTTTTGAAAAAAAATTTTAGGTACATGTTTTGTTAAGCAATTCTATGATAACTTTTAAACTACCAGATATACAATAATATTAATGTGAAATCAGCCTGTGACCACGACCCGTGTGACCTGGTCAAAACGTCCAAATTAATGGTATGTATGTATCTGTATCATGATCGCGTTAACTCCCGTTAACATTATTGTAAATCCTAGTCTAATCCTTATTAATCTGTGAATAATGGTAATTTAAATTACTAGTATTTACATTGATTGTGCGAGGGATGTGTCGATGACAACCTCACCTCCGGCCTAACACCACGACCCACAGTCGGCGTGCAGTTTTAGTCGTCGGTTCGGGTCCGACATAGCCTCCCCTTCCGGCTCCGGCAGGGCAGGGTATCCAAGGGGATTTTCGCACGAAAAAAAAAAAGTATTTACAATGATTGTGTAATGACGGTTCGAACTCGCAAATCGCTCTTGATAGCAAGTGCGTCTCTAAACCTAATCGTAAAAATGTGATTGCTTAATTATATTGGCAAATTTTTTAATTATAATTTATCTTCAACAATTTATTAACTTGAACAAAGTTTTATTTAAAAATAATAATCGTTTTAAAATTGTTAATGTTAAATCACAAACCCTATTCGAAAATGTAATTAGTACCTAAACCTAAGTATATAGAAAATAATGATATTAATGATTGAATATTCATAAAGCTAGTTTACGTAGATGGAATTATATAGCGCAGCGAGCGCTAAGCGTATTTTATTCGCATAAGCGGAAAATAATAATTTCTTTATAGGCATGGAATCGATTAGCGGCGCGGTTTACGATGCGCCCGCCCGCGCGCGCCGCTGCGGGTGCTAGCTTTATTGCACCACTTGTGTAACTGCCTTAACATACTTGTACACTGTAAGAGAAAAGCGTTCATTTGAATTTGAAACTACATTCTATTTACGTTCAGAATTATTGAAGAGTACTTTAAAGCTGTAATTACTTCGCTTGTAATTACAGCCCTTCAGACAAATACGGTATCCATATGACTGGGCAGTAGATTTCTGCCCAAACTTTTTTCAATTTTCAGTTTTAAGAATTAAGGAGTCGAGCCCATTAGCGACGATTAAGTATTTTTTTACTAAATAAGCAAACGAGGGCCTACAGATAGATAATACTTTCCCTGACCCGAGAAATCTCAACAACATCTAGACTATACTAAGACCTCTTTTAGTAAAAAAAACATGTTCAAACTCTTAACGTAGCCCATAAATGATAATGCAATTTTAAACGTTATGCTAATCATAGAACTGATATTAAATAGGAAAATCAGTTAATTGTAGGTTATACACGTTGGAAGGAGGCAACGTTCAATATAACGTTTATAAAGCACCTACTTATTAATGGAACAAATAATTATCATATCGTTACAACAATCCTACCGTTTAAATTCCAAGCTAACATGTTGCTAATTTTTTCATGTGTAATTTGCTGTATGGGTGGGATAGCCGGTTGTGATAATAAGCTTGAAATTGGACCAAACATATTTTCCTTGTAGTTTTATTATAACATAGTAATACAATACACTCGCGACGCCTCTAACCGTCAGAAATGGAAGCACATCGCCAGAAGAGCTACCCTCGGAAAAGACATCGACCCAACGAACACCCCACCATGTATCTCGTCAGCGCAACCACGACCACTCTGACAAGAGTGTCCGACTGAGAAGAAGAATACAATACACACATATAAAAATATTAGTAGTACTACATACTGATCAGTAGATTTTTTTATGCCTATTATGATAATAGGCATAAAAACTACTCATCATTTGCTTCTGTCTTTAAGTACATATCTCATCTTCAGTACTATTTATTATATCAATCTATCGTAGAAGGCGTAGAATCCAGTATGTGGGCGTATAATTCTTGTCTTAAATCTCGTGACATCATATCATATTCTCAGTGACTCCACACTCGTATATCTCCAAGCTCTTCTTATAAATTATAAGCGAGTTGTAGACCAACGAATCTTAAATAAGCTAGCTAACCTAAATTAAAATTTGTCGCGCGTCTAACAACAACTGAAAGTTTCTAAAGTTCAATTTGACGGCACATTCAAATTCAATTTGTAGGTGGAAGGGGCTTAGCTTGTGTGCGCATCTATCATATACTACTAACTTAGTTTCGTAGTTAATTTGTACTCGTAGTAAACTCACATACTTTAGTTTGCATAGTTGGTAAATATTATGAAAAACTACATCAAATACATTATGAGCAAAGCTAGCTCCGTTGTTGATCTGCTACATAACTCCACATACTACGCAGTTACGTTATAAACATACGAGTACATACAATATCCGTATTAATTCCTTACATACATGTCATTCAAAGTCAAAACAGTGATTAAGTCAACCGCATACCGTCATCTGTTTCATAACAAATGATGATACGGTTGCCTAACAAGATGAATATTTTCATAGCTCAGTATGTGCATCAATGAATTTGTGTCCCGAATAGCGAAACAAAGGTACAAACAATATGTGAGCTCCATTGCGTGGTGTGGCTATTGAAAAAAATCAAGACGAGGCACGCCTTCTCGTGACACACGGATGCTTAGTTCATCCAGCTTTGGCACGTGCCGTTAATGCTGCGATTTATTATTTTACATTGTGTGTTTCAAATTTTTACTTTAGTAAAATATTATAACGTTTTATTTACTTACTACGGTAACAGATTATCATAGTTGGAATAGCATTCAGCTGAAGGAAATGTAGTCATCTATTTACTCTACACATACTGCAATATTTATGTATTGTTTTCTTACTTAACAAGAGGAATTTTACTCGCCTGTTGTTACGTATAGTAAAGTAAAAATAGCTGACTAGGTAAAATAGTAAGAAAGTATGTACCTATAATATTAAGTATTTAAAACAAAGTTAAAAAAAAAAACTGGCGAAATGTGGGTGCTAGCACCTCTGCCTACCCCTTCGGGGAATACAGGCGTGAGTTTATGTTATGTTATGGAAAAAAAAGTATTATTAGTATGTTTATCCGCATTCTAGATTCCGTAACACAAGCTAGTTACACTTACCATGGGTCTAGATAGCGTTCTGTATAATTTGTGGAATATTGAAAAAAAAAAAACTTAGCTGGTTTAGTATGATTAAATAACAAAAAAAAGTTAAGTGTCAAAAATAGATTACCATCAAGATGTCCACATGTAACGACGAAGCTGTCCATTATATCGGCTATCTGAAAGGTCCGTATGTAGCTAAAGTAACATATAAGATACAATAGACGATGATTCCGATACACAAAGGCATTGGGAGCCCCCGTTATTAATCCTCACTGAAGATTGATGTGACACAGAACGTAACATATTTTGATGTAGGTTAAGGCCCAGTATTAGGCAAGAAGCCAGTTATTCAATACCACACAATAGCCTAACTAATGTACATGTTAATTAGGTATCTAGGCAATAATCCTCCTCTGTAATATTCTTTTAGTAAACCTTTTGATTCTTCTGCTTGAAGCCTTTCTATGTGAAGTTAAGATAGTGATTTATAGATGTTAATAAAGGTCATTGATACAATAACGGGTTGGGTTTTCTTAACAAGATAGATTATATGATCTATAAAAGTTAATCTTCATTTGTAATACAATACACAGTAGTTGTATGCTAATTTTTAGTATACCTACCTGTCATTATGATACTTGTATGTTTACGAAATGTATTTACGTATTGCATTAATGTAAAGTAAAGTAGACATCATTTTAAAGTGAGTGTAAAAGTGGAAGCTGCAGTGGAAAAATGACAGCGAGTGCATCTGACTAAGGTCTCAGGTGCGATTCCCAAGTTAGGCAATGCTAAAAAAGCAAATATAGATAAACACGAAAGAAAGGGAAAGAAAAAGAGAGAGTGTGAAAGAGAGGGAGACGCTTTGACAGACTTCGATCGGTGCGCAAAAATCGTATATTTTACTTTATTTTTTAATAAACAAATATTCCACAACATTCTACACAACGCTATCTAGACATGGGTCACACATTTTTTACTAAGGACAGCTTTTATAGCTTGTGTTATGGAATCTAGAATGCGGATAAACATACTTATATACTTTTTTTTGTAAATACATACATATTATACATAGGAACACCCAGACCAATGCAAATAGGCATATTCATGCATACAAATATTTGCACTGAGCGGGAATCGAACCCGCGCCTCCTGCGTGGCATTCGCGTGCAATACCGCCACACCACAGAGGCTTTTAAAAATAACCCTCACTGGAATTCATCTACCAAAAACCTTACACCATTCGTGTCTCATAATCCAATACGTACGTAGGTATCTCTCTGACTATATTCACAAAATGTGTGGTATCGAGACCCACATCAATATTTGTAATTATGTTTACCGATCAAAGTATACTATTTCCTCCACTCAAGAATCAAAGCACACAAATCTTGCGCAATATCCCTTGATGACTTCGTAATCTACAAGCAAGGCCGCCGAAACAACATCTAGTCGCTCGTTTAAACAAAATATTATAGTCCATGGCTTATAGATGATACAGTGTATGCAATTATGGGCATACGGGCGGTGGTCAACATGTAATAACAATAATTAAGACATAGAACCGTCTGTCGATAGGACTACAGCTGGCTGTTGCTCTAGTAAGAGGACGTTGTGTGGGTGAATGTGTATGTGTGTATTCATTGTGTAGGTTAACACATCATGTATTTACCAAAGTATGATAATTATTATTAACGTCACGATTGTCAGCTGGTAGTTGCTCTGGTAATTGTGTACAGGACTTAATGTGGATATATGTGTAGGTTCACACATCAAGTATTTACCAAAGTTTAATAATAATTATTGTATTGATGTGTAAGTTTACACATCAAAAAATTACCAAAGTATAATAATAATCATTGTATTGACGTTACGAAGCTGGTAGTTGCTCTAGTAATTGTATAAAGGACTTTATTTGGGAGAATGTGTGTAGGTTTACACATCTTGTATTTTACTAAAGTATAATAATTATTATGTTGACGTCACGATAGTAGGTTAATAGAGTGGTCAATCGAGTCAAGTGAAGATGAAATTGTATATTTCTAAATACTATAACTAATGAATTGATATCGATGTCAAATAAGGTAAATGAGTAATGTGTTGTCTACATTATTTGTATATTTTAACAATATTAATACGATTAATATGCGACTTTGAGTTCAAATAGTCCAAAAATGTCTTAATATTAATTTAATGGCCTTAAATAATTTGGATGAAATATATCACTGGCGCCACTTTGGCAGTTCTTTATGAAATAGTATTCATAATTACATATTACGTTATCGTAACTGGATTGCTAGATGTACTAGGTTCAATTCTTTGTATTTATAATATGTAAAATACTACATAAGCAGTTCATGATTATTATAATTTTTTGCACATTAACATTAATAGGCAACGTGAAATAAAAACGAACTAACAAGATACATCTTATTATGGGTATATGGCTGAGTAGACAAGACAAAACTTAGCTCTTAACTCTCGGGTTATTCCTTATTCCATACAGATCTTTTCTAGTGCAGGTGGATAGTGTACAGTGGACCAGTTGGTAAATACAAAATAGTTCGAGATGTCGGCCAGCAATCGTAGCACGCTAGTGACCGGTTGATATTACCATGTTTTGCTCACAATTGGTTTTTTACCTTTTCTGCTTCGAACTACGTCAAACCAGACTCATTATCATCATTGTCCTCTCAGAGTTGAGTCATGGTTGCATCCAAGGCCCTCACAGGCCCGAGGTTTGCGTTCCGGCTTTTACTTTTCCACTACAACCAAAACACGAACACTAGCAAAGAGAAAACAGTACATCATATAAAGCTCCATCCCTTTTTTTTGCTCAGACAACGACAGCTTACATATAGCACGTCATGGTAGGCTTACAGGTCAGTTTGTAAACTTCAGGACAAGAATAACGTGATGTTACATTATGATGAGAGATGAGCAGTAACGATTAATGATAAATAAGTTGTAGGTTGTATACATTACGTAATTTAGGGCAGTAATAAATGATTACAGATTACATTTTTGGGTTTATTGCAGTTTGAGGCATTTACGAGCAGTGTAAAGAGAAGGGTCCTTATATTGACTACGCTTTGAATTCTTTTTATTACTTTCGAAAGTGATTGCCGTTGCGTAATGAATTGCTTTTTTAAGGAAGATTTTAATGATGTTTTTAAGGACAGTTACACAATATCGTAAATATTGTTTCTTCGGATCGGAGTGAGTATTCTTTGATGTAATGCAGACTGAAATTGAGCGTACAGGATAACCTGACTCAAAAATCGACAGGCCTTCTGATTGTCAATGTGATGATTATAGTGCAAGCTAGGTTGGTGGGTCAAAAGGTAGTAGGTTTTTTCCGTGCGTTAAATCCCCACGGATACCACCCGACCGGAGCCGGTGGAGGTGGTTATGTCGAACTCGAACCGACCAAAACGCATGCCGTCTTTGAGTCTTTGGTTGCCGGAGGTGAGATTACAGTGAGCATATCTCTCGCACCCCGGCAGACCCAGGACCATCTCTTTCGAGATGGCCCCCTTCGGATTGTGGGGACCATAATGTCCCCATCTAGCCCCAGGTAAAAGGGTACTTAGTAGCTTTGGGTGAAAACATGTCAATAAAACTAGGAGCAGGATAGCGGACTCCCGGCTCTTAAATAAAACTGAACTTGGCGCTCAGAAGAAGAAGATTATTTCTTCTAATCAAAATAAGTATGCTAGATAATTATAATCGAATAGCCCGACATTGATTTTGTTCGATTCATACTTCAGTTCTATAATATTATCATACAAATGAATAAGTGACTCTGACCCAGAAATAATAACTGTTTCAAAATGACTTAAGAACAGATGAACTTTACTTCAATTTCTTGTTTTCATGGAAACCTTGTTAGTCATTGTAGTAAAAGATTTTTTCCGTATTATAAGGAAATGGCGTCGAGTCATAGATCACGGCTGCGCGCGCGTCGCTCTGGGAATCCTTACAATTTTATTACTGACGTTAACCTGTATTCTGTATGGTGTACAGAAAAAGAATTGTTTTATTTTTGACAAGGGAAAATTTTTTCACCATCTTAAATTATAAATATTTTTGTTTCGATTCCCTACGAAGAATTGCTTTGAATTGACTGGTAGGAGGAGGCGAAGGAGAAGTTGAATAAATACATATAAATACATCTACCTCTTCGGTATATAGGTGTAAGTATATAAAATAAGAAAAATCTTATCGATCTGTGATAACTGAAATTTAGGAAATAAAAAAGTACTAATATGTTTTCTTCTTCAAAATTTGATTTGAATTAAATCTGTATTCAGGATCTTGAAACTACAAAAGTCTTTATCTACTTTTCACGTAGTAACAATCTGTCCGGTTCTCAATGCTAATTTAATAATAAAATAAACACAGCTTCCTTTTGCTCAACGCCGCGTCTTCTTAATATAAGCATCGAACTAAATATAAAAACAATAAAATCATTATCAAACGGAGCCTCACAAACTGTATCACAACCTTTGAAAAATAAAATGTATTTTTTTATTTTTCTGTCCTTACTTCGACGACATTTTGATGCGAGTGCCTTGCTACTTGCCATATGGCAGTAACGCAAATGGGCTCGGTTATTACACGGTAGCGTGGAGCCGCGAAACGGCTAAGTGTCGCCCGATTTTACCAGTTCTTATTAAGTGACAGATTTAGTATTGAGTCGGAATGACTTGGGCCGTTTTGGTTCCGTATTACGGTTGGCTGAGTTAATATAATTTAATGAAATTTCAAAGCGATTAGTATGCTAATATATTGATTTAAATGTTGTGCAGGGTTATAATAAATTTGGTTTGGAATAATAGGTTACTTTTTATCGGTGGAATATATTAACCTGAGTGGGAACATGATCACGGGTACTCATTTTTATGATTCGAGATTGAAATGGTTATTCATAGTGTATAGTCGCCAAATGGAAAACGGTTGCATTTTTTCATATTAAGCTGTACTTAAAGGTGCAACCGTATTTCCTATGTTGACTATAGAATACACGAGTGACTGATAAAACGCCATGATCACGGTGTGCCTACTGAAAATTTATAAAATTATTGCACAATATTATTAGATACAATTTTTCACCCAAAATCATGTAGTTAATTAGTAAGTAACAGGATCGCCATCATCTTCATTAAGACCTTATGCTGATTGCTCGTCGGAGCTCAGGGTCCGTCTACTGGCTCTCTCCTCTACTTCGCATGAACTTGGGCGTCCATTGTTATGAGACCATTTGCACGAATGTCACTCTCCATGACGTCAAGCCAGCACTTCTTGGCCCTACCCCATCTACCTGCCCCGACGGTGGCGCTATTGCCAAGCATTTGTTACCTACCTAGACTGGTGGCAATAAGTAAACAACATGATATCATACAATTACATAAGTAATCTATATTATTCATCAAAGACAATTGTAAACAAAAATGAAATAGCAAACTTTTACTGTACATTTACGGAAAGATGATATCGCTGCGGTACCCAAAAAAGGCTTCACACGTCATTGTACAGCGTTTTAAAACTGTAAATAAAAAAAACTCGAAGCAGTTAAGTTCATAGTTATGATTTCCGTAAATAATGCAGGAAAATAATAATTATAAATGTTGGCAAATGTTCTAGACTATTAAATTTGTATTTTAATTCTACAAGCTACAAGTATGCCGCTGAGAAGTTTATTACAAATTAGCGTACAGGGTGTGAATAAAATAAACATTAATATACCATTTAATTTGTCTCATATTATTATGTGTATTGTAAACTAGTAAATGCATGGAACTGGGAGGCATTAGGCCTTTCATAACTTATGAAGTACTAGCTTTTGCCCGCGGCTCCGCCCGCGTGGATGTCGGTTATCGCGACAAAACATAGCCTATGTCCTTTCTCAAGGTCTAATCTACCACTATACCAAATTTCATCAAAATCGGTTCAGTGGTTTAGGCGTGAAAGCGTAACATACAGACAGACAGACAGACAGACAGAGTTACTTTCGCAAAAAAAATCAATCATATCATCCATACTAATATTATAATATTAGTATGGATGATATGATTGATTTTGACCGAAATAAGAACTTAATGCTATTAAGGAAAATACAGTTTGACTATTTAAAATGATCTGTAAAAATAGTTTTTAATTTTTTTTTTTAATCTATTTTTGATGTTGACTCTACTTGTTTAAGAGTCAATTGCCAAAGTACAGCATAATTTCTTGACAACTATTCTTTTATATGAATCAAACCCGATATATAATGTATTGCAACTATCATATTGTCCACCTATAGATATCTTACCAGTGTAACGATATCATGATATTTAAAATAATATCAGATAGTCGCCGATAGTGGAGGGGCCGCTCACGACCCCAGCCTCCTTAATATGCGCATGAATAATCTGTTGCTATTAGTGATTTATATATGATAAGGAGCCCACGATATGTTAGCTTCTATGATTTATTATCTGCGCAGGAGTCTGGCTGCCGCAGTGGCGTGACAGTAGGTTTGACTCCTGGGTCGAGCAAAATGTTACTTAGGTGAGTATGGGGTAATAGGTTCGATTGTCGGGTCAGACAAAGTCGTTTTTACAGATATAATGGCGTTCAAAGTACGTACTGTGGAGATAATTATGTTCTTCTACTTTTCTATTGGGTTATCTTGATTTTTAAGGGAGCAATTGCCATAAGTCCTATTAACTCTGAGTGGAACCCCGTGGTCAGAACCTTATCCGAGAATCAGTAGGGGGTAAGCCGGTAGGCTTGCAGGTGTGGTTGGCTTGAATACCGAAGATTTTGATGGGATCCCCTACGACCTCAGATTCTATAAGAATATCAGTATAAGTGTTAAGTTCACTTCTGCCTACATTTTAATGTAAAACTTTGTGGGAGTAGGTAATATGTATGTAAATAAAGAAAGGTCACTAAAATAATCTTCATTAAAATACGAAGTAATAATTTGAATACTTTCGCGTACAAAGTTTAAAGTTAATGTAAAACTTTCACTCGAATTAATATTACATCGG
The DNA here is from genome assembly GCA_914829495.1 of Eilema sororculum. Classification (NCBI taxonomy): domain Eukaryota; kingdom Metazoa; phylum Arthropoda; class Insecta; order Lepidoptera; family Erebidae; genus Eilema; species Eilema sororculum. The sequence goes on from OU618548.1 coordinate 13,404,097, forward strand.
TGAGTTCAAAGAGGCCTGTTGTTACGGTCACTGTGTACATTTGATCTTCATCCAAACGATTCGGTTGTGCCGTACAAAAGACTTCAACGAGCGCTGCCCACATTTCAACAGAAAATAAACTTAATGAAATATGAAACGACGTAATCCGATATAAACGTTGAGGAAACAGAATATAGAGTTCCTTATAATAAGTATTATTAAAGAGTCAGTACCTTTGCCGTTAAGAACTTGAATTTTACCTTAGTGTGGTCGCTTGTTCGAATCTTGACCAAAACACCATTGATATGAAATCACAAACAATTTAGTTTAGAAGAAGGGCTTAGGGGTATACTAAGAGGGCCAGACCGGAAAGGATGGCCCTGGGTCAGCCAGGGTGCGAGGGATATGTCAAAGACAACCTCACCTCCGGCCTAGCACCACGACCCTCAGTCGGCGTGCGGTTTTAGTGAGTTCGAGTCCGGCATAGCCTCCCCTCCCGGCTCCGGCAGGGGACGTATCCGTCGGGATTTCCGCACGAACATTTATAAAAAAGGGGTATACTAATAATCTCCAATATTATTAGTATAACCCTGAGCCATCCTAGAAGCCATACTAGTAGATATTCTTTTGAAAAAAAAACTGACTATACAAGAAGTCACAAGTTCGATTACCACTCGGCTCAAATCCAGCTCGTCTGTAAGCCGATATACCTGCTGATTAACAGACCGTATAACCCAAAATAAAAGAGGGGTAAGTGGACTCCAAGTTCCAAGATGAAACCTTCCCATGTAACCACGATCAACGTTGAGACGATGATGACATGTATGACATCAAAAACGGTGTGAAAATGACAAAAGAGATTATTACCATTAAGAAATAATTCTGATGGATGTTGCAATAAAATCATGTGGCTGCCATTAAGTTAATGAATGGCGTATATGGAGCAACATCCTGCGCTGTAGGAAGTCGAACCAGTTCTCACTAATAACGGAGATGAGTCGGGGTTGGGCCGTCCGCTGTGTTGAGCGACCGACCGACCGACCGTCGCGGGTGCTTTCGGCATACTGCATCACGAAAAACCTTGTGATGTGTGATCCGCCAAAGTCATGATTTTTTACAGAAAAGGTATAGAAAGCGTAAGGCATAAATCAAAATGAAATTTGCAGTCTCTCGTGTCATGCTACGTCCGTTCACACTTTGTCTGTATAATTCACGGTAAGCGCAGCGTTGTTCTATAACTTTGCATTACAGAACACACCGCGCGGGGAATCGCACCGGGCAACCGTTCAAAGCAGCGGACAGCCTTAACGTCGGCGGTATTAACATGTATGAAATGGACTCGAGGGCGACGTTATGTGGGGCACTTAGGAGCGTCGGCCAGCTTAATATAAACTTTAATATACTCGAATTTTTGGCTTTTTAATGTTTATTTTTCTTGCTTATGCTAATTAAACGTACCTGATTTAAATGTGAAGTCGAAAATTTGTTAATTGTAATCAATTAAAATACAGGTTCTTTCATTTACAACAGCTACTGGGCAAATGCCTTAAATAAATTAAATTTATTTCTATGTATTGCTAAATACTTGAGAAAGATAAAATCTTTAGAATTTAAGAAATTAATCTTTAGATTTTATTTAAGGATTAATCTTTATTAAAAGGAGATAATTTTATTTATATACTGTTATATAAGTGTATAGTAGTGGTGTCTGTATATTGGAGATAGTAAAAAAAACTTGTAAATATTGTTTTAGACTTCTTGTCTGTTTGTTCGCTATGGACGTAAAAGACGAAAGATCGCCCTTAAAGACGGATATACAGAGTAGGGAAATTTGAAATGATTAATGTGTGGCTCAATAGCTCAGTTGGAAGAGCATTCCCCCTGTTAGGGAAAGGTCGTGGGTTCAAGTCCCACTTGAGTTCTTCTTTTTCCCGATGTATTTCGAATCTTGGTCAGACTTAAAATCTTGTTTGATCACAATAGGTTGAGTAGAATCAAGAAGAAGAAGGTGGTTATACCTAAACGGATAGCCATAGGTGAACATTGTTTATGTGGGTGTATCCCCTACACAATAGCTCATAAAAATACAAAACCTATACATTCAAAACAATATCTTCAACCAATAGAAAGTTATTAATTTTTTCTTCTTGAATACTAAAATGCCAATCGTAGCAAGACATAGCTATTTAACATACTAATCTCTGATTGTTAACATGAGATGCTTCAAACGCACCGATACTATTAATAATTCATGCAAAATTGACTTTTATCAACAACCACTAAAGTGTAATTTAGAATGTTTAGGTTTATAAAAGAATCGTGCTTACAGTAGCCGAATCCAAGGGTCACAAAGATCAAGCGTGATCGAAAACTGATATTAAAGATTGTAACGAGGAGAGTGACGCATGCGTGAATGAGATATTAGTGAGGCAAGCGGTGATGAAACCGGATTACACTGCGGGCCGTGTTCACTTGGGCAGTGCTAATGTTGAAATATTGGCACTAATAAATCGAACTCATATTGTCATGTTTTATTACGATTTCTACACAATAAAAAACCCTGGGTTGTGTACTGCGTATGCAAACATAACCCCAGGCTAAATATATACAACAGTGATTATTTGCGAGGTAATTATTTATCAGACTGAACGTATTAATCTCATTATCGTTATCATCTGTCATTAAACTTCCTACAGTGCCGGGTCCTTTAAGAGGGGCGTGAAAAGGCATCTAATGAGGCCGTCAAGCTGAGTGCCACCACTGTTAACATAGTACATGTTTACGATGGTGGCCCTGTTTCCGAGACTTTGCCTTTAGTTTAAAATCAGGCGAGGTGAAGTCAAATTGATCTGTTCTGTATAAAAAAAAGAAAAAAAAGTTACATTTATAATAAAATCACGTTCTAAATATTATTTGTCAACTATTGTTACTATGCAATATTTTCATTCATTAGTAAATCATCAATAGAAGTCTACCGTTCAATGAATGTGACTATTGGCAAAAATGTTTTATGTTGCTAATGACCTGTAATCGCCTGACACAGTCTGTCTAGACACTTCTCGCGTCACTAATAATACAATAGATTTTTATCTTCTTATTTTAGAAACATGTTTCTATAACGGTAAATAAACAGCGAATAATTTAATTATAGATTTAAAAAGTGTTGAATTTGATGGCCTCAAGTGTACACCTTAAAAAAATTATATAAAATTCAAACAGTATGTATCTATACTGAAACGGTGATGGATACTGGCCACCGCGCATTAGCAAGGTTTTATATTAGAGATATTCAATCTAAGAGCTTCGTCTGTGTTGTTCAATTAATACTAGCTGTCATTTTTTATGATGTCGGGTCCCGTCAATCTACAAAGAAACAAATTCTAAATGTATCCAACAGTTCGTAAGAATGTTGGTAGATGGCTGCACCGTCGCCCTTATAGACCGATATAGAGAGAAGGAAAATTTGAAATGATTCAGGTGTGGCTTAATAGCTCAGTTGGAAGAGCATTCCCCCTGTAAGGTCATGAGTTCAAGTCTCACTTGAGCATTTCATTCCTTCCGATGTGTTTCGAACTTAAAAGTTAGCATAATAAATGCTATAAAAAATTCATTCAAAAATTCTATATGGGTTTCAATATTAGGTTTTCGTTTGAAGTAATCGATAATTCTTAGTAACCAGTGATATTTCTGTTAACTAAAAAAAATCGTGATAATTATCGTTCCTAGGCTATCGTAAAACTTTTCTAGGGACATATATATTTTAACCCTATCATAATTTATTTAACATCTTTTAATAAATACACTGTATTCAGGGAACACGGGTAAATTTATCAACACTGACTAAATCTAAAGTTAAGTACGCATATTACGAGGTATATCTTACACACGGTAGACTAGATGCGTAGTACGGCATTTTTTGCCCGCCTTAAACTGAGTCAAACGGGATGCCTCAGTTCAAGACAGGCATAAAATGCTGACCATGGCATGCTCCAGCAGAAGCGTACACGCCTGTTCAACCTCGCACGTGCATAGCATATGCCAAGTCACGAATATGATGGTACATATATTGCGAAGCATATGGCGTAATACGGAGCACGTCTCGCGATATGCGTACTCAGCTTTACACTTGACATGACGTCAAACGCACCATTCAAATTGTCTTCACGCATCGAAGGAACTTCAAGTTTAATCTTGTCCACTGATATAATAAATAAAGCTGCTTTTGAAGTAGCCGCTTCGCTTAAACTGCTAAATTAAAGCACTCCGCTTATTTGGGCGGCCAATTAAGCGCAAATGTATCGCGTCGCTAAAAACTTGGCGATTGTGGACTCATCAAAATTGCTCACTTTCTTTGTTTTGTCTTATATGGAAGATGTGATCTGGTTATTCGTATGTTTTATTTTAATGAAGTATTATTTCCTTTCATTTATGTACGCGACTTTTTAAGATTAACTGTATATTTCGATTTTAATTGGTTATGTCCTTACATATGTAGTCACTATTTGGAAATGTAGCTGGGAAATAGAGTTACCATAATTCATGATATTAGCAGCTCGTAAATGAAGCAGCTTAAGATAATGACTATCAAGAATATTGAACTTTACATATTTCAATACTACTTGAAAGTTATAGATGTCAATTTTATATATAATTTTACTAAACCAGTGTAATATTTTATTTATTAACACTTCTACATTGTATATCACAATATATGAAATTACATTGGCGAATAAAAATATTGTATTGTGTTCAAAAGCTCATTTCATAGGCTGCCACAAAGCCAATTAATAAATTATTACAATACTTTAAACACCCACATGACAAATATTTCGCTAATTTAACTGTAACATATCTTAAATAAGGTACCAAATTACTGTTTCGGTGCAACGCCATAATCTCGAGCGCGCATTAAAACCTTCGTGGGTGGTTGAAGAACTCAGCTTTATCCATATATGTAAATTATTATTCGCATAACCTTGAAGGCTTTCGACTGAAATGTAAGGCGTCTTTGTCTGCTTTAAGTTTGATGTGTGATATGTTTTTGTAGATCCGGGGCGGAATCTGCTCCATTTTGAATCAGTACAAATATTATGGAAATATTTATGTCGGATAAATTATTTACTTGGAAGTTTACATATTTTATTTTAAATGTAAATAGAATGGGAATGCAATGTCAAAAACATTACCCTCCTTCCTTCGGCAGTCAGGTAACTATGAGTAATTTATGGTGGATTGTTGTCACAAGAGGTCATATTAGGGGCCGAAGTTATGTTAGGAGTTATAGAAACCATTTTTTAACAAATAAATTTGGTATTAATTTTTACGTAATGTATCAGGTCTCGGATTTACTAAATTTATTTCCATCAAATAGTGCTTTGAGACTTCACAACTAGAGGTAATTCAAGTATTCACTGCCACCCGGGTAGCAAGTTTATTTATTAGGTATCGACTTCTCTCTATAGATACCGGTGCAGATAATAAGACGTACCAGCGACATTCATGCGGACATCCAAAGCTTCGTGTGAAGTGACAGCTGATTCCTTTAAGATACGTTACGGTACAAAATTATGAGATACCGTCCCTTCGTTAGATTGCCAACTTTATTTTTATGACGCTAAGATTTAATATTGAGTTGTGAAGCTGAAAAGTAATGTTGGTAACAATACATCTCATCTCAAACGGATCAAAGCTTAATGCTTCGCCCGTGAGAATTAATTTCGTAGTGTATTGACCTTCATATAACACTGATTCTGTCACATCTTGTGGGAAAATGCCACAAATGTATGCTAATCTATTTTATGGGTATTTTAATAGTAGTTAATTGTCGAATGATAATGTGATTTTCAACGATATGATGTTCTGATATTGAATATAGTTGAAAACTCATGAATAAATATTGATGCGAGATAATTTATGGATACAGAATGTTTGGACAGTTTAGTACAACATAATCAAGTACCCATATTTTATTTTTGTTGAAGAGTGTGAAATATAATGTTATTAATATTATAATTAAGGTTTCGATTACTAATTATACAGAAGTATCGAATTTGTATCTTCTTTTGATATACCGAATCCATAAACTATAAATTCACATTATTAAATTGTATAAATTAAAGATACAATCTAAAAGTTAATTATAAATTATTTTACAGTGCATCATCATTGCAACCGACTATATAATTTTATTGCTGTACTATAGTTTAGTCTTATAATGTCATAAACAAGTATAATAACTCAAAAAACTACCGCCAGAGATTCCCACACGAGTAAAAAGTTATTTGTGAAAATAAAACCAAAAAATAAGAGTTAAAAGTCTTACTAGGAAGCGCAACTTGATACTACGCTTACACTTGAGGCCCCAAGAAGTGGACGCGGGTGGTCTCGATATTGTTTTTGATATCTTCCCGTAATTAATGAGCTCAATGGTTACGTATGTAACGTGTAATATGAATGGACGTTCTCCAAGTATCACTGTATAAATTATACGTAGTCTAGTATGAATCGGCGACGAGCAACTCATCTTGAAAGATTAATAACGCATAATGATGTTGGTTTATTTGTGTATTTAAATGTACTAATATAGACGTTGAAATGTAAACAGAATTATAAGTTGAAATTCATGATCTGATAACTAAATTAATAGTAACATCAGCACAAAATTGTAAAATAAATTAATGAAAATTGGTCATCTTGAATTTACTTAAGTACATTACAAGAATACCAAAGTTGAACCAAATAAAAGATCCTCAAGATAACCTCAAACATATCGTACCGTTATTTTGATATGAAATGAAAAACATTTTAATTAAAGCTCTATTTACTTATGGCACGTATCTCATATCGGTATGCCGCAGAACAGTCAAAAGTCGACAGTCGGGGAGATATCGATCTAGATGAATATTAATCGAGAATTTGTCGGTTACAAATGATGTGGCCGCCAGTGTATGAAAGTAGTAATGACGAAACGAACATTGCATGCAAACATACTAATTAAGTTAAAGTAGCATTTTTTCATTAATGCAAATGATGGTTAAGAAAAGTATTTCTCGATTGATTTTTATCGAATTACCAATTCTCGGTGATTTCGACTTCACCGTAGACTTTAGATTTCTATCAGCAAAGAAGAAAACATATGTATACTATTATTGGAATGATGTTGGCGTGATGAGGGGACATTGTGGTATGGACCATAGGTACCGTATGGTAGAAGATGTAGTGACCAAGATATAGAAAGGAATGTATGATTTTTTTCTGAGGCTGTATGAAGGATGACATAGGTATACGTACTGTACGTACACCCGTGTCATCGTAGTTATGGAAACTCATAAAGCAGATCAATTTTTTTATATAATACTAGCTGTCCCGGCGAACTTCGTACCGCCAATTTTTTAGATCCCGTTCCCGCTGCACCATTTAGGGGGATGAAAAATAGATGTTGGCCGATTCTCATAGATACCGGATAAGCACAAAAAATTTCATCAAAATCGGTCAAGCCGTTTCGGAGGAGTATGGCAACGAAAACTGTGACACGAGAATTTTATATATTAGATAATATATGTAAATTTGACTTTACTTCGATATTCAAAAAATGGTCAGCTCATGAGTACCTTTTATCGGCCAGCATGTATTATGAAAGTATAGAAGAAACAAAATTTGTATCAGAATTAGGTGGCACTAAACCTACATAGACTAGACCTTATTTACCACGCTACTCTACTACTTATAACAAATAGGTTTTTTTATGGGTTAGGAGGCAAACGAGCAGACGAATCGCCTGATGGTAAGCGATCACCGCCGCCCTTGGACACCCGCAACACCAGAGGAGTCACAACTGCGTTGCCTTCCTTTTAAAAGAGAGTACGCTCTTTTCTTGAGGTGTAACCGTATATATGTATGTACTACCTGTATTTGTAAAGATATGAAGTTGTTTCTACTGTGTATAGTAATGTCTAATTATGCAACATTGAGTTGAATGAGTGATGTAAAAGTTTGTACGTTAATTACACCCATCTGGTTTCATTTTATCAACATTAACAGTGAAAGATTCTCCATCTATACGCTAATAGCTTTAATAAGCCGTCCAGAACCAGGCCATTGGATGTTTTTGTTCAGTATTTCAATTAAAATCACACTCCATATATGTATAACTACGAAATTCATCAAACAACAATCTTAAATTGTACTTCATAAGAAAGTTGATCGGCTTCGTCCAGTTATGGCGTCCGTATATGATATTGTTATAAAAACGCGTATCAACCGTCCACTTTTCACTAGCACGCCTTATAAGATATGAACTCCAATAGCAATGCTACTTTGACGGGAAATCTTTCGATACTTTTGCAACATTTCTGCTGAATTCTCTGATACAGAAAGCTATTTTAACAAAAAAAAGTTTTGTGTCATATATGTTATCTATCATTGCTTGTATTAAACGGTGATAGCAAGCAGACAGGTAAAAACTGATTCCTATTTGGGCAAATTGATATTAATTTTATTGATTGATTGTAATTTTAAGCGATAAAATAACCAGTAACATTCCATAGTTATTATATCTGTATGCGATAAGACATAGGTATAATTGAAAATTTGTGAAGCAACACTAAATATAACTATTTTTTTTTGTATATGAATACCTACATATTACACATACAAACCTAGATCAATGCAAATTTAACTTAATAAACAATGGGAATCGACACTACCTAACTTACTAGTCAAACACTCTACCGCTACTTCACAATCCATACTTTCATATTCATACTAATATTATAAATACGAAAGTAACTCTGTCTGTCTGTTTGTCTGTATGCTACGCTTTCACGCCTAAACCACTGATCCGATTTTGATGAAATTTGGTATAGGGGTAGATTAGACCTTGAGAAAGGACTTAGGCTATGTTTGGTCGCGATAACCGACGTCCACGCGGGTGGAGCCGCGGGCAAAAGCTAGTAGGTTATAATTTTATGCATGCTTTTAGTGGGATAACATTTGACAGCATCATCCTTCTGTATCCCGTAGAGATGGCACTATCGAAGAGTCAGACGTGAGAAATGTATTGTTATCTTTTTTATTTTAATTAATGTTTTTTTATGCTTGTATGTATTAAACAACTTTCATTGCTGCCCCTACCTACATTACACATCAATACATTTGGAAGTTTAAAGCCTCTCATCGAAAGCCTAAAGATAAATCAATAACAATAACTAACAAATAAACGTTTACAAGTCCGTCTATTGTTTCTCTGCATTACCTTGTTATCGTATGATAAATTAACTCTTTGTATTGTTCAATACGAACTTTAAACCTTTTCAAATCGTTCAATTTTATCGATACAATACATGTCTCGTATATCAACATTTTTTAATAACTAGTAGCATTCGGATTTATAGAAAGTTTGAATATCTGAGTTTTTTAAACGACTGTTATAATGGAAAGAAGAATAGTCAGGATTTTCCCAGCGAAAATCTGTTTAACTAAAATGATTAATCTCGTTTTTTAAACCATCTTTTTTTAATAATTTTTTTTATTAAGCTTACTTTAAAGGTCGCCCTTAAAGAGGGAAATAAAGAGTAGGGAAATTTTAAGTGGTTCAATAGTTAAGGGAAAGGTCATGGGTTCAAGTCCCACCTGAGCATTTCATTTTTCTCGATGTATCTTTTTTACCCCAGTTAGCGGTAGTGGTTATGACGGGCTCGAACCGACTAAAAATTCTCGCCGTGTGGGGTCATCAGTTGCCGAATGTGAGATTGCTACTGGTGTATCGCTCAGGTTCATATTATTGTGAATATCCTTTCATAATTACTTTGAGACAGGCTATGTCCAACATTAGACTGCAATTGGCTAATTGATTGATTCAATTACTCTGAACTTAAATTGTTCATGCAAAATCGTTTCATTTCTTTAGTAACCGCAGCTGAGCTGTTAAAATCTGTTAGTTAATAGAAGTTAGTTTACTTTGCCAGAGTACAACATCATGTCCGAAGCTCTGACATAGCTAACAAAAAATTAAAGGTTTATGCGATAACAGTTGTGCTTTCTACTAGATAGAGTTATTAGCTCCAGGCAGTTACCGACCACTCTCTAATATAGACATCTAGTAGCTTTTTTTTTTCAATTTCATGACCATCTACACTAGCAGATATTTGTATAGAAATAAAATTGAAGTGCATGTTTGTAAAGATAAAATAAATACAAAGCTTTGTAATGATTGCATATGAATAAACGTATACATTATACGTTTGTAACCAAAATAGAACTTTTAATGTTATTGTCTGTCTGCCTTTTTATCGAATTGTGCCGGGTGATCTCCGAACGGATTATGCCGATTTTGACGAGATTTTTAATGCAGATAGTTTTTTTTTTATACAGGGCACGTCAGTTTGACTCCATCTCGCCTGATGTTAAGCTAAAGGCAAAGTCTCGGTAAGAGGGTCACCATCGCAAACATTTACCATGTTAACAGTGGTGGCACTCAGCTTGACGGCCTCATTAGATGCCTTTTCACGCCCCGCTTAAAGGACCCGGGACTGTAGGAAGAAGGAAACACTGAGCTGGCAGGGAGTTCCAGGTCTTAGTGGTGCGGCATAGGAATGAGTCACTGAAACGCTGTTATGATACTTAGAAAACATATTAGGGCTCCGTGTAGATCGAAATCCAGATCCAAGTCTGGACTACTTAGTCCAGACTACACGAATTGATTTATATGCACTTCTTGCTGCGATTACTTAATCGCAGCAAGTAGTGCATATAAATCAATTTTGATGAAATGTTTGAGTTGGTAAAAGATGATTAAGTTTTTGTATTAGGTATCTAAAAAAGGGCCTACAAAAGTAATTGGTTCACCTTCTATTACTTGGGATCAGATTATGATTCACGTCCATAATGTCAAATACATTATAATAGAGATAATTATAATAACATACAAATGAACAGATGATCTGAATATAATTACAATCAATCTTATCAAATTTGTGATCATCACAATCAAAGCCTTGGCAACTAAGACAATCTAAAAGTAAAAGTGAGAATGGACTCCAAGAGAATGATGCGGAGATAACGGTACAATATCTTTATCAGGTGTTCAAAAATTACAACTGGTAGAAGACAAGGCCGGCCAAAAGAATTTTAGTTCGTTCGAAATGCGTGAGTTGAGATCTAAATTACGAAATGGTTATGATCAGATAAGACGTAACAGTCCGTCGAAAGCGAACGCGCATGCTCCTGCGCAGACGTCATAGAAACGCCCGCATGCCATAACAATGTGCTGTAGGGCTGCCTTCTGGCTTGCGATATTAATTATAATAAGGCTGACTTATGTAACTCCCGATGTCTCTTAATATTGTCTTTGTAATCATCGTGTAGTACATACGTCTTATGGCCAATAATACAACCAAAGTTGCTATTTGGAAGTGGTGTAAGGTTTGTGTACAATCAATGACAGAAGTGAAATAGAAAGGTAATTATTTCAAGTTTCATTTTTTGAAGATTTGTTAAATGTAAAATGCTTTAGAGCTAAAATGATGTCCATATTAAAATGTTTTGAACCATTTTTGTCACTGACTTTCGTGTCACAGGACTAAGAAATTAAAATATTCCAATTTTCGCATCTGTTTCTAAGATTTTTTTCTTTCATCTTCTCCCTAAACTATGATTTATTAGCTAAGAAGACTTATTTTGAAAAAAAAAAATGGATTTGGTTGATTGTTTAAATACACATTAACAATCGAAATTACTAATATCCAACATCTACAGATATAGGCCAAATTGCTTGCCCAGGTGCGGATTCACTTCGTAGAGTAATGGATAGGATTTGAACCTGGGACCGCTAAATCTTATGGCGGACTCCATAACCGTTAAGCTACCGACGCTTGGTTAGTAAGACTCTTAACCTTACATTCCGCAATAGTTTTCATGTCCAACCCTAATATTAGGCAACTGTGTAACGTCGTAATTAGTAATGTTGCAAGTCGTGTCGTTAGGATCAATATCACAGAACAATACTGATCGGTTTACTGACTCATCAAGGTTTTAAGTTGAAGGCTGGTGTCAGCTATCCCTTGACCGCACCCTGTGGCCTTGCTTTCGACGTGGCAATCATGATAACGAGATGATTCGAACGCGCCATTCAATGTGATTGAAATTATGACGGCTATATTCTCGCGCCTTTAAGGCTTTCGAATTGGGATCTCAATATAAAAGTCCTTCCTATTCCAGTTATTCGATATAACAATTGTGGAAATCCTTGTTGAATTGAATGTGATATGCGTTTCGATTTTTACGATATCGATTGGAACTTTAAATTGTACTCAACAAGATACAATGTATTTACAAAGGACATTTTGTTGAATAAAATATGTTTTGTGTATTTATTAAAGTCAGTCTCTTTGGTGAAGCTATTTCATGCTTAATGTGTCTGAAACAAAAGTATGTTTGTAAAGTAAACGATGAACGTGATTGGTTACAATGAGATGGTATAGTTATCTGAATATATGTACTTATGATCGAAAAACATTGGAAAAAATGAAATGCTCAAGTCAATGTTTAAAAATGGTTGAAAAATCATTCATTGTTTCCAACAGTTCGTAAGAATGTTGGTAGATGGCTGCACCGTCGCCCTTATAGACGGATATAAAGAGAAGGAAAATTTGGAATGATTCAAGTGTGGCTCAATAGCTCAGTTGGAAGAGCAGTCCCCCTGTAAGGGAAAGGTCGTGAGTTCGAGTCTCACTTGAGCATTTAATTTTTTCCAGTGATTTCGAACTTAAAAGTTAGCATAATAAATGCTATAAAAAATTCATTCAAATGTACTTATGATTCTAAAATAGTTTATTTTTCTCTGTACCAATTTTCATCAGGTCTCGTTTAACCTTTTTTATGTGGAATAGTAATAAACATCCATTATTATACAAACATTTTTTCATACATTCATTTTCAAAAACTTTCACATATATAAGCCGGAGTGGAGTTTTAATCCTTGGGATAAAACGCCTCATTGTGTCATGTTATTCCTGACTATAATATACCATTGTACTAAATTTTAGACCCGATACGTTCGCCATTAATAATAGACATCTAAATATCTAAACATCTTAAAAAACTTTTGCATTTATATATTTTTTTATATTAGTAGGATAACTAGGAAGTATGATAAATTGTACATTCCTTTGCTACAATTACAACTCAGCTACTCTGACACAACTTCTTAACTGTTTTGATTGCGATCTACACGCATTTTATTTCATTGTCAGTAGGATAACTTACTTTTAATTTCATGTTAGAGTACTTTGACATTTATTATCTCTGTTGCGAATTGGCCTACAGCCTTGCTTCCTTTGTTCGCTTGTCAAAGTTGAAGTATCGAATTACGTATCGAAGTA